>CM045760.1:204130663-204730663 GCA_025200525.1 Camellia lanceoleosa
GCCATTTGGTCTTCCCTAATAGCATTAATGTTGAGAAAGTCCTCGAAGATGACTACCGGCCTACCGATCGATGGCCATAATGTATAAACCGAGATCATATCTCCACGAAAGCAAGGCCTCTTCTATGACATGTATTTATCGACGATCTTTCTTCGCATTCTTTCTCTCCATTTCTATCGCCATGGGCTTGATTGAGTTTGTGGTGTTAGATCCATCATGCACATGCTCTGGTTTTCTAGAATAACTACCCAATTTTGTAGGTAGGATAAGTAATGGTGCTAGGGTTAGCGGGCAATAATGTATGGATGTGGTTAATTTTTCCGGGTAGCGACTTCATTGTGTGCAGAAGTGGATCGGTTATTACGCTGGGTCGAAGGGCGATGACTTTATTGTCAATAAGATCCTAGATCTCATGACGGTATTTACGATAGCATATGTCCGTGGAATGGCCATGTTGTTGGTGGAAAATACAACACTGGTCGGTCATGCTTTAGGTGGCAATGGGTCTAAAAAGTGGACAAGGATCGAGAGGTTGGGATGCCTTTGCATTAAGAGCTAAGGGTTGGACTCCATAGATGAGGGTAAAACTCTTCAATTCTGGGGTGGATTGGTACTTTGTGAAGATTGTGAGGTTGTGGCAATAGCAAAGGGATCGCCATCTTGGCCGCTTAAATATTAGTAATCGACATCCACAAAGCCGTGGAATAAGCATATCGCTAGCATTGGTACTTCGAGAGAATGGCCTTCTTATGGGTTCATTTGTTCCGCGGATGATACCCTTTTTGAATGCACTCTCAACTGACCCCAAATTTCATGTAAGGAAGCAAATGTGACAACGGTGCCACTATCATTCTTTACAACATGTCCGCTCAAGGTTTTGGACCACTAGTCGATTTTGTTCTCTTTGGCAGCCTATTTGTCATTCCAGTTTTAGCTTTCCACAGTACAACAAAATCAATGAATGATTCTTTGGGGTTCTGGTAGTAGCCTCCAAATTTCACTAATGGTTACTTTCTCCGGTGTTATATGAATATTGATCGACAAACACCTCAGATAGCTCCTCCCAATTCCGCTTTGTTGAGTCCTCTAACTTAGCATACCGATGGCCACTACATCAAACAAGGTTCTCCTAACAAGGAAAGCTTTTGTGCCCGACAAACCCATAGGCCTCAATACATCCGAGAATAACTTAACATGCATAATCGGATCCCCACTCCCATCGAATCTATCGGCGGGGGCATCTTAAATTTCTCTCGTAACCGATCAAGTCTCAACAGCATCTATCTTTGATATATGGAATGGAGTTGAAGTTTTGGGATTTCTTCAATGCTTTCTCCAATCTAGCAATCTTAATAAGGTTGGATCAATTTCATTGATATCAAAAGAAAAGATTCTTGGCAGAGGTTGAACCGCAGATCGATAAGTCGGGTCAGGGAAACATGTCCTCGAGGATCCGGGTGGAAGATTTTTCTACTAGTGAGGTAGATTCGTTTATCGAGCCGTGGATCGGATGCACAGCTGACGCAGATGCCCTAGATGTATGTCGAGGATTGGCAATAATTTCATCTTAGCAAATTCTCTGCTTTTCTGATGTCCATGGTTCTTGGAAAGTCATCATAGCAGCGAATTCCTTCTACATTCTGTTGTTTTCGTGCCATTGCTAGATGGGTGAACTAGATATCGTGAACTGATTAAGTGAGAGCGGATAGGCGCTACAGAGTGCTTTGTACCGATGTTATCGATTATCTGCTCTTCTTCGCCGAAAGTGATCAAGTGGTTGAGACTAACACGGCCGACTCACCAACAAGGTCTTCGAAGCTTTGCAAAGCCTCGCCAAAACGAGTCCACACAACTTGGGGAATATTCCGGTCTTTTCTAGAGCTATGATGGTAAACTACCTAGCAAAAAGAAAGAAAGAGAACAAACATGATCAAAATCACAAAGACTTCAATTTCTATTCACAAATACTGGTCATAACACATAGCCGAATCAGAATCCCCATCAACTCTCGCTTCAAACTCATAATCGATATGAACCATCCCTGCATGGGCCACCAAAAAGGCACATATTAAGTAAAATAACCAAAACACCCCAGGGAGTAGGTTACCCTCGCCCTAGATTTTTTGGCATGATCTAGGTCAAGACTATTTCAAACAATGAGTTTCACAACATCCTGCAAATGGGCTTACATCCTGTCCTAAGTTGGAATAGTCACTATAGCTTCACTATATGTAACTAGGTCAAATGGTCGAGAGGGTACTTTAGCAAGATTACCTAATATACCTCTCACATCTAACACCGAGAAGCGAAAGCGAGGATCAAATGGTACACGCAGTAGTCCGATCCAAGGGTTATGTTCCCAACATGGCAGAGCCCACGCACCGGCAGCCTTTTAGCAAGCTTTTTGGGCAAGCCTCCAAAGAAACCGGCCCAGAATAGCAGCTTGGCAAACACAAAGGACTTACACACCAATGCAAATGCAATGCAAATGCAAAGAACGTAGAAAAGTGTAGATAAAATTTTACATCAAAAACTTCGAGTCAAGTTCTAAGTCCTCAAAAGTCACCAGAAATCAGAGTTCGACTTTTTCATGCACCTTTCTAAGACGAGAAGCCCTACAGCTTTGAACTCTACTGTGGTTCTAACCGATTTCACAAGTGTAATGTGAAACAATGAAAAACACAAAAGAGTCCAAATCCAGCAATTCCTTTTGGAAAATCGATGTTTTAAATAAAATGCCAAAAATGGACTTTTGCTAGATTTCAAAGTCGCCACCCAAATATTTTGAAAAATTTAGGCTTCCAAGACTCGTGCCAAAAGCCATTAGTCCATCATCATCAAAGTTGTCTTGGCTCGAGAACTTAGGATACGAGAGGGGAAGGTCATGAATTGAGCACCCGCGCTTAACTCAATCAAAGATCGCTTCTACTAATCATGATGTGATTCTTATTTACATTATATGCTCTTATTCATTCATTAGGCTAACTTACTATGTGACTCACACAAATATAGACTAATTTGCAAGAATTGGAACATTTGATTTCATGTTGTATTTGAAATTATTTTGTGAATTTGCCACCAAAAAGTGAGTTAAAATGGACATCGATCAAATTATCCCAAGTCAAGCAACTAGCCTTCATCCACAAAGGCGCTCAAATGCTTATATCATTTAAGCACTTAGCCATGTTGAACATATATGGATATGGCAACAAACATGCTAAAGCAAGTAAAGGCTCACCTAGTACCCAAGCCAAAATAAACAAAAAGAGTTAGAAAAATACATGATCCTAACCATGCAATATGACTAATGTAACGCATGCAATATGCAATTATTAGGCTCGCCACTAATATGGCATATGAATCAATTTGATAGCATGCGTATCTAAGCACATATTCAACGTAAGCATTTAAACGATGCAAGTTAGAATGGTGAATCGAGCCTCAATGCATGTAATACAAGTGGATGCAAACATGAGAGATGCTAAATGAAACATGATGCAACTAAACCAACCATCATAAGTAGATAAATAAAAGGGAGAAAGACGAGGGTTGGAAGACATACACTTCAGATACACTATTTACGCCTCGCAAGAGGATCCGAATAAACCAACTAGCTAAGCTTAATTACTACAAATTACAAAACGTAATGAAATAATCAACTAAACTAGCTAATTAAATATTATAACAAATTAACTAACTAATTAATTAATTACAAATCAAAACAAATTAAGTAATTACATGAATACAACATGAAAGAAGTGCTAAGTTAGCTATCCCAATTACTCCAATTCTAGAAATGAGGAATGCTCATGCATGCATAGATTTCCAATTCAAAAAGGCCACTATCCTCGCTATCGATGCCTCTATTGCACAAATAACACTTGCACTATTTTTCACCTCGTAATCAACTATGTTTTGCCGTAAAAGTACACCGCTTGGTTTTGCAAAAGTGACGAAGCTAGAAGTGATGGTCCGCTTACCATTAATCGATGACCGGTTTTTCCCAGAACAGATAGCAAACAAAGCAAGCACAAGGTATTCTCAAGGGTTGTTTGCACAACTTATCCCTTCTTATCATCAAACAAATTTCAAAGGAGTAGTAAACTTGATTCACAAACCATCAATAGATGCAATTTCATTGCTTGATGGCCTATGAACCAAAGGGTGCAAGTTCAATAAATGCAACAATGAGACTCTCAAACCCCTCCCTATCATAGATTGATCAAGGAAGTGGTTGACAATGACTCTTGGACCGCTTACATCACTAACAAGTATGAAATGATTCAAGACTCAAGGGTTCAATTAACGCCCCGATTAAACCCTAACCAAGTTATTATCTTCATCATTTTAGTCCAAGTTTTATTATTCCATTTTAATTACCTTTCCATTCTTTAATAAATTAAGTCTAAAGGTGAAGATTAAGTCCTCTAATGGAAAGAAGCATCAAACCAAGAGTCATTTTAGGCATGAGAGAAGTGTCATGCCATTGGTAATAAACCCCAAAGGATTAAACCATTACATAAGACCTCAATCTCATGCTTTAAACAAGCAACTAGTTTGAACCAACTCTCAAAGGAAAACAAAAGCCAAAAAATGAGGGAGGTTGCAGAAGTGATTAGAGGTGAAAACAAGTATGGAAAGCCATAAACAAATGCTATCAACTCAAATATAATGGTGGCTAAGGCCTAAACCACCCAACCTATGAGGACAATTACACTATAAGCATGCAAAACAAAGCATAAATGCAATGAACACCTAAAACGGTCTTAAAACATGCCAAAGAAGTGCAGGAATTAAGATAAAAATAGCTAAAATAGTAAGCTACAATATGGAGCTATATAGGCTAGTGAACAAGACACAAAGAGGGGAGGCTAACCCCTCCAATTTTGGATTTCAAAACATGTTTTTAGCCACTAAAATAACTCTAAAATATAGTATTCCAAAGCTCAAAAAAGGATATTGTAAAGATGGGAAACACAAGGGCAAAGGCTAGAGAAACATGGTGGAAAGAAAGGTGAATCACCCCTCCACCCTCTAAGGCCTTACACCACAAGTTTCAGCCCAAAAATACAGAGTTTATACAGCCCAAAATCAATAGAAAAACAGTAGGAAAATAAGCAACTAAAGCAATGAAACAAGCTAAGCCTTATACCTCTTGAAGAGAAGAACACTTTTAAGCAACAATTCAACACAAAAACACCCTCAAGAGCTCAAAGTAGGCTCAAAAGTACCTCAGCTCAAAGATGGCAAGGTTTAGTTAAGAGTGTATAGACAAAAGCTCAAGAAATTTCAAGCGAGAGAGAGAAAGAGAGAGAGAGAGAGAGAGAGAGAGAGAGAGAATTGTAGAAAGAGAAAATTAATTTTGCTCTAATTTTTCTAACCCTTAAAAATGGAAGGGGAGGTTCTCTATTTATAAAAAAAACATCACACTTCCTCAGAAACATCCATCCATGTAGGTAGATATAAACGCCTCAGGCAAACAACTAGCACAACCGCGTAAAAATATTCAAAACACACTTGTGGTCGGCAGCCACCACCTCGCTCGCAAGCCACACACTTGGCCGGCAAGGCACAAGGGTAGCCAGAACCAAAGGAGATGGCAGTAACCCACAAAAATAGGCCCGCAGGTCCCAAGTTTTTTTTAGGTTTGAAAGGCAGGGGTTTTTGTGCAAAAACAAGGCACAAGGTTTGCAAGGTTTTGAGGTTCAAAGCTGTGGCATTCCACTAAGGACTTTCGAGCACTTGACAAGCATATACATTCATCATTAGGTGTGCAAATGATGGTGCCCAAGTCGTAAGGGCGCCAAAAATGGGTGTCTCGCTACCACCTGCACTGAGATAGCTTTAGGTTGGCCCTTTTCAATTACAAACACCCCAAGATTGAGGAGCCTTTGGTGTGAAATTTCGCCCGTGATGTGGTCGATGATGGAGCCAAAATTTAAAGGCTAACCGCCACGTCAGAATCTTCAATCATGCTCATTAGCGTAAATAGTGGGTTCATGGGTTTGAGATGATTAGTTCAAGTGTATCCATCATACACAAGTCCATGCTTTTGGAATGAACACCTGTGCTTGGGTAAATGGGCCGGGTGATGTATATGGGGTTGTAGGTGGATGGCGCAAGGTATGGATTAGGTTGAGGTGTGAGGGTAATGGGTTAGTGGTGGCCTGAGGTCTTTTTGGTGGAACTATGATCCCTTCGTCAATAAGTTCTTGAATCTTATGACCGAGACAGATGCAACGGTTTGTATCATGACCGTGCTGTTGATGATAGGCACAGTATTTAGAGGGGTCATTTCTTGATGGAAGGGGATTTGAAAGGGGTCGGGGTTCTAGAAGCTTTAGGTGCCCTTTTTCTAGTAGCATCTTCAAGGCTTGAGAGAGATTCATATAAAGAGGATGCAAATTTCAGGCTTGGGGCCGAGTTGAAATGGTTGGTAGGCTATTATCAAAGAAAAGGTTTTTGATGGGACCGTGATAGTGTTTACTCGAGCATTTCATAATCGCGTATACAACCGGTAGTAACATTGGAACTTTAACAATATTCTTCTTCATAGGCTCATTATCTTCCACAATGAGCCCTTGTCCGATGGCATCCTTGATTTTAACGCCAATTTCATGGAGCTCCTTAAAGTTGAATATCATTTTCAGAATAGCTCACTTTGCCTAGCCATATCTTGTTGCAAATAACTCATCGATTGTCAAGACGGATCAAGAAATCCTCTAGATTTGTCGAGGTCGAGCCATGATAGGGGTAGATGGTCATGCTCTAAACAGAGGTGATCTAGTTGTAAATGCCAAAATAGTGGAATTGGTGAGCCCTATTTGGCCCTTCTTTGCCTTGCCACCGGTGAAGGAAACATTGGTTGCCCTTGAACTAAATTTCTCGATTCGACAAAGTCTATCGACACGAGTCCAAAGGTACTGGGGGATATCGAGCCTTTGAAGCCATGGTTCCAGACTACCTAGCAAAAAGAAAACAAAGCACCTCAAATTTCACTAGAATAGATATGATCACAAATTGAGCGATCAGACTCATTAATCGACTTCGCTTCCAAAACAGATACGAAATTTGCAACTACTATACACATCCCTGTACAATTTCACTGTAAAGCACATACCAGTTAAGCGAGAGCCAACGCACCCCTATGAGAGGGGTAGGGTTACCCTATCCTAGTTTCTTTAGGAACTAGGGTTCACTATTCAAACAAAGTGGTTACACGCAAGCCTGTATTTCAGGTGAGCATCCTGTCCTAAATTGGAACAGACACTAAGGCATTACTATATGCAATAGGCCAAATGGTCAAAAGGGTACCTCAAAGAAGACTACCTAATATACCTCTCACACCTAACACCGAGAAGTGAAAAGAGGATCAAGCGGTGCAGCAGTAGTCCAGATCCAAGGGTTGTGTTCCCAACATGGCAGAGCCCACGATTGGTCAGCCTTTTGACAAGCCTCTGGCAAACCGTCCAAGAATAACAGATGGCAAACGTAGTGACTTAAACGCACCGATGCAAATGTAATGCAAAAAACATATATATGTAGATAAAATTTCACATCATGAATTTCAAGTCAAGTTCTCTAAATCCCCAACAGAGTAGCCAGAAACTATAGCTCAACTTTTTGTGCTCTTTTCGGATACAACTAGCCCTATAGTTCGGGCTCTCGTGATTCTGAATCTAATCTCACAAGTGCAATATGAAATAGATAAGCACAAAATAGTCCAAATCTAGCAAATCTTTTCGATAATCGATTTTCAATCAAAATGCCAAAATGGACTACTTTTGCTAGATATAGAGGCGCCACCTAAATATTTTTAGGAAATTTAGGAAACCCATGACTCGTGCCAAAGGCCACGTGTCCGGCTATCACCAAGATTGTCTCAAATGAGAACTTAGGTACGAGAAGAGAAGGTCATGAATTGAGCACTCCGCCGCCGATCAAAGATCGCCTCTACTAATCATGATGTGATTCTTATTTACATTATATGTTCTTGTTCTAGTTATAAGGCTAACCTTACTATGTGATGCGACATAAGTATAGACTAATTTTCAAAAATTAGAACATTTGATTTCATGTTTGTTTTTAAAAGAGCTTGTGAATGTGCCAATTGAAAAAGTGGGCTCAAATATACATTACTCAAATTATTCCAATTCAAGCAATTAGCCTTCATCCACGACATTCAAATGCTTTATCATTTAAGCACTTGGCCTCATGGTGAACATGCTAAACATGGCAACACTAACATACAATGCAATATGCTAAAACAAATAAAAGCTCACCTAGTACTCCAAGCAAAAAAATGACAAAGTTAGAATAATGCGGATCCTAATTATACAATATGACTAATGCAACACATCCAATATGCAATTACTAGGCTCGACTACTAATATGGCATATAAATCAATTTGATAGTATGCGCCTAAGCATATTTAAAGAAGTATTAGCTAACAATGCAAGTTAGAATGATGCACCGAGCTCAATGCATGCAAGACAATGGATGCAAGGCATGAGAGATGCTAAACAAAACATGATGCCCTAAACTAACCAATCGAAGCGCTAAATAAAAGGAGAAAGACGGGTTGGAAGACATACACATTATTACAACTATGCCCTCGCAGAAGGTTCAATAAACTAACTAGCTAAGCTTAATTACTACTTAATTAACTAACTATGCCACTATTATTACAACATCACAACTAATTAACTATTTTAGCTAATTATTACAAATTGAACTAACTAATTAATTAATTACAAAATTCTAATTAGCTAACTAATTAATTACAATATGAATACAACATGAAATAAAGTAACTAAATTAACTAATAAGTCCCGGGAAGTGAGGGATGCTCATCCATGCCCAGATTTCCAAAAAAGCTAATCGTTATGCCGCTGTACGCTTCTATTGCACAAGAGAACATCTTTCACCTCACCATCGCTTCTATTCTGCTCCAAAAACACCGATGCTCAATTTACAAAAGTCGCCGAAGTTAGAAGTGGTGTCCGCCACACAAATGGTAGCTCATTGCTTAAAAATAGTGGCATGCCAAACACCGATGCTTGGTTCCTCCTCCGCAATGTAAAAGTATACAGAGCACAAACAGATATTCTCAAGGTATAGCTTACACTTTGCCCTCCTTATCATCAAACAACTCAAAGGAGTGGCAAGTTTAATTCACAAACCATCAATCGATACAATTTCATTGCATGATGGCCTATGAACCAAGGTGTACAACTTCAATAAATGCAACAAGAAAGACTCTCAAACCTCCTCTCGATCATGAAATCATGAATTGATCAAGGAAGTGGTCAACCTTGGAAGACTTGAACCATTTCATCACTAGCAAGTACGAAATGCCTCACATTTCCATGTGTCCAGTTAACGTCCGATTGAACACCAAGTTGATTATTATCTTGCATCATTTTAATCCTCATTTTATTACTCCATTTTAATTACCAACCATTCCTTAGTCAATTAAGTCCAAATATGAGCTTTAAGTCCTCTAATAGAAAGGAGCACCAAACCAAGAGTTATTTTAGGCATGAGAGAAGTGTCATGCCGTTGGTAATGAACCCCCAAAGGGATTAAGCCATTAAACACAATACCTCAATCTCATGCTTAAACAAACAAGTAGCTTGAAACAACTTTCAAAGCAAAAAAAAAGCCAAGAAATGAGGGAGGTTGTAGAGGTAATTAAAGGTAATCACAAGTATGGAAAACAAGAAATAAATGCTATCAACTCAAATAGGTTAGTGACTAAGGCCTAAACTACCAAACCTATGAGGACCATTATGCTACAAGCATGTAATATAAAGCATAAATAACACAACCAGCCCAAAGCAGTCCTAAAATAAGCAAAAATAGTGCTAGAATTTAGGTAAAATAGCTAAAAGACTAAGCTAAAATAATGAAGAATTTAAGCTAGTAAACAAGCCAAATGAGGGGTGGCTAACCTCCATTTTTGGGACCTCAAAATATGATTTTAGTTTCAAAAACTCAAATTCAGGGTAAAAAGATTAAAAAAAATGATGAAATGGTAGGAAACACAAGGGCAAAGGCCTTAGAAACAAGGTGTAAAGAAGGGCTATCAACCCTCTACCTTTAATGGCCTTAAACCACAAGTTTCAGCCCATAAAAATAGTCCAAAAAATAGTTTAAAATCAGGAAGAAAAGATAGAAAAGAAGTATTGTAGAGATGCCCAAAATTATACCTCTTGAAACAAGGTAACTCTTTTGTTAACTCTTTTGTTCACAAACCACAAAGCTTACACTCTCAAGGGTTGAAATTTGGACTCAATATTCTTAGCAAGGAGAGCTCCAATATTGGTTTAGGAAGTGTAGAGAGAGAGTGTATAGGTTGCAAGATAGAGATAGAGAGAGAATTTCAAGTTTTGGTCCCTTTGGAATTTTTTGTAACCTAAAAACATGAGAGAAGGTCAAGTATATATAGAAAAACACGAGCCTTAGTCAAAAATATCTATATACAAACAAATAGAGCTTTTAAGGACATGCCAACAAATATCTAGGCTTTACACAAGTGGCCAAGAAGTCAAGTAGTGGCCGCCGTCCACAAATAGTGGCATGCCGGCCTCAAAAACTGCTTTCAAGCCCGACTTCAAATGGGCATATCTCCTCATCCTGACTCGATTTTAGGTCATTCTTGAGTCTAAATTGAAGCCCCTAAGTATAATTTCCAATGGTGGAAGCCCCAAATATAAATTCTAAGTGTGCAAAGAGATATGCTTATTTTAGCGAAGGTCGCCGCTTTGTCCTAACGGATTGATACCTAACTTCTCTCTTCTAACTAGTTTTCTTCCCTCCCCTCCTACTTTCTTCAACTCCAAACCTATAAATAAGATGTTTTAAATATTTTTCAAAGAGTTCACCTCTCTTGCATTTATTTCCACTTTGTCCTTACTCTTGCCATCGAAAAGTGCAATTTTTAACTAAATGCGAGCCTCTAACATCAGAGAAACACTTTCAAAAATATTTTGAAAGAGAAGGTTTTAAGATCTAAAATAGTTTTGGTCAAAAAAATTTTGGTCAAAATGGAGTGTAAGGTTTGAATTTAGAAGCTCTTCTTGCTGAAGAAATCGAACGTTTGTACAGCGTAACTTTCATCATCGAGTGATCAACCTGAGGCACCCAAGTCTTAAGGGCAGTCAAAAATTGGGTGTCTACAGTATCATAGCAGCAATAAGGAGGGAGCTGGCCTAGACACTATTGAGAGAGAAATCAACATAACGGCCTAAGAGAAATAAAATGGAACAAATGTAAATGCTTGGAAGAAACGGGTAAGGCGGAACACGACTCCTCCATACAATCAATGTAGTCCACAAAGGGTCTCATGATGCAAAACACCAAACCACCGAGATGCGAGGAAAGGAATGGCAAGACTTGTCTTGTGACGGCCGCCTCTCAAGATCTATGATAGGACTAATTCCGTGATCAAAGACTTCGCCGATAAAAATGGCTCATGCTCTTTGAGGGTCGGGTTCATAGTAAGGAACCGCTCAGAAAAAAATACAAATAAGAACTAAGTATGAACGAAGCTCCATACATCATAGCGCCTATGGATCTCTCAATGTCCTAATAAATAAGGTCTAGACTAAGTATAAATTTCCCAAGAAGAGGGAGCCAAAGGATTTGATCGCCACCGCAGAAGTTTGACGACAATGGGGAACACCAAAGGATTGATGCTCTCAATAGGTTGCCAGAGGACAAAAAAGAAGATAAAATAGCTAACAAAAGCAACTGTACAAGTTGTCGCAGAGTCTTACCAACTATGGACTCCACGACCGTTTCGTAATGTCGCCTACGCCCATTGTATATCCTTGAAAAATGCTTCAACCAAGAGAGGTAGGTGGTCTTGTCCCTCTTGGGCCTTTCTTGAAGTAATTCCCAATCCTCGATCGCACTAAGAGCTATGCTGCGGCCTCGAAAGGCACCTTGAAGAGTAGTGACAAAGTAGCTTTGTTCCACGCCAGCCAAGGACGCGAGATAAAAAGCGAGTCCCCACAAGTGCTCAAAGAAGAACAAAGAATGTCTTCAAGGGTTAGCTATCTCCAAGCCAAAGACGAAGGTGTGAGTGTCGCGGCCCAATGGAAACAATCATATCAAGATTGGTTCAGACTTTGTACAGATAACTCCTCGAGATCAAAATAGCATTGAAGAGACGAACATCCTCAAGCGTTGCTCAAAGCCACATCCGCAATGATATCATCAACCTAGAGGGACCATCAAGGACCCGAGTGAGTGCGGTAATAGATGTATGAATGGGGAAAATCGCCGCGCCCCACGAAACCGCAAAGACGGAAGCCGGGTTCACTATGTCAAGATCATCTAAAGAGATCTCACCGAAAAACAGAGGCTCTTCCAAAATGGGCATCGTGAACAAAGGAATCAACTACCTTCCAAAATGGATCGGCAAGTCCCCAAAATATAGGGCCCTCATCCACTCAAGATCGGGTCGATAATCTGCTTGGTAGAAACCTAGTGGCATGCATGAAAGAGAATAAAGAAAGAGAAGAAAACTTTGAAAGGTAAAGGCTAGAGAGAGAAGAAGACAAGGAGACAAGAAAGTGTATTGTGGCCGAAGTAGAAGACTAGTGGACCTAAAAGGCGCTATTTATAGAGAAAGTGGCAAAAAGGTGGCCTCCCTAGGCCCATCATAACTGTCAGTCACAAGGCACCTTTTTAGAGCCATTATGACTCTGCAGAAAACTGACGCAACTTCTGACCTAACGAACGCAACCCCTAGGTTACTTGCTGACGTCATGCACGCGCGGGAAACAAGGAGCGTATCCCCCACGCCCAAATTAAACCCCAAATTAAGTATAGGCCTAAGTGCTAAGGTCGCCCTTCTGAGATGGCTAGGAATGAAAAAAGAGCATGGGCTAAAGCCCAAGGGAAGTAGGCCAACAGTGAGCCGAAGCAGTCTGACCCGCCAAGGGTCCAAACAGACTCCACGAAAGAAAATGCCTAAGTCAAGTTGTAGAGGCAACACATACGACGGTGAAGTTGCAGAGGGAACACTTACATCGGTCAAGTTGCTAAGGCACTTTGCCTCAGTGCCGCCATTCCCCAATAATGTCGATTCAGCCACCATCTAAAGTTGTTGAGGGAAAGAGAAAGCCAAAGCAACTAAGTTACAGAGGCGACACTTGCGACGCAAGTTATGGAGGCACTTTGTCTCACAATACCAAAGTTCATTACCTTGGCGTTGAATATGTGCCCCAAGACTTACTGGTTAGAGCTTATAGCAAGCCCAGAGATACCAGTTTACCGCAACAACCCCGCGAAGATGGGAGCAGGGCAGCCCCAACTTTCTATTTACCCAAGTCACAAACCTGCCTAAGTCGCACAGGCAAACCTAAGGAAGCTCCCTTGGCTTGGTACTAAGGCACCAAGATGGTCGATAGCAGTTTGGTTGTGCCCTTTGCCCTAGAAAGCTGGAGAGTTTGTGGTTAGGTGGCTAAGAGTAGAGGCTTCATTAAGATGAACACAAAATAGTCGATAACAAACTAATGGAGTCCTAAGAATGCATGTACTGACCAAGTAAAACTGATAAGGCAAGTGCAAAGAAGAAGGTTTACCACTGCAAATGCACTTGCTGAGGTTTGAGCTAAGAAGGCAAGTGCAACGGCAAACACTCCCGCTACAACTACACTTGCTGAGGCTCAAAAGGGAGTTGCAGCGCCAAACACTCCCGTCGCAACTATACTTGCTGAGACTCAAAAAAAGTAGTTGCGGAGGCAAATAGATAGTACATGATATGTAGAGGGACACGTGGCACCTTCAACTGGTGGCTCAAGACAGGTTATACCATGTGATCCTCTTGGTACCAAGGAAAAACCTATAGATAGGACCTATTTCTCAAGGTTCAAGAAGAGGAATTTTGGAGATTTGGGAGAGATGTTGCCCATTTGTGCACTGCCATATATTTCTTCTTGAACTACCTGCTTCACCCTCATCCAGCTACTCACTCTCCAACTTCCCAGATAGTTGCTACTGCTCATCGTCCAACCATTCTACCATTGTTGGACCATTAGCATAGTTTTGCTTCTCAATTACCTTCCTAACGTTGAACCCATCTACACTCATAAAATCCTTAAAATCTGTGATGAATATTTTATTTACTCTTTAAATCGAAAATCAACAAAAAAAAAATAAAAAATCAAATTGTAACATGTAATAGGTTGATAAGTTATTTGGTGTTCTCAAAATACCACGTAGACATATGTCTACCCAACAATAGGGGGCATGTCATCATTTTTCAAGAATAGCATGAACAAAGTGAACATTTGAGCACATATAATTGGATGAGCAGACGGTCAACGTTGATTTTTTCTGACTCCCTTCATAATTTCTGATAGTCAATTCTGGTTTCTCTTTAATTAAATAATGTCTTTTCTTCATATTTCAAATTCATAAATCTAAACACAACTTTATTCACTCTTTCAAAACTGAAAAAGTTTAGGCTTTGAACATATCTGAATGAGTGCTATACACATCATTACATGGAATCCACGTGTTATCAAGGTAGAGAACTGCATGTCTATGCAAAACCACCGACTTTAGAATATCAACAAACCAAGCAAAAGCACAGCCTGACGATTGTCATGAATGATCATGAATCATCTTTGAACTCTGAACAGAGAGCACCTATTAAAAGAGCACAGAGCATTATTGTCTTTACAAGTTCAAGCATTCTTAGCAAGCAAAACAACAATGGAATCAAGCATGCATTGGCTACAAATAAAAAACAAAAGCTTAGAAGCAATGTCATACTTTGCACACTGGTTAAGAAAACTAACAATTGTAATCCTAATAAACTCAGTACTTTTCTAATATACTCATTGTATTCCTTGAAAGAAATTTAGCTTTATCTCATTGTATTTTTTTTTTCTTTACAAAGTTGAAACTCAAAAGGAAGGAGTGCAAATTTGTTCACCTAAAGTGAACTATACACACTCCCATTGGGGATAGATGAGATGGTCCTACATTTACCTTAAAAAAGAACCAATCAATGAAAAGTGTAATGTTCACACACTCTAAAAGTGTGATCAAATTTGTACTCAAAAGGAAGAGCTCATTGCAGCTTCTTTTTTAAGTTTAGGTCATGTTTGGGTGATAGGAATGAAGAGATACAATAAGAATCTTGTTTTAAGTTTCTTTCATTCCATTGTTTGGTGTGTCCAAAAATGAGAATGTACTTCCTATTTACTTCTACATTTCATGAGAATCTGACATTTAGAAATGGGACTTATTTAAGAATAAAGCAACAGATGAACTCATAACATTTCAAACTATATCATATTCCTATAGTAAATTTTCTAATCAAACCAAACGTTTGAATTGCATTGACAAAGGAAATTGTTAATAGTGGAATTCCAGGTAATGAGGTTCTCATTCATTCTTTTTAATTCCTAGTAATAAGATTCGCATTCCTTCTCTTTAATTCCTATAATCCAAACATAGCCTAAGAGTTAATAATCAAAAAACAAAACCTTAAAGGCATTCATTCATCAACCTATCGTATTTTTTTCACTTGTTTAAGTTATTTTTGTCACACGGCTATGAGCATAAGTTATACTCAACATTCTAACACAAATTCTCAAAATAAATCATTTAAAAAAAATTATAAACAATCTCAATAAACTGCACCAAACTCGACAATTTAATTGGATTTCCAAACAAACGCTTAACAACAAAGGAAGGGTAAAAGAAAAGTAACTAGGGGAAACCAAATGCTTTTGTGAAGTCACAAGAACATAGTATTTGTAGTTCTAACCATATTTTCTTGACGGTAAAGCTCAAAGAGGTCATGTTTGGCTTTACGTATCTCTCTCATGCTCTCAATACCCACTATTTATATTTATTTATATGAATACATACATAAAACCAGAGGTTTCTCAGCCGCCATTGAAGTCTCTTTCACTATCAGTATATTGCTTACAAGCTTTGGTTTACCACCCTTACATTTTCACCTAATCAATACCTCTCTCTCTCTTTCCTCTTTTTAACAAACTGCTGGTTTATTCTAACCTCTTTCTACCCCTATAAGAACTTCAGTCCTTGAACCCCTCTCTCATCCAAATATAGATACACAATATTCACTTCCGCTCTAATACCACTTGTCACGGCCTCAAAACAAGAGGTTGAGCAAACAGCCGTGGTGAAAAAGATGGCAAAGCATATCGGCTTTTGCTGGTGTTTTTCTTTCTCCTTTGCTTCATCGGATCCATCTCTCCCCAGCTGAAGCTGCTGTGAAGCAATACCACTTTGATGTGAGAAACAATTTTCCATATTATTGGCATTTTCGCATGCATTTTCTTGTCACATTGTACTTGTGAACAAGTCTAGAAAAATACAGAAACCGATAACAGAACTTGAATTCTTTTTTGTGATCGTAGTAGCAGAACTGTTTGTTTCTTGCTTGGTAATATGTCTTTGTTTATTTTGTATTTACAGCTTCAAGTGAAGAAGGTGAGCAGATTGTGCCATTCCAAGCCCATTGTGACTGTCAATGGGATGTTCCCAGGGCCTACAATCTATGTCAGGGAAGGCGACCGAGTCCTTGTTAATGTTACCAACAATGCACAATATAACATGTCAATCCATTGGTACGATAGTCTGTTTAGTGCAACTATTAAAACAAAAGTTTTTAATGTGTTTGGTGCGATAGTTGAAATATAGATTTAATTTGCAGTGTAACGTTTGTTTAAGTAAATTTTTAATTAAAAATCAGCTTATTTTGTTGCAAATAACTTGAAATATGCTTAACTAAAGTTTAAAGTTGCAGCTTTTTATTATTGATTTTTTTTGTTTTTAAGGCATGGGTTGAAGCACTTTCGCAACGGTTGGGCTGATGGACCGGCTTACATAACACAGTGTCCAATCAAGACCGGGCAAGCTTACACGTACGATTTCAATGTAACAGGACAAAGAGGAACGCTCTGGTGGCATGCACATATTTTTTGGCTAAGGGCCACCGTGTACGGTGCTATCGTTATCATGCCCAAGCCGGGGACACCGTACCCTTTCCCTCAGCCTAACTTGGAATTTAATTTACTCCTAGGTGAATTTTTTATCAATTTCGCCATTGAATGTGTTGTTCTCTGTTTGGGTAACGTTAATTTAGATTATTAATACATTTTTTTGTGTGGTTATTGGGGGTGTAGGAGAATGGTGGAACACTGATGTAGAAGAGGTGGTTAAAGAAGGAACCAAACGGGGATTACCTCCAAACATGTCAGATGCACATACATTTAATGGCAAGCCTGGACCACTCTTCCCTTGTTCTGAGAAACGTAAGTTTTTAACCTTTTTTTTAACTTCATTGGATTTGCTTCTAAGTTAAGTGCTTTTTTTTTTTTTTTTTTTTTTTGGAACAAGTAAGTTAGTGCTTTAGCACTGCTTTTCGGGACCTTCCAAACAACTTTTGACTTCTAGAATTGACGAGATGTAGTTAGGCTAAGTCAAACTATTTGATTCGACTCCGACTCCTTTAAAGATGTTTGGCATCAATTTATTATATATAAATAAATTATTTTTTAACATATTTTGAAACTAGTTTATTTTCTAGAAATCAATATATACAAAATCAACTTGTCATTGACTCAATTAAAGTTAACTTGAGATCAGCTCAAAAGATAAATAAATCAAACTTTTTAGGTTTTTAAACTAATCTTGAACAATCTATTATTTGGCTTAGCTCATTCACGACGCAACGTAAAGTTTGAGCCTTCAAACTTTGTTTGGTTTCAACCAAAAAAAAAAAAGGGCTGCTTTTTTGCTATTTAAACCAAAAATATTTTAGTCATTTGGGGTTTCAGCTTATTTTTTGACAAATACTAAAAAAAAGTTACTTTATTTCTTTTTCTAAACTTCTTGTTCTAATTTTTTTTTTTAAAATCAAAAAAAAATTTAATAAAGACAAAAAAAAATTCCAAACACCACAACTTCATCCCAAAATTAAAAATAAATAAAGCTACTAAAAGAGCAGCTGCCAAACCAATCGTAAAAATTTCTGAACCAATCTCATTTTCACTTTATTTCTTTATTTTTATTTTTTTTTTGGTCAGATACTTTTGTAATTGAGGTTGAACAAGGAAAAACATATCTCATACGAATCATCAATGCTGCACTCAACGATGAGCTCTTCTTCGCCATCGCTGGGCACACCATGACAGTAGTCGAGATCGATGCAGTCTACACCAAACCCTTCACAACTCAAGCAATGCTAATAGCACCAGGCCAAACAACAAATGTTCTCATCCAAGCAAACCAAGTCCCCAACAGGTACTCAATCCCGGCTCAAAATTTTTTAAAACTCCAGGCTAAATATTAAAATGAACCCTTATCTTATCATATCTTTAAAACAAAATTTTGATTTTCTTGGTGGGTCTTAGGTGACAGGCTAAATAATTTAATGGTTGAACCACTTCTGCAGGTACTTCATGGCGGCTAGGCCTTTCATTGATGTCCCACTTTCCATCGACAACAAAACCGCCACAGCCATCTTGCAATACAAAGGCATACCAAATTCCATTCTCCCAACTCTCCCCGTCCTGCCTGCCTCAAATGACAGTGCTTTCGCGCAAAAATACATTTCCAAGCTCCGGAGCCTAAACTCCCTCCAATTTCCTGCAAATGTGCCTCTCAATGTCGATCGACATCTTTTTTACACCATTGGTTTGGGGAAAAACCCTTGTCCAACTTGCCAGAACGGATCCCAACTCGCTGCTTCTTTAAACAACATTTCTTTCGTAATGCCGCCTGTAGGCCTCCTGGAAGCTCATTATTTCAACAAGAGCGGTGTGTTCACGACAGACTTCCCAGACCGCCTCCGGTGACATTTAACTACACTGGTGCTCCACTTACAGCGAATTTGAAGACTTCGCTGGGGACAAGGCTGAGTAGGATTTCTTTCAATTCAACGGTTGAGTTGGTTTTGCAGGATACTAACCTTCTTACTGTGGAATCACATCCATTTCATCTTCATGGGTATAATTTCTTTGTTGTTGGGACTGGGATTGGGAACTTTGATCCTAAGAAAGACCCTGCCAAATTCAATTTGGTGGATCCTCCTGAGAGAAATACAGTTGGTGTTCCCACTGGTGGTTGGACTGCTATAAGGTTCAGGGCTGATAATCCTGGTATGCTACTCAATCAACATAAACAAATCGTTTCCCATTTAGTAGCGTTTATATTTACAGTTTTCTCATTATATATAAAAGAAAATTGTTTGATATATGGTTTACTAAATTTACTAAATTCTTATAACTATAAATTAGTTATTTAGAAGGGGGAAAAAAAATATATTTCTTTCCTCCTCCTCCCACCTCTAGCCACCATCCACTGCTTATCATCACCACCACCGGCTAACACATTAGGCCACCCCACCATTGCCACCATTGTTGGTGACCTCCTCTGAAAGCCACATCCCACAGACAGAAATCACATCCAGCCACCATCAACCACTTTCGGCCACCAACTCTTGCCGGAAACCACCAACTTTAGTGGTCAGCCACAATCTTCAACCATCGGCAGCCACCTCCCACAGCCGACAACCACCAACTACCTCCCTCCAGTGGCATCCACCTCCAGCCACCACCTCTAGTAGCCATACAATCACCTCCAACCAGCATCTTCAACCATCTACAATCACCTTTGGCCACCACCTCCCGCCAACCACCCCTTTCACTTCTTTTCAAAACAAGTACTTAAAACAAGTTTGTTCTAAACATGTTTTTTGTTATCGCTTTCACCAAAAATCAACATAAACATGTTTAATGTTTTATTATCATATATGGTCATGACTCATTGATGGGTGTTTGGGCATTAATTATTCAGGTGTTTGGTTAATGCACTGTCACTTGGAGCTCCATACAACCTGGGGTTTGAAGACAGCTTTTGTGGTAGACAATGGAAAAGGCCAAGGTCAATCTGTTCTGCCTCCACCTAAAGATCTTCCTCCTTGTTAGTTGTCGTTTGGGATTTTTTATTCTTATTTTATTTTTAAAATTGAGATTGTTTGGAAATGGGCAACTCTTATTGGAGCTAATTGCTTCTTGTAACAATATCTTGCAAAGTGCAAGAAATATGGATGAATTTATATATATAAAGGCAAAAGAGTAAACAATTTGTATTAAGTTGTTGTGGGATGTAATTAAATTGCAATAAAATTCAATGTTCATATGGTTCTTCATTATATGTCATTGTGAAAATTACTGCTTAACACGACTCCACGATGAAATTAAGAACTAGAAATATGTTTTCATGAGTTTGCATATATCTTTTTGAATCATATATTATCCTCATTGCTAATACTAAAATCTGAGAAGACTAAGGTAAGAGTGAATGTGTTATGGACTTCTCTTGTATTCAGCAAGGTTGATGTTTGAGGAAAAGGGTGTTGAACTAAAAGCAATATAGAATGCATAGGCTAAAATTGATCAAAGATAACCGTATGATTGATGCTACTGATCTCAACACAATGCGTAATTCAGATAAACAGAAGGAAGAGAAAAGAAAACCAGTGTGACATTGTTTGAAACTCTTAATCAAATTATTCAAATCTCATTTCCAAGCTCAACTTACATTAAAAAAAATGCACTCAATGATGAACAGATATCGTCATCAAACAAACACATTGCTTCCCAACCCCAAAAAGACATACAAGAAAAATCTCCATCAAACAATAAACAGCCCCTCCATCATTTCAAACACAAAGCAAAGTAAAGCAATTTGGAAAAACAAACCACATTGTTTGAAATCTCAATCAAATGCTTCAAATCTCAAGCTCAATTACATAATAAATGCATTCAAAGATGAACAGATATCATCATCAAACACATTGCTCCGCAAAAAGACATACAAGAAAATTCTTCATCAAACAATAAACAGCCCTCTCTATCATTTAATGCTAGGTATCATGAAAAAATTTTCATGAAAATTATCATGAAAGTTTTGTGACTCTTGGATTACACTTAGAATAAAGCACCGCACACTAATCAAGATAATCCAAAGATCATAAATCTTTCATGATCATTTTCATAAAAAAAATTTCATGATCCCTAACTTTTCTCTTTGAAAAACAATGCAAAGCAATTTGAAAAGAAAAAAAAAAACCAATAAAACCTAGTTGTAATCTCAGATGCACATACATTTAATGGCAAGCTTGGACCACTCTTCCCTTGTTCTGAGAAACGTAAGTTTTTAACCTTTTTTTTAACTTCATTGGATTTGCTTCTAAGTTAAGTGCCTCTTTTTCTTTTTTTTTTGAACGAGTGCTTTAGCACTGCTTTTCGGGACCTTCCAAACAACTTGTGACTTCTAGAATTGATGAGCTGTAGTTAGGCTAAGTCAAACTCCGACTCGTTTAAAGTTTGTTTGGTATATTATATATAAATAAATTATTTTTTAACATATTTTGAAACTTGTTTATTTTCTAGAAACCAATAGACACCAAATCAACTTGTCATTGACTCGATTAAAGTTAGCTTGAGATCAGCTCTAAAAATAAATAAATCAGACTTTTTAAGTTTTCAAATCAATCTTGAACAATCTATTATTCAGCTTAGCTCATTTACAACACTATCTTCAAACTTTGTTTGGTTTCAACAAAAAAAAAGGGCTACTTTTTTGCTATTTAAACCAAAAATATTTTAGTCATTTGGGGTTTCAGCTTATTTTTTGACAAATACTTAAAAAAAGTAACTTTTTCTAGACTTATTGTTCTAATTTTTATAATAAAAAGCAAATTCAAAAATTCTTTTAGTAAAGACCAAAAAAAATTCCAAACGCCACAACTTCATCCTAAAATTAAAAATAAATAAGTAAATAAAGCTACTAAAAGAGTAGTTGCCAAACCAATCCTAAAAATTTCTAAACCAATCTCATTTTCACTTTATTTCTTTATTTTTTTTTTATTTTTTTGGTCAAATACTTTTGTAATTGAGTTTGAACAAGGAAAAACATATCTCCTACGAATCATCAATGCTGCACTCAATGATGAGCTCTTCTTCGCCATCGCTGGGCACACCATGGCAGTAGTCGAGATCGATGCAGTCTACACCAAACCCTAAATAACTCAAGCATAATAGCACCAGGCCAAACAACAAATGCTCTCATCCAAGCAAACCAAGTCCCCAACAGGTACTCAATACCGACTCAAAATTTTTTAAAACTCCAGGCTAAATATTAAAATGAACCCTTATCTTATCTTATCTTTAAAACAAAATTTTGATTTTCTTGGTGGGTCTTAGGTGACAGGCTAAATAATTTAATGGTTGAACCACTTCTGCAGGTACTTCATGGCGGCTAGGCCTTTCATTGATGTCCCACTTTCCATCGACAACAAAACCGCCACAGCCATCTTGCCAATCAAAAGCATACCAAAATCCAAGCTCCGCGGCCCAAACTCTCCAATTTCCTGCAATGTGCCTCTCAATGTCGATCGACATCTTTTTTACACCATTGGTTTGGGGAAAAACCCTTGTCCAACTTGCCAGAACGGATCCCAACTCGCTGCTTCTTTAAACAACATTTCTTTTGTAATGCCGCCTGTAGGCCTCCTAGAAGCTCATTATTTCAACAAGAGTGGCGTTTTCACGACAGACTTCCCAGACCGCCCTCCAGTGACTTTTAACTACACTGGTGCTCCACTTACAGCGAATTTGAAGACTTCGTTGGGGACGAGACTGAGTAGGATTTCTTTCAATTCAACGGTTGAGTTGGTTTTGCAGGATACTAACCTTCTTGCTGTGGAATCACATCCATTTCATCTTCATGGGTATAATTTCTTTGTTGTTGGGACTGGGATTGGGAACTTTGATCCTAAGAAAGACCCTGCTAAATTCAATTTGGTGGATCCTCCTGAGAGAAATACAGTTGGTGTTCCCACTGGTGGTTGGACTGCTATAAGGTTCAGGGCTGATAATCCTGGTATGTTACTCAATATAAACAAATCGTTTCCGATTTAGTAGCGTTTATATTTACATTTTTCTCATTATATATAAAAGAAAATTGTTTGATATGTGGTTTACGAAATTTACTAAATTCTTATTACTATAAATTAGTTATTTAGAAGGGAAAAAAATATTTTCTTTCCTCCTTCTCCCACCTCTAGCCACCATCCACTGCTTCTCATCACCACCACTGGCTAACACATTTGGCCACCCCCACCATTGCCACCATTGTCGGTGACCTCCTCTGAAAACCACCTCTTTAGTGGTCAGCCATGATCTCCAACCATCGGCAACCACCTCCCATGGCCGACAACCAACTACCTTCCTCTAGTGGCATCAACCTCCAGCCAACCAGCATCTTCAACCATCTACAACCACCTTTGGCCACCACCTCCCGCCAACCACCCCTTTCACTTCTTTTCAAAACAAGTTTGTTCTAAACATGTTTTTTGTTATTGCTTTCACCAGAAATCAACATAAACATGTCTAATGTTTTATTATCATATATGGTCATGACTCATTGATGGGTGTTTGGGCATTAATTATTCAGGTGTTTGGTTAATGCACTGTCACGTGGAGCTCCATACAACCTGGGGTTTGAAGACAGCTTTTGTGGTAGACAATGGAAAAGGCCGAGGTCAATCTGTTCTGCCTCCACCTAAAGATCTTCCTCCTTGTTAGTTGTCCTTGGGATTTTTTTAATTCTTTTTTTATTAAAATTGAGATTGTTTGGAAATGGGCAACTCTTATTGGAGCTAATTGCTTCTTGTAACAATATCTTGCAAAGTGCAAGAAATATGGATGAATTTATATATATACAAGCAAAAGAGTGAACAGTTTGTATTAAGCTGTAGTGGGATGTAATTAAATTGCAATAAAATTCAATGTTCATATGGTTCTTCATTATGTCATTGTGAAAATTACTGCTTAACACGACTCCACGATGAAATTAAGAACTAAAAATATGTTTTCATGAGT
The DNA here is from genome assembly GCA_025200525.1 of Camellia lanceoleosa. NCBI lineage: Eukaryota > Viridiplantae > Streptophyta > Magnoliopsida > Ericales > Theaceae > Camellia > Camellia lanceoleosa. The sequence continues at coordinate 204,154,616 of CM045760.1, forward strand.
TAGCATATATCTTTTTGAATCATATATTATCCTCATTGCTAATACTAAAATCTGAGAAGACTAAGGTAAGAGTGAATGTGTTACGGACTTCTCTTGTTTTCAGCAAGGTTGATGTTTGAGGAGAAGGGCTTTGCACTAAAAGCAATATAGAATGCATAGGCTAAAATTCAGATAAACAGAAGGAAGAGAAAAGAAAACTAGTGTGACATTGTTTGAAACTCTTAATCAAATTATTCAAATCTCATTTCCAAGCTCAACTTACATTAAAAAAGAATGCACTCAATGATGAACAGATATCATCATCAAACAAACGCATTGCTCCTCCCAAAAAGACATACAAGAAAAATCTCCATCAAACAATAAACAGCCCCTTCATCATTTCAAAAACAAAGCAAAGTAAAGCAATTTGGAAAAACAAACCACATTGTTTGAAATCTCAATCAAAGGCTTCAATTCTCAAGCTCAATTACATAATAAATGCATTCAAAGATGAACAGATATCATCATCAAACACATTGCTCCACTAAAAGACATATACAAGAAAATTCTCCATCAAACAATAAACAGCCCTCTCTATCATTTGAAAAACGCGCAAAGCAATTTGAAAAAAAAAAGCCCCAATAAAACCTAGTTGTAATCTCAATCCAATGATTCAAACCTCATTCTCCAAGCTCAAATTACATAAATGCACTGGATGATGAACAGATATCATCATCATTGCTCCCCCAAAAAAGACATTTACAAGAAAAGTTTCAAATAATAAACAGCCCCTCCATTTGAAAAACAAAACAAAGCAATTTCAAAAAACCCAACAAAAACCAAGTTGTGATATGAGTTTGTCATGTCATAATTGAAACAAGGCATATCAATAAGAACACGAGAATCACAATCCCAATCCAACAAGCCCAATTCTTCCTCTTCTTCATCTTTTTAGCTTCAATGAGTTCCTTTGTGCCCTCACTGATATAAACTCCGCGCTTAGCAACGTTCTCTTCGATATCATTGATCTTTTCGCCTTGTGTCTCAACCAACACCGCCATATCAAGAAACACTTGATGGAGCTCAGTCAAGCTCCTCTGAATGTCCTTCAAAGCCTCATGCCTTTCCTGATTCTCCATCACCAAATCAGCCTTCCCTTCGAAAATCCCAACTTGCCCGCCTCCCAAAACCATCTTTTCGATCACTTCCTCACTCGGTTCCTCCCTGTGGCATTGTAGTACCTCCTCTTAAGCCCTTCTTTATGTTCTTTAACAATCTTTTCCCTCAACGACTGAAAATCATTCATCATATCCCTCAATTTGATTCTCAAACCATTAGTAACGGACATTCGTGTTCGATCAACAGGACTTCCTTCTCTATACGCTGCTGACACGCTACGATTAACTACATTTGATTGATCAAGCAATTCCAATTTAGTCTTGATGATTTTCGCCTTTCGAAGAAGAGTGACCATGTCTGAGTTGATTCTGTCTCTGAGGCCACGAAGAACTTTGGCACTGTGAGTGGACTTAGTCTCTTCATTTAGGTCTTGAAGATCAAGAAGGAGACTAGTGATCTCTTCCATATCATCCTTGATTGTCGCGACCTCTTCGAAAAACTGTGAGAGGTTTTTCTCATCTGCAGGGTCTAGTTGACCCATCTCGATGTCTGGCCCTGATTCGATGTCTTTCATTGCCTGTTTCTTCAATTCGACGTAACTGAGAAAAGACTTGGTCATAAGATCATTCATCTTTGCACCTACATATCAAAGAAAAACATTCAGTTTCTCAGAAATTGAATTGATGAGACTACTTCAATAATACAATGAATGTCAAATGCAATATTTGTGAATACATATATGCATGTGACAAAAGGGTAAAAACCCATACCACAGATTCAATTGGGAGGAAGAGATCGATCTGGGTTTGGTGAATCTGGAATTGGGTTTCTTGGGAAAGTTGAGATATCTTCAAGAAAAGGTCTGCAGAGAAAGAAATTGAAGAGTTAGAAACAGTGATGAATCTTAGGAAGACATTGCTGGGTCTTCTTAAAATCAATAGAAAAAAGAAAGGTAATGTGTAAAATTGTGCTTTTGAAGTTTCATTGATTCAAAGAACGGTCTGCAGAAAAGAAAATGAGAGAGAGAGAGAGAGAGAGAGAGAGACCTTGAAGAATGGGAGTGTCCCTTGTCTTTCAGGGGCAATGAAGATGATGGGGGGGGAGAGAGAGAGAGAGAGTTTTGAAGGGCTTTGAATTGGAGAGGCAGAGATAGAGCAGGGGGTCTGTGGGATATATGTTGAAAAGTAAGGAGTAATGAGGGAAGACGGGTATCGTGGTGTGGCCTTCCCGTTGGGTTTTTTTTCAAATTCAAAAATTTTTGGGTATTTAGAAGTAGCCGTTATATTTGGTAAGTGTCTTTTCAGTTTTTTCAGGGGAAAAACATTTTTAAAAAATAATTATAAATATTAATAATTATATTTATAATTTTTTTACTTTCATGTAACTATTTTTATAGAAGTACACGGGGGTGTAATTGACCCTTTTTTATTTTATTTATTGTTCATTGTGTCTATTTTTACATGATTTTTTCTGTTTTTTTCCCCTTTTGAGCTAGTTTTTGAGTGCTTCCTTTTTAGTAAGTGAAACTGTGAATCTTACATCAGATTTAATCCAAATTTCATCTGCAAAATCCAAATGTTAATGAATATAAAAAAATCTAAATCTGATAGGTCAAAATGTATAAAAGTGTTTTGGAATGTTGGTTTAAAACTGATTTTTTTGACCTTTTTTTGACTATTTTGTCTTTTTATGAATAAAAAATGCAAAAGATGATGTGACTTAAAATAAGTTAAAAGCTAAAAGTTAGCTTTTAACTGAGTTGCCAAAACAACTCCTAATATGTAAAATTCAAATTCGATTGATCCCACATCCAATTTGAATAAATCTGGTCAGAATATTGATCACAATTCAATTTCCATACTTTAATTTTTATAGGACCGTGCTGGGTAGCTCGAAAACGAGCTCCCCCGAATCCCCCTAATATATATATATATATTTTTTTTTTTTTTTCAGCAAAAGGAAGAAGAAGACGGAGGCGGAGGGGGAGGGGGAGGGAGAGGGGGCCTAAAAAATGGGCTGGAGGCGGAGGCGATCGGCGACGGAGGCGCGGCGATCGACGACGGATCTGAGACTACGACGGCGACGGATCTGCCTCTCTCTCCCTCTCCCTCTCCCTCTCCCTCTCCTCCCCCTCCTCCTCCTCCCCGCATCGAATCTAAAATAAAAAAAAAACCCTAATGCCCAAAACGACGTCATTTTGGGCATTAGGGAGACCAAATTCGAACTACCAAACTTTATTTATTTTTATATGAGAACAATAACCCTATATGATATTATAGATGCTACACTAATAACAATATTTTTTTTTTTTTTAGGTTAAAAAGGAGCTTTCATTGAATGTAATACTTCTAAATTTTTACATCATGTTATTTTTATCATTTTACTTGTCAATATAATATATTGATGGCATGATCTCACCACTTATATCCTAAACTGACACATTATATGACAAAATAAGAGAGATGAGATGATCGCGAACAATAAAAATCTAGGGACCAGAAAAGGTAAATAACATTCACAACTACAAGAAAAGGGAGAAAAAGTTGGCAAAAAACAAATTGGATCTCACAAGAAAAACATCCTACAATGCAAGGGCCATTTAATTGCAATGTTTCTCTTCTGCTTAGGGCTTAACACTGATTGTTCATGTAAGAGAAGAAACATGTCTTACAAATACAAATTATTTGAAAGAAAACAAAACCAAATAAATATGAAAATGTGATATCCACAGCTTCAAAGTACAGGCACCCCTCAGGAAAAACCCCTCTACATTCAACATGGAAGATATAGAGAGAGTGAAGAGGGTATCAAAAAATCAAAAACAAGAAAAACAAAAAACAAATGATGATGAAAAGTTCTATAGCACTAGCTCAGTCATGCTTGCTCATCTTTCTATTACCTTTACTACCCATTTTACCCTTTCCCGAACTCTTTCCGGGCCCTTTACCTTTCTGATCCTTCGCGCCCTTTCCCTTCTTCGAACTCCCTCCTTTACCTTTCTTGTTCATTCCCTGTGTCCGTGCATCCTTTTTCATTCGCCGATCAACAAGTACTTTCCCCTTTCCAGCCCTCACTTGGACCCCTTTCTTTGCCACCACATATTCCTTCTGAGGCCTTTTGGGTGTCGCCTTCTTATAAAGTTGTTCGATCATCTTACTCTTTGAACGATCCGATATGTCCGCCTGGTCTGATATTGTGTTTGCCTTCTTCCGAACCTTTTCTAGATTCCTCATCGCAACCCGCTTCTTCCGGGCCTTGGCTTGCGCAACCTTCTTAGCAGGCCGGGCATCAATTTCTTTGAATTGCGCCCTCATCGCAGCAACCTCTTCTTTAGTAATGGGCTTAATTGGCACACGGTGCCTCTTCTCCTCGTCCAAAAACCAATTCGGTAATCCACCATCGTGAAACATGTACTTGTTGTATGCATCATCGAGCATTTGCTCCCTATGTTTTTTCCTCAGCATTTTCTTCGCACAAGCCAATATCTCAGCTTTTTTATATACGTCGTCATCATCATCTGATTCATCTGAAGACGAGTCGTCACTTGAGTCCGTAGCTGGAGCTGGGACAATCTCAAAATCATTTTCGGCCTTAGAAGCTTTAACTCCTTGTACTTTGGTTTTCTTGGTCTTCATGGGGCTGGAGAGCGGTTCTTCCAGTTCAGCGACTTGCGTTTCAGTTTTCTTGGTTCCTTTCAGAAGTGAAAGTTGATTGCGTGCTCCGTCCACCTGCATTTCATCTTCACTATCGGACTTCTCCATATCTCCTGGCTCATCTGCTTCGTCAAAGACATCTTGACTAAACCACTGCCTCGTAATCTCCTCTTGAGTTGGCGCTTCCTCGACAAGTGGCACCATCAGAGGATTTGCCTCATGATCTCCTCGATCATTGTCAGAATCTTGATCAGAATGAACCATATTGTCATCTTCACCACCCTGAGAAAAACAATCCATCAAGGGAAACACAATAATGCAACAAAATATATCTCGGACTCATGCTGTTATTCCATGGTAATAGCAGTAATAGTGTGCCAGTCAACTCACCCGACTAACAAAAATAGAAAATTAGCACGACAAACAACAAACAGTTGTGATTGGTAGCTCGAATCCCCTTCCCCCGAATCCCCCGAAACAACGTCGTTTCGTATTTTTTTTTTTTTTTTTTTTTTTTTTTTTTTTTCATTTCAGACGCAGAGAAGAGAAGAGAAGAGAAGAGAAGAAGAAGAAGAGAAGGGGAGGGGGAGGGGGAGGGGGAGGGGGAGGGGGAGGGCTGGAGGCGGAGGAGGAGGGCTAGAGGCTGGGCGGAGGCGAGGCGACGCCGGGCGACGAGCTTCTTCCCCTCTCTTCTCTTCCTCCTCTTCCCCGATCTTCTCTCTCTCTCTCTCTCTCTCTCTCTCTCTCTCTCCCTCCTGAAACTGATTTCGGGGGATTCGGGGGAGCTCGATTTCGAGCTCCCAAGCTTTATTCAACAACAAAAAGGGAGCTAAAATTTAAATATGAATATTGCTTTTGTTTGAAAGATAAAAAAAACCCCAAAATAAATAAAGCCAAATTGTGTATTACAAGTATCAATCAAGACGCATCATTTGGCAAAATATTTCAAAAATCTCTACTTCAGAAAAACAATGTAATTGTAAGAGAATCAAATTGTAATATGAGAAAAAAAAAAATAGTAATTAAAATTTTAAAGAACAAAAGAAACAAGCAACAAGCGAACAGAATTCAATATTTTACTTGACTCCACACATCAGAAAGTTTCTTTTTTTTCTTTTCAGAAATATTTTACCTCTAAAAGTTCGGTATCCTTGGAGTGAAGCTGCTTTGAACGCTTTCTCTGCATTGTACTTCCTTCTTTTTTCTCCACATACCGTTCATAAGCTTGATCAAGCATCTCTTCCATCTGCTCATCATATCTGACAAGAGAATGCATCATTTAATTACAGTGGCATACAAAATATTCATCAAGCTTATGTCAAGTACAATGATGAGAGAGAATCACCTTCTGCGTTCTTCGTCAGAGTCCACATCACTAGATAAAGATTCCTGCTGCCTCTCACGGGTTTCTTCATTTTCACTATCTACCACATCTCTAGTTTCATCATCATATTCAGCAGTATCAACAGTCGCTAAATCTTTCTTGCCCTGAGTGTGAGGGTAAGTGAATGATGCCTCTCAAAAATTCAGTAAGACTGTCACTTTTTAAGGTTTTGTTGAGATTAACATGACACAGAAATTGGCTTCAAATAGAATATGTGGGTGTCTTGTTCTTATTTTTTAATTGTCTCCATCCTAGTTTGGGGGGAGAGCACTTAAACCTAGGATACGTGGGGCACCAGTTAAATTGAAAATTGGCATGTTTGACACTTGTTGACATGACCCCCTTGTCTAATGCCTATTTGGACACTTTTGAAGAGAGTGGTAATTCTTAACTTCAATAATGTCCACAACAACATGGGTCAATAATAAATCACAAGAACAAGAAGTCCAATATCGAAAAGAAACCTCAGGTCTGAACTACAAATCATACAATGGCATATACCATAATGTAAAAAAAATAGTGCTTTCAAGTTCAATTTCTACTTAATAAGTATCCTTTTTCATTGACAATGGCTCTGTCCAAAATCCCCAACTTGCTCTTGTCTTGGTTTGAGCGATAAACTCAGCTAAATCATTTCTAGGTATATTGTTCTTATCATTTCAAAACTGTTCAAATACATCAAATGATAAGGGTCCCAAGAATTCCTTGAGTGTGACATAACTTCAAAATATGTTCTGCCTTGTGTTCTTTATATAATAGAATACATAATAGGATACAAAATAATAAATAAAAATATCCGAATTTAAGGTTTGAAACCAACAATACAATTAATTAACAAATCATGATGAAAACTGACCTTAATAGAAGATAGAGAAAACAACTCATGATCAGTATAACCATCAGAAGTTGCATCCACTTGCATCCCCATTTTCTTTCGTGCTTTGTCCTGGAAATTCAAAATGAAGTGAATCAAAGCAAATTATCAGTCAAACAGAGTAAGTGATTGTCTTCCCACATTATATTGTGCATGTGGAGAGAGAGAGAGAGTTAAAACATAATAAAAGAAACAGAGAAAGAGTGGGGAAGGGAATCCCAAACATAGGCCTTGAACCTTAGCTAGTCTTTTTGCGAGAAGTTTCTTTGCTCGTTTCTTTTTATGATCCATAGCATTGGTCAACTCCTCCATTTCATTAAGTATTCTCTCATCTTCATTATCCTTATTATCATCATCCTTATTCTCATGCTCGATGTCTGTGGTTGTAGAAGTAGCCTTATTTGATGGGGACAGTGCTTTTCTTATACTCATACGCCACCTACAAAAGCAAAAACAAAGACAAAAACATCCATATAGTATCTTCATTACAAGTAGAATATGAGAACAAGGAAACTAAAGCACCACTCTGTAGATCAAAACAAGGATCTACTAATGGAATCTATCATGTGTTCCATGTGCATGTAGGTAGATGCACCATCAATTGCATGTCATCACCAACAACAATTTATGGATAATGACATGTGCCTAAAATGCTTAAAAAACTGCAAATAAGATGATTCTTTCAATATTCACAGCCATACATGCTGATTCAGCATTTTGATGATACAGTCATCTAAGCAAATTGAGCACACCCTGTGATTAGGCAAAAATTCCCAAAGACTTACTTAGCTGAGGAATTGTAAATAAATGGCATTCAAGCTTGTCAAATTGGTCCCAATTGATTGATTGGGTAGTCGGAGTAATTTAACTCCATATCCTGTTTTTTTGTTTCGCTCATTACTGTTTTCTTGTTCCTAAATTCTGTACATTGCTCCTAGAATTCTGATAGTTGAAGGACAACGTCAATGAATCTAAGTGGAGATATTTTTTACCATATGTTTCTTTCAAGCTTTGCCACCTTACCTTCATTTTAGGTGCTTCAAGCACAAAATCTGAATTACTTGGTAGAAACTCTCTTTTATTCCAAAAACAGTCCTACAACAAGTCTTATTGCTTCCAAATGTGTTTGATAATCCAAAAAAATAAGAAGAAATAAAATAAATGTTTAGTTTCAGACCAAATTCATTGTTTAATGGAACTTCTGTGAGAAAAAAAAAATATTACAATAGAGGATCACAGGTACTTTAGGTGCACAACAAGCACTACAATAAAACAAATCATAGTGTCAACCTTCAGATCATGTAAACAGATAATACCAAGTATATCACACAAAGAGGGTAAAAGAATGCCCACATGCAGATGTTAATCACTCACTACTAGTATGAAGAAGGGAAAGTGTTCCTTACTTCAAAAGATGCTTGAAGTCTTGCTTTCCCAAGACACGCAGATCATCACACAGAGTTTCAACCTGGAAAGAAAACAATGGGCCAAATAGTTAAACAACTGTGCAGGATAGCTAATCAGGAACTGAAACCCAGACACACACATGCACACTGAGTATACCTCCTCTGTTGTCAAAGTATGATCCTTTATAGGCAAACAAGCAGGATCCTTGAAATCGATAGATGTAACTGAACCAAGAATCTCAAGAGGATTGTCAGACCAAATAAAATCTGCGGCAGAACAAACCTTCCTCAAAATTGACTGCCCATCTTCATACCTAAAATGAGCAAGTAGTAAGCAAAAGCCCTTCTATTGACGCACATTGACAGAAATTCACATTAAGATGCACACAGGCATTTAACAATAAATAAAACAATGGCCTAAGCCTTTGTTATATCATTGTCAACAACCACAACATGTATGTCTCATAAGCACATCAATTCTGACAGCATAAAATCGTGTCACAACCCGCAAAGGCAGTGACCTTATCTTTCTATACAGTGAAGAAGTAAGGCTCGTGATTCTCATGGATATACGAGGAAACTGACAGATTTAATGGCACATATAGAAATGTCACGGTTCAAGGAATTACCCATCACGGTGTCTCTTTTGCTTTGTTCCTCTAAGTACATCCACCACCTGTGTCAGGGAATCGATATAAATCTGAAGTTTAATATCATGAAACAACAAAGTACACAAAGGAAAGCATACAAGGCAGGTGAATTTTTTTCCGAATAATTTATATCAAATTACCTTTGGGGGTTCTTTGCCTCCCTCGAAGAGATGCTTCACATCAAGAAGACGGGGGTCAATCTTTGAAGGGGCCTTATACTTGAAACCTAGAATATAAATCTCAGCAGATGTTGAACGACTGGCCGCTGGTTTATCCACTTCGACCTTTTCAAAAAGCTGCCAAGAAAATTCCAACATCAGTGTCTTGTCCATCTACGAGGTCTCCCCAGGACATTTTAACGGGGAAAAAAAATCATCACCTGTCTAAGGCAGTAGAGGACAGCACTGTAATCCTGAGATCTGAAAACCTACAACATCCAATCCAATAATTAGTACTGCACGCTGCAGCAAAATGGAGACTCAAATCACCTCAAATGAAATGGAAAGAGAGACAACTTCCAAAACCAATACACGGGAATTGCTCTAAATTGGGAATAATAAAAAAGAACAACACGTTTAGATTGAATGATTTGGAGAGAAATTAATCGATTTCTCTTGGTCCTAATAATCTGTTTGGATTACTAAAGAGGAGATAAATATGAGGAAATTTTTTTTTTAAAAAAATGGAGAAAAACATTTTGAATATCTCCAAAAGTGGAGAAATTAAGAGACAAATGAAATAAAATGATTACTAACTTTTTATATATCAAATTTGTTTATTTCTTTTCTTTTATAAAGTCTATTCTATTCCAAACAAGATACGATCTTTTCTTCTGTTTCTAGTTTAACCAAACAAGAGGAGAAAACACACTAGTTTCTCTCCTTTTCTTTTTCCCTCTCAACTTGACAAAGCATTTCTTTTCTTTCCTCTCCTGCATTCACAAACAAAGTGGAAATTACAATATCTCCAGACGATTAACATCATCTCCAATCCTACACCTTTCTTTCCTCAAATTTAAATTTGATTAAAAAGCACTTAAAAATCATCTCCAATCCTTTCATCAAATGTTCATCAAAAGGGAGTCATATTTTTAATCAAATTGACAGCTCATCAAACCTTTCATCAAATTAAATTTAAAAATATGAAGCATTGGAGATGATTTTTTTTTTTTAAATCAAATTTGACGAAAAGAGAAATTTAGGATAACAGATAAATTTTTAAAAACATTTTGATGAAAATTTGATAAAAGGATTGGATTAGCTCACATCAAATCAAACTTTTTACTCAAATTTGAAATCAAATTGAATGAAAGTTTTGGTGCATGATAGATACAAAATTAGATGCATAGCAATACAAAATAATGTAGAACAATTAGCTATTCACAAGCTAACAAAATCAGTGATTCATAGCAACAAATAAATAAACTTTTCTCAACAAAATTCAATTGAGAGAGAGAGAGAGAGAGAGAGTACTTTGGTAACAAATGTTCCTTTTGGAGCCAAGAACTCAGTAGCGAGCTTCACAGAATCAATAACCAAAGCATTCTGACTAGTCGCCTCTTGAGCCCAAGCACCACCAACATTCGGCGAGCCGTCATGCAACACCAAATCGAAGGCTCGACAGCCATTCTCAGCCATGAGCCGCTTGATGGCGGCTCGGCACTGTGGCTTAGTGATGTCCTCTTCGACGCCGATGGCACCGCGAACGGGGCGAATGGGGACGAGGTCGACACCGATGACGAGGCTGCCGACGGGGACGCGCTCGACGGAGACTTGCATCCAGCCGCCGGGGGCGGCGCAGAGGTCGAGGACCGCGCGGGAGGAGCGGAGGAAGCTGAACTTGGACTCGAGCTGGATGAGCTTCCATGCGGCGCGAGATCTGTAGCCGTGTTCTTTGGCTAGGTGGTAGTACTTGTCCAAACGGTGCTTGCCCTTCACTTTGCCCATCTCTTCTCTCTAGGGTTTCGGGGAGAGAGAGAGAGAGGTTGGAAGTGCTGCTCTGCTGAGGAGAGAGAAAGAGAGGGGAACTTGGGGCTGTTAGTTATTTGATTAGGGTTTAAGGAGGGGTAGAGACTTTAGGCACTGTTTGTTTTGGTGTTAAAATAAATAACGCATTATTTAAGGCCTATTTTGGCCCCAAAAAAAAAACAGCCACTTCTTTTTTTGAATTATTTTGTTTTTAATAATTTTTTAAAAAAAATATGTCAAAATTACTTATTTTTCCGGTCTTGTGGAGAAGAATCTAAGAAGTTTTTTTTTTTTTTTTTTGAAAAATTCTTACAAAAATCACTAAAGACGGAAATAAATAAATAAATAATTGTTTATTTTTATTTGTTTTTATGTTTTCTGAATTTTTTTAAAAAATATTAATTTTTCAATTTGTCTTATCAAGTTCAATCTAAAATTTAAAAAAAAAAATTAAAAATTAAATAAAATTCACTAAAAATGAAAATAAGCCAAAAAAAAAAAAATCAAAGCAAGCATTCTCAAAATACCGCTAAAATAATTAATTTTGACCTCGATATTTAAAAAATAACAATAATAATTTGGGTGATCGTTATTCATATTGCGATGTTGTTCAATTTTGCCAGATTCCATCGTCGATCTGAACAATACGAAACGTATGGATTTAAAATTATTTCAATCGATAGTGGATGACCGTTTTTTCAGTCTGATGTGATCAAATTAGCTGATGATTTAATAGTAAATCTAAATCAACTTGACTTGTTTGATCTCTCGATAATAAATTTTATTTCAATTTCAACCCAACCCCTTAAAAAGGGAAGGGTACCATTTTAATTAATAATAAAATAATATACAATAATAATTGAAAGTAATAAAATATAGGAACTAAATTAAACCAAACTAAAACGGTAAATATCAATTTATTTAAATTAAAATAATAAAAATCAAAATAAAATTTAGATCAAATCATAAAGATGAAATGTGTGATTTATCCTTTCAAAAATAATAACTCCTAAAAATTCAGCCCATTTTGAATGAATTTTGAATTTTTTATAACATTCTTAAATTTGGAGTTTTTTTTTTAATATTTAAAAAAAAACAATTTAAAAAATTGACTCAATTTTCAAATTATTTTGAAAACTAACCTATTTTTTGAAATCGCATTTTAAAAATACAATTTTAAATTAAAATCGTATTTTCAACAAGCAATTTGAAATTGTATGTTAAAATTATAATTTTATAATGACATGAATTTCACTAACATATATTACATTTTCAATTTAAAAATGCATTTTCAAAATATAATTTCAAAAAACAAGTTAGTTTCCCAAATAATTTAAAAAGTGAGTCAATTCTCTAAAAAAATAATAAAAAATTTAAGAATATTAAAAAAAAAAAAAAACTCCATAAATTTGGCACAAACTCCTTTTTAAATTTTGTGAAGTCTAAGATGCAACTACAAAGACAAGGCAATTAGCCCAGTAGTTCAGGCAATTAGTCCAATAGTTCATGCATCCAGACAGTGAAAATGTCAAAAGTTTTGAGTTCGAACCAATAAAATGACTGGGCCTCTTAAGTTGTAATCTAACTATCATCAACTTGGTAATGCATCAAAATACTACCACTGGACTTGAATATCAACTCCAGACTGCACAGGTTTAAACTATATCAAGGTCCAAATGATTGTAAAACTTGCATAGACTACAATAATAAATAAATAAAATGTCAAAAGCGACAAATATCCCATTAGATTGGAGCATATTACATTACCAGTCACTGAAAAGAACAGAAAAAGAATTGAATCTTCATAGCATTGTGTATAAACAAGTTTCACTTCTGCAACATGCATGCAGCATCATCTAGCATAAACAACTGATCAACTACATGTTTGTAACTCCATGGTTTCCAATCCATATTAGTTAAAATAAAATACAAAATTACTTGAAACAACATCTATAGCAATGAATATTTCCAAATTTTCGCTCCTTGGATCCGTTTCCATTTGGTCTAAAACCAACACACAAGCTTTAATCTGCACGGGATCCACTGCTACTTGCAGCAGATTTCTTGCCACTGTATTTCTGTTTAAAACAAATAAACAAAAGGATTGGAAAATAGAGGAGAAAAAAAAAAAGAAGGTGAAAATTTCAGGGAAGGAAAACAATAAAGAATGAATGGAGGAGGGAAAGAGAAAACCAATAATGTTTTCAAGCACCCCCAAATGACACGCTAGAAGATGAGCAGTTCCAACCTAGGTCACCAAATTCGGGGAGCAGGAGCAGGAGGGCAGGCAGGAGAGCATCTTTTTCAAAAATATGTCGGCAACGAGAGTGTCTATGTGCACATATATATATATATATGTATATACATATTATCAACTATTTTATAATTTTCACCAATTATTTTATTCATAAAGTACAATTTGTAAATATTATTGTTAGAAAAAATAAAAAAGAGCGGATGTTTGAACATGAGTGACGCAGAAGCCTAATGGTAAAAGCTTTTTCCTTCTCCCATGGGTCAAGCATTCAAATTTCAGACTAGCAAATTACGCATCCTATTCCATTTGCACATGGAGTGTTAAGATGCAGCTTACTTACCATGGACTCCTATACAATGCATCTAAAGATTGGCTTAAACTGAATTCTTCAGCAAGTTTGTGGATTTGACTCAATAAATCTACAAATTTGACACACTTTCTTTCACAATTCGCCGATCCACAATCTTACACATGATTGGGCACCCCTTCCCCACGAATCAGATGACTTGGGTTACAACAGTTTCACTCTTAAGCAACATGTTGAAAGAAGGAAGTACTTGCAGCAGATTTTGGAAAAGAATTTAAAATTACTTGAAGCTCACCTGCTTTCCAACACTGAAGGGGATATATTTGTATTTGATCATGTGCATGATTTGACGCTTCATTGTGAGGGCGAATAGAACGACCCAGTAACACAGTAGTATGGGCCAGAAGACAGGGACATCAAACATGGAAAAGAAGGTCATGACAAATGCTATACATACAGCCTTTGTTATAGCGTACCTGGAACCACAAAAAGAAAACAAGGAAATCATCCCCCCATGCTTACATACTAAAACAGAACTTGTTTGCCTCTAGATGAAAAAACAATCTCTTTTAGATCAGTTTTATTAATACAATTAAACAAATGCATGTGCTCCAATATGTTCAAGGGGAGCTCAAAGAGAGAGACATATCAGTTCAAAGCCAATTCATTAAATGAATATAAAGGCTCCCAGAATTTATACGATTGGTTAAACAATTACTACTTGCTGTTTTTGTCTGATATTGATGAAGTAATCACTACAAAAGCTCCAGTTCAAAATATATTTCATCTCAAAGCTGTGGTACCAAGAACCAATATAAGATGAGGATCACGTCATATGTGATAATATACCACCTTGACCACATCAATGGACACTAAAAGGTAAAATACCAAAAAGAAATCTCCTGGCTAAAAAGGATAACACCACTGACAAAAAAATTTGCAGTAAAAAAGAACAGCAGATATCTGGTGAAATTGCAGTCACTTGTTCAGAGATGTGTCAAAGATGTTTCTTTGATATCCCAGTGTCTGGCCCTATGGACCAACTAATCCAGGAGACCAATCCTACAGTCCACTAGTGAGGGCCCAATCAAAGCCAGGACAAAGCTCTGTATGGACTAGCCTCAGGAAATGTTTGCACCTTTGAGGTTTTGAACCTGAGACCATAGAGGGAGAGCATACCCCTAGGCCCCAGGCCTTGATCACCAAACCAACCCCTTAGGGTAGAGATGTGTTAAAGATGTAACATCCAAACTTCAACAAATGAAACAAATCATTCAGACATAACGAAACATCACTTACCTAAAAAGGGGGAAAACAAGAAGTACAGACATCAAAGGGGAAAAAAAAATCCCATAATGAAAAGGCATTTCAAATTACATATAATTATCAAAATATTTTGCATGTAAAGAAGACAAGGAGACATGCTATATATATTACTAAAAAGTGAGATAAGTCAAGGAACAGAATAGGAGTTTTGAGTGCATAAGTTATCTCTGATCTGATAAATCACATCTTTTCGGGGAAAGTGGAAGCATATAGATTGAACAACACAGAAATTGAGAGAGAGAGAGAGAGAGAGAGAGAGAGAGAGATTAATATCAACAAAAAAGGCAAATAAAAGATGTCTCAATGTGCTTAGATTGTGCCACAATAAGAGAATTAGGTTGGATCAATGCTTAACAAACAAGTTGCTTATACAAAAATGGACAATATGATAAGAGAGTAAGTATGAACCACAATTATTGACCAACTGCAAGTGAAAACAATATCAAGACTGACCCAAGATCAGCCACATGTTTGACATCCATAAGGATCTTCCATTTAAATGACACAGCTATAACATAAGGAGAAAGTAATGCATGGAACCAAAACATTATACTAAGTATTCTTTCTCCTGCAGTCACAAACTATTTACAATGGACACAAGAATACATCGTACTCATGAACACATACAAAATAAAACTAATTTCGAAAAACACACTTTATGCATTAATCATCTTGGTTAGAGATACTATGTTACATGGACTCATGTACAAGTATCAAGTGCAGGTATGCGTTTTAACATCCGATTCATCTAATTCCTATGTCCAATTACATGGGGCCACAGAAAATATTCATATTTCTTAATATACCAACAATAAAGACAAAGTTCCAAATTCCAACAACATAATCAAACCACCCAACTTCATTCAGTTATTTATTTTATTTTGACAAAAAAAGGGTGGCCAACAACAGAGATGTGTGGCACAATTTTATCAAATCTGATTTAAATTGTTTGCAAGTCATTATGGCCAAAAAATGATTTGTGGATATGATCTCAAGGTCCGCACAGAATCCAGATATACCAGAGCACAAAGCAAAGAAGACTATTTCTAAGAATTAAAGTAGTCCACAGAGTTTATACACATGCATATATACAGATATATATACATATATTTTATTTTCACTTCAAACACAAATGTACATTTCATTTCATTAATCATATAATACAAACCAAAGGTTCAAGCATACAAGTTGGGCATGCAGGTCATATGCTTGAGCCTTGAAAGCAGCAAAATTTTGCATTATTAACATATATGCATTTAAAAGTCAAAAATGTGAATCATCACATTGCGCACTGAACAAGCCAATTCATGATTTCAACTCCAATGCCCACCTACTTTCACAAATAAGGTAACCCAGAGCATAATCTACCATAAGCAACATCAAATATGAACATATTTCTCAAATTTCCGAAATGTTTCAACAAAAAAATCAAAAATATTGCCAAATTAGGATGTTATAACTTTTAACAAAAGCCAGAAAAATAATAGCAATATTCCTGCATTGACCAATCTTAAATCCAAAGGAAATAGGCAAAACTTCAAAACAATCAATCAGACAACATATAAAGCAATGAAAGATAGAGCAACAGCTATAGCACACCAAAAATTACAGTGGTTGATTAAGGAAACCCACGACAGAAACTAGAATAACAAACAAAAAAATTAAATGCAGGAGATAATATAAAATTACCAGAACTTGAACTCAGGCAGGCGGCGAATGAAAGGCTTGAATTCATCTGAACCTTTTGTTGGTAGCATTGGCCCATCTGAATGCTGATCTACCTCGGGATCAACAAGAGGCGACAAGAACCCAATCAACAAATTCAATATATAGATACCCAGACCGTAGGTAATAATATAGAACCCTTGAACATAAAAAACCCGCAGAGCATATATGAAAGTTAAAATAGCGGTTCCAACCCATCTGTAAACTGCATGAGGAGTAGTTTTATCCAAATAAAACTGGAAAAGTTTCCACGCATCATGCCTCCACTGATTTAGAGGTGCCGCTGCTGAGGCACCCTCAGCTCCAACGCTCTCCATAAAAAATGAGCTTCACAGTCCTGCAGATCTAATAAAAGGTTTCAATCAACCGAAAGCATATAATGCTATGAATACAATCTCCCCAAAATTTCCAATTATGCTTATTCCCACGTGCCAAATTATAGCATTGCAAAACCTTAGGCAATTGAGAAATTTTGGTAAACCTCTTTCTCTCTATATCTCTAAGAGTAGTGCTACTCTAGCCCAAAAATTATATCTTTACACATCACTGGGTCTAGAAAGTGGGCTTGTATATCAAATCATAACATTTTGATGCCAAAATTTTGATATCAACTAGGAGAGATGGTCCAAGAAGCGCCAGATATCCAGTGTGTAACTATTCGACCCATTTTGAGGTTGAACAAAATCTAGCATCTAGCATAGATCTAAATCCTCAAATCCAGCCATTTGCTTAGTTATCAGACTTCCATTTCTTTATAAATTTTAACATAAAAGATAGTAGTCAAAACTTTTTCTTTCCAATCTTGCATCTAGCTTAGGTCACTTTTCCTAATCCAGAAAAGAAAATCCTCAAATCCAGCTATTCGCTTAATTATCAGATTTCCATTTCTTTATAGAAGATAATATTCACAACGACAACCCAAAAACACAAAAATAAATAAATAAATAAAACTCATTTCCAAACAGGGAATAATACGAGTTTACCCTATAAACAACAAAACCTTAAAAAGATTCAACATAGGCACAAAGTCCAGAAACAGATCCACAATAGGCAGATCCTAAATCAGAAACCCTAATTTTTCACAACAAAACATATAAAATACACACACACACACACATATGTATAGTTAAATTAAATCTATACACTACGTAGATTTGGGGATTTTTATTGAAGATAAAATCAAACTATCGAGAGTCAAATTAGGGTTAAGTGATTGAAGATTACCTCCTCCGATGAAGTTGGAGCAGCGGAGAGATTGTTGAAAGCGAGATTGGAGACGAGGGAGAGAGAGGGAGAGATCTGATTTAGGTAAGAAGAGTTTTGGACTATTATACGGACAGTAAATATATATATGCGGGGTTGAACAGTGGTTGAAAGACTAATGAAACGCACAAAGAAAATTTACTGTCGTCGGTTCTCTGTTTGTTTGTGTTGTTTTAGGCATTGCTATGGTTTTTAACGCGCTGCGAATATGCTTTATGCTTTGCCCAATTTCGTCATTTTAACCTTTTTTTTTTTTTTTTTTTTCTCTTGCTTCTTCTTTTTTTTCATTTCATTTAAAATATAAAAATAGCAGTCACTTTCTTTGTTTCAATTTTCTAAAAATTATATTTTTTATTTTCACTATACTCTTTTAATATTTTTAAATTATTTTTTAGTTTTCAGATACACTCAATATAAATACAATTAAAAAATATAATATTTTGTCAAAAAATCTTTAAAAAATTTACTAAATATCAAAAATATAAAAATTTAATACATTTTTCTATTCATGTGTATTTATTGATTTTTTATAAATATTTTGTACTTTTTAAGTACATTTAAATTAGGTGTATCTAAAAAGTAAATAAATTACTTAAAATATTTTTAAAAATTAATAAAAACAAAAAAAATATGAAAAAAATTTTAATTAGTTTTCATAATATTAAATTCAAAAAATTAAAACCAGATGGTGATTAAGGTTTAGTGCTAAGCCATATGGCGTTTTGGACTAATATTAAGCCCATGTATCCTGGGCTTTTGTTGATTGGTTTCATGCCTCTAGGGGCTTGGGCTTTCGGAGCATGATACAGTGCTCTTTGCATAACCAAACACCTGGTCCATCAACAATCGGAATTGGGCTCGAAACCTACAAGCCATCAAATGGAAAAAGTTTTGTATAGTAGTGCCTTTCACTAATAATAAATATATATATATATATTTTTTTTTAATATTTTTCAAATACCTAACAATCTATATAATAAGGGAGGAAGGTTTTTGAAAATATATAAAATGTATAAGAGATATATTTCATTTTAAGGGCTCAAATCAATTATGATAATCATCAATGGTTGAGAGGATGCTTTAGTTCCCGCCCAAACACTCGGTGCTCTCCCCTACTCCCACCTACCCACGTCTCTCCCCATTCCATCTTTATCTCTCTCTCCCTCTTTGTTGCACATCTCCTCCTATTCCCTCATCTCTATCTCCCTCTTTGTTCCTCTTCTTTATCTTTCACTCCCGACGCTACCTCTCTCATTCACTCTTATCCAAATTTCTACCTCTCCCCCCTTCTCTTGCAGTAGCTTACATCTCTCCTTCACTCTCATCCGATTTCTATCTCTCCCCCTTCTCTCACAGTAGCTTCAATTCGCAACCCTCTCACTCGATTTCTGTCTCTCCCCCTCTCCCCCCTTCTCTATCAGTGGCTTCAATTCACAACCCTCCCACCACCACAAACGCCATATTTTCTTTCCTCATCGCTTCAAACCCCGATTGGAGCTCTCCGGTACCTCTCTCTCTTTCTCTCTATGCTTCATGTTTAAATTGTTGATTCATGGTTTCTGGTTTATCATCATTTCCGTTTATGGTTCGTGGCTTATTATTTGGTGAAACAGAGCTACTTCAGAGCTACACCAAACCTGAGGCTTCTATCTGTGCAAGGTAATATTTCTGTCTCTATTTCCCTTCTCTCTTTGTTCCCCTTAGTTTTCTTCTTTTGCCATTTTCTCTCTATCTGGTTCTGTTTTTAATTAAATACTCTCACATGCAAATACTTCAATTGTTGATAATTTGAGTTATAATTTTAGTTTAGAATTTGAGTTTATATATCTGGGTTTATATATTTGAGTTAGAATTTGGAATCATGTTGGTTTAACACTCTGGAATCATCTGGGTTTATATATCTAGATATTACACTCTGGTTAGAATTTGGCTAACTTGGTTAACACCCTGGTTCTCTCTTTCATTTGGTGGTAATATCTGCTATGGAGTTTTTATATATCTGGGTTTATATATTTGAGTTAGAATTTGGAATCATGTTGGTCTAACACTTTGGAGTTTTTTAGGTATTCTAGGTGATTCTCAATCATTTTAATTTAGGTATTTTCTAGATCCTCAATCACTCTGGTTATAATTTTGTTTTTCTATATGTTCAAGAAACTGATATGGGTTTCTATATTTTTAGGTATTTGGATTGCTCTAAACTGATATGTTTTTCTATATGTTTGTGTTTGTGTTTGGGTGGGCAAAAGAATAATTTCTCCTAGGTTTCCTTTTCATAAATTTAATTTTTTTTTCTTTCCTTTTAAACAAAGCCCAAAGTAATAAATTTAATTTTTTTAATCTAGGCTTGATTTGTAATTTTTCAAGAATGTTGTAGGTCTTCCAAAAGAAAAGGCTCCTAGTTTTCCTTTTTGGATTGTTAAGAGAACCTCTCTAAGGATTGAATTGACCAGGAAGCTAAATACATGCAAACCAAAGTAATTGTTTGTGTTTGTTATTTTTTTTAAAAAAAATTACTTAAACTCCATACATACGATAAAATGCTTAACAAAGCCAAGACAGTTAGGTTTGTGTAAATACATTTAACAGAGGGATAACATTGAAACTTCTTAATATATTGAACGTTGAAACTTTTTAATATATTGAAAGTCAAGTTACTTATGTGTTTATGGGATATTTATGTGTTTCTTTGATTTGAAAAACAAAAAGAATTATATTAAAATTGGGAAATTATTGGTGAAATTGATATTGATGATATTTACACTTACTAACAGAGTATGTACACCCACCTTCCATTGTTGTTTGGGATGTCCCAAAATAGTTAACCATCTTGAAAAGCCAAGAAACTAATCTTTTTTCATCATTTTGTTAAGTTTGAATGCATTTAATAGATGGACAACTTTGAAAATTCTTACTATGCTGTTAAAGTGTAAACATATTAACTCATAAATTTAATTTTTTTTTCTTTCATTTTAAACAAAGCCCAAAGTAATTGTTTGTGTTTGTTATATATTTTTTTTAATGGAATATGATAAGTACTAAACTAACAAAAATAAATAAAACATGATATGTCTTTCAGTTGTCTTTGTAAAATAGATAGATGGAGAGACATTATACTACAGTTTGATTCTTTATCAAATAAAATAATTAAGCTGATATTACCCCAATATCCATTGAACGCCACACATCACCTCACTCACTAATGATTTTGAAAGAGTTATTTGTTATGATTGGCAGCACTTATTAATTGTCCTATTGGTTTAAAGGGGTTTTATTATTTGTTTGGATTTGTTTTCTGGGGTTGTAAATTAATACATGGACCAATTGTTAACCAAACATTTCTAACATTTTTTTTTATTTCTTTTTGTTGCTCACTCACTAATGATTTTGAAAGAGTTATTTGTTATGATTGGCGATGTTAATTAATTGTCCTATTGGTTCAAAGGGGTTTTATTATTTGTTTGGATTTGTTTTCTGAGGGTGTAAATTGATACATGGACCAATTGTTAACCAAACATTTCTAACAATATTTTTTTTTTTTTGTTGCTCACTCACTAATGATTTTGAAAGAGTAATTTGTTATGATTGGCATTACTAATTAATTGCCCTATTGGTTCAAAGGGGTTTTATTCTTTGTTTGGATTTATTTTCTAGGGGTGTAAATTGATACATGGATCAATTGTTAACCAAACATTTCTAACATTTTTTTATTTCTTTTTGTTGCTCACTTACTAATGATTTTGAAAGAGTTATTTGTTATGATTGGCAGTGTTAATTAATTGTCCTATTGGTTCAAAGGGGTTTTATTATTTGTTTGGATTTGTTTTCTGAGGATGTAAATTGATACATGGATCAATTGTTAACCAAACATTTCAAACATTTTTTTATTTCTTTTTGTTGCTCACTCACTAATGATTTTGAAAGAATTATTTGTTATGGTTGGCAGCACTAATTAATTGACATATTTGTTCAAAGGGGTTTTATTATTTGTTTGGATTTGTTTTCTGGGGGTTTAAATTGATACATGGACCAATTGTTAACCAAACATCTCTAAAAATTTTTAATTTCTTTTTGTTGCTCACTCACTAATGATTTTGAAATAGTTATTTATTATGATTGGCAGCACTAATTAATTGTCCTATTTGTTCAAAGGGGTTTTATTATTTGTTTTGATTTGTTTTCTAATGGTGTAAATTGATACATAGACCAATTGTTAATCAAACATTTCTAACATTTTTTTATTATCAATAATTCTGCTGATACATATCAAACAAAGAATCTGCTAATCAAATCCGCTAATCATTTATTTTATTTATTTTGAAAGAGTTATTTGTTATGATTGGCAGCACTAATTAATTGTCCTATTGGTTCAAAGGGGTTTTATTATTTGTTTGGATTTGTTTTTTTGGTGTGTAAATTGATACATAAACCAATTGTTAACCAAACATTTCTAACATTTTTTTATTATCAATAAATCTACTGATACATATCAAAGTTTACATTCAAAGTTCATTCCAAGTATAAATAAATTTCATTCAAAGTTCTATCAATTTATCTGCTGAAATTTTATCTGCTGATATGTATCAATAAATTTCATTCAAAGTTCTATCAACTGGTTTGTATCTCAATTTGATTGATTGGAGTAAATGATTTCTTTTTATTTTATATTGTTGGGTTTGAATTTTCCAGAATTCTCTCTAAAATTATCAAATTTACATTTGTCTTTCACACACACGTATGAGCGAGTCTTGCATTCACAATAGCTGGAATTTTTTTTAACACTAATTAACACCCTTTCTAACACTGTCAGTCTGTCATCATAAGCATTACTTGAACACACTATCTCTATTACAATCCTAGAACAATATTACATACTGGAGACCTAACAATGAAATACAATATTACATGTGTGTGTATTGGAGAATAAATCTAAAACTTCACCATCTTAAGTTCTTAACCACAAAATTACGTAACTGAATTTTTTAAAGATTTAAATGAAATAGCAATAGAACTATTTTGTTTATATAAAATACCAAAAGATTCAGAGAGTTGCTGATGTATAATACCAAAATATACTTATGCAAACTTTTAACTTTAAAAAAAAAAAATGTAGATAATGAATAAATCAAAAGGATTTCATAAATTTATCACTTGAGAATCGCTGTTATATTCATCAAATTCAATAAATGGTGAACTTCAAAATTATAACGGATTTTGATTTTGTTTTTAATTTCATCTCTATAAAATTGAAGTCAATTAGGAAAGAGAAGAGTTTAAATAGCTTTGGGGAGTTGGTTTAACCAATTTGTTATGTTTACACTTGAAATTGGAATTACTCTTTTGTTGTTCTTATTGTAATAATGCTCTACAAATTTTTCTGCATTTCAGGAACAACAAAGGACTTCAAAGAAGCATTTAAAACCTGTTTTTGAGGTTTGAGATCCTTGGGTTTCATTAATTTTTTTTATATTTGATTTGTTTGGAATGTAGAGTACAGTCTGTTAAATATATTTTTATAACTGCATTTTAATCTTAATATTATTTACACCGTGCATAAAAATTTGTATTTATCAGACATTTTAAACTTATTTTAGTACTTCTCTTCTTTCTATTCTTCATTCCTTTCCTGTTTGCTGTTCATATGATTGAATGAATTTAGCTAATGGCCAGCTGCTTGATGCTCTTCAAGGCACTAGCAGAGAACCAAGTCTTAGAGTTAATTTGGAGCCCGTTCCTTAACAATAGCTGAAAGTCAATGATGATGCTTTTTAAATTTGAAGAAGGATGTGGGGGCTTCTGGTATGATAATTTGTTAGGGGTGTATACAGTTCGGATTTGTTCGGTTCTGAGAAAATCCAAGAACCGAACCGATTCTATGATTACGTGATTTTGAGAACCGCACTGCATTACATTTGTAAAACCGAACCAGAACCAAACCAAAAAAACGGTTCGATTTCGGTTTGGTTTACGGTTCCAAAAATTTCTATTTACAATAATAAATTGTTAATATTAGCAAAATAATTACTCAAATTAATTACATTTAACTCATGATAAAAACTAATAATATTAAGGCATTACTTAATATTACATATCTATACCATCCTAATATCATTAAAATTATAAAAAACCAATTAATAAAAATAAAACTTGATATTATATATATATATATCTTTTAAAATTCGGTTCGGTTCGGTTCGAACCACGATTTTTTCATAAAAGCCATTAACCGAACCGTTTTTACGGTTCTCATATTTCTTAATCCGAAACTGAACAAATTCTTAATAGAACCAAACCAAACTGTACAATTCGGTCTGGTTCGGTCCGGATTACCGATTTGAACGGATTTTTGAATAGCCTCATAATTTGTAATCATAAAGCCTGTTGGTCTCATGAAAACATTATACCTTCACATATGGATCAGCTATAAAAGTTGGAGCTCTTAGGAAGGTAGTTTAGTTTTGATTAATACAGAACATTAGAAACTGAAATTAATATGCTTTTGGATGAGAGGTCCATAATTTTGAATCAATAAAATGTTTACAGTTTGTTAAATATTTAATTTTTGGTGTGTATTATTTGATATTTAATTGTTTTTTATATTTGATTTGTTTAGAATTATAGAGTACAGTCTATTAAATATATTTTTATAATTATATTTTAATCTGAATATTATTTACACCGTACTTTTAAACACGAACATATACTAATATGATTTATATTTCATTATCTTCTACCAATCATAATAATGAAACAACCATGCTAAATACTCCTACTGGGGTCAACCCCCAGTGAAATGGCGGGCCTTGATTTGCTGAAAATTAAAAAAAAAAAAAAAAAAAAAACTTTTTTTTTAGCCAATGAAAAGACAACATTCACGACCCCCCAGTAACCCCAGCGGGGTCTGAGGCATTTTCCATAATGAAATGTACCACATGAATATACCTTATATTTGACAATTGATGACCTCTTTCATGCATTCATGATGGTTGTCACTTAGCCGAAAAGTAATAAACACTTGTGATTTTCAAAGAGATAGTGGGAAGTGGTGGCAAGAAGAAATGAGAGATGTTAGCCATAAGAGGTAGTTGGCAGCAATCAAAAGTGATTGCTCATCATGGCAAGTGGTGGTAGGATGAAGTGAGAGAAAGACAAATGAGTATTTTTCTTTATTTTTGACGCAAGTGAATTTTTTTTATTTTATAATTACAATAATTTTATACATTGTTTATAAGTTTTGTAAAATTAAAATAAATACCAAATAAATTGTTTATAATTTTTAAAACTTTTATAAATATAAATTAAAAAAAACTATAAGATAAATCACCATGATCTCTTTTGAATTTTTAAGAAAAATATATAATAAATCATATAAATTTAATATAATTATATTAGAGTCTTTTAAATTTTTAATTCACTTAACATTTATTAATCACGTGAACAAAAATGATATTATCACATCATTTATATTAAAGTATATATTATAATTATATTTTATTTAACTCAATATCTATATATTATCTGTTTTAATTTTGATTTTTCTAAAAGTATTTGTTCCAAACAAATACGTACTTATTACGTGAAACATTTATGTTTTGATAATGTTGTGATATATACCTTTTTATTACGTGTAAGGTATAACATTTGTAAAGTTTACCAAAAATATTATAATTTAATCTCATAAAAGTCATAACAAAAAATGCACGTATATAATCCAACAACATATAAAATATAATTAAAATATTTTTATATTATAATTAAAATAATATTAAGGGGTTATTTGGGGTGTCCTAAATAAGTGTATTTTTTGATTTTTTTGAGTAAAAAATTGAGGAAGAAAATATGAATGTTTGGATTAACTTTTTGACTTTTTATAGAAAAATGTATAATAAAAAATTGTAAAAATTGATTTATAAGAAAAAATTAGGATCGGAAGTTGTGCAGTCGTAATTGTTGACTTTTGGTGAATAGTATTAACTTTTTGAGTAACTTTTTGATTTTTATACAATATTTGATTTGAGATGTTCTAAAAAAATACACTTTTTGACTTATTGACTTATATGAGTTAGATTTAATGTGATGTAATTTAAATAAGATGATGTGACTTAAATAAGATAGTGACTGTTTAACTTTTTATATTATTTAATAGATGTCAGACTTAACCTTAAGTGCATGTCGCTCCTTCACCACTTCACTTTACGCGTATATCACTCTGGAGGATCCGAACGATAAGTTATAACCGAGGGTTGTTTGAGATGTACGAGAAGATATATAAAAAATATAACGGGATAATATGAATTAAATAAATATATTTATTTTAATTATTTTCAAATAATCTCAAATACCGTCCTTGTTTTGTATGAGGATTTTTTGAAATAAAAGACTATTTTAGTTTTAAAAAAATAGAATAGATTAAAATATTGATAAGACAAAATATCATATTTAAACTATAATCATTTATTTTTTTCTAACAAAAGTCAAAAAAATTTAAAAATTTACCCCAAACGAAAATTTTTAATTCCAAACTAAAATAGTTAAAAAGTCAACCTATATTTTAAAAAAAAAAAATCTAAAAATCACAACTATGAAGTATACAATACACATCATAAAAAAATTTGAAAAATGATTAAGAGCTCTAAATGGATGAGATTCACTTATGATATGATATGTATATCTGTGTGTTTATTTTTAAGATAAATTATAAACACATCTCTGAGATTTACTTAAATTATAAATTATTCTATATGATTCTAGAAATTACATTATGTCCTATAAGATTTATAATTTCATAACCAATAAGTCATTTTATTAATAAATCCTCAAGTTAATTAATAGTTTTTAATAATGTTAAAATTTTATTTCAATTAATAATTCAAATAATTTTATTATTGTATAAGTGAACAGTTAAAAATTTTACTTTTTCAATTAATTTTGTTAAATAAAAAATTATGACAGGAAGGTATTTATAATTTTTCAAATTACAAGAAATAATTTATATTTTAAGTAAACCTGAAAATGTGTATTTTTAATTTGTCTTTTTTATTTTTCCTTAACACATATGTAGAGTTTTTTTATTTAAATTTAAATATTAAAATTCCCTATCATTATTGAATTTTTTTATATGTTACTGTGGCAATTTTTTTAGGCAGAAAACAGTAGAAGAGAACCAATAATTGGGTGGTAAATACCTTTACGGATTGGGTTTAATAAGATACTGTAGTTTTGGATTTGGATTAGACTGCCCCTCGTACTATATAGAGAGAGAGATATCAATGTTCGAAGAGAGAGAGGAATTCGGAATTATACGATGACGTGGAGAAAGGAGAGCCAAGGTTGCACATGGTTGGTAACACAACAAGGTGCGTGGCTATTCAACCACGTCTTGATCTCTCTCCTCTCCTTTTCCTTCTTCCACTCCAACCCCTTTTTCATTGTCTCTATCAGCTCGACTATACAAACACAACCACTCACCAGCCGAGCTTCAATATTCACGATAAGACCATTTTATGGGTAGAAGGGTGGTGATCTATCTCATTAATTTTTTAAATATTAATAGTATTTGTTAATACAATGAGTCCTCGTGGATGGACTGGACCGATCCAAGCTCCTCGAGCCCACTGGATAACCTGCAAACAAGTTCAATCGGGGAACGGGGTAGTCCCCCGGCGAACCCTCCGGTGTAGGAATTAGAGGAGGTGATAACGTAGAAGAAATGTAGAGAGAGAGATAGGAGATAGAAAACTTAACCTTCTTCTTTTCCTTGAGTTTAGCTTATATCCAACTGTAATCATTTATTTGTCTCTGTCGTTCGATTGTCCCCCAAAGCTTGAGGCGTGGTTCGCTGTTCAGGCGAGGGTGTGATTCCGGTGAGAGGTGTTGTCGCAATAAATCTTTGTGATGAAATTGCATTAATGGTGATGTCTTTGTGCAATAACTGCAGATCTTTGTCTGTGGCGTGGTCTGCGCTGCCACTTGTCCGAGCATCATTGGTCTTTCTGCCTAGTTGGACTCAATTTGTGTTGGGTTTGGCCAAGGGTTGTATAATGGGGTTTGAATGGTGGGCCGTGGGCTCTATGGGCCTATCCTGTAGTCCCCATTCCCGAGTCTTTAGTCCAAGGGAATAATAATAGTAATGGTAGGTGTCGATCTTGGGTGGCCGAACCGACCGTGAGGGTGGTTGACCGGTGAGAGACCGATGTGAGGTGGCCGAGTGGGGCAAATGACCAGTGGGAGGCCGGCGGAGTGGACCGAAAGGCCGTGAATGGAAAGCCGACCGTGAGGGTGTGGCCGAAGTGAGGCCGACCGTGAGGGTGTGAAAGCGGGAAGGGCCGACCGTGAGGGTGTGAGGCGGCCGGCCGTGAGGGTGGCGGAGAAGCCGACCGTGAGGGTGTGGCCGTGAGGAAGAAGCGGCGTGTCACGTGATGACTTGAAGTGGAAAAAACAGGGTGAGGAGAGTCTGATTGCATCTGGACCGTCTGCGTGGGGGATGTGGAGCGTCAGCGTTGGGTCGAGTGAAACGTCGGGGTATTATTATGGGCATTGATGGGGCGGTTTGGCGGAAGATTTGAAAAAGTTTTCAAATGGCGAAAATTAATGGGATCCTTGGAATACGGGCAAACCGTGGGCTTTTGGTGTCATCGATTCACCTACTTGTTTACAAAAACTCAAAATATCCAAAGTATCAATTCGCCGTTGCTCACGATACCCCATTAAAATACTTGCGATTTCACGGAACTGCATCTGAAGCTATTCGCATCTGATTTAGCAATGGCGCAGAAGGACCGGAATGTGAGATGGATCCGCTAGGAAGGACGATCTTTGTGGAGTGGCGCAGATATAGATCGATGAGGTGGAGGTGCCATCGGTCTGCGGAGCGATCGGCCAGTGGAACGGATCATCGGCACTCGGTGATAGGTCCATTATAATGGCGGAGTTGGAGGCTATCCGCGAGAGGTACGGTCCGTGAAGTGGAGTTAGTGGTGCCAAAGTCCTGAGCCGCCATCGGACGTGGTAGAGTTCTCCTCTACGAGGCGAAGGGTGAAATTGCGATTCGCATTACCCATGATTGTGGTGGATGTGTTTAGACATGGCACCGGGGCTTGATGCCCAATTCATGGAAGATTTTGTTGTCGTGTCTGGCGCTGGCGAAGGCAATGGAGGGCCATGACAACGAATTCTTTCTTTGCTACAAGCGTCAGGCGGCGAGGAGACTTGGGTAACCCTACAGGCCGTGGCGAGGAAGGGCTTAGTGGCGGGGTTACCAACCTCGATTAAGGGTTGGAGGCATAGGTGGTTCTATGTGTCTAACTCGGAGGGTTAGGGCATAAGACGTGGAAGGTCTTGACCAAGTTTGTGGAGTCGAAGGAGTCACGGTGATGGAGGAGAGGGTAAAAGGTGAAGGAGTGGAGGGAGAGGAGAAGGTTAGGTGGGGCAGTGGTGCGACCATCTGCCTGTTTGAGGCGGGGTTGGGACCCTGGCCGGTCGGGGGATCTCGGCCGAGCGGAGTTGGAGGCCAAGAGAAAGGCCTGAGGAGGAGGAGGATCAGGCTATGCTACTTAGGGCTCGAAATTCACGGAGGCTCAAGCCGACCGACCTCCTCGGCGATGGTGAGGGAGGATTCGCCCGACCAAAAGCGTTGGGAGAGAAAGGATTGGAGGAGTCTGCTCACGATGCTTCCAAAAGACCCTCTGAAGGAGAGGTCATTGAAGGAGATGGAGCACTTTGGGGGTGGGGAAGAAGAAAAAAGAGGTTGAGGGTGGGGAGGAGCCACCGAGAAAAAAGAGGAAGGGGGTAGGGGTAGAAGAGGCCAGCCTGGCCAAGCGAGTGGAGTGTGGGAAGGTGGAGCAGGCCCGGAAGGCGGTCGTCTCGGTGGGGAGAAGTCCTTGTGACAAAGGATACCCCGAAATGGCGATAACCATCCGACAGATGGGCGTGGGAGAAAGGCCCAATGAGAACAAGTAGAAATTTGGGTTGGCTAGAAGTGACCAAGTGTGAGGTTAGGAAGACCTCAGTCTTTATGAAGTTAGGTTGGTTGGGGTTGAGCCAGTGAGAAGGAAGCAGACTCAAAGGGCTCTACACCATGAGAAAGGGGCTAGTCTGGGGCCCACGACTTACCATGCTCGTCTGATGGTGGGAAGCTGGAGGAGATGGAGGCCAATGAGGTCGAGGCGGAAGCTTAGTCAAGATTGTAGGCAAGCGGCTCTGCGCTCGGCCTGTATGTTCAACGAGGCCGACTTGTTCGGGGTTATGCTCACTTAAATGGAGGTAACTACCTAGCAGGGGCTCTGTGAGGAAAATTTGGCTAAGGTGAAGACCGTCAGGCCAAAGGCGGTAGCTAAATTGAAGATGGAGAGTCAGAGTGGAAAATTGCCCACGCTGCAATCAGTCAAAGTGGATCTGGAAGACACACGCCGTCGGGTGGTGTCATTGGAATTCATTGTCTGGAGAGCAAAGAAAGTGGAGGAGGCCCGAGGCGTGTGCCATTCTTGGTCGGCGGCATGAGGAGGCCATGGCGACAACGAAAAGCTCGTCGACGGAAGGATGATCAGAATCTGAAGGTTGAGGCTCTGCAAAAAGAGGTGGGGATGAAGGCTAGAGCTGGAGCGAAGGAGAACTGTTGAAGCAGTTTGAGGTAGAAAGGAGAGAGTTATTGCAGTGGAAATTTGGGAGAGCCAAAAGCTGCGGTGACAAGGAGGCCCTACAAAAAGTGAACGAGGAGAAAGCGGCGGCCTCGAAAGGCGGCCTACGACCTTTGTGTTGCGGTATTACTCAATTCAAAGGTCTCTGAGTTCAGTGGCGATTGATGTGATTCTTTGCCCGCCTTAGCGAGGATGGGGTGCAGTGGTCTTTGGGTCATCAAGGACAGAATCTTTGGGGCGAGGAGTCTGAAATCATTAGCATTTCAACAATCGACTACTATAAGCACGAAATGGTAAAATCTTGGGGCGATGGTTGGAAGATGTTCAAGCACAAGGCGGAGGCATTTCGGACTTAGACTGAGTGGTGTGGTGATTGGGGAAGATAGCGTAGCCTGACCCCTTTGGACGAGGGTTGAAGAAGTGACCTCATCTCAGCGAGGAGGAGTGACTTGCATGATCGAGAGACTTAGGAGTCTTTGTTTTCTCTTTGTATACATTTTTGTTTCGTTTTGTTTTGGAAGTATTGTAATAAATGGATGTGTACATGTTTTTGAATGAATAAAATGGTTCTAGTCGATGAATAAATTGTGAATTGACTTTGTGTAATAAATTGTGTTTACATCTCTGTTTGAGTTGATTTGGTCTTGATTGAAGGCTTGTATCTTAACAACATGACTTAGTGTCGAATTACCTTAAAAAGGTAGGCGGGATGTGAAGTTGAAGATGTGATTTGCAAATGAAATGTGGGCGGAACATCTTTAAAATATGGACTAAGTGTCAAAGTAGTGAAAGGGTGGATTGAAATGTGATGTTTGAACATGTGATTCGGAAATGAGACGTGGGCAAACCTCTTTAAAATAAGACTAAGTGTCAAAATATGTTGAAATTGTGGTTAAGGGTCGGACCATGGTGAGTCGTTGTTTTATGAGCCTTCATTCATAGGTCGACCGGGGTTTGTGACAATGCTTAGGTTGGGTGAGGTCTTTGAGCGTGCTTAGTGCGGCCGATTTGGTGCTTTCAGTGAGGCTTCGAAAGTGCTCAGGTCGGACTGAGGCTCCTCAGAGTGCTCAAATCTGGCTGAGGCTTTTGAAGGTGCTCAGAACGGGCTGAGGCTTTTGAAAGTGCTCAGGGCGGACTTAGGCTTCTGAGAGTGCTCAAATCTGGCTGAGGCTTTTGAAGGTGCTCAGATCGGGTGAGGCTTTGAAAGTCTCGGTCGGTTGGGAACTCTGAGGTCTTTCAGATCTGGTACGAGGCTTTTGAAAGTCTCGGTCTGGAGGGGCTTTGAAAGTGCGAGATCTGGTCGGCCGAGGCTTTTGAAGATGCTCGGATCGGTGAGGCTTTTGAAAGTGCTTTCAGTCGGGATTGAGGGCTTTTGAAAGTGCTTTCGGATCTGGTGAGGGCTTTTGAAGGTGCTTTCAGTTAGATCGAGGCTTTTGAAAGTGCTCGAGATCTGGTGAGGCTTTTGGAGTGCTCAGGTTGGGTAGAGGCTTTTGAAAGTCTCGGATCTGGTGAGGCTTTTGAAGATCTTTCGGATCGAGTGGGCTTTTGAAAGTGCTCAGTCGGACCGAGGCTTTTGAAGTGCTTTCGAGTTGGATTTGAGGCTTTTGAAAGTCTTTCGGATCTGGTGAGGGCTTTGAAGATCTCGGATCGGTGAGGCTTTGAAAGTGCTTTCAGGTCGATGAGGCTTTTGAAAGTCTAGATTGAGGCCGAGGCTTTTGAAGTGCTCAGTCGGTGAGGCTTTTGAAAGTGCTCAGTCGGATTGAGGCTGCTAGAGTCTTTCAGTTAGATCGAGGCTTTGAAAGTGCTTTCGGATCTGGTGAGGCTTTTGAAGATGCTCGGATCGGCCGAGGCTTTTGAAAGTGCTCGTTCGGATCGAGGCTCTCAAAGAAAGTGCTCGATTGGATGAGCTTTTGAAAGTGCTCAGTCTTTCGAGGCTTCCGAAAGTGCTCAGATCTGGTGAGAGCTTTTGAAGGTGCTTTCATTGGACTGAGGCTTTGATGCCTGCAAATAAAAAGTTTTATGGAAGCTACATTATTGAGCGAATTGTAGAAGGTGGAACGCCAATCGATACTTGTATTATGTCTTGAAAAGGAAATACAATAATTTTGCCAATACAAAAATAAGGATTCATTGATAATGCAGCTCGGATGTTCACATTCGAGGATGGGGAAGGTCTCGGCCATCCATGTCTTGAAGTCGATAAGTGCTGGCGTGATCGGGCCTTCACCACATAGGGCCCTCCATTTGGTCGCCAATTTGCCCTCGGTTGGATTTTTGTGGCGAGTTGCCTCTCTCAAGACAAGGTCACCAATAGAGAACTCCGGTCGGACTCTGCGGTTGTAGTGTGTCCTCATTTTACTGGTAGGAGGCCAATCTGACCAGTGATCTCTCTGAGCTCCTCAATGAGATCCAGTGTCGCTCGGCGGAGTTCTTCACCGTGGCGAGATCTGGATGTAAGACCTGAGGGTGGGCAGACCGACTTCTCTGAGAATGAGCCTCGGCGCCATATGCTAAGCGAAAAGGGTCTCCCAGTGGGAGTTCGGCGATAGTTCGATAAGCCCAGTACATGTGGTAGTTCCTCACCCCAAAGGCCTTTGGCGACCTCAAGCTTAGTTTTGATGATCTTTAGGAGAGGCGGTTGGTGACCTCAACTTGACCGATTAAGCAGGGATGAGGGGAAGAAGCATGGTTGAATTTGGAGGTCTGTACAAAATTTCTGATTTGGCATTGTCGGCTGTTTGCCGTTATTGGCGATGGCACGAGGATCTGAATCTGCAGACGATCGATTGCCAGATAAACTTGGTGGTGTTCCGCTCGGTGATTGTGGCAAGGGGTTCTGCCTCGACCCACTTGGTGAAGTAATCAATAGCAACAATTGCGAACTTGGTCTGGCCTCGACCAGTGGGAAGTGGACCAACCAAGTCGATACCCCATTTGGCGAGCGGGTAAGAACGCAAGAGTGATCAACTTCGGTGAGCATGGGGATGTTGGCGGTTACCGCACTTGTCGCATTCGGGGCGAAATCGAGGCATCTTTGTTGAGGTCGGCGAAGTAGCTTTGTCGCGAGCACTTTTGTCGAAGACACGCGCCGAATGATTACAGATCCCTTCGTGGATTTCTGCATTACATAGGTTGCTTAGGCGAAATTTGAGACATCGCGGTATGGTCGTGAAACGGCGCTTATCTGAGCCGTCGACGGTAGCGTAGTTGGCCGGCTCGACTCTTTGTTGGTCATCCGGGAGTTCGCCCGGTGGTCAAGAAAAGGAGGATGTCGGATGCCCAAGGTATGGGTTACATGCTGGAGGACTTGTACTTCTTCTTGGTCGGGTGAGATGGTGGGTGAGTCGGTACTCGGCGGACTCCATGGTGGCCGGATTGGTCGGCGAAGCAGTTGAGCCATCTCATCCGCTGGAGTTTTCGCCCTAGGTATGTGTCGATCTGGAAGGTGTTGAAGAGACGGACAAGAGGGAGTGCCATGTCCTGTAGGTCGCATCGTGGTATCCTTGGCATCGAATTCACCGTGATCGGCCGACGATAAGTTGGGAGTCCTTGAACACTCGATGTGGCTAACACCAATGTCTTTGGCTAGACGAAGTCCATTATCAATGCTTACTTCGGCCTCATTGTTCTTTGGTCGCAAACAAGCGGAGGGCACATTTGAAATAACCCCTTGAGGATGTGAGATCGAGCCACCCGCTTCCCTCTCTGCGAGACGAGCCATCAACATTGAGTGTCCAACAATGCGGATCTTGAGGTTACGGTGGAGTCGGTCTTGGTGGAAGGTTAGCGGTTGAAATTTGGATTGGTAAATTCAAGATGAAGTCGACTCTGACTTGCCCTTGATCATTGTCGAGGCGGAAGAGATGTCGGTGACTCAGTTCTCGACCCTTGCATTAGTCTTCTGAGAGCTCGGGTTCTTTGCATGACCTTCTTGAAATTTGGTCGGTGAGAACAACTATGGAGTGGGCTTGGAAGTAGGGCGGAGTCGTCTGGAGGCGACAACCAAGGCGAGCTTTTCTAATAGGGGTAGTTACGCTCCGCTCCTCTGAGGCCTTGGTGATGTAGTAGACCGGCCGTTACCTTGGCCGTCCTCTCGATGAGTCTTGCTTGATTGCGGTGCTTGATCTGCTAAGTAGAGAAAAAGGGCTCGCCGATGATTACTGTGAGAGAAGGGGGTTGGCCATGCTTGTTTCAAGCTGTTGAAAGGCTTCTCTGATTAATTTGTCCATTCAAAAGTTTGCCGAGGACTCGAAGAATGGGAGGCACTTATCCGCTGCGGGAGATGAAAGCGGTTAAGAACGCCACTCTGCCGTGAGCCTTTGGACCTCCTTAACGGTTTTAGGTATTGCATCTCAATCAAGGCCTTGATTTTCTCGGGGTTGGCCTCGATGCATGTTGACCGACCATGAAACCCAGAACTTGCGGATCCACACCAAAAGCGCACTTCTCGAGTTGAGCTTCATCGATATTTGCGAAGTGTGGCAAAAGTCTCGCATGGTCGGTGAGGTGGTCGTGAGAGTTTGCTCTTGACCCGACATAGATCCCACATACACTTCCATGTTCCGTCCGTCGATGGTGGAAAGACTGTTGACCAAACGTTGGTAGGTGGCCCCATTCTTTAGTCCGACGGCATGACACGGTAGTGGTAGGTGCCCGTCGGTTATGAAAGATGTGTGTTCTGGTCGGATGAGTGCATCACGATTTGGTTGTACCTGAAAAGCGTCCATGGTGAGCATCGATGACCGCCGTGGCGTCGACGATAGATCAATGCGGGGAGGATAGCTATCTTTGGGACAAGCTCTGTTGGTCGGAGTAGTCGACGCAGACGCCACTTGCCATTGTTTTTGCGGACGGGACCACGTTGGATGACCACTTGGGATAATCCACATTTCGGATAAGCGGGCCTCGAAGTTTGTCAACCTCTGCGGCTATGAGATTGTTGCGCTCTGGATGGAAGATACGCTGCCTCTGCCGGTAAGATCAGAAGTGAGGCTCGATCTCGAGGCGGTGGGTTATGAAAGAGGTCGATGCTGGCATGCGCATGGGTCGGCGAAGACATCTCTGTTCGGTCGAGGAAGCGGTGAGGTCGGCCTTGGCAGGGAAAGGCGGTTGGTGCCGATTTTAGCGATCTTGAGTGGATTGGTGGGATCGATGTTAACCGACGAGTTCCACCACAGGTCCACCTCTGATCAGTACGTGCACATCTCGGACGTCAAGTCCTTCTATGATCATCGCCTCCTTCAGTTAGACCTCTTTGAGCGAGGCAACATAACATTCTCTGGCGACGCTCTGTTCTCCTCTCACTGTTCCGACCCCAAAATCAGTAGGGAACTTGAGGGCAAGGTGGTAGGTGGAGGTGATGGCTTGGAAGGCGTTGAGGCGGTCGGGAGGATGATGTTATGGTGAGGCGATCGACAACAAGGAAAATGGCGACCGTGTTGCCGTGGGTACTCTCCGATGGTAATGGGGAGATCAATGGAGCCGATAGAGTCACCGGTCACCAGTGAATCCAACGGAGGAGTTTGGAGTGGGGCTAGGCTTTCTTCCCGATCTTGATTGGCGGAAGCGATTAAGAAAATGATGTCGGACGTTGCCATTGTCGATGAGGACTCGTCGACCTTATAATTGGAAGGGCGGTGGAGATGACAAGGGGATCATCGTGAGGATAGCGGATGCTGCCGGTCGGCGTCGTGAAGGTAATAGCTCCGTCCTTTGCTTGGGTTGCTTGGGTCGGTTGACCGTGGCAAGCTATCTTGTCCGAGCCTGTCGTATCTTTCTAAGCTCGCCCTCGGTGGCGCGATGGTCCCCATAAGCAAGACCACTGAAATAACTCTGATTTCTCCAATGGTGGGCGGATTACCTTGAGGCCGAGGTTGTTGGTGGGGTCGATCATTCCTGGTGCAGTTGGTGGTCGCCGTGGAGGTATGCTGCGATTATCTCTGTGGGGCTCGGTCCTTTGTCTCTGCTTTGAGGCGGGTATCGTGAATCGGCTCAGCGCCTGGCGAATGAGGTCTCTACTTGGTCTTTGAGGCGTCACGATCGTCGGTGTTATGGCCATGATCTTGGTGGAAGCGACAATATCTGGATTGGTCTTCTTGGTGGAAGGGTTAAAGTGGCGGAAGAGGCCACTTGAGGGTAGTCCGTTGGATTTGGTGAAGAACTTGTTCCATGGGAGTGTTGAGGGTATATTGCTCGAGCAGGGGTCTGGTTGGAGACGGTGACGAGGGGTCGGCCGTCGACATAAGCGGGATGTTTGGTTATGAGGTCGGGTGTTATTGGGCTCTTGGTCTTTTCTCTTTTCTCTGGGGTCGGTATTTGGTTGTGGAGTCTAGAAGCGGCTAGAGTCCTCGGCGTTCATGTACTTTTGGGCTTTGGAGAGCAAGGCCATGGATGTCGGGGGTTCTTGGAGAGGAGAAGAAATCGGATGACATGAGCCCGGCCATGAAAGGTGTGAGAATGACCTTATCGTCATTTTGACAACTTGTAAAACCGGTGTTGAAGCGGGTGACAAAGCTGCGTAGTGATTCCCCTCGATGCGACGGATGTTGAGGAGTTGGGTCGCCGATGCGTTGGCGTTGGGCTCCAATGAAGTGGCTCAGAAAGAGTCACCGAGGTGTTGAAAAGTGGAGACCGAATCTGGTGGCAAGGTGAACCATAGCCAGCGATCCCTTTAGGGTCACGGGAAGGCTCGGCACATGATTCGTCGGGAAAGCATGGAGGATCATGAGTGTCTGGTAGGTTTCGGTGATCGACGGTCGGTGGTTCCGTCGAAGGATCGATGGTAGGCATTTTGAACTTGGGGGTAGGGGTTTGTCGCGGATGGAGGCGGCGAAGGGAGTTCTTTGTGGTGGAGGGCTTGTGTTGGATGTTTTGCATGACCCCTTGGGCTGAGTTTCATGGCTCGGAGTTCTGCGTCCCAAAGAGGAATGTTGTCTCCTCGAGAGGATAGATGTTGAGCAGCTGGCTTCTCCCTCGGGGCTGGGCTATGTTGAGGGGCGTGGGGGTGGAGGAGGAGGATGTATATGTGGGTGAGGCTGCAAGCCCCGAGTTAGGAAGGATTGGGTTGCGGAGACGGTATGGCACAGGACTTGTTACGGATGGGAGTTAATATCTGGAGGTGGTGGGGAATAGGGAGGTTCCGTTGGGCGGGCGTTGATTAAGGCTGGTTTTGTTGACCATCTGGTTGATCTTTGTTAGTGAGCTCGATGAAGTATTGTGGTGGGTTGTTCGGATTGGGAGGTCGATGTCTGGTGATCCGCGACATTGTGGTGGGAAGCCATGGATCTGGTCGTTACCATGCGTGGCGGATGAGGTGAAAAAGGTTGTCGGAAAAGGGTCTCGTGACAATGAACACAATCTGGCGCGCGGATAAAACCAATTCCCACAGGCATAGCTGTTAATACAATGAGTCCTCGTGGATGGATGGACCGATCCAAGCTCCTCGAGCCTTTGGATAACACGCAAACAAGTTCAATCGAGGGAGCAGGGTAGTCCCGTGAACCCTCCGGTGTAGGAATTAGAGGAGGTGATAGCGTAGAAGAAATGTAGAGAGATAGGAGATAGAAAACTTAACCTTCTTCTTTTCCTTGAGTTTAGCTTATATCCAAGCGTAATCATTTATTTGTCTCTGTCGTTCGATTGTCCCGTAGAAAGCTTGAGGCGTGGTTACTTGTTGAGGCGAGGGTGTGATTCGGTGAGAGGTGTTGTCATGATAAATCTTGTGATGAAATTTGCATTAATGGTGATGTCTTTGTGCAATAACTGCAGATCTTTGTCTGTGGCGTGGTCTCTTTCTGCGCTACCGCCACGTGTCCGAGCATCATTGGTCTTTCCTGCCTAGTTGGACTCCAGCTGTGTTGGGTTTGGCCAACCGGGTTGTATAATGGGGTTTGAATGGTGGGCCGTGGGCTCTATGGGCCTATCCCTGTCAGTATTAATGAACTAAAAAAATAAATAAACTTAAGTTAAAATATCACATCACTTTGGTAGAGCTCCTTGTGCCACATCATTAGTGATGCTCTAGTGCTCCCAATTTAGAGTTTTAAAACATTATTGATGGGTAAAATATCTTTGGACAAATTATATATACCATCCTCGACATTTAATTAAATTACAGATATTTTTTTAAAATTTTGAAAATTATAGATTTCTCTTCGAAATTTATATTTTTATAACAAATTATCCCTTGAGGTTTATATTTTCATAACAATTTGCCTCCTAATTTGTTATGCAAATAGTACCTTCAGTGAGTATCTGTAATTTTTCAAACCTCAGGGGATATCTGTAATTTTGCTAAATCTCGAGAGGGTATATGTAATTTGCCCAATATCTTTTTAACTTAGGACAACGTTTGGATTTTATAGACTTTATTTTAAAATTAATTTTAATAATTTAAATTGTTTATATTTTAAAAAAATTTGAATAAAATATTTATATAAAAAATTAAAATAATTTGATATCGATAACTATATTTTTGAATCATATTTGTTTTAAGAAAATAGTCGACATCTAAAATTTTAAGAAAAATATCTTATTTTTTGTAATACAAATTTAATTTAAATATATAATTATCGATGTTTTGATCATCTTGCTTTTTGCATAAATATTTTACTTAATATGTCATAAAAAATGAATAGTTCAAATCAATAAAATTGGTCTCAAAATGAGTTTACGAGACCCAAATGTTCTCTCAAATTAAGATGGCTAATTTAAGAGAAGACAAATCCTTCAATTATTAACAAACTAGGAGTTTGACCAATGCACATGCTAATTTTTTTTTCCCAAAAAATATTGGATAGTACAATGTGTGTTATAAAAGAATAATTTTAATTTTAAATGTGTGTTATAAAAGAATAATTTTAATTTTAAATTATGATTTTAATTATTTATTTTGATAATGTTGACACTATCGTTCTATAAAATTGTTACTTCAATACTTATATATATATATATTAATTTTAGTTAAATTATTTTTATATTTTGATAATTTAGTTCTACCGTATTATAAAAGTTTAATTATCATATAATAATTTTGTATGAGATATATTAAATTATAAAATAATAAAATAAATACTCATTTTGAAATTAAAAATAATAGTTAATTAGAAGAAGGATTAGTAACATAAAATTAAAAATAATTCTAATTATTTAATTTTCTTTTATATTCATTTGAAAAATAAAAATACGTAAAAATTGAAATTATATAAAATTTATTAAAAAAATTAAATATAAATATGTTGTAGATGGATTATCATATAATGATTTTATATGATATATATATATATATTAAAAATGTAATTTAGTATTAAAAAAAATCCTAATACTCTTGAAAGAATTTTAAAAAAAATACGTGGAACGCAAAATCGGTATTAAGTTTGTGAATTATCTCAATTTATCATGAAAAATACATGGAAAGAAATTATTTGTCAAATAGAGTCCATATAAAATAGGTAAACTTAATATAATTTAAAATTTTGATATTAAAAATAATAGTTAAATTAGAAGAAGAATTAGTAATATAAAATTAAAAGTACTATTTAATTTTCTTTTATATTCACTTGAAAAATAAAAATATGTACAAATATAAATTATATAAAATTTATTAAAAATATTAAATATAAATATGTTGCAGATGGATTATTATATAATGATTTTATATGATATATATTTATTAAAAAAAGTAATATAGCATTAAAAAAAATCCTAATACTCTTGAAAGAATTAAAAAGAAAAAATGAAACGCAAAATTGGTGTTGGATTTATGGATTATCTCAATTTACCATGAAAAATATATGAAAAACAATTATTTATCAAATAGAGTTTATATAAAATAGATAAAGTTAGTATAATTTAAAATTTTGATATTAAAAATAATACTTAAATTATAAAAAGAATTAGTGTAAAAAGCCCGCGATGGGACCTCACCGGGGTTACAGTTCGGACTCAATTTTGTCACGGTTCTTAATCTTGAACCAAAGAGTCCAAATCCGACAAATCGTTTTGAGAAAAACAGATTTTTGAAAGAAATGCCAAACATGGACTGTTTCGCCAGATACAGAGTCGCCACCTAAATATTTTATATGGGGGAATTTAGGAAACCCTGACTCGGTGTCAAAGGCCACGTGTCCGTCATCACCAAAGTTACTTCAGCTCGGGAACTTGGATACGATTGAGGAAGGTCAGTGATTAAGGCCGAATTGTACATCATTGAAGCCGTTAATTAGAATCTCTTAACTTCACTTGCTGATCAAACCGTATAATTTATGTGTGTTAAATGTCAATCAGGTTGTACATCGTCGAAGCATAAAATGGGCAAAAAGACCAAATTTGGACAAAGTTGACTTTTTCTGGAAAAGTCAAACTGATGTTTTAAACCTGTTTGGAAGTGAGTAGAAGTATAAAAGGAAAAGGAAAAGGCTTTTCTAGGGTTCTGAATTTGTTTTGACCTAAAGAGAGAGGCTAGGGTTTTGGGAAAAGAAAGGAACAAAAAAGCTCCAAGATGTCTCCCATGACGGTTCCTTCTTCATCTACCTCCTCCCACTACTCCATGAGTGGCTAGTCTCATTTTCTAGGGTTTTGATGAAACCCTAGCCATGTAACTATTTTGTTTTCCTTTTGATTCTCAATTATGTAAAGGCTTGAACCATTGTATGGTGTTTTAGAAATTCTTTATATATAATTTTCATTATCTTTTCAAATATTTGACTTTCTGTGATTGTTGAATGTTATCCATACATGAGTTTTCTATTCTTTCACATTCAAGGTATGAGACGAATCATACTACGAGGGACGAGTCGTGTCACTACCCTAGTTTAGAGTAAACGGTTCGTACTACTTGAGATGGTTCGTGCCCGTACATTGAATGTGATGATTTTCTTGTTAAATGCTTTGAACTTGTAATTGCAAAGCATTAATCTGTTCAAACCCTAGAATAATTGACTTCAATTGGAAACCCTAATTACGTGACTAGTGGTGGATTCTTTGCCCTAGTTTTTTTCCCCCAATTTAATAAACCAATTTCATTTATTATTAATAATTTAATTCATTAGTTTAATTTATTTGTTATTAAATTAGGTTATAAACAACCGATCTTTTCATCAAAATTAATTTAGGAATTTGACAATTAAATTAGTTTAATTTCACAATAGTCCCTGTGGATCGATATCTGGACTTGCCATTATTCTGAAAGAATTTGGTATAGTTTAGTATTTAATTTTGGTGTGTTCAACGACCCATCAAATTTTGGCGCTGTTGCCGGGGACTTCTGGCGAAATTAGTTAATTTAAAGTTACATTCTTACTTTAATTTTTAGTTTAGGATTTTATGCTTTTGGTGTTGCTAAGTGTGCAGAGTGTTTAAAGTTGAAGCTATCATTGAAGTGCAAGCGGAGCGCAGCCGAGCTTTAAAAATAAAATAAAAAAAAAAACCGCAGCACTAAAGTGAGTAAACAGAAGCAAACACTCACAAGCAAAGCACAAAAGTGCTAAAACGAAAGTCAAAGCTCAACTGGGGATTGGAGACAACGTCTACACGTCAAGCATCCGCAAGACGAGTAAAGCGTTTTCGTTAAACCGCTGTGAGTATTTCTTCCTTTGGTATTTTGCTTTCATACTTAGTGCACAGAGTCGAACTTATTGTGTGTGTGTAGGTAGTGTATGCACGGGCGTCGTTCTTGTCGCCCTGAATTGTGGTGTTTGGACCTTGAACTAGAAAGGACCCTTAGGAG
The DNA here is from genome assembly GCA_025200525.1 of Camellia lanceoleosa. Taxonomy (NCBI): domain Eukaryota; kingdom Viridiplantae; phylum Streptophyta; class Magnoliopsida; order Ericales; family Theaceae; genus Camellia; species Camellia lanceoleosa. The sequence continues at coordinate 204,196,886 of CM045760.1, forward strand.
ACTTAGGGCTCCTGCCCGTGTTCCTAGGCTTAAGTATTCATATTCATACATTGAGCCATTAGAGATGGTAGATCCTAACGTCCCGAATGTGCCCAACCAGACACTTAAGGATTATTTTACACCCACTACATATACATCACCATTATGCATCCAATTGCCCAACACCACTACTGCTCATTATGAGATTAAGTCCAGCACCATACAAATGCTCCCATCATTCCATGGACTAACTCATGATGACCCTTATAAGCATTTGAATGAATTTCTGAAAATTTGCTCGACAGTGAAGATCCAGAATTTCACAAATGAGGCCTTAATGTTGCGATTGTTTCCATTCTCGTTAAAGGATAAAGCCAAACATTGGCTAAATTCTTTACCTGCTAATTCAATCACAACTTGGGACCAATTACAGCAACGGTTTTTGGAGAAGTACTTTCCCATAGGTAAAACCAACCAACTTAGGCGAGCCATCACAAACTTTGCTCAAGTGGATGGCGAGCAATTCCATGAGACTTGGAAAAGACTTAGAGACCTTATCTAACAGTGTCCCCACCACCAAGTGCCTGATTGGCAACTTGTTCAAACATTCTATTATGGCTTAACTGAGCCACACCGCCAAATGGTGGATTCGTCCTGTGGTGGGACATTTATGTCTAAGAATGATGCCGAGGCATGGCAATTGTTTAAGAACTTAAGTGATAATTCCCTTCACCATGCCTCCGCAGCCTGGCAAGTCCGGCAACCCGTAGTTGGAGCCCCGAAAAGAGGGGGCATTTATGAGGTCGGGCAAAACTTAGAGTTAGCCCAACAAGTAGAGGCATTGTCCCGCAAGATGGACCAATTATTAGCTACAGGACATGCCCTTACCCAGCAAGATCAGCCTCAATTTCACGAGGTATGTGTTATTTGTGCAAGCCCTGCTCATGATGTGCCCTTCGGCATTACAATTTTCGGAGTTAGTCCAAGAGTATGTGAATGCGGCTCAAGGATTCTCCAACCCAGGTAATGATCCATACTCCAACACATACAATCCGAGATGGAGAAATCACCCTAATTTCTCATGGAGACCCTCTTCACAAGGCACTTCTTACAATCCTCCACCACCAAGGCAGAATTTTAGTAATTTTGCCAACCAATCATCTTACCTACCACCGCAACCTTATAGACCTCCATAACCATACCGGCAACCACAACCACAACCCCCGCTTGTTCCTCAGGGCAACTCTGCTTTTGAGACTCAGGTGTTGGAAGTTCTCTCAGAACTTAAGAGGTTAGCACCGATAGTTCACTCCCACACTCACTCTATTGCCAAGATAGAGACCCAATTGGGTCAAATGGATAACAACATGAATCGGAGAGAGGAGGGAAAATTACCAAGTCAAACTGTGGCCAACCCTAAGAGACAATACGGGGCAGAGAGTTCGGGTGGGAATGGAAAGCAACATGAGCAAATGCAGGTGGTGGTTGCTTTAAAAAGTGGTAGGAAGTTAGAGCCTCAGTCAGTTGCGTTTGATGCAACTAGAGTTAGGAAGGGTGACCACAGAGGTTCACCTAATGAGAGCAAAGGTGAGGGGGAAACAATTAAGAGGGATGACTTAGTCCCTAGTACTTCACTTGAGCCCAAGGCACCATATGTGCCTAAGGCACCCTTTCCCCAGTGCCTTGATACACCGTCCCCTTTTAATAAGAAGGCGGCATCTATGGAGGCAATGATGGAGGTCTTTAAACAGGTAAAAATCAACCTCCCCCTATTGGAGGCAATTAAGCAAGTACCATCATATGCCAAATTTCTGAAGGACCTTTGTACGCAAAAGTGTAAATCTAGGACACATGTGTCCCAAAAGGTCCTACTCACGATGTAACGCCCCGACCCTTCACACGTCATCGATATTGTCCGCTTTGGGCCACGCCCGCACAGATTTGTCCTTCCTAGGGGGTCACCTATCCTAGAACTACTCCAGGCTAAGCACGCTTAACCGCGGAGTTCTAATAGGGATTTCACCACCTGGGAAAAGGCCTCGATGCTGTATAAGGGTCCCGGTCTTTACTTTTATAGCCCAGGAACTCCCCCTCCATTCCCGATGTGGGACACCGGGGCCTTACACACGAAGCAAGTAAGCTCCATCTTGTTAAATGACACACCTCCTAAGCTTAAGGACCCAGGTGCCCCAACCATTGCATGCATTATAGGGGACCATTTCATTGATAGGGCCTTATTGGATTTAGGGGCGAGTGTCAATTTGTTGCCGTACTCTGTGTACGAGGAATTTGGGCTTAGTGAGTTGAACCCCACTACTGTTACTCTTCAGTTGGCTGACTGGTCCCTTAAAGTGCCACGTGGCATGATTGAGGATGTATTAGTTAAGGTTGATAGGTTCTATTTCCTTGTTGACTTTTTGGTTTTAGATATGGAACCGGTAGCCAGTTCGAGGAAACAAATCCCGGTGATTTTGGGTCGACCTTTCTTGGCTACGGTCAATGCATGCATTAATTGTCGGACCGGGGTTATGGAAGTTTCATTTGGTAACATGCAAGTGAAACTTAATGTTTTCCAAGCATCACAACAACCTCATGAGAGAGAGGAGTGCTTATTAGTGGATGCTGTGGATGAGATTGTTGAGGAGGCTTTGCCCTCCATTCTTATAGAGGACCCTTTAGAGGCTTGTTTAGCTCATTTTGGGTTTGAAAATTTTGATATAGATGGGTCAGTTGAGGAGGTAAATGTCTTGCTTAATTCTTCTTCTACACCGGATTTTTCCTCCATGGAAAGCCCGGTTAGAGTCACTTCCTCCTCTGTCGAGAGAGCCTGCCACACCATCTTTGGTCACACCACCTACACTTAAGTTGAAGCCACTTCCGGCCACACTCAAGTATGCATTTTTAGGGCCCCAGGAGACTTTACCAGTTATCATTGCATTTGACTTGACTGCTGTGCAGGAGAGTTAGTTAATGAGTGTTCTCGTGGCACATCGGAGTGCTATAGGGTGGTCAGTGGCTAATTTGAAAGGGATAGATCCCTCCATGTGCATGCATTATATACACTTAGAGGAGGACACCAAACCTTCTCGCGAAATGCAACGGAGACTGAATCCTAATATGAAAGAGGTGGTAAAGAATGAGGTTTTGCAATTGTTGGATGCGGGTATCATATACCCCATCTCGGATAACAAGTGGGTGAGTCCCACACAAGTGGTGCCCAAGAAATCGGGCATCACTGTTGTTGAGAATGAGGGAGGAGAGTTAGTCCCCACACGAACCACTACTGGGTGGCGAGTGTGCATTGATTATAGGAGACTAAATTCCTCGACTAGGAAAGACCATTTTCCCTTACCTTTCATTGACCAAATCCTAGAGCGGTTAGCGGGGCAGGGGTTCTATTGTTTTCTTGATGGCTACTCGGGGTATAATCAAGTCCCGGTGTACCCCGCTGACCAGGAAAAGACCACATTCACATGCCCTTTTGGCACTTTTGCTTACAGGCGCATGCCCTTCTAGCTATGTAATGCACCAGCGACCTTTCAACGGTGTATGATGGCCATTTTCTCCGACATGGTGGAGAAATTCTTAGAGGTTTTTATGGATGACTTTTCAGTGTTTGGACCGTCTTTTGAGGAATGCCTTAGGAACTTGACTAGAGTGTTAAAACGATGTATTGAGGCAAACCTAATCTTGAGTTGGGAAAAGAGCCATTTTATGGTTCGTAAGGGTATAGTGTTGGGACACATTGTGTCCCCTCGAGGTATAGAGGTTGACAAGGCTAAGGTTGACCTCATTGCAGGCCTTCCTCCACCCAATTCCTTGCGTCAAATCAGGTCGTTCTTAGGGCATGCAGGTTTTTACCGTAGGTTCATTAAAGACTTTAGTAAGATATCATGTCCTTTGTGTAGTTTACTAGTTAAAGACGCGCATTTTGTCTTTGATGAGGCATGCTTAAAGGCATTTGAAACACTGAGAATGGCCTTGACCACTGCCCCAATCATGAAATCACCAGATTGGTCACTTCCCTTTGAAATCATGTGTGATGCCTCTGATTTTGCTGTCGGGGCTGTGTTGGGCCCAAGGGTCAATAAGGCACCATTTGCTATATATTATGCTAGTTGCACTCTCTCGGATGCTCAATTGAACTACACTACTACCGAGAAAGAGTTGCTAGCTGTGGTCTTTGCCTTAGACAAATTCTGGTCTTATCTCCTAGGTTCCAAGGTCATAGTCTTCACTGATCATGCCGCTTTGCGGTATTTATTATCTAAGAAAGAGACCAAACCTAGGTTGATTAGATGGATTTTGTTGCTTCAGGAATTTGACTTAGAGATCCGTGATAAGAAAGGATCCGAGAATGTGGTGGCGGATCATCTCTCCCGAATCCTTGTTGAGTATAATAGTGACCCTCTTATTTTGCATGATTGGTTTCTGGACGAACAACTCTTTGAGTTGTCACAAGCGAGCCCCCCGTGGTTTGCATATATTGTGAATTACTTGGCCATTGGGCAAATTCCACAGAATTGTTCTAAGCAAGACAAAGATCGATTCTTTTCGTAGGTCAAGTATTACTTTTGGGAGGATCCGGAGTTGTTTAAATATTGCTCCGACCAAGTGATCTGACGGTGTGTGCCGGAGAGTGAGGTGCATAGCATTCTTACATTTTGTCATTCTTCTGCATGTGGCGGTCATTTTAGTGGACATAAAACGGCCGCCAAGATTTTATAGAGTGGGTTTTATTGGCCCACAATTTTTAAAGATGCCCATCAATTTTGTAAAAATTGTTTGCGCTGTTAGCAAATGGGTTCGATGTCTCGGCGTGACATGATGACAATGCCCCCTATTCATGTGGTAGAAATATTTGATGTGTGGGGGATTGATTTTATGGGCCATTTCCCGTCATCGTTCAGGTTTGAGTACATTCTTTTGGCAGTAGATTACGTGTCTAAGTGGGTGGAGGCAATAGCTACCCGAACAAACGATCATAGGGTGGTAATCAAGTTTTTGCATGAAAACATCTTTAGTCGTTTTAGGTTTCCGAGAGCCATAATAAGTGATCAGGGTACACATTTTTGTAACCGGTTCTTTGAGTCGGTAGTTAAGAAATACTCTATCACTCATAAAGTTGGCACTCCATACCACCCTCAAACTAATGGCCAAGTGGAAGTCTCAAATAGGGAGGTAAAGCACATAATTGAGAAAACTGTGAGACCGGATAGAAAAGATTGGTCACAAAGGTTAATTGATACATTATGGGCTTACTGCACTGCTTATAAGACACCCATTGGGATGTCACCATATAGAGCGGTGTTCGGTAAAGCTTGCCATCTCCCTGTTGAACTTGAGCACTGAGCATTGTGGGCCATAAAGAAGTTCAACTTCGATATGGGCGCGGCTGGGCTCAACCGAAAATTGCAACTCAATGAGTTGGAGAAAATCCGGAATAATGCATATGAGAGTTCGAGAGTTTTTAAAGTTCGGACTAAAGAATTCAATGACAAGCACATTAATAGGAAATCCTTTGAACTCGACCAAAAAGTGTGGCTTTTTAATTCAAAATTTAGACTCTTTCCAGGTAAGCTAAGATCAAGATGGGATGGCCTCTTTGTAGATGTTGAGGCATTCATTCACGGCGCCGTTGAGGTACGAGATCCAAAGACCGGCCACACTTTCAAAGTGAATGGCCAAAGATTGAAACCATATATAGAGGGGATTGGGAATGGGGATACGATTGAGTCCATTGCATTGATGGACCCATTTTACTACGATTGATGGATTAATTTCTTATTCTCTTTTCTTTCCCTTCTATGTTATTTTGTTTTTCTTTGATCTCGTCATGCTTTACTTGCGTCTAGGAGACTTTAAATCCTCTAAAGGTGTAATTCCTTTGGTGTTAGCCGTGCCCGAACGGCATCTGACGGTCTGGTATAGCCACCTAACCGGGTTTGTAGTGAGTTCCTAGGAGACCAACTGAGACGATGGAAACTAGAGTTCGAATGGCAAAGCCTAGAACACAAAGGTTTGGGATTTCCGAGACTAGAGTCTGGTTTAAATACCCAGGGGTGTGGAGATTGCTTCAAAACTACCTCGACTTGAACTCTGTATGGCAGCCCCATAGGTTGAGGTAACTTTATGCGCCTCGATTTTGGATATCGAATCAACCTAGTCTGTCACCCTGTTGGAGAATAGGGAAAATTACAAACACAGTTAGGGAGAAAAGTAGTACCCGTGGTTTTTGCGTGAAGATTATACCTTTAGTAGGCATTTCGTTATTTTCTTATGTGCTATATTTATTTCTGATGTCAATTGAAGATAGAAATGCTTAGTTTTGATTTAAAAAAAAAAAAGAAAAAAGAAGAAGGTTATACTTGTTCCAAAAAAAAAAAAGCTTAATTTTCAAAAAAAAAAAAAAAAAAAGGTTCATGAAATCGCCGCACGTGCGGCAAATGTGAGAATGAAAGATGGAGCACACTGCTAAATAAGCAGGTGCGCGGCGCTCGTGCATTGCCCGGCCGCACGTGCGGCTTGACTCCTACACGTGCGGGACGCCGATTAAGAAAAAAAAAAAAATAGTGCGAGGGGGCAAATCGCCGCACGTGCGGGAAGTTTGGCATTTGAGGCTTTGCACACTGCATTAATCGCAGGTGCGCGCGGAGGTGCGCCTCTCACGCCGCACGTGCGGCCTGGACCCCACACGTACGGGAATTTTCAACAAAAAAAAAAATTCATTTATTTATTTTTTTTGTTTTTTTGTTTTAGTTATTTACTGATTTCAAAAAAAAAAAAAGGAAAAAGTAAATAAATTTTAAATAAATACATGAATAAATTTTACATATAAATAAATAAATATACAATTATTTTTTTAATATTTATATATATATATATATATAAATTCGTTTTTATTTAGTTTTAATTAATTAATTAATTTTATTATTTATTTTCATATTAAAAAAAAAAAAGCCAAACCTTATCCAACTCTCTCTCTCTCTCCCAATCCCTCTCACTCTCAGATTTCACTCTCTCTCCCTACCTTTTCTCTCTCTCTCTCTCTCTCAACCCCACAACAAACCCACCTTCTTCTTATCATCTTCTTCCCTTTTTCTTTTTCTTTCTTCTTCCTCACCACCACCATCTCACCGCCGGCGTCCTATTTCCTTACCGTCTGTCAAATCTCCGGCGACCACCATTTTTTCCAGCGAACCTCCATTCTTTTTCTCTATTTCTCCACTTTTTCAAGGTATTTTTTTTGCCTTTTATGATGTCGATTTGTAGATATGAAGTGTTTGATTTTTATTTTAGTTTTATTTTTTGTGATCTAGTGTTCCAAAAAAAAAAATTGTTCATAAGTGCTTTATTTTGTTTTTAATTTTTAGTGTTCATTCTTTTTCTTTTATGTTTAGTTTTGTTTTAATTTTATTTGTTTTTCCTGAGTTGTAGAATGCATGTTTAGTTTAGTGTGTTTTAAAAAAAAAAAAAAAATCTCAGAAATCATGGTGCTAATACTAATCCTAATTTAGTTTATTTTTATTTCCTCTATTTGTTTAGTGTAAATTGTTCGTTACTGATTCTGGTTAGTTTAATTAATTTGTGACTTGTTTAGGTTTTATTTTTATTTTTACTTTTTGTTTAGTTAGTGATGTTATTTTTATTTTTTATTCTATGATGTAATTGTTCTTTTAATTATTAAGTAGTTTAGTTTTTTTTTTTAATTTAATTTAATTTTATTTTATTTTTATTAAAAAAAAAAAGGGTTTAGCTTTGGTTGTTTTATTTTATACTTTAGTCTCTTTTGTAGTTTAGTTCTTTTATAGTTTAGTTTAGTTTAGTTTATTTTATAGTTTAGTTAATTTAATTTAATGTCATTTTTATTCATGTATTTAATTATTTTCGTTTATATTTTCAAAAAAAAAAAAAAAAAAGGGGGGGGGGAAAGAAAAAGAGGGGAATTGCATGTGGTACATAAGTGGGCAAACCTGTGTTTTCATATTTTATTTTATTCTCATAATTGGTTCCACGGGTTTGTGTCTATTTGCTTTTAGTGTGTGCAGGATATGAGTCAACGTGTTTCTCGAGCCTCCAAGAAGGCCCGAGGTTCTACCTCTTCAGTGCCACCACCGCCACCGTCACCACCATCCTCGCCACCACCACCGGGTGACTTACCCCGGCCGGAGTGGGCTTCACGCCCTCTTCACAAGCTCACGCAGTTCAACCTGCAATTTTTTCAGGGTGAGGCAGACACTACTTGGGCCATTGAGCGCCCGACCAAGAAGTTGGGCATTTGCCTGTGGATGGCCACTTATCCTCGTCTGGTACGACTCTACTACTAGAACCTATATGAGTCACCCACCGAGGATGGACTGCTCTCTAACATTGATGGTCAGGCTGTCCACATCACCTCATCCATGATTGCCACAGTGTTAGGGTTTTTCTCCAAGCCGGAATATCAGCCCTTCCCGGAAGTTTAGGATCGATAGCCCATCCATAGCCTCATCCAGCAACACTTCCCGGGAGCCCACGGTGACCTCAGTTTCACATGCTTACGGCGGAGCAAGCTACCTAGCCGCTTGCTATTCCTGGATTTCGTGGTCCATAAGAATGTCCTACCACTTGGGCATCGAGCTGAGCGACGATTGGAGTTTGTTCGGGTTCTACACGGGTATCAGTATGGCTATCAGGTCCCGCTTGCGCGTATCATCTTGATGCACTTGCAGAAATTTCTACGAGAGGCAGTTCGGCCTGATCCTATGCAGAATCTGACTTGGCCACTGCCGTTTGCTAATTTGTTGACACTTGTGTTTGGGCTGAACCACCTCCACATTGCTGAGGATGAGGAGATTAATAGAGGGTATCCGACTTTCGGTCAGCGGGAATGGCAACATAGCATATCTCGTATCCCGCAGCCGGTTGGTGCTCCAGTTGATGAGGCCCACGAGCCTGTACATGACCACCCACCACATCTTGTTCCCCCCGTGCCTCTCCAAGGGGACCCACTCTACATGACTCGCGAGGAGTACTTACAGCTTCAGCACTTTGTGGATCAGGTCCACAATACTCTTCGTGAGCATCACTACAGTCTCATGGAGTTGCGCACGGATTTTCAGGCGCATTGCGACTATTCTCGGGCGACCTTCGACCAGCTGCTCGCCCACCAGCAACGGATTCAAGATGACGCCTTTGAGACGCGCTCTTTGATGCAAGCTTTGTTCGCCTAGCATTTCCCGCCACCACCACCACCGGCTTCCCCGTAGTCCCCACCTGTATATTACTTTGTCTCTTTTATTTTTATTTTTATTTTCCTTTTTAGTTTTTTCTTTTCTTCAAAAAAAAAAAATGTGAAGTGTATACATGTTACTCTGTGCCTACCGGGATGTGCACCTACAATTCTGGTAATATTCTCTCCTTTCTCTTTACTTTTCCATTGAGGACAATGCCATATTTAAGTTGGGGGATGAGGGTTATATTTTCTTTTGTGCATTCCTATTTGGCCCATAATTCATGCTTATACCTGTTTCACTTGATTGCATTACTTCACCTGATGTGACTTTTTACTAGTAGGGTGATGATGTTTGCATATGTTAATTAGAGAGCATAGTAGACTTGTATGAAAAGGGTTTATTGGGTAGATACTTGCATGCGATGTTTGCACAAGGAGAGTTGTCTGTGTTTGTGGTTTTAGTACACTTGTCATGAGTATGCCTTAATTCACATTAACACACTATCATAGCGGTGATCTTTTTATTATAATCCCTGGTGTACATCATTGATAATAGTTAGAGTTGCAGAAAAGAATAAATGAGGAGCCAAGATTCTAAAAAAAAAAAAAAAAACACTTGACTAGTTTGGGTTCGTAGCCTTTTTAACTGGAGTTATTAAGCCCGTAGGGGTATCTTTACACCTAATGTCCTAAAACCGTCTGGTTTGAGAGCCATTGGCCCAAAACTTGCTACATGGGTTAATTAGAAAGCTTAAGGGACTTGGACATTGCACAGTTAAGGAAAAATAAGAAGAATGACTTGTTCGGATTCGTAGCCTTTTCAACTCGAGTTATTAAGCCCGTAGGGATGTCTTTACACCTAGTGCCCTAAAACCGTCTGGTTTGGGAGTCATTGGCCCAATGCTTGTTACATGAGTTGATTAGAAAGCTTAATGGATTAAGACATTGCACAGTCATTAAAAAAAAAAAAAAACTACTTTTGAGAATCTTGGCTGCAACAGGTTAGTTTTTCTGTATATGTTGGATGTTATTATGAGTTACACTGGGCTATTATAGTGAATAGTTAACTAATATGGAGATTGCACTTTACACTGAGGGTACTCATGACTTGTCTACTAGCATGCACAAGTATAGGGAACTTTACTTTTGTATTAATTGAATTGTGGTTTTGACTCAACAGGCTCATTCATGCTTGTCCACTGTGTCTTTAATGACTCATCGTGTCTCAATATCACACTGTAGTGGCACATAAGTTGATTGTTAAGTGGAGTAGTGTGGTCATTTGTTATTAAGTATATATGAATATGTTAATGTTTGTGGATATCATTTCTGGAAACCCTCACGAGACTTTACTCGTCCACTTGGGGTAACCTTGTGGTTTAAAGGCTTGTTGCATATGTTAAATGCAACTGTTTTTCCTACGAAAGAGGAAATAGATAGATTTTGTTTAATTTAATTTTATTTTATTTTATTTTACTTGCTTGAGGACTAGCAAGTTGTAAGTTAGGGGATGTGATTAAGGCCGAATTGTACATCATTGAGGCCGTTAATTAGAATCTCTTAACTTCACTTGCTGATCAAACCGTATAATTTATGTGTGTTAAATGTCAATCAGGTTGTACATCGTCGGAACATAAAATGGGCAAAAAGACCAAATTTGGACAGAGTTGACTTTTTTTGGAAAAGTCAAATTGATGTTTTAAACCTGTTTGGAAGTGAGTAGAAGTATAAAAGGAAAAGGCTTTTCTAGGGTTTTGAATTTGTTTTGACCTAAATAGAGAGGCTAGGGTTTTGGGAAAAGAAAGGAACAAAAAAGCTCCAAGATGTCTCCCATGGCGGTTCTTTTTCCATCTACCTCCTCCCACTCCTCCATGAGTGGCTAGTCTCCTTTTCTAGGGTTTTGATGAAACCCTAGCCATGTAACTATTTTGTTTTCCTTTTAATTCTCAATTATGTAAAGGTTTGAACCATTGTATGGTGTTTTAGAAATTCTTTACATATAATTTTCATTATCTTTTCAAATATTTGACTTTCTGTGATTGTTGAATGTTATACATACATGAGTTTTCTATTCTTTCACATTCAAGGTATGAGACGAATCATACTACGAGGGACGAGTCGTGTCACTACCCTAGTTTAGAGTGAATGGTTCGTACTACTTGAGATGGTTCGTGCCCGTACATTGAATGTGATGATTTTCTTGTTAAATGCTTTGAACTTGTAGTTACAAAGCATTAATCTGTTCAAACCCTAGAATAATTGATTTCAATTGAAAACCCTAATTACGTGGCTAGTGGTGGATTCTTTGCCCTAGTTTTTTTCCCCCAATTCAGTAAACCAATTTCATTTATTATTAATAATTTAATTCCTTAGTTTAATTTATTCGTTATTAAATTAAGTTATAAACAACCAATCTTTTCATCAAAATTAATTTAGGAATTTGACAATTAAATTAGTTTAATTTCACAATAGTCCCTGTGGATCGATATCTGGATTTGCTATTATTCTGAAAGAATTTGGTATAGTTTAGTATTTAATTTTGGTGTGTTCAGCACCCCCTCTCACTCGATCCTACTAACCGTGATATCTAATTTTGAAAACATTATGCGTTCTTGTTCCGGTTATTAGCCTAGAATTACTATGTTATGCGCACAGCAAAACAAGTATAGACCAGATCGCCTAATTTGGAACAAAGCATTGCATATCCGTTTGTTTTGGAAAAATGTTTTGGGATTTGCCACTCGCAAGTAGGCTAAAATACGGATTTCAATGGATTATTCCAATTCAAACAATCCAATCTTCACCCACAGGCATTCAAGCAGTTATATCACATAAGCAGCTAGCCTCATGGTAATCATGCTATCATGTTAGCATTCACACTCATGCGAAATGCTAAAGCGCAAAGAGCTTACCTAGTACTCCGCGCCAAAATAAGAACAAGTTAGCGATCATGCATGATCCAAGTCCATGTTAAATGGCTAATGCAACGCATACGGAATGTCATTAGGATAGGCTCGGCTAATCTAGGGATGACATGTGAAAATGCACAGATAACATGTATTCAAGTTAGATTTGAAATGCCTATGCAGTTAACATGATGCGCCGAGCCCGATGCATGCAATACTGATGAATGGATGCACGCATACGTAGCATAAGGTATGCTAAAGTAAACATGCCCTAATACTAACTATCAAAAGTAGGTAAGTAAAAGGAAGAAAGAAGTGGAGGTTGGAAGACATGCACACACGCATCCACACTTATTACAAATTTGCCTTCGCTCGGAGGGGCCGAAAGAATAATACAATTTAACTAACCAACTAGCTAATTAAATATTACAAACAATTAAATTAATTAAGCAAATCAATTAATCTAAGAAAGCAATAAACAGCAGCCTCGGGGAGAGGGCTCAATGCATGCACGCTTGGTTCCGCCCGGAAAGTCACTGCCATGCACAAGATGCCTCTGCCTTGACTGTCCTTGACTGTTCTGCTTCTTTGAAGACTACACAACTCCCAGGATATGCTCTCTGCACATTGTGGAACACCACCGGCTAGGAGGAATGGCCACCGGCCATGGAGAATGGTCACCGGCCACAAATTGAATTATCGGCCACTGATGGATGGCCGGCTGGCCAAATCTTCCTGCAGAATCTGTGTTGACAACAACAGAGGACAAAGCAAAGCATGGCAATGCATTTCAAGCTATGTATGCACTAACCACACCCCTTATCATGTGAATGACTCAAAGGAGGATGGGCCTCGATTCTCGAATCATCAATTACGCATTTTCATGCATGATGGCCCAAAGAATCAAGTGTGCATCTTGATATGGAATGCAATGTACATAAACAAACCAATGGAACTCAACCTCTATCGCAAGCATTTCAAGAGGCCAAGCATGCATGCAAATGGAATGCAACCTAAACATGGAGGCTAATTATGCAACAATGTACAAGTCAAGCATGCTAGACATGCGAAAGGAGGGACTTACACTAATTGGACAGCCCTAAACTAGGTCCAAAACAGCGGCCAAAAGCTAAGGAATGAGAGGCAAAACACACAAAAGTATGCACATGTTAAGGCCTAGGCATCTAAGCATCAAACAAGCAACCTCTAAGCGCACTTAAAAGATACTAAACATGGACTAATGTCATACATTGAAAGCTCTAAATATGCATAAAATAGAGGTGCCAAACTTACCAATTAACACAAGCAAAGCATGCTAGCATGGCCAAAACTCAAGGTAAGCTAAAAGGGCATGGGATCACATTTAGCAAGACCAAACATGGCATGAATTAAATGACTAAAAACAGAGTTTTAGCATATTAAAACAAAGCCTAAAGATCACTTAGATGACATCTAAATGACTTAAATTCAAGGGCATGCACAATGACCAAACATGGAGCATAAGGCACAACCTCATAAGGCATCAAATGAGCATCAAAGGCAAGCATACAAGCATGTCATAGGGACTGAAATGATGCCATAAGTGGTGCCAAACCACTAAAATAAATCAAACAATGCATGCTCAACACTCCACATACTTGAAGCCTACAAGCTAGCAATGCAAAGGAGCTATGCAATACATGTTATGATTGACCAAAACAACCAAAAAAAAAAAAACCTTAAACATGGCAAAACAAGCACAAAAGCTTCACAAAGCTAGGCCAAAAGCATGCTTAAACAAGGGTTAAAACATGGATGAATGTTAAGGCCACAATATGGCATTACAAGACATGTATGCTAAACAAGCAAGGTGTGTCCAAACCAACATACAACAATGCTATATTATGACATAATAAGTATGAAAAACAGCTAAGGTATGGTCAACATACACTTAAACATGGTGCTCCCTCAAGAGGCAAAAATGGTCCTTTTCAAGGACAACAAGGAGAGGGGGTGGTCCTCTCCTTCCTAGGACCTCAAGGCACCATCTTCACCTCTGAAATCCCTCAAGATTTCAGTGGTGAAGAGGCCCAAACACTATGGTCCCGGAGCTCACTCAAAATGGCACAAAATGGGGCCTTTCAAGGCTTAAGAGGGGTCAAACAATCCCAAAGCTTGAAACACCCTTAAGCAACTATTTAGAGCAGAAAAAAACAGAACTTTTCTATGTTATATGTTAAGCTCAAAAACAATTGCAAGATAGGAAAAAATACAATGCAAGAATGGGGTAAAAATGGACAAAAGTCTTACCCTTGTAGACCCCTTTAAGAATGGAGTTCCAGCTGCTTTCTCAAGCTCAAATCAGCTCCAAAACTCCAAAAACAACCTTCAAGGGCCTCAACTCCAAGAGGATAGTGTGATGGTGGGTGTTTGTGTGCAAAAGTAAGACAAAACACACACAAATACAAGAGAGAGAGAGATATAGATATAGGATAGATACACTTATGCTAACCCTAAAAACCAGAGCTCTTCTCTCTATTTTTGCTAACCCTAGACCAAAGAGAAGAGGTTCCCTCTTATAGAGCTCAATCTTGTAAGCTTACAAGACAAGCTAAACAAGAGGGAGATCCCTCCATACACGTGTATGGAGGGGAGCCAAGTGCATGACAGCTGCACAAAAATATCTGCAAAAGCAGATGCACAGTAGTCGGCCGGCCAAAAATGCAATTGACCAAAAAAAGATAGCCGGCCGGCCGGCCATCTATAGTGCCGGCCGGCCAAACATTTGGCCGGTGGCAACAAAACACAGCCAGTGGCCTCAAGCCATGGCCGGTGATGGGTGGGGATGGTCAACAAGCCCTACCCTGCCCCTCAAAGGCAAACCACAAGTGTTTGGTGCAAAACCAGACACAAAACAGTCGAGTCGAGAGATCTTGAGGCAATGCGCGTAGCCTAGACCTCCGGGAACTCAAGACGAACACAAACATGGATAATCACCGAGTGTTCGAGCGGTGACGTCCAAGTCTTGAGGACGGTCAAAAATGGGGTGTCTACAATTAGTAACATAAAATTAAAGTCATTCTTACTATTTGATTTTCTTTTATATTCATTTGAAAAAGTAAAAATATAAATTTATTAAAATTTATTAAAAAATAAATATAAATATGTGTATAATGATTTTATATGATATATATATATATATTTAAAATGTAATTTAGTATTAAAAAAAATCCTAATATTTTTGAAAGAATTAAAAAGAAAAACGTGAAACGCAAAATTAGTATTGGGTTTGTAGAATATCTCAATTTATCATGAAAAATATATGGAAAAGAATTATTTGTCCAATAGAGTCCATATAAAATAGGTAAACCTAGTATAATTTAAATTAGGTCTAAGTTTGTGTAGAACTTTATATGTAATTAAGAAAATACACACTGTGTGGCTTTATTAGAAAAAAAAGTAAACCTTTATAATTTCTCACCTAAGCATGAAAAAAAATACTACTTTTAATAATATATATATGATATTATTTTATCTTCTTCATTTATTAATATATATAAATTATTTAATTTTAAAATTTATATAAATATACTTCATGATAAAGATGATATTTTTATTGTTAAAAGTAATCAAAATATATGAATTTATAAATAAATAAATAGGGATTTTTTTTAAGATCCCTAGTATTAAAATTTTATAGTATGCGCATCCAATATTTTCATAATGTCTAAGATTCTTCCAGAGAAAATTCAATTCAGAGAAATCCTCTTTATTTCTCTGGCCTTCTCACTCTCCAAAGAGATTTTCTCTGGACTTCCACTCTTCAAAGAAATTCACTCTCTAGAGAAATTCAGGACTTCCCACAAAATTCAAAGTTACCTAGTAAAATATCAGTGTTGGTGAAAAAAAGGGATTGAATTGAATTTGCATATAATTAATAAGCTAAAATAATTATAATGAGTGACTATATATATAGATATATACTTGAAGCAGAGGATGAGAGCGACGAGAGGGAAGGCAATGAGGGCAAAAGTCTAAGGTCCTTCCAGAGAAAATTCTCTCTAAATAAATTATTTCTCTGGCCTTTCTAGAAATTTTTTTGGACTTCCTACTCTCCAGAGAAATTTTGGACTTCCCACAAAATTCAAAGTTACCTAGTAAAGAATTAGTGTTGGTGAACAAAAAGGGATTTAATTGAATTTGCATACAATTAATAAGCTAAAATAATTATAATGAGTAACTATATATATAGATATATACCTGAAGCAAAGGATGAGAGCGATAAAAGGGAAGGCAGTGAGGGCAAAAGTCTAAGGTCCCTCAAGAGAAATTCTCTCGAACAACTCTTCATTTTCTTTTTCTGTTTTGAATTTCCCTTGTCTCTAAGTTTTTCTCAACCCTTTTCTATATTTTAGATCTTAGGTTTTCCTTTTCTCTCTCTCTCTCTCTCTCTCTCTCTCTCTCTGTGCAACTCAACCACATTCATGGCTGCCTGTTTCGATCGTAACTCCTTCGATGAAGATGAAGTTAATCCCTTTGCTATAGGCTCTTTCTCTCTATCTACCTCTCTCTTTGGGTGAAGAAATTCCTGAGTTTGGTGTACCATAAGTGTACAATTCGAAGTAAACACTTACGGTTTCTAAGAATTTTAGAGTTATAGGGTTTCCTTGTGACAACCATCTCCTTAATTAAGCAAATTAATGATATTAATTATATGCTTATTTTTAATTATGTGATTATGAGTTATTGATTTGCCATGTGATTATTTGGATGGTGATATTGTGGACAGATAAGTTAGAGTGAAAATTAAACCTGTCTGATTCGTTAATTTTAACAAGTTAGAATTGTGTAATTGGATCAGAATTAAAGCCTAATTCACATTAGTATAATTTAATTTAGTGGAATTTAGATTATAGAATGATGAGATTAATTTAATTTGAGACAATTAAATACAACTTAATCTAGGAAATGAATTATTATTATTATTATTTTTCTAGAGTATTCTATTTATCTAATAGGAAACAAAAGAAGTAAAATGGACTTTGGTAACCTTTAAAGAGTTACACATAGAGAGAGAGAAAGAGAGACTCTAGAGCAAGAATTCAATAAAAAAGGTAGGAGAGGGGAAGAATTCAGAAAGAAGATAGAAGTGGCCCAACATACCTTGGTGCTAAGTTGCTTTTGGTTCCAAAGCGAGTCTGCCCTTTTCATTGATGTCACTTTAATAAAAACATGATCGTCCACTTCATATTCCCTGTCTTGCTTTCAGACATTCGCATAACTTTTCTATCGGCTTTGCACAGGTTTCTATCTTTGTTGAATTAATTTCACATTTTTTCCGTTGTTTCATGTACAATCTCAGGCCTAATTAAAGGCCCATCTCCAATTTCTACCCAACAAATAGGAAGCCGACATTTTCTGCTATATAAAGTCTCGAAAGGCGCCATACAAATTCTTGAATGTAAATTATTGTTCTAGACAAATTCGGCTAAAGGCAAGTGAGTTTTCCAATTTCTTTGAAAATCAAGCACACACATACGCAATATATTCTCTGGAGTTTGGATTGTTTTTTTTGACTGGCCATCGGTTTGTGGATGATAAGTACTGCTCAATCTCAGCTCGTTTTGAATGCTGATTTACGAATGCAATTGACTGTTTTAATTACTGAAAGGACATTCATTCTTAACTCCTTTACACATTTGTTATTCATTGGGTTTTAATTCACAGTTTATGTATATATAGGTGGTTAGGCACCGAAGCAAAGTTAGCGGCGTCAACCTAATTCCGTTTTGTCAGGCCAACCCATTGTGCATCACTGCGAGATTCTGAGCCGTTATTGTCAAGGCTTTTTGGGTGATCCTATTCCAACCTTTTTGAATATATGTTTAGACATGGACTTGGACTTATGTGTGTATCGGTAACTATATATATAAGTTGTTAGTTCATTGAAGTCCTCACAGCTCTTTGGTCATTATGTTTTAATATTTATAGGCTTTCGCTGACTCCTCTTATTGTATAATTGTTATTACTATTAAGCATTCCTTTGGTAATCACGGATTACTGGCCAGTTACGATACTAAACCCTTAGGGGCGAGTTTGGGTCGTGACATTCTTGTTCAGTCTTTGTTTGGTCAATTTGTTTTGACTATATGATTGGTGTAGCTTTTGAAGTGAATTTGTTGTCTGAGCATTTAGATCTCGTCAAGTGGACTTTGGTCTCTTGTCTCACCGATGAACTCATAAATTTTGAGGGATTTTAGACTACAAAAAAATTATTGTAGACCTCTTCTATTACTAAAAGTTGGAGAGAGATGTTAAACTATTTTTTTTAAAATAAATAAATAATATTTATTAATAATTAAAAATATAAATAATTTTAAAATTAATAGATGGTTCAATCAGCGACACGAGGCACTATTCGATTCTGGATAGCGTCTGTCCATCTAAAGGTTGGTTTGGAGAATTGATGTTGAGTTTAAAAATAAAAAAGTCATTAAAGGTCTTATTTTAACAACAATGATTCAGAGTACTAATTTTGGTGCTCTAATGGAGCACTAATGACATGGCAATGAGAGAGAGAAAAAAAATTGAGACTAAAACATCACATGTGGAGCCCACTGCCAACTCATTAGAGTTGGCTTTAGAGCTCAAAAATTAGAGCTCCAAAGCATTTTTCTTATTTTAATAATTTTTTAATTTTTTTTATAAAAAGACGTGTAAAAAAATAGAGAGTGATATAATAATTTATAGTGACTTTTAAACTTTTTTACTAAAAGTGAAAGTTGTCAAATGAGACCTAAAAAATAAAAAAGTTAATAAAATTTTAAAAAATTAAAGATTCTTTTCTGTTCATTTTATTTTTTATATATATTTTTGTAATTTTTTTTAAAAAAAATTAAAATGTAATTAATTTTTTTATCTCATATCTTAATTTAAAAAAACTAAATAAAGTATGTTCCGAACGACCCCTAAGTTTCCAAAAGCCATATTTCCGGAAGATATTGTGGGTGTCTGAGAAGTGGATTTTTATGTAAGTTTTTTTAGTTGTAGAATATTATTGAAGAAAATTTTTTTAGTGTTTGGGGTTTTTTTTGTGATTAGATGTGATGTTTGTGAGAAAAAAAGTGAAATGATTATGGGGTTGGATGTGATATTTTGCTTGAATTTTTTTTTTTGATTTTGCAAAAACTTTGTCTTTTAGTAAAAAAAAAAAAAAAAAAAAAAAAACTTAAGAAAAAACATGCCAAACACCGCTTATCTGGGATATCTTAAAAAATATAAAAAAATTTAAAATTATTAAAAAAAAAAAAAAAGTTAAAAAACTAACACTAAGGCCTCGTTTGGGAACAGGCTAATTTAGTAACTTTTTGGCTAATTGGCTAAAAAGGTTGGTAAGAAAAACCTGTATGTTTGAGCCAACTTTTTGGCTAATTACGAAACGACGTGCAAAAAGTAGAGAGAAAAGGGAATCTTTGACTTTTTGGTATGGGTTGTTGGCTTTTTGGCTAAAAAAGTAACTTTTTGGCTAATTGGCTATTTTAGCCTCTTGCCAAACGAGGCCTAATTAAACAAAAAATTTGGGTGAGAAAAAAGTGCAATAATCACATGAGAGATGCGCCACTAGTATACCGCCACATGTGCTGGTTCAAATCAATGTACCTAAACAATAAAACAAGTGTGCACCAACAATGTACCGCCACGGGTGCAAAAGAAAAAATATTTTAAAAAAAACAACAAAACCAGTGCACCATCAATCGCACAACCGTACTTACAGGCACGGATTGTATTCAGGTGGTAGGAAAATAATTTTGATATTTTATATAATATTTCAATACATACTTCTTTATAAGGGCAAATTACAAACACCCCCTCGAGATTTGGTGAAAATATAAATTTTTCTCTGAGATTTGAGAAATTACATCCCGCCCCCTGAGATTTATATTTTCATAACAAATTGCCCCCTGAAGTTTTTATTTTCATACAGATTCTCCCCTAATTTCTTCTAATTTGTTATGAAAATTTGACCTTCAGGGGGCAATTTGTAATTTCTCAAACCTCAGGGGAGAATCTGTATTTTTATCAAACCTCGAGGGGGTGTTTGTAATTTGCCCTCTTTAATAAAATAATTAAAAAATTATCTCAAACAAATACTTTTTTTTTCTTTTGAAGAACACTTATGTATTTAGGCTAAGTTTGCATGACCTAAATAATACAAAAAGTCAAAAAGTCACTATCCTATTTAAGTCACATCATCTTATTTAAATCACATTACCTCTCTAACACATCACATCAAATCCAACCTATATAAGTCAATAAGTCAAAAAGTATACTTTTTTAAAACACCCCAAACCAATCCTTAATTCCAAACAATTTTTTTAAAGTAAAGTTACTTTTTATTTAATAATAAATATTGGTAACTACATGTATTGCCACATTTTTGGCAGGCCGGTGCTTAAGTTGTTGAAGATATTTTACGGGCATCAAGATATTTGTAGGATTTAGGGGTGAGTAGCAGATATATCGATTCGTCAAAATCAATCGAATCGAACTGATCCATCGTATTTTGGATGGATGCGTGATGACGAGCGGATGATTGCGGATTGATTTTCTCTAATTTGCCAATTTGGCAGACGAATGGTGGATTTGAGATTCCTTTGACCGCAATCGAACTGCCAAACCGCGAGCATCCCTAATAATTTATAAGATTTTGTGTTTTCAATTTGTTTAAATATTTTATTTGTGTTTTCAATTAAAAAAGAGTTTAAATATTTTTTTGAAAAAAAGTTTTTAACTTGAATATATTTTTTTAAATGAAAAAAATAAATGTATTATTTATCTATATTTTTTGATTTTTAAATATAACTCTAAAAATAATAAATAGAAAATATGATATATGCTGGTTGGTTTTGTTTTCAAAAATATATATAGATGTAACAATACAAATACATACAATCTCTACTACTGCTTTGTTCATGATTTTGGTGGTTTGAATTGTTATTATATTTTAAGAACTACAAATTATAATACTTTATGTGGATAAATCATGATGTGATTGTAATATGTGGATAAGACATGCAGTGATTATGATATTCTAAAGTTTCAAACTTTCTTTCTTTGGATGAGGCATACAATGATTGTAATATTTTTTTAAATCATTGACTGTAATACTTTTTTTTTTTTTTTTTTTTTGAGGAAGTGCACAAGTTGAATTATGTTGAAAATTCATAAAATTTTAAACCGCCAAACCGATTCGCATCTATCTACCAAACCGTCAATCCACTCAATCTACATTCGCCGGATTGGCGGATGGATGCGGATTGATTTTCTCCAATTCGCCAATCTGACAGACAGATGGCGGATTGGAAGTTTTGTGACCGCAACCGACCCGTGCCCCCCTCTAGTAGGATATGACTCATTTATTGTCGTTTTCTGTATGAGTTATAAATTGATTTTTATTTTATTTTATTTATTATAAAAAATTATATAAAAAAGTTAAAAATTTAATATGATAAAAATAAACTAATAAATAATTTATTTCTTGTGTGAAAATATACGTAAAAAATTAAAAATATGATATGACAAAAATAAGTCAATAGTTTATTTGGCTTGTGATTTTTCACTAATTAAAATACCATATACATTTTATAATTATAGAAGAAAATTATACAACCCTATAATTTTTTAGTCATAACTTAAAAAAAAAAAAAAAATCATAACCAAACACACAAAAAATCAAAATCAAATATCTCAAAATCATGTCATAATTAAAGAAAAAATTAATCATAATTAACGAATAAAATAACTTAACTACGGATGCATATGCTAATATACTATTTTGGGAAGATGGTAAAAAGTAGATTTTTTGCTTTTAACCAAGTTTTTGACTTTTTTAGACAAATGATTTGAGAAGTTGGTAAAAAGTTACTTTTGACTTTTTTGATTAATATTTATTTATGATGTCAAATTACAATAAAATGACCAAACTACCCCCATTAATTTAAAATATTTACAACTTCAATTATGTAGCACATTTTGACTAATGAGGGGTATAATTGTAATTTTACCAGTAGTTAAAAACCAACTTCCCAAATAAAAAAAAATGCAAAAAAGCTAATTTTTTTCTTTTGCTACAAACCAAAAAAAATTGCTAAAAGCCAACTTCCCAAAATAGCATGCACTTCTAAAATATAAAAATATATACTTTTGTTTAATTTAATTTAATTTATTATTTATGTATAATGTTATTTTTTATTTTAAAACATTTATTAAGGGGGTGAATTTTCAGTATTTAAAATAAAAAAAATATATTTTTTGTTTAATTTAATTTAATTTTTATCTATATATTTTAAACTATGTATTTCAATATGTGTTATTGAGCTTAATCTAAAATTTTGGCTATGGTTTTAATCTCCAATTTTTTTTTTTTTGAGGAATTTTTTTTAGAAAATTAAAAACTAATTTCAGAAAAATAAATATAAAAAAATATTTTAAAATTTGTAAAAATTATTTTTAACATCCAAAAATATAAAATTCTATAAAGTTGATAAGTGCTTTTGATTTTTTTTTTTAAAATTTTTGGAACAAATTTCTAAAAATCAAACCAAACATGATATTTTTTGATTTTTTTTTTAAATTCACTAATTATAAAAATAAAAGTAAAAAAAAAACTAAATAAACAAACCACATATATCTAGACAAAAGAAAAATTATACAACCGTTACAAAATATGATCATATTTTCTTATCAACCACTATTTATTATATATTTTTTTTATATTTCTCAGTCACTTTATATGAATTATCAACGAAAAATGATTCAGGCCTCGAATTTGCCTCGAAATCATTTTTTTTTTCTTCTTCTTCTTCGCAGAACCAGAGGAGGAGGAAGAAGAGAGAGGAGGGAGGAGGTGTTGATTCGAAGACTTCCGTCAGAGCTCGTCGAGCTCGCCAGCCATCCGATCGTCGCCCGATCCAGCTCGTCGAGCTCGCCGTCCGATCGCCTCCGGTCCGCCTCCGCCTTCTCCTCCTCCTCCTCCCCCGGTGATTATGGCCCCCCTCCAAGACACCTGACTCCCTTCTTCTCTCTCTCTTCTTCCTCTCCCCTCTCTTCTTCCCCTCCCTCCCCTCTGGTTCTGTTCGAGCCAAATTCGAGGCCTCGAATTTGAAGCCTCTATCACGACTGATTATCAACATTTTATTTTTCCTATTAATGTTATTATTTTAAAGGAAAATGATTGGTGGCCCTAAAAACTGTGGTTCAAATGCCCCTAATTGCCAGTTTTGATAACTTTATTTTTTTTTATTTTATTTTTTTTACCTGATAAAAAAATTCGAAACATTAAAAACACCCAAATTCAGACCCCCTAACATTACAGTATTTTAAAACACCACCTAATCATGCACTGGACAAGTGAATAATCACCTTTCACACTCATACATCGGCTTGGAAATTGGGAATGACCCCTGAGAACGTGGCTGAGAGAGAGAGAGAGAGAGAGAGAGTAAAAAAGCTCGGCTTTGAAAGCTCTCTTTCATTTTCTATCTTCTTGCTCTTCCACTTTGCTTGGGTCTTTCTTTTTCAAAAATACTTTTAAAAAAAAAAATTCTTTCTTATTTTTCATATTTTTTTATTTTTATTAAATTTTTTAATATTTTAAATAAATTTTTTTTAAAATATACCTAACATAACTATAATTAAAAAATAAAAAAATTATGAAAAAAATCTTTTAAAAATTTATTAAATACCAAAAATATAAAAAAATACGAGAATTTAATATATTTTTTTATATTTTTATGTATTTATTAATTTTTTAAAAATATTTCTTTATAATTTTTTTATTTTTTAGATATATCATAAAAAAATAAAAATTATTTACTAAAAATAAAAAAAATACGATAATAAAAAAATTAATTTAAAAAACTCACACCAAACATTGCTATCACACTCCTATGTACACGCGCTCGCGCACACAATACATGCATATATTCATGTACCTCCACAATCTCTCTCTCTCTCTCTCTCACTCTGTCTCTCACACACACACAGCTTGGAAGTGTTTGGATCTGCAGATTCAACAACCAGTCGTCGCTCTGGTGGTGTTTATCTCCGTGGATTTGAAGTTCTTCGTCTTCTTCGATCAGTAAGATCAGAGGTTAGTTGAATTTCAAGTTAATTGAGCTCAAATTTTAGGAACATTTGAAACTTGTTTCTTTCTTAGATGTTTCTTCTGTATAAAACAGGTCTCTGTGCTCTGTTTGTGTAGTAGCTGTTTGTGAATCTCTCTTTGCTCATCTTCTTCTCACTGGTTTTGTGTAGTTGTTTCGTGGATGCGATGATAAAGTAGTTAGAATTGCGAATTTCGTTGTTATTTTGCTTAAATTGTGCGGATTTCGTACCAAAGTGTTGTTTCGTCGATGCGATGATAGTTAGAATTGCGAATTTTGTTGTTATTTTGCTTTAATTATGTGGATTTTGTACCAAGTGTTGTTTCGCGGATGCGATTTTAGAGTAGTTAGAATTACGATTTTTTTTTTTTTTGGGGGTTATTTTGCTTGAATTATGTGGATTTCGTTTCTTATACAATTTTTTTTATTCATTTCTCTGCATTTATTTTACCAACAATATCACATAATTATTAATCCTTAACCTCAAGAGAAATTTTTAATTGATTGTTGCTACATATTATTTGATAATTGACTATTTGTCAAACAAAACTAAGCCATTATTGAATTGTTTTGTACAATACAAGCATCCAATAACTTCAGCTGTAGATCTCTTCATTTTTTTGGAGTAGTTGAGACAATCAGACAAAGTGGTTTACATGCTTCTGTCATTATTAAATGTTATACTAATTTTGTATAGATCTGATTGGTTTTCTGGTTGAACACTACGCTAAATTCGAAAGATCTTTTTCCAGGTAAAAATTTAGAAAATCCGATGAGCCATTGAAAGGGGAACAAATTATGCTGAAACGGTAGTGATACAGTTAACTCATTATGTCTGATCGTATTGTACAATCATGTCATGATGGTGATGGGAGAGCTGGCCAATCTATGCGTTCCTATCAATCTGTTTGGATGGCGCATTGGACACGGACAAGCTGTAAGGAAGCACCTCCAGATGATAACCGTGTATCTCTTCGTCTTGAGAACAAAGATGATAGTAATTCTAACAAGCACCACTTACCGAGTGATTTAGAGAGAGCTTCTGATATTTCTCCATCTGTTAAGGAATTTACTGAAGTAACTGGAGCCAGAACAGTTAGAATTGTGAATGATGGTTTGACGGATTCAAAAAACATGATAGATGAACAGTTAGATTCCCAACAATTTCCAATGTTTAGAGTTTCTCAAAATATTAGTAGTGGATTGGATTCGAAGAATGACTTGGACATTTCTCGCCACAAGCAAGTATCAAGGCCTCAAATTGACTGCAACGTTGAGTACAATGCTTGTACAACTGCGGGCCATTTTCCTTCGGTACTTGCCGTGGCTCCTTCTGCAATAGAATCCTCACCCAGAGAGTTTCAGTATGAAGGAGTCTCACTAAGTCCCGAAGGGCTTGTGAAGTCACCTAAAGTTGTTGGAGATGGAAGCTTGGCTCTTGCAGGGCCTCAGAATAATTTTATTGGGTCAACTCAGATGGTGCCATATAGATCCGAAAAAGGAAAAACTCCAGTGTCATCATCCTTCATGAGTAGATTAGTATCCAAAGAGCACTTATCAAATACTAATTTCACAACTTTGGAACATGAACATGATAACTATCTCGGCCATCCTGCACTTTTGGTTTGTGGGAAGAAAGTGAATAACCACTCAACCTCTGTGAAGTCTGGAACTTCATTTTTAAGGCAGACTAATGCATCCCGGTTACTTCAGGATAATTATCATTTGCCAATGCTTGTTGAACGCTGCCAGAAGATGCAAAATTGTTCAAGTACTGGATTTTTTCCGAGCTGTAGCAATCCCCCAGAAGCAATGATAGCAAATTCTATTCATGATGTGGAGACTGTGAGAATTTGTGCCACAAATTCTGTGGAGGGGTTATCTGGAGATCCTGGTGCATTTTCTCAGACAACTCGTAGTTTGTTATTCATGAAAAAGACCGATGTTAATTTGTCCGAAGAGAATCAGACATTCAGAGAGTCAAGAGTATCTTCTAAATTAAACAGAAATATGTTTGGTGAACTCCTCACTTTATCTCCACCTTTGGCTCAGAATCAACAAAGATTGAAGCTTCAGCCACTTGGTAGCTCCACTGAGTGTGAGGGAAAAGATAATGTTGAAGGTGTTGAAACATCTGAAGTTCGTTCAAAGAATGAATCATCTGCCGAGACTGATACCATGGACACGGATGCTTTCAAGGACCATAATTATCTTTCTGGTATGTATTCACTCCACCATATCTTTGTGATTTATTTGAAGCACATTTCCTATAATGTTGATAGGAGAAAATTTGTGATGGAAAATAACTATGGTCTTGCTAGGTTATTGTCTAGGATCTACATTACTTTTCATGAGTGTTATGCCTAACACATTCATTTTTTTGGTTTTGATTGTTTCAGGTATAAGTTCTTCCCCCTCAAATAAGGTTAGTCCAGCTGTTTCTTTGATTTTTTTAAATTATGTATCCTCTTGCTATGCATTTGCTCCTTATTTACTCTTGTCTGTATGCATGTGCATATGCTTGTGTGAAGGTGCATTCACATACACCTTGTGTGAATGTCATCAAATTGCTGATAGGCAATTTATTATTTATCTTATGGGTGGTGGAGTGCAGAGGCGATAATGACGGAAAAGTAACCCTCTATAAGTTTGGTTTGGTTTGTTTGACATTATTTTTGGTCCATGAACATGAGGTTTGTTTGGGGCTTACATGGTAGATGATGTGAATCATTACGAGGAATAATTTGCGGTGTTACACCCAGCCATACAGGTTTACTGGATAATTAGTTTTGTAGAATGAGGGTAGCATAATTTGCTCTAGTAGTAATTTGCATTGTCACATAATGAGAAGTAGTAATTAGTTTTGTAGGAGGGTAGCATAATATGCTCTAAGGTAGGGACAGGGCAACCTTGTTACAAGATTGTAGCAAATAGTTGTAGAGGAGCCAGACCCCTGTAAATTCATCCAATGACATGTCTGATGATGTTTCTTGGTTGCCTGGGAAAAAATTCAGCTGTTTTAGAAACTATTTCATTACTGGGCTTGCTTCTCAGGCTCTGCCATATATAAAAGTTTGTTATATATGCTTCACAGAAGATCATGAGATTGGTTAGGACCCTGACAAGCTTTTAATTTTGCAGGATTTTTTGATGGGCCAAAATCCACCATCTCAACCTACAATTACATCAACAGGAGTGAAAGTCGGACACAGATCCGAGTTACCTGATATAAATGAAGAAATTCTGGCTCTTCCAACTACACTGAACTCAATGGACAATGCAGAGGCAAGCACTTCAAGAACTCAGAGTTTGGATGCAGAACTTCTTCTTTCCCATACCGAGCATCCGAGTAAAGCAAAATCAATTCCTTACCCAGATGATGAGCCAAGCAACAGATGGCTTAAGCGTCTGAAGCTGACTGCTTCAGCTTCAGATAGATTTGTACTTGGCACCAAAAGCTCAAATTTGGGAGAAGCTGCTTTGTCTCATGAAAAGGTAAATAAGTTATTCATCAAAAGTCTGGAAGGCTGCAAAAGTAGCAACTCAGAACCAATGGTCCGTAAATATCATGACAAAGAAAAGATGGCCACAGATCAGACTGCAATTGTATTACGAAATGGTGAGCCCTCTTCTGTGGAATCAACAAAGAAAGATCGAGACATATTGCTTTCACATCCTTGGATACAAAGGTGGTGTGATAATCGAGCTGCAACTCGTCAGAAGAAGGTGGTTTGCGAGCCACAGAGTACGAAGATGGAATTCGATGAGCTTCGAAGGAAGCAGTTTCCGAGCATTGCTGCTATGGCTCTGATGGGGAAGGCCATGAGTGGTTTTCAACCATGTGAATTCCAGCGAAGGGGTTCTTTTATAGTTTGGAATACCAAACTTTTCTGAATGTACTTCGCATCAAAGTAATTTGAACTGGGAATCAGAGAGTATTTGTTCGACGCGGAGAAGAAATTCTCTGGCTGCCGATCAAGACAACTTGTGGACATTTGATGGAAGAGTTTGAAAGCATGAATGTCGCATTGGTAAGTCTTTAAAGGAATTAGGTTTGCAACATGTATATATATATATATTTTTGCATCGTGTGTACTTTCTTGTCGTTCACATCCTGCAGAGAGAGGACGAGAACTCTTTTACTGTTCTATGTGACATCCTTCTTCTCCAACTTCACAAGCCCACACCTCTTATTCTTTAGCTTTTGCCTTTGTAATGCAAACAGAGTTACAAGACCTTATTCATTAGCTTTTAAATGGACACGAGAACTGTGTGCGTACAGTTCAGAGGGCTCCCTGTTTGAAAATGAATGGCAGAGATGGAGCAACAACTTAAGAATGATGGATAAATGGTGTGGCATATTACTGCTCTTCGAAAGATGTTCCTATGAAGTAGTAATGCTATATTTTTCCTCATATTTTAGATAAATGGAAGTTGCAACGAGTATGCTTTTAAAACTGCAGGCCTTGCTTTAAGCTTTGATCTTATTTCTTGATTGCTGGCTTCTGTTGCTGTGGTGATATGTTTTATAGCTTGAATGACTAGTGATAGATGTCTTTGTTTTTGTCATCCTCGACAAACATCTTAATTTTAGCATGTACCTTATATTGTTGACTTGACCTTTGGCATATGACAACTCATTCGTTTAAACAGTTAGTCCTTGAAGTTGAGGGACTATAAACTACCAATATCGATGGAGTTGTGTTAAAGATCTCAAATAATTTTTTATCAAACTTTTTACGTAGGTGTGATCTACACTCACGTAAATTTATGTGGGTGTCACACCTATGAGGGAGGTTTGATATAAAATTTGATAAATTATTTAAGATTCATAATATTTTTCATATCGTTGTTTGAGATATGAGGGGAATTTTTTTTCTTTCTTGTGGAGGAACTATGTTGTAACATGTTTGGGTGATTGCTGACAATGAGTGATCTGGGTCGTTCGTGGAACCATTATATATTCCATTGGAAAGAGAATTGACGCACTATATTGTTCATCAAGACTTCATTTGCAGGTCTCAAATTACCTCTCTACTATACGGAGAGAGTACTTATGTAATAGATAATGCTTACACTACATGGCCAAGATAATGGTGTCATCCTTTCACTTATTAATTAACATTTAGTAAAATATGACGTCAAAAAGCTGATATGAGCAAAAACTTGGCACCTTGAGTTGAGCAAAAAGTGACTTCTCCAGTTTCATTTTAATCACATGTCAATTAATGAAAAAAGATATACCATGTTTTCTGAGCCCCACACGGCATACCTGTCAGTGGGGGAAGGGAGTAAAAACTAGGAGAAAGAAGAAACAAGCACTACAAAACCCAGCAGTGCTTAATTCCACACGAAGGCAATACAATCAAAAGGTTAAAAACAGGGAGTCATGTTAACTCGCATAGAACACTGGCAAGAGATTAACCACCACAATTGGGAGGTTGATGCAACAGGGGATCAAAGGATGGTAGCCAAGCCGGGGGATCACAATGTTTCCCATTTTCAGTCCAAACTAGCTTTACAAACTACAAAACATGCATTTGAAACAATCTAAGGCTTAGCCTACTTGGCCAGTGTTCACTGGCTAAGGGTAGAACAACTACCAGTCTACCACGGGTTAAATCCTTTCATCTGGAATTATCTAACATATCTCTTTCCTAGAGATCCAGATAACCAATCAAACAAGGAAGATGGTAGATAAAAACATCTCATAATTAAAGCAATATCGACCGTGGAGACATTGGTTCAAACAAACTGAACATAACATTCTCAAAAAAGTTACATAAATCCCAAAAAACATAATGCTTCCAACTCAGATGCAAGGCTAACCAATCCAGCATGATAACAAAAAAAACAAAAAAAAACATAAATGAAATAGTCATACTACATAAAGTTTCATAAGCAAAATATTGAGAAACCTAGGTGTTAGTTGCTCTAGTATAAATCTGCTGGCTTGCATGGGCAGATACCATCCTGATCAGGCCTCTAGCCATCAGCTCTCTTATAGCCTTCCTTGCAAGTGATCCATTAACCTGCAATTTTTCATAGTAAACCAAAGGTAAGATAGGGCAACGTATCAGTATCTCTATGCTAGAATTTCAAAGTTTAACAAAGCAATCAATTGATGGAAATCGATTTCTATAGGAAAACAAATTAAATGGAAGCACCAGAGAGAGAGGCTCTCCATTAATAGCCTTTTTTGCCGGCCTTTACTTTCTCACAATTACTTAAAAATAAGCATAAATGCAAGTTTTCTTTATTAAAAAAATACTAAATATTTTTACTAAAGGAAAAAATTACAAAAATAAATACCATATTCATCTTTCTTTCTTTCTTTCTTTTTTTTTTTTTGTGGTGATAATCATTAGAACATATTCATTATTAGTGTCTTAAATATTCAAAATATGACCAAATATATATCAAAGTGTCAGAAATTGAAATTATTACATTGGATAATAGACTAATGTATTATAAAAACTTATCAATTTACTTGGTTCCATTTTTCCAAAAAGACTTTTCAAAAATTTCTACTTTCTTGTTTTCCATATTTCTTTGTTTTTACTGAATTTTTAAAAATATTTTAAGCATTTTTTTTTTACTTTTTAGACGCACCTAACATAAATATACCTAAAAAGTAAAAAATTATGAAAAAAATCTTTTAAAAATTTACTAAATACCCAAAAATACAAAAAAAAAAAAGAAGGAATATTCAATACATTTTTTTTCGTATGTTTATGTATTTATTAATTTTTTAAAATATTTTTTCACAAATTTTTAACTTTTTAAATACATCTAAGTAAGGTGCATCTAAAAAAGTAAAAAAAAAATGTTTAAAATTTAAAAAATATTCACTAAAAACAAAAAAACATGAAAACCAAAAACTCAATTTTCAAAAAACTTTATCCAAAAACCTCAAACCAAACACACTGTATAATATTCACTTTAACAATTTACTTGAACAGGCTATGACGATTAGTGCCAAACTGAGTAATTTCACGAAGCTCGAAGAAAAAAAGAGGACTATTTTTAAATTTTCCAAAATTAATAGTAAGATTAAATTAACCAGTGTGCCCAAAATCAAAAAGACTAAAATTTTTTTGGTGTAAAAAAAACAAATTATACAAAATCTTTCAAGCCTTAAATTAACCATTGTTATCAAGCATTCCCTTAAACCCACTTGTTGCCATTCCCTGATTTTTTGTTGTATTGGACAATTACATTCAAGTTAGAAATTGAAAGATCATGGTTTGAGAGACAAGCATAGGTTGGTCAAATCTATTAAACCAGAAACCATCCTGTTTACTAGGCTTCAAATAGTATTTCAAGTTGGCAGTTGAAAGCTCATCGTTTGAGAGACAAATCTATTAAACCAAAACCCACCTATTTGCTAGGTTTCAAATAGTACTAATGTGTAACAAAATCCAATTCATTATATAAGACAACCCCATACCCAGATATTTATTGGCCAAAGCTGCAAAAACAAACTCAATTTATGCACACAAAATTTATGTTTGGAATCTGCCTTGATAAGTTTATTCAGTTACATCATGTCTTCCAAAGTACATGCTTATGCTTAGAATCTAACACTACTATATCCATCAAACTCGAAACAATTTACGCAAAACTCATTTGAGCATCACATCGAATATATCAAATAATTGGCCACAATTAAAATATGCAGATTCATTCACAACATCTAGTAGAAATTTAGAATTATAAATCATACAACTCAAATAGCCTCTATCCTAGTTCCTTCGGATCAGCTATATCAATCCATTTCCATCAGCTAAATTTAAGGCAATCAGATCTTTCCTGAATCTAATTTGGATTTTTTTTGTTGGAAGCAATCAATGAATGATATCATTTGAACACAATACCAGGATTTGTTCAACAAAAAAATATAAAATAAAAAAAGTAGAAAGCTAAAGAAGTGAATACAACATGAAAATTCATATAACAATTAAATCTGCAACCAGTGAATCAAATGATATCAGTTTTAAGCTAAATATACGAAGAATTTAGTAATTTTACCCTCAAACGATCGGAGAGGATGGAAGGAGTGATGAGCTTGTACTTAGGAGCTTCAGAGAGAAGCTTGTCATAGGTGGCCTTGTCAAACAACACCATGTTGTTCACCTTCTCCTTTTGCTTTCCCTTGCTCCACTTCTGCTCATTTTTCACATATTCAACATCAAAAACCCATCAGATCCACACAACACCACAACATAAAAAAGCCAAAATACACAAACAAACACATAAATTTTAGTAGAGAGAGAAAGAGTTTTACGAACCTTCTTCTTTTGTTTGCCGCCACCGGACTTAGCGGGCTTGGAAGATGGAGGAGGAGCCTTGTCCTTCTTCGGAGCCTGCAAAATCAAATCTTAGTGAGAGAAAGTGAAAGAAAGAGAGAGAAGATGAATATAATGGAAACATCTAACGGCGGCGATAGGCGGAGGAAGCGGCGGTGCGTACCATCGGCGAGAGAGAGAGTACAGCGGCGGAGGATGGAAGGCAACCTAGAGAGAGGGAGAGAGCGCACAGAAGAGCAAGGCGCAGATGGAGAATCTTCTAACCCTAACCCTAGACTGCCAAGGCTTTTATCGGCTTTCGAGTAGCGTTGGGCCTCGGCCCAGTTATCTGTCCAGCCCAGCCCAGACCAGCCCAACATTATTTTTGAAGAATTTGGAATGATGAAGTTGGGTCTCTGTCTTTTAAGCCCATTTCTTAAATGAATTGGGCTTGGAATTTTGGTAGGTAGTCAGGCCAGAAAATATTATTATATTTATTTTTTTTATGGGCAAATTACCAACACCTCGAAAGTTTGACTAAAATACGGATTCTCTCTTGAAGTTTGAGAAATTACATCTTGTCCCCTAAGATTTATATTTGTATAACAAATTGTCCTCTAAGGTTTATATTTGCATAACAAATTGTCCCTTCATTTGTTATGCAAATATAAACCTCATATGACAATTTATAATTTCTCAAATCTCAGGAAAAATTCATATTTTAGTCAAATCTCGAGGGGGTGTTGGTAAATTGCCCTTTATATAAGTTCCTGCACATTTACTTTGAATAAATTTATTCTTTCCTTTTATTATTACAGCTCCGATATGGAGCTCGAATTTCAGGGGCACTAATGTCCCGAAATTTTATATAAGGCAAAAAAAAAAAAAAAGTTACCAAAACTGGAAATTAGGGGCATTAGTGCTCACAGTTTTAGTGCCGCAAATTATTTTTGTTATTATTATTAATGGTATTGTCATCATTAGGGATGTAATCAATTCGGGATGGTCGATGTCTACGTGAAATTTTACACCGAACCGATAATGTCGGTTTTATTATATTGAAAATCAATACAGACCAAATTTTTTTATCAAATGACATTAAACCGCACCGATTCAAACGGTTTGGCTCAATGCGATTTAATCAGTTTAAGTACTTTTAAAATTGAGTCATTTCTTAAATTTATAGTATAATAAATAATTTATATAAAATATTAAATTAGCTATTTGTACACAGTTTTAACCATCTGTAATCCAACCATTCACAAAAATACAAACAAAAAAATTAATAAATACTAAGACTTAAAACTTTTACTGAATTAAAATTATAAACAAAAGAGAAACATACATAGATATAGAGAATAAGAAAATACAAAGAGAGATCACGAACTTTCCGTGACATCCTTCAATTGGAAGAGACGAAGAGTCTGAAAGAGAGGAGAGTGCTTCACAAAAAGAAAGGTAAGAACTAATTTTTGTTGTTGTTGTGAAGAATAGTGATTAGTTTAAGATTGGGATTGTGAGGTTAACAGAGGGTTTTGGTGACTAATGCGTAGTGCTATAAATGTATGTGATAGCTGACAATGCTATCACACGATTTCTTTTTGGGGATACCAACAGCTCGTTCTTCGAAATGTATGAGATCTTGAAAAAGTTTAATTAACATGTACGTTTTTTATTCCATTAGGTCTTATTTGATTGGGGGATATGAAGTGTGGGATTGGATAT
Organism: Camellia lanceoleosa; assembly: GCA_025200525.1. Taxonomy (NCBI): domain Eukaryota; kingdom Viridiplantae; phylum Streptophyta; class Magnoliopsida; order Ericales; family Theaceae; genus Camellia; species Camellia lanceoleosa. Next base: position 204,231,141 of record CM045760.1, read on the forward strand.
TATATTCGGTTGGGTCTATATATATTTCATGTTTGTAATTTTTTTTTGAAGGGGATATAATATTATGTGGGATTGTATATCCCCCAAAAGCGGAGGATATACAATACCACACCCCCCCATTATATCATATCCCCTAGGTTGGAATATGATGTAAAAAGTCTAATTTACCCTTTTGTTTATCTAACATAATATAATTTAATATATTTTTTGAATTTAATATAATATAATTATTGAATTTAATTTAATATTATTGAATTTAATATAATATAAATATTATTGAATTTAATTTAATTTAATTTAATTTAATATAATTTAATTTAATTTAATTTAATACAAATTTTGAATTTAATATAATATAATATTATTAAATTTAATTTAATTTAAATATTATTGAATTTAATATAATATAATATAAATATTATTTAATTTAATTTAATTTAATATAATATAATTTAATACAATTTTTGAATTTTATATAATATAATTTAATACAAATTTCGAATTTAATTTAATATAATATTATTTAATTTAATATAATATTATTGAATTGAATTTAATATAATATAATTTAATATAAAATTTGAATTTAATATAATATAATATTATGAGGGCAATCTTGGAAATTACTTGTTATATCCCACAATATATTTTGTAAAACAAACATGCATATTATATCCTCCATTTTATATTCAGTGAAACAAACAGGACTTGAGGGATATACTATCCAATTCCTATATCCTATTTATTATATATCCTGACTAAATTTCACATCATATTATATCCTCCATTTTATATCCAATGAAACAAACGGAACCATAGAGAGTGGCAGTCTAGCATATACACTTTGAAAAGTGTAATGGTTGATGTTTTATTTCCTTAGCTATGTTAATGGTATAAGACTTGTGTAATAATTACACTCTTTGGTAGCAGTAAATGTCTTCTTATGGAGAAAACAAATTGGCAGTGTTATTCGGTATATATTTAATATATATTATATGTAAATATATTCGGTCGATTTTGGTATAAATCAGTGTATAGTGTATCAAAATCAGTATCGCACCGAAAATTTAAAAAAATTAATTTCCAAAACTGAACAGATAGATTCATATTAAAAAATCGTCCAAATATAATTGGTTCGATCCGGTTCAATCAATTTAGTCAGTTTTTTCGATTTTTTTTATATTCCTAATCCTTATGTTTTATTGTGTTTGATTATCAAGCATTTGGTTTATGGTATTAGTTAATGTTAGGAAAATACTAATTTTGCGGGTGAAGGGTAGTCCGCCAAGGTTTTAATAGCTTCCAAGTATGGTTGAGCATCAGTCTGATGGCCTATTCAACTCGTCCAACTTAGTCTAACTTTATTTCTTTATGTATATGAAAATATACTTTAGCCCATAAAATTAGGTTAGGTCAATATTTTAGGTCCATTTAGTAAACGAATTGGGTTTGTGATTTAGATATGTAGTTCGGCCCAATAATATCATATTTAGTTTTTTAATTGGGATTTTTGGTGAAAACCCCCTTTTGGGCCTTTTTATTAGAATAAAGGATAACCTAATTAATTTTTTTTCAAAAAGTCCCTGACTAAGAAATGCCTACCTCAATAAGGACATTTTATAATTTTTATTTTTTTTTATCACAATATTGCCCTTATATATATAGTATCATACGTTTGAAAAATTTGAAATCACAGCTAAAGATCTCGCAGCCGATGAAGACAATGAAGACGATCTGCAAATCGATCATACTTCACAAAACCGAAGAAGACGATCTCCAGATCTGAAGATCTCGCAGCAGAACATCTCTCACTTGTTCAACAATATACGATCTCGCAACCGAACATCTGTCATTTGGGGGCCGATCATTAACACTCTCAAATTAAACGAGAGTTTCATTCAAATTTGTGATTGTTGATCGAGTTGTACAGGTTTTTCTTCTCAATTACTCGAGTTGTACAGATTTGTTAATTAATTTTTTTTTGGTTTTGTTTTTGTTCGTTTTTTTTTTGTTTGATTTATTTTTATTTTTGATCGAGTTCGTTTGTTTTTGTTGATTTGTTAATCTAACAATAGACAGGATTTTATTTTTGACAAAAGACACAGAGTAAAATTGATTTGTTAATCTAACAATAGACAGCAATAGAACCAGAGTAAAATTTTACTCTAGTTCTGTTGCTCTGTTTACAATTAGAGTAAAATTTTGATTATTGAGAAGATATGGGAGATATGTTCTTTTAGCTTGTGCATTTTATCAATTTTTAACTAGCAAAAAAGTTTCACCAAACAAGTTAATTGTCTGCAAAAATTTTACTTGTTTTTCAGACTAAAATTTTAGTCTTATGCAGAGTAAAATTTTACTTTTAGATTCTTTTTGTAACATTTTACTCCTATATCAGAGTAAAATTTTACTTTGGTGCATAGTAAAGTTTTACTTTTAGATTCATGTTTCAATTCAAACTAAACCAAAATTGTAGTGACAGTAAAATTTTACTTTGATAGTGATAGCAAAATTTTACTTTGATAGTGACAGTAAAATTTTACTGTTAATTGATTGCAGATTTGTAAAATGGTTCCACCTCTTATGTTGTTATGCAAGTATGGTGATCGTACCATTGTGTTCAAGGTTGTGTCAAACTGCACGTTGAAGGATTTAACTGATTTCTTAAGTTGTAAATTGAAGAAGTTTGACAATAGTGGTTGCATGCTGTTATCGTATGTTTGCCTGGACATTCGCAATGCATGATTGATGATGATTCTGATTTTCAGAATATGTTGTCGCTTGTTTATCCCCTTAGTGTTGACCGGGTTGATGTGACTATTACTGAAATGAGCATTTCAAATGAAAATCATGGAGTTGGAGAATCAGGGGACGCTACTGGATCCAATATTACTGATGATGAAATGGATTTACTCCCTATGTTTTGTCAACATGAAGAAATGACTTTGTTGTCTTGTGGATGGGTGAATACAATTACTCATGTAGGTCAAAGATTTATTGGAGGTGCAAAGGATTTCCGGACTGCATTATGTAAATATGCCATTGAGATAGGATTTGAGTTTGTGTATGTGAAGAATGAGAAGTGTCGGTCCTTCTTTGGTGTTCAATGCAGGAGTCAAAAGGTTGTTTATGGCGAGTACATGCATCTCTAGAAAGTGCTAATAATTTTTTCTATATTAGGACTCTACATGATGAGCATACTTGTGGAGCTGCAGTTCGTACTTCTAAAAACTCAAGGATGAGTTCAAATTTGGTTGCAAATTTGATTGTTAATGAAGTTCGTAGGAATCCCTAAACTCGTCCAATTGATGTTGTGCGTCAATTTACAGATCAATATGGGCTCACCATTACGTACAATCACGCTTGGTTGGGAGTTGAGAAGCTAGGACTACTACTTTTGGAGATTTCTCAATGTCCTATGATGAGATTCGATGGTATATGGATATTGTGATGAGCACAAATCCTGGTAGCTATTTGCGTCTTGACTATAACCATCAAAGTGGACGGTTCAAGAGGTTTTTTGTTGCATTTAATACTTCCATTCAAGGGTTTAGGCATTGCCGTCCTCTATTGTTTATCGATGGAACTTTTTTGAAGGGGAAATATAAGGGCACCTTGTTAACAGCTACAGCGAATGATGGGGATCAAGGTAGATATTACTATAGTTTATTCAAAAGTAACAAGTTACTTATTCTCAGATTAACATGTTACTGTTATTCAGAGTAAAAATCTACTATATTTGTCCTTTTTGTTTAATATACTTACTAATTGTAAAATGTTGTTTTTCAAGTTTTTTCCTCTTGCAATGGCAATTGTCGATACGGAGACTACAGATAGTTGGGAATGGTTTTTTATGCATTTGTCGAATATATTGTTGGATGAAAGACCAATTACCTTCATATCTGATCGGAACGCTGGACTTTTGGAGGCTTTACCCAAGGTTTTACCTACTGCTTACCACTATTTTTGTCTTTAACACTTGAAGGCCAATTTGAGGGATAGGTTCTCTGGTCCAAGTTTCAGCAATACTTTCAGGGGTAGAATAGTTTTTTTGCTTTCTTCGTGTGCTTACGCTCTGACAGTGGGATGTTTTAATCAGTGCTTGAAAGAATTGCAAGATGAGGGAAAATGGATTGTTTATGGGTTTCTATCCAATTTGCCCTATGACAAGTGGACTAATGCATATTTTAAAGGACAAAAATACGTTGAAATGCACTCGAATGTGGCAAAGTCTTTCAATTCATGAATCCATCAAGCTCGCCATTTGCCCACTACAAAGATGATTGATTCAATTAGGTTGAAGATCATGGATTTCATGTCGAGAAGGAGAGAACGAGCTAAGAAATGGAATACTTTTCTTTGTCCGGAGATGGATTCAACATTAGTAAATGCTCTTAAAAGTGGAAGAACTTGGTTGGTTAGTCGTTCAAGTGATCATGTTTTTGAGGTTCAATCCCGGCCATCAGTTACCGTTGACCTCTCGAATAGAACTTGCTCATGTTACCAATGGCAATTGAATGGATTTCTTTGTGCTCACGCGGCGACCGCTATCCAAAAGAGCGAAGGTGATTTGTATGCACATGTGGAACCATTTTATTACACTAGCAAGTTCAAAGATTGCTATGCTGAGTCCGTTTATCCAATACCCACTGTTGAGAAACCTCTTGCAACTATGGATGATGTTGTTGTCCTTTCTCCAATTTGTAAAAAGCCACCTGGTAGGCCAAGGAAGAATAGGATCCCATCTAGGGGTGAGAAGATAAAACGAGTACAGTGCGGTAGATGCGAGAAGTACGGTCATAATAGGAAGACTTGCAAGGAGGCATTGCCGTGAAAGACATTATTGATTTTGTAATAGAAGTATGAAAATAATGCAGTTCTTCTACAATAAGTAGTCATAGCAATAATAGTATAGTCTTTTAGAGTAGATTTGTAACGAAACATTGCAATAAAAGACATTTTTACTATGTTCTTGAATGGTTGTCTGTTCTAGTTTCTGATATGTTTTGTGGTTGAATAGTTGTGTATGGGTGTGATGAGCCTGTGGTTTGACAGTAAAATTTTACTATGTTCAAAGGAAATGTTACTTTCAGATTAAAATTTTACCTTATTTTAGAGTAAAATTTTACTTTTATAGAGGGTAAAATTTTACCTTTATAGAGGGTAAAATTTTACTTTTATAGAGGGTAAAATTTTACTTTAGTGCAGAGTAACATTTTACTTTTAGATTTAGAGTCCAAATTCAACTTGGCCCTCAGAGTAAAATTTTACTTTCATACAGAGTAAAATTTTACTTTTGTTCAGAGCTGTAACATTTTATTATTATTTCAGAGTAAAATTTTACTTTTATGCAGAGTAAAATTTTACTTTTGGATTTAGAGTGCAACAATTTACTCATCTTTCAGAATATAAAGTAAAATTTTACTTCAGTTCAGAGTAAAATTTTACTTTAGTTCAGAGTAAAATTTTACTTTCAAATTTAGGGTGCAACAATTTACTCATCTTTCAGAATATAAAGTAAAATTTTACTTCAGTTCAGAGTAAAATTTTACTTTCAGATTTAGAGTGCAACAATTTACTCATCTTTCAGAATATAAAGTAAAATTTTACTTCAGTTCAGAGTAAAATTTTACTTTAGTTTCAGAAAATATGTTAGACCCCTTAGAAAAACATTTCCAACCTGCACCAAAGTTTACCACAACACACAAACTCCCCTGATGATCATCATGCAATCATTGTGCAAAAAAAATCTAACAACACAACTACATATATTATCAATATTCATTCCCAGTCAAAGCAACATTCGTAGCAACATTCATTCCAACATTCATAGCAACATTCAGTCAAAAAAAATTCAAGCCTCTACCTGTATCATTGTATTCTATCCATAACAACATTCATTCCCAGTCAAAACAATATCCTTCTATAATAATGTATTAATTACCAAACCACAGTAAAATTTACTAGAACAATAGACATAGCATGTACTATCTAATACTCTCTTAGTATTCTTTTACTTACAATTACTTTTTCACTGTTCTTTCATTTACAAAAATCGAAATTACATAATATCATTCACAGTACTTCCCCAGAACTTCTCCACATTGTCATCCTTGAGGTAGCTCTAGCCTATTTTTTTTTTTGAGGTTGAACTGTTCCTCAGTCCATGATTTTGGATAATCATTCAAAAATTGATGCACTATTGACGCTCGGAAATTGTTAATTTCATCATCTTCGATAGAATTTGCAACAGGCTCATCTCTTATGATTTGGCGCAATATATAACATACAATAATTCCACAATCAACACTGTTAAATAAAAATCAATAGGTTGTTAGATTTAGTCAAATTTGAAAACTACCAATTCAAGCATGTAATAGTAGTGTGAAATACTTACGATCTTGGGCGTTGTTGTGGACTATCTTTCACCGAAACCAAGTTTGAAAACTTTCTTCTACCTTTCTTCGTTTTGTTGCCCAACTTGCTATCCACATATGTTATCTAACATCATTGCATAATTGTTTGGTCACGATTAAATTCAAGAATAAAATACAGCAAAAAATTACTGTTAATATGATGCAAAGCATTTACAATCTTCTTTGCATCCTTAAGGTAAGCATCTTCTCTGTTGTCTCTTGGCCTTAAAGAATTGTAATGTCTCCACTCATCAAGTTCAGTGTCAAATACAAGAAGTGTCCAATGGTAGGGTTTTTCTTCCTTTTTGTTCCCATTGGAATTCATGCAAAAATGAAGGTATCTATATCCACTGAAATCTTGTGCAAGGACTTGATCAATTAGATGATTTCTCAGCTCCCCATAACCCCATTTCACTAAAGACTGCATTTAATCATATAAGAGACACTGATATGTTACACTAAACCACAGTAAAAATTTATCAATTCAAACTAAATACAAATTAATGGCTTACCCAACAAAGGCTAGAGAAAAAGAATGATTTATTCTTTTCTGGCTTCTTGACTTGTTGCTCAATCTCAAGCATTTCTATGAAACTGTCAATCACCTACAAAAACAAAAATCAATTAAATATATGTTAATAAAATGAACTATTTTTAGTTATTGAAATGAACACTAGTCATTGAAACTTGTATTGCCACTTACATTATTTGCAGTATCACCATCTCTCAGAATTGCATCCACATCATGCAATGTAACATATACTCCATGTCTTGTGCCGGACCATATGATTGCACTAGTGATAAGGTAAAAAAAATGTTGATTAACACATTGCAGTTGGATAACAGTAAAAATCTGTTGTTTGATAAAATTAACATGGTCTTACTCTGTGGTTTCCAAATTGTAAATCTTGTTCAGTAAAGACTTATCATTCTCATCAAGCAATTTGCATGTTGCAGCCTTATCTGGAAACAAAACCCTTTCAACTGGCTTTGCTTGGCTTAGAGGCAAGTTTTCAACACAAATGACTTCTTTTGACGTCACTTCAATTCCTTGTTTTGTGGTCTTTTTTTTCTTTGCTTCTCTTGGCTCACATTCAAAATCAGACATCTCTTTTTTCTTCCTCGACTTGATTTTGATTTTCCTGACCATGGATGTTTGCAATGGCTCTACGACTATGGGTGTTTCTTCCAATGTACTTTGAATCCCAAGGTTTTGCTCTTGTTCTACTCCTTTAGGATGTGGCATTTCTTTAGAAGATAAACCTTAGGTAGCCGCATGAGTTGCATTTTCTTCAATCTGTTCAACCAACTGTTTATTTTCATGTTCAAGTACTTCAATTTCCTTTATCAGTTTCTCCATTTCTTTCTCTGTCTTTCTCATCTTTTCCATCGTTTCTTTTGTTTTTGCCTTTTGCTCCTCTTCTATTTTTTGCATTGTTTCCCTCATTTTGTTCAGTTCTTCAACCAACGCCAGATTCTCACTTTTCAGCCTCTTGTTTTCCTTTTGAAGATCAATGAAGTTCTTCAAAGGTTGATCATCTCCTAAAATTTCAGCTACATTATCTTCATCTTCTTTAGTCTCCAACTTTTCCCCCATGTCCAATGCATCTTCTTCAGTCTCCAACTTTTCCTCCATGTCCAATGAATCTTCTTCAGTCTCCAAATTTTCCTCTATGTCCAAAGCATCTTCTTCATCATCATTGCAAATGAGTTGCATTTCTTCTTTGGAAATGGGCTTCAGTTCATTGTGATTTACCTGCAATTGAAAAATAGAAAAAGAAAAGAAACTAGCAATTAAGCAAACTTTAACCACTACAGTAAAATTTTACTCTGTTTCAAAGTAAAAGTTTACTCTGATTTAAAGTAAACTTTTACTCTGTTCAGGAGTAAGTAAAATTTTACTCTGACTGTAAGTAAAATTTTACTCTGATTTAAAGTAAAAGTTTACTCTGATTTAAAGTAAACTTTTACTATGTTCAAGAGCAAGTAAAATAAAAGTTTACTCTGATTTAAAGTAAACTTTTACTCTAATTTAAAGTAAAAGTTTACTCTGATTTAAAGTAAACTTTTACTCTGTTCAAGAGCAAGTAAAATTTTACTCTGACTGTAAGTAAAATTTTACTCTGATTTAAAGTAAACTTTTACTCTGTTTAAGACTAAGTAAAATTTTACTCTGAATGTAAGAAAAAGTTTACTCTGATTTAAAGTAAAAGTTTACTCTGATTTAAAGTAAACTTTTACTCTGATTTAAAGTAAAAGTTTACTCTGATTTAAAGTAAACTTTTACTCTGTTCAAGTGCAAGTAAAATTTTACTCTGACTGTAAGTAAAATTTTACTCTGATTTAAAGTAAACTTTTACTCTGTTCAAGACTAAGTAAAATTTTACTCTGAATGTAAGAAAAAGTTTACTCTGATTTAAAGTAAAAGTTTACTTTGATTTCAAGTAAACTTTACTCTTCGGGTTGAGTTTGGAAAGATGATACCTCTTCGGGTTTTTGTGTTTGTAATGACCTCTTCATTAGCTTTTTCCTCAATGTTGATAAGTCCTATCGAAGGAGCCTTGGACACAAATTTTTTCCTTGAGGTTGAATGAGGGTAGTATGCTCGCATAACCAGTACTATAAAATAAAAAATCGAAATTAGTTAAATTCTCTAAAGATAGATTGCATAATATTTGAAGTAATTCAATTTACTTACCAATAGAAGAAGTACACATCCAGTGACATTTTCAGGACTTCCTAATGAAGAATGGATTGAAGTATTCAACATGGATGCAACTGCAGTCGACCATGCATACAAATTCATCATTTCCAAATCTTCTACAAGGGCAACAAAGGTCTATCCAACTGTTAGCCCAATTGTTGGTAAGAGCAAAGTCGCCAGAACAAATAGACACATTATGCGTGCAACATCCTCAATATCAACTCTCGTTGTGCCTTCCAACGCATCTCCTAACGCCTCTCGCAAAGTCTTTACAGATATTCTTGACAAATTACGAAACCTTCTCTGCACAAAAGCTGATTCTTGTTTCTTCCCACATGACACATCTACTTTTTTCGTTCCCGATTTTATCCCAAAAATCAAGGTAACGTCACTGTCCCGTATGTCACATGTTTTCCCCCCAAGCTTAAATCCCTTTGCATGAAAGTCATAACATTTGATCACATCCATCACATTATCGTCAACTTTCTTGAAGTTCTTTAAGTCCACATCATTTTTCTTCCAAAAACATTTAAACTACATGCCAAAAGGTGTTCTCTCAAGGGTAGTAATGTGTCTTTTAGTGAACCTTGTGTCTCGCATTACGTTTATCAATGAAACAATATTTGACCTATATTGTTTCACATAGTTCTCCCCCGCCCGTACTCCATGCATAATATTCAACTTTGAAGGACTTTCTTTACTACTTTTGCTCCGTTTTTTAGGGACTTCTTTCTTTTGTAAAACAGTTGGTGGAACTTCAAAATCATCATCATCATCATTACCACATTTGCTTCTTGTAACAACCATTTTCAAACACAAAAAAGTTCCCCTATATCAACAGTATAACATTTTACTTTAAACAACAATGTCACAAAATAAATAAGCACTAAACAAAATGCAGAAGTATTGTAATGAGACAGTAAAATTTTACTTTGTTTGGCAAAAGTAAAATTTTACTCTGATTGAAAGTAAAATTTTACTCTGATTGGACGTAAAATTTTACTCTGATTGGACGTAAAATTTTACTTTGAAAAATTCATGAAACAAGTAAATTTGAAAGCATTGAAATGGCAGGACAAAAACACTACAGAAATCAAACCGTAATGAGCAAAGGCTAGAGTAAAAGTAAAATTTTACTCTGTAATAAGTAAAATTTTACTCTAATTGGAAGTAAAATTTTACTCTAAGAAATTCATGAAGCAAGTGAATTTGCAAGCATTGAAATGGCAGGACGAAAACATTACAGAAATCAAAGCGTAATGAGCAAAGGCTAGAGTTAAAGTAAAATTTTACTCTGTCATAAGTAAAATTTTACTCTGGTTGGAAGTAAAATTTTACTCTGAAAAATTCATGAAGCAAGTGAATTTGAAAGCATTGAAATGACAGGACCAAAACACTACAGAAATTAAAGCGTAATAAGAAAAAGGCTAGAGTTAAAGTAAAAGTTTACTCTGTAATAACTAAAATTTTAATCTCATTATAAGTAAATTTTTACTATGGTTTTGGAAGTAAAATTTTACTTTGGTTTTGGAAGTAAAATTTTACTCTGATTGGAAGTAAAATTTTACTTTGAAAAATTCATGGAGCAAGTGAATTTTAAAATTTTACTTTGAAAAATTCATGAAGCAAATGAATTTGAAAGCATTGAAATGGCAGGACGAAAACACAACAGAAATTAAAGCGTAATGAGCAAAAGGCTATAGTTAAAGTCAAATTTTACTCTGTAATTTCAGAGAAAAATTTTACTCTGGTTGGAAGTAAAATTTTACTCTGAAAAATTCATGAAGTAAGTGAATTTCAAAGCATTCCCAAATACCTAAATTAGTTTTCAAACCAATTTTTAAACCTTAACATTCTCACATGATTTAGTAATTTAAAGTATTTTTAAGATAATGATAAAAATTTCAGAATAGATGATCCTTAGTGCAACCAAAAATCCCCAAATTCCACTCACCCAACGTAATCTCGTACACTACTCCCAAAATGAAAACAAACCCAGACAGACTTCATAAATATTGAAAAACTAGCAGAAAGAGGAAAAAATCACCTGTAAATTGTGTGTCCAAGAGAGAGAGTAAAGCGTTGCTAGGGTTTCAATCGACGAAACTATAATGAAGTAGCTCCCCAAAGCGAGAGTAATGAGACTCAGAGAAGGGTTTAAGAAAGAGAGTAAAGCCTAATGCCGAGTTCGTTGCTAGGGTTTCAATCGAATAAATTGTAACGAAGTAGCTACACAGAGTGAAAGTAATGAGACAGAGAAGGGTTTCAATCGAAGAAACTATAACGAAGTAGCGACAGAGAGCGAGAATAATGAGACAGATAAGGGTTTCAATCGTTCCTAGGGTTTTCGAATGATCATACTCAGAAGAGAGGAGGGTTTTGAATCGATGAAACAAAGGGAGAGGGAGGGAAGAGAAACGGTGCAATTGTTTCGTATTTACACCCTTATATGGATGGGTATTTCAGTCAAATTATGCTATTTTTTTAATTGAGGGACTTTTGGGGCCATTGTTTTCATCCGTGGGCTTTACACAAAATGGGCCTCATGGAAGGGGGTTTTCACCTAAAATCCCTTTTTAATTTACTTTATTATTTATTTATGTAATATATTAAAAATAAGGATAAATTACAAACACATTCCTTGAGATTTATTATGAATTACCTTTTGTAGTTTTTGAAATTACAATATGTCCGTAAGATTTTTAATTTCATAACAAATAAGTCCTTTTATTAATAAATCATCAAGTTAATTAACACTTTTTAACGATGTTAAAAATTTATTTCAATTAATAATTCAGATAATTTTATTATTGTATAGGAGAACAGTTAGAAATTTTATTTTTTCAGTTAATTCTGTTAAATAAGAAATTCTGACAGTGAGTTATTTATAATTTTCCAAACCATAAGGAACAATTCATATTTTAAGCAAATCTCAGAAGGTGTATTTGTAATTTACCCTAAAAATATATATAAGTTCCTAAATTCATCCTTAGTGTATTGCTTTTTTCCTGGTCAAACTTACATAAAAAAAAGATTATCATGTGGAGTAATTTTATAGATTATCCCACTAATATGTAATTGTTCCTAATGAGTAGATAAAATGGCTACGTGAGATGTGATTTAATCGGTAGACAAAAGATGTATCTTTAAGTTTAAGTTCTTCTATTTGTATAGAAATTAATCACATAAGGTTTGGGTGGATTAGGGGCTAAGAGCATCTCCAACGGTGACTCAAATTTTTCACCAAATTTGAGTAAAAAATGACTCATTTCACCAAATTTTTTAACAGATGCTCCAACGGTTCACCTTTCACCAAATGTGTCCCGGGACAACCGGGTGGTCAACCGGCCGGTCGATCGGCCGATTGACCGGTTAGGCCAAAAATTTTTTTTTTTTTTTTTTTTTTTGAATTTTTTGAACTTTTTGAATTTTTTCCAGGACGACCGGGTGGTCAACCGGTTAGGCAAATTTTTTTTTTTTTTTTTTTTTTACGGTTTGAACTTCTTTTCCTTGAACTGTTTGAACCTTTCACTGGTTGACCGGTTGGTCAACCGGCCGGGCAACCAGTTGGTCAACCGGCTCCTCTTTCCAACGGCCAGGAACAGTGTTTTGATGAATTCATTACTTCGTTGTCGATCTGATGAAAGTTTTGATGAAATCTCATTTTGGTATCAGGTTTGGTGAACGGTTGGAGCCATGAATAGTACCGTTTTCATCAAAATTTGAATTTGATATCAAATTTGCTAAAGCGTTGGAGATGGTCTAAAATAGTCACAAAAAACAAAATAGGCTATTTTAGTCATAAAAAATAAAATATCAAATCCAACACATAATCATTACAATCCTCTCTCACAAAAAAGTCAAAAAAGTCAAAAAAGTCAAAAAGCCAAAAAGTCCTTCTCAAACCAGGCTAAAATAGCCAAAAAGTCAAAAAGTCAACCCACTTCCCAAACGGAGGCACAGTCAAACACAATTCTTTCGCACAGTAGCCTACCAACATGAATACTAATATAAACATGTATACAAACATATGAATTTAGCCCCTAAAGTTATTGAAATCAATTTGTTTGTAAAAAAGTGTTTTTTTTTTTTTTAAATGCTGTATAATTATTATAATTTTATTATTAGAAAATAAAATATGGAGTAAAAGGAGAACCAAGCTAAGATAAGTGCTATCCTACTCAATAATTTGTCAATCCACCGTGTGCATGAAACTAGAGGCTTACAAACATAAAAAAGATCATGAATTGCCAAATATTTCTTCTATAAAAAAAAAAAATTGTAACCAATCATTAGTTGCCATGTGGTGGAATCATCCCCAACTGCAAAAAATATGTTTTGAAAAAAATAAAAACAAAAAACAGAAGAAAAAGAATGAATAAGAACTTTCATTAACCTTAAAAACAATTAATTAAGTGTAGAAGGTTCTAAATAGCTTTTTAGTTAGAGTAGGTTGGTCCTTTTTCTCCTCTCCAAGCATTCCTTTTCAAGATCCAGAAAGATGGCTTTTACTTTTGAATCAACCCCAGATTTGGAATGCAGATCATTGGGTAGAGGATTATCATCATTCCAAAACCCTAGTTTTTATTATAAATTATTCTGATCTATATCTTTAAATGTAATTAGATAATCTAAATTACTAGCAAATGGAGCCCAAAGATCCAACCCATTAGAAGTTAAAGTTGCCCCACAAAAAAGCCCAATCATTCACTAATTTTGTCTGCCAAGTGGCCCTGCCAATAGGGTTGCCTGTATGACCTTCCTTTTATTAACCATTATTAGGTTCCCTGTATGACCTTACTTTTATTACCATTATTGTTTCTTTTTCTAATGGATAAATCACTTAAAAAAAAATATTATGTGTAACAGTGATACCAATTAATAAAAAAACAATAAAGCCATTAGGTGGATAAAGCTTGTCTCTCACTAACCCAACTAAGTTGTGGTTATTACTGCAAATTGAAAATTTCCGTTAGATGGTGATAAAGTCACTTAATATCACTATTACACTTAATATTTACTCGTAAATTGTACTAACCTGCTTTATACTTTTATTATAATCATATTGATTTTCATTTTAATATGGTTAAAGTGACAAAAATTAATACTAATAATAAACAAAAACTAAAATAAATAAAGACGAATATGCATTTAAGTAAAAAACAGTTAGGCTAGATGACACTTTCGCTGTTCTCCCTATCTCATCTTCAATCTATTATACTTTAGAGAAATTATATTGTACACACCTCCTATCATATGCATCCATAAGTTATGTTCTTCTTTAGTTATGACTAATTTTCTTATTTAGTTATGACATTATTTTAGTTATGTCTCATATGTTGTTTGGTTATGATTTTTTTTTCTAGTTAAGACTCAGAAAATAAGAAGTTATATCATTTTTTTAATTATAAGATATATACAGTACACATCCTTCCATATATTTTATTATCAAATTTAAATGCATAGTACAAGATTATAAAAAAGAAAAAGAAAAAGGAAGAATTTAAGTTTTTATTTTTAAAATAATTGAAAAGAACAAAATAGAAGAGCTGAGAGTTGCACAATCCTTTCAATGTCATATGATTTTTTTTTTTTTTTTTTTTTTTTTTTTTTCATATGCTTCAAATTTTAATGTTGGGTTAATTATTCCAAAAAATTTGGGAAAAAAAGGTGGTTACAATACAATGTGGTGTACGTGTTGAAATGACTTGCATTAGTGATTAAGCAAACCATACATACTGTGGCTATCTTAACTAGGTCGGTAATTTATCCACCTCAAACTTGTCATAAAGGGGACATATAAAGTTTCTCCCACCTGTCCATGTCCATAATTATTTTTTTACTAAGTTGCCTTTTATTATACAGTAAAAATAGGTCCACACAATTCGTGTATAAAAAATTATTTAAGAAATAATATATAGTACAGATTTTAATTCATGTATGTTAGGCTCATACTCAAAATAAATTTTGATTATACAATGAATTTTCTTGACATATTTCTGTATATATAACATTGCTCTTTGCTATTTATTTACTTAAGGGAAATGATACACAAAACAAAATTTTAGTAAAACAATTCCAACAAGTTGATGCGGGTTTTCTCTTTATATTTGTAATTAATCTCTTATTAATTGACAAAATAAAAAAATAACTTAAAATTTAAGAAAATATTACTATCATGTTACTTTAAATAAACTTTTTTTTTTTTTAATACAAGAATAAAGCTTATTGATCATTTTTCTTTAATCAATTATAAATGGACAAGATAAATTATGTGAACTAATCAAACTTTTACATTCAGAGGACAATGATTTAAGTCTTTTTTTTTTTTTTTTTTTTCACGTACAAAATAAATAAATAAATAAAAGGGGTTATGTCGCCAAAACACTCCCTTAGAGCAAATAAATAAAAAAAGAAAAAAAAAGCCGTTTGATGTCTCAGTGCCATTTTGGCAAGTTGGCAAAAAGCCAACGTTTTGCCAACAAAATCAAAAACGCCAGCCATGCTTTTTACCCAAGAAGCCCATTTGGCAAGACCAAAAAACGCAGCACCAAATTTACCAAATTATCCTCTAAAATATTTTAATTAATTAATTTAAAAATCAAAAAGTAAGGATATTTTAGTAATTTCAGAGTGATGTGACACTTAAGCCAAAAGTCAACTTTTTACCAACTTCCCAAATCACTTTCAAAAAAACCAAAAAACTTGATAAAAAACCAAAAGCCAACTTTTTACCAACTTTCCAAAACACCCCTCAATCATGGTCTCAAGTCTTAATAAAACTTTGGGTCAAGAATAAAAATTTAAAAGGCAATTCTTAGGAATATAAGTGTCTATGGGGGAATTCAGTCAAAATCTTGGCATAATAAAATTTTAATATATTAAGAATAAATTTTAAAAAAATTATTAAATAATCTAACACATATCATTATTATTAAAATATTAAATTTTAAAATGATATAACTTTTGATGAAGATGTCGATTTTTAATAAAATTAGTATTTTTAAAATTCTCTCATCAAGATAAATAAGATCTATGTTGATTATAAAATTCTTTAATTTTTTTTTATTGTTGTCGAAATTAATGTAAACAGTAACAGTAACATGTTAGTCTGTTTGACAGTCACTTTGTTTGATAGTAACATGTTACTTTGATAATATTATTTAAAAAAAAAAAGAAGATATTTTACTTTATCCTTTCTCAATTATGTGTTTTCTCATAGAGAGTTTATGAAACAAAATAAATTAAGCTGTTCTTTTCACCAAATAAGAATTCAATAGAGAGATTTTAGTTAAATTTTCCTATATATGTTATATATATATATATATTTAAGCCTTGTTTGGTACAACCTATTTTAGTCCATCTTTCTTTTTTAGGTTACATCAATCAACATCTCCTCTCTACTTTTCTACACATCTGTTGGCTTTTTGGCTTTCAAAGGTTATTTTGGTAATTGCGAGCGTACCAGCAAGGATCAATTAGTCCTTACAGAAAATTAATTGCTAACCAATTATCAGACGATTGTGTTTTAGTTCTTTCAGCCTCAATGAAGAGGATTTTTACTAGTGGCTTGACTTAGGAGAATTAAACAGATAATAATGAATTGAAGAACAGTCAAAGTATTTCATTAAGATGGAAAGACTTACAATGATCCAAACTCAGCCTCGTAGAGGTTTACAACAAATCTACTTGGAACTACTCCTATGAAACGAAGTACAGTGCAGGAATTTTAAAGTATAGTAATGTAAAGAACTGTAAATGTAAGACTGTAAATGTAAAACTGGAAAGGAAAATAAGTATAAAGGACTGGTTTTTTGGATCTGAGTCTGGTGGTTTTTTCTGAGGCCTTCTCTACTATTTATACTGCTCAAGGATGACCATCGAATTGCATTTCCAACCGTCGACTTGCTCCTCCATGATCATTAATCATGTTGCCCCAATATTAGTTCCATTACGCCATTACTTGCAGTTAAGCTTCCCTAATAAATTTGAATCTGAAATGCGAGTAACCGTTGAAGTCGCGTCACTTTGTATCTCTTTGTTAATCCGCTGCTACTCAGATCTCTTAATAACCAATACTAAGTGCCATGTGTACGATTAGGATCGAGGACTTAAATAGTCTTCCTATATTATCCTTATTTTGCTATGCGTCGAATTGTAATTGGCTTGTACAAAATATGTAGCCAACATTACCCCCCGCACTAATATACCCAATACTTGGTGATATTAGTGGATCAAAGTCTTTTGCCACGTCTTAGAATGTGCACGGTTTCCAGAAATGCAACTGTCATTTATCATCTACATTAAACTCCCCTTCAATCTTTTGAACACCTCCACTACCTTAGTATTCGAACAGACTGGTACACTTTTTATGGCCGAATCAATTATCCCCTTCATTGATCGAGCACACGAAGAGTCATATGATGATGCTGTTCCTCCTTGAAAGAACCTCCATGCATTAATTAGCCACCTTTACCTACCTTTCTATATTCAGGTCATGGATGCCTTTGCAGATTATCAACCCTTGGACTTCGAACATATTGCCCTTAATCCTTCGATTCAGAAACTTACAAATATGGACATGGGAAAGTCTTCTTCTGACTCATCCTCAGACTACGAACAAACTGCTCTCAATCCTTTGATTTAGAAAGTTGCAAATATGGACATGGGAAGTTTTCTTTCACAACCCTCTGTATGGGATAAAGCTGCAGCTTCTTCCTCTTCTAGGGCTTCTGACTGGACAAACTGGTCAAAACCCGAGGCCTGTGATTTAAGGGAGCGAATCAACCATCACTTTGTTGAGTTTACTGACCTTTTAGATTCTCTTCCTATGCGCGAAGCTCGGTGGTCTATCCTTACGTGCCCATTGACCACCGACGCAGTTTAGAGGAGAATCTACTTGTGGCATGGTATACATCTTCCATACCTACAAAGACAGTGCATGTCGCTCGATGCCTAGAAGAGGCACAAGGGTAAAATCCATCATTCTTAGCCCAGAAGGCGAAGATTTATTCTTCTGACTGGCTCGATTATATCAATGCCCTTGTTCCTTCTGCCTTTGCTCCACCTCTTGAGATAGAAGCATCCACACCTTCTCTTCCGCCAAATCCTTGCTGGACAGAGAAACTGAGGCTTGCCCTCTCCGTGGATAAGGTCTTTCCACCTTACAAACCTCTACTTTCCCCTATTCTGGCTGAGCGGAAGCAAGCTCAACTTTTGCTCGCGGCTTTCTTCCACTTACCCTTCAATGTTCTTGAGGACGAAGTCCCTCTTAAGAACCTTCGATGGGCTTGTGATATTCTGACTCGGGATCACGTCCTCAACCCTCTCGCCCAAGCAGAGCTTCACATGTTTTTGGACCAACTTCCATTACTTCTCCACTGGCATCGGACCTCTATGACCACCACACAATCTTTAGACCAACTTTCGTCCTTTTGAATTCATGCCCAGTACGAAACAGAAAACTTTATTGAAGAATTCAATGATTTCAAGAATAAAGATTCTGCATACTGGGATGACTTGGATATAGATGAATTGGAACAAGGATTGAGAGAAACAACTTTCGAAATAAAGACTGAAGAGCTCTTTTATGAAGTGAGAGCACATCAACTCATGCAGCCAATGTTAGAAGAAATAGAGGACAGAATAAAGAAAGAACTGAAATTCATTGATTATAGTTGGACTAAATTTCATGATCTTGTTATTTATTCCATTCTCTATTTTTATGAGCTTGAGTTTGTACCCAAATAGGGCCATTCGATGTAACTGCTTTTGCTTTAATACCACTAAGACTTCTTTTTGTTTGATATGGTTTGATCTTGTCTCCATTTGTCTTTGTACGGGGAGCAAATATTCCGGCAAGCCCGTACTCCTTTCTTTCAAGTTTCGTTTTTGTCCGATCACCTGAAAGCACAACGGCGATGAACTACCCGGCGATGTGTGGTCGGAAAACCCCTCCGACGATCAAGTTAGCACACACCTTAGGATAGAGGGAGAGAGAGGAGAGTGTTTGAGTGGAAGAGTTTCTTATAAAGTGTTCATCTGTCCACGTATGGGAGGCGCAGACATGCTTATATACCCTCTGCGCCCCAAATCTACTCCCAGTGATCTCTCAACACGTGGCACTGCTATCCCATCTGTCAGCACAAATCTTGCTGAACGTCACCTAACCCAACTGCCTGCCCACTCTTATGGGAGCTCAAGAAATGGCTGCACCATTTCTACCGTCAACGCCATATCAAGGCTTCAAGCCTAAGTATTCCCATAGCTAAGACCAATGAGGACGGGCTCAAGGCATCCTAAGATAGCCAAGCTCGGTTAAGCTCATGCTTGTCCGCCGTCGACCTTCCTGCTGAGCAAACACAAGTAGCCCGGTCTAACCTTGGCCGCCGCCAGACATCTCACTTGACCGGCTTTGATACCATGATGCCGCGTAGCTCGGTCTGACCTCGACCTGCCTTAACCGAGCAGATTCCTGCAAGGACAGGGCCGAACTACCTCGCCCCAACCTCGTTGGGCCGAAATCTGTCCGACCCAATTCTAGATCATAAATATCCCTCTTAATTGCCCTTTAATTCCGTCCGCGCAAGTGTGACTGGGATTACCCATTCTGACCGGGATAATCTCTTCCTCGGTTCATAATTTGCAAGAAACCAACCGAGCTAACTTCCACGCTCGGTTCCTAGTCTTGCTCGGTCGACGTCTCGTCTGACCTTAACGTCTCTCGTCTTGCCCGGCCGACGCCTCATCTAATCTCCCTGTCTCTTCAACTCTGACGCTACTATTAATGGGGACACGTGTCAATCCCCTATTGGTCCTCGAGCAGCCAACTCAGCCGTCCCCTAGAATTCGAATTTGGGCAGTCTTTCTTCCTTCATATACATGCATTCCTCCTCCTCATTTCATCCTTACTGATTCTCACTTCTCCTTGCCGATCCAGAGCTTTTGCCATTTCTCACCTGCCATTCCTGAGCTCGAGTTCAAGGAAGTAGCTACTGCCCTTCACAGGTATGCCCTCCAACTCCCCTTTTGTTGTTATTTCCTTCGATATTTCACACATTAGGGCACTAATACGTAGCTTTTAGGACATAGGCACTAAAAACCATCCCAAACCTCCAACTGTGAATGGTGTTCTTCATTTTTCCTGAAGAACACTGAAGATCTGGGGCGGACCGGGCTTGTGTCTTCATTTGATCCAAAAGCCAATCGACCGAGCAAATAACCTGCTTTGTCCCAACCTTAGTAAAACCGGATAACAAAAGGACTTGGTCGCTCAACCAAGACTAACATCCGTCCACTGGGCGATCGAGCTCCTTGGTTAGCCTTTATAACCGAGGTGGTTTGGCACTCCTCATGACAGAGCTAAAGTCAAGCTCACTTTGCACAACTGCGCTCACACTTATAATTCATTGCCATCCTTTTTCCTGCAGAGTCCAAGGGGACCACTGCCTAAATATTGAGGCTCCCAAAGACCGAGTAACCATCAATACACCAGACAGTGCCAAACCTCCTCAGCCGAGCTAACCTAGCTGGTTTCACATGGGGAAATTCTGCTTCCTCGTCGATTCTCCGGTTGCGCTGGCCGTATTCAGGGAGGAGTACGGTATCCCGGCCGACGTCCACCTTGAGCTCGCACCAATTGAAACAACCCCTTGGAGCAGATTAGACCAGTGCCCCTTTATCGTGCTGTCCATCATAGAAGGAGGCCTCCGTTTACCGGTCAATCCATTGATGACCGAATTTCTGCGCCGGACTAAACTTGCGCCCACACAAGTATTAACGAACACTTATCACATTATCAACGGTGTCCACGAGCTTAACAACCGGCTAGGCACTAACTTAGGTTTAGCCGAGATATTGAGGCAATACACACTTGGGCACACCGGGGATGGCCTCGCATATTACTTAAAAATCCGATCGGGCAAAGAGAAAATAGTGACCGGCACCCCAGATAAAGACCTTCATGACAATGACTTTTTCTGGGTGTCTGGCAACTATGAACCAGCCGACGTACCGAGCTGGGTGATTAGCAAGAACTTCGGTTCCATATGTAAGCCGCGCACTTAAAAATCCGATCGGGCAAAGAGAAAATAGTGACCGGCACCCCAGATAAAGACCTTCATGACAATGACTTTTTCTGGGTGTCTGGCAACTATGAACCAGCCGACGTACCGAGCTGGGTGATTAGCAAGAACTTCGGTTCCACATGTAAGCCGCGCTAATTTGCTCGGTTACTTGCTTTTCTTAAATATTCTGTACTTGACATTTTTTCCTGTTTCCTCTGTAGCAATTCAAGCCTTGCAAGCCAACTACCAATTTCCCAACGTTGAGGCCATCCGGACCGTGCTCCGCTACAACCACCGGGATTGTAACGAGCTGCTCGGTTACACCCCCATTTACAGATATTCAGCTCTACGTTGGAGTAAAGTAACTGACTTTCTCCGTACTCCATCACTTCCTCTAGACCCAACTTTGCTTGACTTCCACTGATCCGGTTGACTGAAGCCGAAGAGATGGTGAAAAGAAGTCACATCAAAAACTTGCTCACGGCGACCTCAGCCGAGATACCGAGCATCGTTACCCGCTCCCCAGTTGCCGGTCAATCCAGCGTCCCCGTGGTCGCCTTGGCATCTCCTGCCGCCGGGCAATCCAGACAGGAAGCTCGCCGGGCAAGCAAAAGGCCTCGCGCAGACCTATCTGCCGAGCTAGTTACCAAGCTAACCATCGGCGACGCCATCACAAATTGACCCAACACCACCATGGCGGCGACGGTGAAGCACCGGGAAAAGACATCCCAAGAATGCTTCATTAAGGGCGACAAGGAACACTTGCATGCCTTCGATCTCTCAAAAGCTCTGCTGCTGCCGAGCGACGTGGTTGGCAACGACCACGTTCCTGACACCCGGCTGGTGAAATCAGCCGTGAAGTCCATGATCAGGGTAAGAATCTCAATCTTCTACTTAAATTTTCACAAGTGTTTGCACGGTTTCTTTTCTAATCAAATTCTCTTTTTGCAGGCCATCCAAAAGCAACACTTGGTCATGGAGCGCATCCACAGACTTCGGCAAAAGGCGAATGACACCGCCAGCCAAGTCCAAAGCCTTCAAACCGAGCTTGGCCGAGCAAAGTACTCACTTGAAATCGCCAACGCCGACAACAACAGGTTGCTCGGTCAGCTTGGCGAGGCCAAGAAGAAGCGAGATGAGCTCCAGGCCGAGCTTGATGCGCTCAAGAAGTCAAGGAAGAAAGACTGTCAAGATGCGAACAACGCCGACTTCCTCGAAGCCGAGGATAATTACAAGAAGCAGGTCTTCCCAACTCAAGACATTTATTTCAAAGCGGGTTGGAAGTCTGCCTGCAAGCATCTCGGTCAAGGGCTCGATACCGATGTATTTGTCACTCCACCACCTGCCTTCCTACCGACCTTTCTCGTGCCGTATGCCAACGACATCTTCAGCGGGGAAGGGCTCGAAGAAGAAAAAGAGGCCGAGACAGATGCTGATGGAGGGGACCGTGAAGAGCAAGAGCAGCCCGGCCAGACTTTGACCGGTATACAAAATCAATCTCCAACAATCAATTTGGAGACAACTGAGGATGAATTCACCAATCTATCCCCCTTAGCTTAGTTTTTTTTTTTTTTTTTTGCTTTACAATGTAACCGGGCTATCAGCCCCACCTTTTGTACTTATTTTCTATCAATGAAAATTTCAAATTTCATCAAGTGTAATCGGAAAAGACATCTCGGCCTAAATTTCATAAGTGAACAAAACATCAACTCTTTTCAACCGGAATAAACATCTCGGTTGAGAGTAACTAAGTTGAACAAAACATCAACGCCTTCAACCGGAGTAAATCATCTCGGTTGGAAACACCTAAGTTGAACAAAACATCAACGCCTTCAACCAGAGTAAATCATCTCGGTTTAATTCTGAAAGTTGAACAAAACATCAACTCTGCCAACCGGAGTAAACATCTCGGTTGAGAGTACCTAAGCTGAACAAGACATCAACTCTTTCAACCGGAATAAACATCTCGGTTTAATTCTGAGAGTTGAACAAAACATCAACCCTGCCAACCGGAGTAAACATCTCGGTTGAGAATACCTAAGCTGAACAAAACATCAACTCTTTCAACCGGAATAAACATCTTTATTTTTTCATCAAAACAACAATCTGAATGCTAAAGCAAAGAAGAAACACTTCTATATATTGACAAAAAGAATTACATTCTGAAGTGTAAGCCAAAAAATTCCTTTGCACAAAAAAAAAGGCTAAAGCTAGAAATAATACAATTTGAGGTTGGCCGCATTCCATGGCCGGGGTATTGTTCTACCATCCAGATCCTCCAAGTGGTATGCCCCCTTGCCCGCCAGACCGGTTATCTTGTAGGGTCCTTCCCAATTTGCCCCTAGCTTGCCTTCACCTGGCACTAGGGTGTTGCCCATAACTTTCCTCAACACCCAATCACTTACTTTGAACGGTCTGGGGTACACCGTTTTGTTGTATTTCCTTGAAAGCTCCTGTTGATAGGCGACTACTGGATGGGGGCCTTTTCCCGACGCTCTTCCACTAGATCAAGTTCTAGGGCGATAGCCTCGGCGTTCAGCTCGGGCTCAAAACTTTCACTCCTTAGAGTGGGCATGCTAACTTCCAAAGGTATGACCGCCTCCATGCCATAAGCCAAAGCAAATGGAGTTTCCCTGGCAAACCGTCGTGGGGTTGTGCGGTATGCCTAAAAGACGCTGGGGAGTTCCTCAGCCCACTTTCCCTTAGCTTTCTCAAGCCTTTTCTTCAACCCATCCAGGATGGTCTTGTTAGATGCCTTGGCTTGACCGTTGGACTGCGGGTAAGCTGGAGTAGAGTTGTAGAATTCAATCTTTAGATCTTCACAAAATCCTCTGAATAGGCGGCCGTCAAACTGGGTGCCGTTATCAGAGATCAAAATCTTGGGGACGCCAAACCGTGTGACCACATTCTACCAGACAAACCCCTTCATGTCTTTCTCCTTGATCGTTGCCAAGTGCTCAGCTTTAACCCATTTGGTGAAGTAATCTGTGGCCGCAATGAAAAATTTCCGGTTGTCTGGTGCTACTGGGAGCGACCCCACTATATCTAGCCCCCACATTGCAAAGGGCCAAGGACTGGTGAGGGGAAGAAGTTCCCTGGCCGGCTGATGGATCTGATGGGCGAATTTCTGGCACTTTTCACACTTGCGAACGTACTTTTGTGCGTCGGCCTGCATGCACGGCCACCAAGAGTCTCGCGAAATAGCTCAGAGGCAGGACACGCTCGATATGACTGCCACAGATGCCTTCGTGGATTTCGTACAAGAAGGCCTCTACGCTACTCGGGTGCACGCATTTCAGGTAAGGACCGACGAAAGATTTCTTGTATAAAGTGCCGGATGGAGAGAGCCAAAACCGCTCTGACTTCACCCGCACTTTATGTGTTTCCTTCTTGTCGGCTGGAAGAGTCCGGTCTCTAAGGAACAAGATTATAGGGTCCATCCATGAAGGACCTAGCGCGGCACAGAGTACATCCGTCTGCCCGGCTTCCTCAATGCTGGGCCGCGGAAGGAATTCAATCAAAAGAGGGTTAGGAGATGTACAATCAACCATGGAAGCAAGGCCAGCCAACTCATCTGCTCGGCTGTTCTCTTCACGGCCAATCTGCTGAACTCTGATCGCCTGAAATTGCTTGATGTATTCCCTGACCAGAGCTTGGTACTTTGCCATTCTGTCATCCTTTGCTTCATAAATCCTAGCGACTTGGTTAACTACAAGCCGAATCATCAGACACCATTAGCTCTAAGCAGATCTCAAGAAGGCGCTTTTGAGTCCGGCCAAAAGCGCATCATACTCGGCCTCATTGTTGGATGCTGGGAAGCCAAAGGTGATAGAATGTTCAATAGTCAGGCCATCCGGCGAGATAAGAACGATACCTAGCCCGGTACCGTGATGGTTCGACGCTCCATCAACGAAAAGTTTCCACATCTCCCCCACAAAGAGCTTCCAACATTCTGAAGGGTCCTACGAGCCTCGAAGGGTGATGGGATCACGGTTGCTCGGCTGTCCGGTTTCACGATCTGTGCAGATTGGTTCCACTTCAGCCCCCCTTGGTGATTCGGCACCGGACTCGGCAAGTTGATTTACAATGCCCAAGTCCGTAGGCGAATCACCAGGTTGTGGTATTATGCCGGCCGCAGGCTCTGTGCTGAGTGGTTCCATTTCTTCCCCCCGTGGTGATGCGGCACCAGACAGAAAAGGTTGGTCGGTGAGACCCGACTCCGTCATCGCATCACCGGTCGGTGGAGTTGTACAAACCGAGGGTGCGTTGGTGGGGCGTGCAAATTCTGCGTTGTAAACTCCACCGGGTTGTTGTATCTCGGCCAGGCTTGCATTTACCTCCTTATCTGCCGTGGCAATGTCGACCGGGCACACCGGATGAGTTCCAGGTGAGAATTCGGCAACGAAATCGGCCAAGGTCTGGGCTTTTATAGCTGTGCGTGGCTGGAACTTCACATCAAATTGTCCCAATTCGACCGCCAACTTGAGAATCCGACCGGAAAAGTCCACCCGTTCGAACAAGGCCTTAAGGGGGAACTCGGTCAGAACGACGATGGTATGGGCCTGGAAATAGTATGCCAACTTCCTAGAAGCCATCATCAATGCCAACGCAAGCTTTTCTAACGGCAAGTATCTCGACTCGGCCGGTAGTAAGGTTTTACTGACGTAGAAGATTGGGAGATGCTTAATTCCTTCAGCTCGGACAAGCACCACACTGACTGCATGCTGTGAAACGGCAAGGTAAAGATAGAGTTCTTCACCGGGCTTCGGTGTAACCAATAGTGGCGCCGAAGATAGATACTCCTTGAGCTCGGCCAAAGCCCGGTCACATTCTTCATCCCACGAGAACTTTGATTTCAATGCCTGAAAGAAAGGGCGGCAGCGATCTGATGACCGGCTTATAAATCGATTAAGCGTGGCGGCCATTTCGGCCAGATGCTGCACGTCTTTAGCCGAGCTGGGCTGCTTCAACTCTTGTACGGCTCTGATCTGTGTGGGGTCTGCTTCGATGCCTCGGTTCGTGACTAGGAATCCCAAAAATTTCCCGGATCCCACGCCAAAGGCATACTTAGACGCATTCAGGCGCAACTTGTGCTTTTTGAGAATGGCGAACATCTCGGCCAAGTCGGACAAGTGGTCTGCTGCATGCCGGCTTTTAACCACCATATCATCGATGTAAGCCTCCATTGTCCGGCCAAGCAAAGGAGCAAACATCCTCGTTACCATCCTCTGAAAAGTTGCCCCGACGTTCTTCAAATCAAAAGGCATGACACGGTAACAGAAGAGTCCCCTCGGAGTCGTGAAGGAGGTAATCTCTTGGTCGGGCCCATGCATGGCAATCAGATGATAGCCGCGATAGGCATCCAAGAAACTGTGCCTGTTATGTCCAGCCGTCAAGTCCACAAGCTGGTCAATTCGGGGCAAAGGGAAGCTATCTTTCGGACAAGCTCGGTTGACTGTCTTGTAATCGACACAAACTCGCCACTTCCCATTCTTCTTGGGCACCACTACTGTGTTGGAAATCCACCGAGGGTATTGCACTTCCTGAATTGCTCGTGCCTCAAGCAAAATTTTCACTTCCTCTGCAACTATTTTGGCGTGATGCAGCGCTGATCTCCTTGTTCGCTGAATGACTGGCTTCGCTCCGGGGAAGACATTGAGGTGATGGCAGATAAAACTTGGATCGAGGCCGGGCATATCGTAAGGCGACCACGCGAAGACTTTGATGTTGGCCGTCAAAAACTCAACCATTTCGGCCCTTTCTTGGGCAGTGAGGCTGGAGCCGAGCAAGAAGAATTTGTCCGGCTGCTCCGTATCAATTCGCACCTCCACCAATTCCTCAACGACCTTGTCCTCTGCCTTTGTGCCCACATTGTTAAGAACTCATCGGTCTTCCGGTCCTTCTATCATTTGAACGAAGCCTTTGGCAGCCTGGCTCCCGTTCACTGCCACGAAGCACTGCTTGGACATGACTTGATCTCCCCAAATCTCCTCGATTGCCCCCATAGCCGAGGGGAATCTTATCACCTAATGGGTAGGTCGACGCTACGGCTTGCATAACGTGAAGCCATCCTTTTCTAAGGATCAGGTTGTAAGTAGAAGGCACTTGTAACACCCAGAACTCCACTTGCTTGACCACGGATCCCGCTCAGACCGGCAGGATGATCTTTCCCAAAGGCCACTCCGGTTGCGAGTTGAATCCAACCAGTGGCGAAGTCGCCGGAGCCAAGTCCGTATCTTGGAGCTTGAGCTGCTTGAACGCGTCGTAATACATGATCTCGACCGAGCTTCCTTGATTGATCAAGATCCGTTTGACATCGAATTCCTTGATGCGAAGTGTTACTACTAAGGCATTGTTGTGCGGCGTCTGAATACGCTCTAGATCCCTTGAGGTGAAACTAATCACATCTTTCTCTTCGGTCTTCCCCCTCTTGATCGCAAGTTGAACTGACAAAACTTCCCTCATGTGTTTCGCCTTCTTGATCATACCCCGGAGCTCGCATACACGCGCCGGTTCCACTATGCCGTGGATGACATTGACAACCCCCTGTGGTGGCGCATCTCGGTCGTCCAATCCCCGTGGGTCAACCGGAGCTTGATTTGCCTTCACGCCCCCATCAATGTAAAGATCCAGATGTCCGGCGGCAACTAGCTCTTCCAAGTGTTGCCTTAAAGGCAAACAATCCTCTGTTCGGTGGCCTCGCTCTCGGTGAAACGTGCAACGGATTGAAGCCCTTCTGACCGTCGCCCAACTTAGCTGGAAACCGGACATATTCATCGTCACGAATTTCACTAAGTATGCGATAGATTGGAATCTTGAAGACCGTGGTGATGTCTGTCCTGGCCTTCAATCTTCTGTTTGCATCCACTACGTCATCTCGGGGGTAGTCATCTCGGTCATTCTGACGTCCTCTACCCTGATTTTTGCCATTCGAACCACGGTCCAATTCTTCTACTCGATCATTTGAGCGGCTGGACTCTTGCCCAACCGCGTGCACCTTGCCAGCTGTCCTCTTGTCTGTTGCTACTGGAGCTGCCTTTGTGGTGGATACTGACGCATCATCCTCAACTCGGATGTGCTCATTGATGCGCTGCATGAGCTGGCCCATGGACGTCGGCTGGTGCATAGTAAGTGAGTCCCGCAGTCTATGTCCGACCGGGAGACCACGCTTGTATTGAATGATTGTAAGGTTGACCGGGCAATCTAAGATCTCGTTGAAGGTCTTCCAATATCTGGAGTTGTACACCTTTAGTGTGTCGCTCGGTTCCATCTTGACACTCAGTAGGTGATCAACTTCCTTTGGTGTTTTGGTGTTGGTTTTGAAGCGCGTCACAAAGGCTTCGGCCAACTGATGCCACCTTTCTATGCTCCCCTCCGGCAACCTCTCAAACCATTTCAGGCCCAGTTCGCCTAAACTTGACGGGAAGATAAGGCACATAAGTGCATCATTCCGCCTATGTCCGGCCATTACCTGTCGGAAGTGGCTTACATGTATGTAGGGATCGGTCTTTCCGTCGTAAAGTGTGAATTTGGGCTGGTGGAAGCTCGCCAGAAGCGATGTTGTTTCTATCTCCAGAGAGAAATGGGTGGCACTCAGCCTAGCCAAGTCCGAATCTACAAGGAGCGGCGCTGCCTGGCGGGGTGGAGGCATTCCGACCTCCTCGCTGGCGTGAACTCCGTAGGATAGCCGCTGGAACGCAGGCACCCTCTGAGCCTCCTGCCGGCGAGCTCACTCCTTTAAGACTGCCCGCAAATCCTCTGAACGAGCAGAATAAGAATACCTCAACGTCGTCACTGGACGTGAGGGCTGGTAAGTGCTATCTTGCGCGCTGGGCTTCTCTGCGTGCACGCCGGAATCACCAACCTTATAACTTCTGGTGATAGAGATGGACGGAGTGTATCGCTGACTCTGACTGCCTGAACGGCGGGGTTGGGTGCGCTTACTGTGGTCTCCCACTCCAGCTACACCCTTCCCTTTGACATGCCGCTTCAGCTCCTCCATCTCCGCCGCCATCCGGCGGATGACGGCATCCTGGTCCCTAAGCTTGTGTTCAAAACATCTCGCATGTGATTCTCTCCGTCGCCGATGACCGTCTGGGCTCCGTGAATGACCATAGCTCCTTCCGCGCTTATCCCGCACGTCTCCCGACTGCCCTCCTGGGAATGTCTCCAAGTCCGCCATTGGAGGAATGATGGTATGACCTTCTCTCCGTCTGCCTGACTCCAGGGTAACTACGTCGATGGCGGACAACGGAATCTCCTCGTTGTTCACCATGAACGGCGATCAGATGAGCCTGGAAGACAAGGTTTTGTCTGCAAAGATTTCTCACAGACGGCACCAATTGTACGGGGAGCAAATATTCCAAAGAAGCGTGCATTTTTTTTTTCCAAGCTCGGTTTCGATCACTGAAGCACTGGCACGGCGGTGAGCTACCCGGCGGTGTGTGGCCGGAAAACCCCTCCGACGATCAAGTTAGCACACACCTTGGGATAGAGGGAGAGAGAGGAGAGTGTTTGAGTGCAAGAGTTTCTTACAAAGTGTTCGTTTGTCCGTGTATAGGGGGCGTAGACATGCTTATATACCCTCTACGCCTCAAATCTACTCCCAGTGATCTCTCAACACGTGGTACTGCTATCCCATCTGTCAGCACAAATCTTGCTGAACATCACCTAACCCAACTGCCTGCCCACTCTTATGGGAGCTCGTGGTAATTTTACACCATCTCGGTCAACGGCCATATTGCTTCAAGCCTAAGTATTCCCATAGCTAAGACCAATGAGGAGGGCTCGGATGCTCTGGCATAAAGCTTCGGTCAAGCTCATGCTTGTCCGCCGTCGACCTTCTGCCGAAAGCAAACACAAGTAGCAGGTCTAACCTTCAGCCGCCAGACATCTCACTTGACCGGCTTTGATACCATGATCTTTGCGTGGCTCGGACTCTCTACCTTTTAATCAGAGATTCTCGCAGGACAAGGCCGAACTACCTCGGCCCAATCTCGTTGGGCCCAAATCTATCTGGCCCAATTCCAGATCATAAATCTCTCTCTCAGTCTTTAAAAGCAATTTCAGAGCTTCGAACTGAACAATCTTTTCCTTCAAACCTGGATTTAATCGTTTTAAATGAATATTAACAAAAACGACCATGAACTTTTTCAATTTATGGAATGCAGTAGATAGTTTTTGTTGTTTTTTCATTTAGGATCCATACTTCGAATCTAACAACCTTACTTTTCAAAACTTGTTTCAATCATAACCAACATATGGTCAATGATTTAGTATGATTAATCAGTTTTAAATTGATCTTTTTGTCTTGAACAACAGTCCATACTTTCAAAAATATGGAAGCTCCTTTTGAGACCTGCACTGTTTTAGTTCGAAAAGACAACTTTTCTGAATATATATAAACAACTATTGGTTTTGATGTTTCGAATGCCAATTTCCATTCTTAAGGGATTTCTAGTTTTACTTCGAAGAACATCACTTTCATTGAGAAACCTAAAACAGGTCTTTAATCCCTTTAAAGTAAACGAATACTTAAGCATTCTTGCATCCATTGGGTACGGAATGTGCTTCGAAGCTGGCTTCTTAGTTTCGAAGCCGTTGTTACTGGACTTTTGGCGCCAAAATCTGATGTGTTATGTTTTGAACATCAATTCCCATCCTCATAGGGTCTCAAGTTTCACTTCGAAGGACATTACTTTCATTAAGAAACCTAAAACAGGTCTTTAATCATCTTCGAAGTAAATGAATACTTGAGTATTCTTACATCCTTAGCATGGAATGTGCTTTGAAGCTGGCTTCTTAGTTTCGAAGCCGTTGTTATTTGACTTTTCGCGCCAAAATTTGGCTTCGAAGCCAAATATTCTACTTTGAAGCTGATATCAACATCTGGGATGTGTTTTCCCTCCAAGAGTATCAATATTGAAGAAAATTCTTCATATTCGTACTTTTAGTACTTAACGAATTTACGCGATGTATCATTCAAATACAAAGGCTTTTGAAACCCTTTTATTTCGCATTCTGAAATCACTTGCTCGCTCAACATACAAACCCTTTATCTCTATTCATCTCCCACTTCTTTCTACTCCATTTCCCAGCTTCGTCCTTTGAGAAAGTGTTCTATCAATGGCTTCCTCTTCATTGAAAGTGCCAGTTGTAGAGCGTGTGAGCCCATCTATAGCCCTGAAAAGGCTCATTGATGCAGATTGTGAAAAGTACAAGGCTGGGGAGAATATTGCCATTGACGGATGCATCTTCATCCCTCGTCGTCATGTGCAATAAGACTATGTGCTTGGCCCCATATTCAAGGAGATTCCTATTGAGCTTCCAGCTTTATATCCTCGTCTGGAAGACCATTGTCTCCTTTACGAAGGTGGCCTTGACTGGAGGAACTGGAAGACGAACCGCCCTCACCGATGCTGGCCCACGGTGAAACCGGAGTGGCAAGAATGGTATGATCGAGTTGTCCCTAGTAGAACCCTGGACCTTCAAGAACTCTGCCTCTTCGACGCCCTCCAACTCTCTAGGTTAACCATCTCAAAGGACCCCTTCTTAATACCTGCTGCTCTGTGCTTTTGGAATTCTGTTTTTAATTTCTTCCAATTCAGATGTGGGATGATGGCCCCTACTGTTCTTGACATTTGCCATCTTTTAGGATTATCTCCCATTGGAACTCCCATTGGACCAGATTATCCAGACCTAGTAGTTCATTTTTCCCTCCCCTCTCTTAACTCATCCTATAGTGATTTTGTCAAGGCTGAGAATAGAATGGAGGGTCCTGTGACCGATAGGGAATTCTTCCATTTCTTATTATATTGGCTTTGTAAGTTCCTTTTTTGCACCTCCTTTCAAAGAATTATGCCTAAATTTGCCCCTCTTGCCAAAGCCCTTGTTTTACAGAAGAGGGTGGCTTTAGCCCCATACGTTCTAGGTCACGTATATAGAGCCTGCTCTCTTTTCTATGAGAAACCCTTAGATGCCAATCAAGGGGGGCCGATTTGGATTCTTCAGCTTTGGCTTTTTGCTTATTTCCCTGAGTTACAATCCAAATGCCTTAAATTTTTTGAACAAGACCCTCCTACTCATGGCATGAGGCTAGCCAATGCTTCACTTTATCCTTCTACTTTTGCTTTTGCTTTTTACTTCTCTTTCTTTCACCAACTTCCAACTTCTCATCCTTCCTACTGCTTTCGTCCCTTCGAACCCACTACTATTGGCCCACTTTGGTTGAAGAATTTCCTAAGTGATAGGCTCTGTGCTTCACCTACTCACAAAGATATATGGGCCTCCATTTTAATCTCCAGAGAATTATTCATTGGGACCATGAACCCCAGAGCTTACAAATGCGTTGCTGAGCCCTATTGTCCTGCACAATTTGCTAGACAATTTGGCTTCACTCAGGGGGTCCCAATACCTCTCTGTAGTAACACCAATCTAAGTCTTACCACAAGGGATGTGAAAGTTCGAAGGTACAGACTGGAAGAGGGAACTTCCAAATTTATACAGGAATTGATCGATTTTGAGTATACTCCCTTCTTTCCTCAAGGTAACATTTTGAAGAGATACCAAAATTGGTGGGTGACCAATATGGAAATGTACTTGGCCATTTCCCCTCAAGACCTACTGACGGTGTTGGATGTGCCTAAGCTCAAAGGAGCTGGAGTTGCTACTTCTTCCACTGTTTTGACCACTTCAGTTCCTGTGCCTACCTCCACACAGTCTGCTCCTACTGCTTCAACTCCTCCTAGAGTTACTCGGGCCACCTTGAAGAAAGGTATATACCCTCATCTCTTCTTTTTTTACCTTCTTTATAATACTTTTAGTCTTATCTTTAGTTCTTCTTTTATGAAGGTAGTGCAGGTGCCTCACAGGAAGACTCTCCTTAGAAGACTCAAGCTCTAAATCTTCTCAAAAGCAAACGGCAATAAAAGAAAATGAGACTTTTACTTGAGCCTAAAAAGGAAGCTTTTGAGAAGAAGAAGAAGAAGAAGAAGAAGAAGAAGAAGAAGAAGAGTTAACTCAAGAGCAAGAGTCTCCCCTGAAAAGAAGGAAAAGAGTGATCGTCCCTTCTTCTGACTTGGTTCAAGATCCCATACATGAGACAACTGTCAGAGTGGAGGAACTCACTTCTGAAGAATCTGAATCCCAAATTGGAGAGAAAGAAATTGAGAAAGAACATTCAATGCCAGTACAAAGAAAAAAGAGAAGGAAGATGACTGTCTCTCCTTCTGATTTTGTTGAAGACCGTATACATGAGGCAACTGCTAAGGCAGTGGAACAAGAGCACTCCAAGGCCATAATTGTCTTTGAGAGAGTTGAGAAGAGACGGCGGCAGCAATTCTTAAGAGATAAAGCTGCTGCTACTGATGCAATTCAAAGGGATGCTGCAAGAAGACAACACATTGCTGAGCACTACTCTCTTCGAAGCTCTTCTACTACTGCTGTCACTTCTGAAACAAGTAACTTCTTTAAAGCCTCTACTGTTTTTCCTTGTTGAATTTTTGGGTATTGAGCCTTGACATCACTTTGTCCTTCTCTTCTTTTACAGCAACAACTCCTGAGCTTATTCTTCCAATGAGAACTCCCTCAGTTTCAATTGAGATTGATTAGATGCAAAATGTGAAGACCATTCAGATAATACTCCCACTTCCTAGGCCTACATTCCATGTACCCCTTTGAGGCCAAACATTCCTGCATCTTTTCCCTTTGGATTGAATCCATATCTTCCTTTCTTATCTTTAGATCTACCTCTATTCAATTCTTTTCCGAGCCTTGCTCTTTCCCCCCCCCCCTAAGGAAATTCCAACTGTTGCTCCATCTCTGATGATAGCTGATTCCCCTAAAGAGGGTGTTGGTGGTTCTCCAACCCATGGTTTATTACCTTTACCTACTTCCAGACCTTCTTCCCTTGACCTATTGGTGGCTAGGACCATAGAGACTGCTGAAGATGTTCCATCCATTTCTTCTATCCCTATGTAGTCCTCTGTGTCTTCTACCACCACTCTTTCTGCACCCCTCATGTCCATGGACGAAGTAGATGTCTTCGAAGTAAGACTAGCCAGTCTCTTCGACATACCCTCTACCTCTCCAATAACTAATGATGAGGCTGAGCCGTTTGTTCTGGATGACTCCTTGTTAGAAATTCTTGAGAGCTCCTCTTCCTCCAGTAGGAAGCCTTCTGCACCTCTGATGGATTTAGACAGCTGTCTGAAATTACTGATATCTTTTTCAAGGATTCCTTTCAAGGCTTTACAAAGGCCTATAATAAGAAATGGCTTCCTGCAGTGCTGCAAAGTTGTTGAGCAATCCAGCATAACTGTCTCAAGTTATCTATCTTAGGCAGCAGCTACTATTGACTTCTACATCAACATTTGTCATATTGCCAAGGCTACAGAGGAGAAATTAGTGAGAGATCAGAGCTTTGTTTCCACAGTACATTCTGAAGTCTCAGTGCTAAAGGAACAACATTCCTCTGTCTCCCATTTTTGAACTCAACTACTGGACAAGAAAGCTCAACTTAAGGAAGAGCTGTCTGCAGTGAATCAAGCCTTAATTCGAACTGACACCAAACTGCAGATCACCAACCAAGGATTGGCCGATCGAAAGCAAGAAATGACCACAACCATTCAGTTGGTTCCCTCATTTAAGAATAGGAAGTCTGTTGTAAAAGAACAATTAAGGCATTGTAATGATTTTTGGGCCAATTTATAGCAGAATGTATTTAACTCCTTATGAAGAAAAACAAATTCTGATTTATCATTTGAGTACTCTTGTGTTCTTTTGCTTGACATTTATTCTACTCCTTGTGTTTCCCAAATAGTTGGAAAATAAGGCTTCAAATATCTGCCATTGATCTTTTTGGGATGTATGTATCCATTCAAATTTCTCAAATGGTATGCCCCAAAAGGCAAGACTCTATGAATTTGATATGGTCCTTCCCAGTTAGGTGACCATTTACCAAACTTATGGCTTTTAATTCCTATTGGGAGTATTGTCTTCCATACCAAATCACCTTCATCAAAGCCAATGTATTTGACTTTCTTATTGCAATTTTTGGCTGCTTTCTTCTTTTGCAAAAGAATACTGTTTAATGCCAGAATTCTGGCTTCATCTATGTCTTCTAATTTCAAACACATACTCTGATGGTATTGCTCAGGATTTAGCTAGTCTTGGCATCTTACCTTTAAAGATTTAACATTAATTTCCACAGGTAACACTACATCATGCCCATACACCAAGGCATAAGGAGTAACTCATGTGCTTGACCTTGGGGAAGTTCTATAAGCCCACAATACATCCAATAATAAGTTATGCCAATCTTTAGGATTGTCTTCCACAACCTTTGGTATTCCTTTCTTTAAGGACTTATTGGATGATTCAGCTTGACCATTGGCTTGTGCATAATAGGAGGTAGAATTAACAAGGCTAATTTCAAACTCTGCCACAAAGGACTTTACCTTTTTCCCATCGAACACAGTTCCATTATCAACAGTTATAGTTTATGGGATGCCAAATCTATGGATTAAATCCTTGATGAATCCAATGACCTCAGTCTGGTCTACAGCCTTGTATGGCTTAGCTTCGACCCACTTAGTGAAATAATCAGTGGCTACTAAAATGAAACAATGGTGCTTCGAAGAGGGTGGGTGTATTTTTCCCATCATATCCATGGCCCATCCTCTGAATGGCCAAGGCTTTACCAGTGCATGCAGGTCAGTTATGGGCACATGCCTTATTGTGCCATGCTTTTGACATGCCTGACAACCTTTTGCATACTCTATGCAATCTTTAAGGATAGTTGGCCAATAGTAGGAATGTCTTCGAAGCAACCACCTCATCTTCACATCAGGCTGATGAGCACCATAGATGCCTTCATGAACCTCAGCCATAGCTGTTAATGCTTCTTTTGGGCCCAAATATTCCAACAATAAACCATCTCCCTCTCTTTTGTAGAGAGCATTGTCGTATATGATGTATTGCATGGATTGCAATTTAATTTTCCTGCTGGCCTTCAAAGATGGACCAGCTAAGTACTGCATTATTGGATGCCTCCAATCTTGTTCTTGTAAGTCATTATGATTGACTTCCAAGACCACATTCCTTTTATTTAAGGGTGGTATAGATTTTTGGTATGTTGTTTGGTTTATGTCCCTTTGAGTATTATCCCTCCTATTGAAATTCGAAACTTTCTGAGCCACATCATTAGCTCTATTATTCAAGAATCTTGGGACATAAGTTACATTTGCTATTTGAAATTGAGAAAACAGATGTAATGCAACAATATAGTATGGCAACATGCTTATACTCTGACATTTGAAAATTCCTTTCACTTGGTTAACCACCAATTGAGAATCTCCAAATATGTCAACTATATAAACTTGTAGTCCAATTAGAATTTCCAATCCCACTATTAAGGCTTCATATTCGGCTTGATTATTAGAACAAGTACTTTCATCC
This sequence comes from Camellia lanceoleosa, assembly GCA_025200525.1. Lineage (NCBI taxonomy): Eukaryota > Viridiplantae > Streptophyta > Magnoliopsida > Ericales > Theaceae > Camellia > Camellia lanceoleosa. The sequence goes on from CM045760.1 coordinate 204,267,782, forward strand.
ACTCTGAAACCATGTGTGGTTTCTATTCCTTGTGGTAACTTAATCACTATACCAATTCCAGTTAGGTCATTGGCTTTCCATCCATCGAACCACATTTGCCATGGCTCAACACTAGCCATACCAAGTTCCATTATCTCTTGGCTTTCTGTTTGAGATGGATGATCTGCCAAAAAATTGGCTAAAACTTGTCATTTCACTACCCTTTGGGGAACATATTCTAAATGAAATTCTGATAAGGCGAATATCCATTTGCCAATTCTTCCCCTCAACATAGGTCTAGATAACATATACTTAACCAAATCTATGGTTGCAATTACCAAGACAGTTGTAGGCAAAAGATAGTATCTTAATTTCATTGCAGCAAAATACAATGCAAGACACAACTTTTCTACAACTGAATATTTACATTCAGAATAATTTAAAAACCTACTAAGGTAATAAACAGCTTGCTCCTTGCCTTCTTCATTGTCTTGGGTTAAGAAAGTTCCCAATGAATCTTCTGTTGCAGCTATGTACAACTTCAAGGGCTTGTCACCCTTTGGTGGCATCAACACTGGAGGGTTGGCCAAGTAGGCTTTGATACCTTCGAAAGCAATTTGAGGCTCTGCTGTCCAAACAAATTCCTCTTTATCTTTCAGCCTTAATAAGAAAGAAAATACTTTAGTTTTCCCTGCAGTGTTAGAAATGAATCTTCGAAAAAAATTAACCTGTCCAAGGAACTTTTGTAATTCTTTCTTACTTGATGGAGGTCTGGCTTCAATGATGGTTTTGGCTTTATTCTGGTCAATCTGTATTCCTTTCTTGTGTACTACATAGCCCAAAAAGTTTCCAGATGATACGCCAAAAGCACACTTAAGAGGATTGAGCTTCAATTTGAACTTTCTCATTCTTTCAAAGGCTGCTTCTAAGTGAAATAGATGCTCCTCCATGGATTGAGATTTAACTACAATGTCATCAATATAACACTCTAAATACCCTCCAATGAGGTCATGAAAGATAGTGTTCATAGCCCTCTGATATGTAGCCCCAGCATTCTTTAGGCCAAATGGCATTTTAACCCATTCGAAGGTCCCAATATTCCCAGGACATCTGAATGCTGTCTTGTGAACATCCTCCTCTGCAATGCAGATTTGGTTATAAGCAGAGTGCCCATCCATCATTGATAAAATTTGATGTCTTGCTGAACTGTCTACCAATAAGTCTACTATAGGCATAGGATACTCATCTTTTGGAGTTGCTAGATTCAAGTTTTTGAAATCAATGCATACCCTCATTTTACCATTCTTTTTTACCACAAGCACAATATTGGATAGCCACTCAACATACCTGGCTGTCCTAATAAAGCTTGCCTTGAGTAGTCTAAGAATTTCTTCCTTAACTTTCTGAATCACTTCTGGACTCATTCTTCTTGGCTTTTGCTTGTATGGCTTGAAATTAGGCCTCATAGGGAGCCTATGTTCCACTAATGATCTCTCCAATCCTGGTAGTTCATTATAAGACCATGCAAAGCAATCTTTATACTTCTTCAAAACAACCAACAACTGGTCCCTGTCCAGAGCATTCAAACAAACACTTATATAGGTGGGCTGTTGTATAGAACCTTCCCCTAAATTTACTTTTTCTAAGGGGTCTAGAATCTGATAACTTACTGAAACTTCTTCTTTGATCCCCTCTGGCTTCGAAACAATTTTCTTACTTTGTTCTGCTCCTAGGTTCTTTAATTCAACATCCTTACCCTCTTCTTCATAAACAAAATCTGTCCATAAGGCCTCTTCCTCCTGTATCTCCTGGACTTTTGTTTTAATGTCCAATGCACAATATTTGTCAAAGGCCAAAACTCGCCTATTGTCGCTTCCCCGCGTACCAATCATCATGGCTTCTTTCCCTTGCTCTTGTACTCTCTGGACTATTGACTTTATATCCAATACTGAGAACTTAATTAGAGCCAAAGACTTGGCTTCTTGGACTTCATTTCTTTGCCTATAACCAGGCATCATTGTCATCCTTAACGATAATCTCCTCATCAGCACTCTCCTAGACTAAGTGCTTCAGGTGTGTCACTTCCTCATCAGCCGTTACTTCGGCTGAGCCATCAGGTTTCCTTAGTATACTGAGTGGTGTCACTCCCTCAATAGACAGTTTGGCCTCTGCAAAGTCTACATAGGCTATGAAGGGTTGAGGATCTGCATCAATTTCCTCTGTCTCCCATTGCCCAAGGCCATCATTATTTTCTGATACAAAGAGGAAGATACACATTTGTTAGTGTGGATCCAATCTCTACCAAGTAAAGCATTGTACTTAGCATTATTGTTGATGACGAAGAATGCTGTCATGTAGTCTCTGGTTTCCACACTCAGGTTGATAGGCAGAATTTCCTGAGCGATCTGCTTGTCTCCAGCTAAAACCAGCAATGGTTGTGCTGGTTGGGATTAACCTGGGATTCATTTTCCCTAGTTTCTTCAAGGAAGATTTCGATAGTAAGTTCACCACTGCCCCATTATCTATCAAGACTCGGTTTGATTGTATCCCATCGAAGAAAGCCTTGATATACAAAGGCTTGACATGCTATGTCATAGAGTTTGAGGGATATTCAAAAGGATACGAAAGGTTAATGCTCACCTCTTCTTCACTCTCATATTCAATTTCCATTGGAGTAGCCATTCCGGAATCATCTTGCACCATACTCACTTATAAATCTTCACTAGAGACTGGAATTGGATCAATTTCTTGCCCTTCTTGGTTCTCATCTCTAGCTTGGAATTCATGCGATAGTATGTGTACCATATTTACTGATACTGGAGGAAACGAGCCAAATTGGATGGCTGACTGTGTCTGTTTCTCCTCTTGGCTACCTTGTTCAGCCACTTTAGAAGCATCCTCCATGCTGTATTCTGGCACTTCATTACTAATAGATTCTTTCGAATGGTCTTTTCCAACTGGCTTTTCAACCAAAAATGTTTGTTCAGTCATGATGGCTTCGAACATTTTATCTTCAACCATTTCTTTCTTTTGGCCTAAGCCAACTTCTTTCTCTACCTCGCTATCACTTTTCATCAATGCCTTCTCCAATCCTGCTAGACTGGGTTTCTCTCTGGCTTTTAGTTCAGAGTGAACTTTGGCCAACTGTTCTCTACTACAACCCATTTTGCTTTGTGGAGTTGGTTTTGGAATATGGTCTGATTTTGGATTCTTCTTTCCTTCTGTCTGGACCAATGAAGAGCTCTCTCCACTTTCTTTCAAGTCTTGCTGGTACTGAGTGTACCTGCGCTGAATTTTTCTCCTTTGTGATCTAGAAATTACAGGGACCATGTCTGGTTCCTTTGTTTTTGGGTGCTTAAGCAACACCCAATTATTGGAAGCCACCAAAAGAGGTTTGACCATCCTGCCTTGGTTTCCAAGTACATCTCTTTGAGTAAACACTTCCCTAGGTTTGTTTTGCATCACAAACCTATCTGGAACTCTAGGTACCCACGAACTTACTGACCCAACTGTTGAACTGCTTCTTTCCTCCTTCGAAGCTACCTTCGAAGCTGTCTGTGAAGGCCATTGCTTGGCCCTGACTTCATGCTTTGGGCCTAATTCAGGCCTTCGATGAAGGTGTCCACTTTCTGTCTTGCGTGAAATTGATCTATGGGGCCAATCCCTGGCTTTGATCCCATAAATTGAACCCTTCTCCAGTCTCCTTTCAGAATGACTGCTCTCCATCCTGTAATAATTAGGTAATTTGGATTCATACAAAGGCCTCTTGCCTTTAAAATGCATTCTATCGGTTGTTGGTTTAACCATTAATGGCTGCTGCCTAACACCAGATGGATATGACCTTTTATTGTAAGCATTGGTTGGTTTAGGACGTCTTTGTACGTCCTTGTAGTACTGCTTCCCATCAATTGGAAGCCCCTTCAACCACTTGTAACTTAGTCTACACCTGGGACACATCCTTTGCATTACAGCTGCTTCTAAGGAATTGTCATCCAGTGCTTCCTCATCAGAATCTTCTCCCTGGTGTGAGAAATCTTGTCCAATAGTTGGTAGATTTCCAGTGTCTTTTTTGGTAGTTGTCTGGTTGGCCACATGCATCTGCACATTGACTTCTTCCAATTCTTTCAAAGACAGGTTCTGAAAGTCTGGCACAATGACATTGGCTGCCGCCTCCCTAATTTCTGGGAATGGATTACTGTTGATTCCCATAGCCTTTTTTGCTTTGGCTGGAAATTTCAAACTTCCCTTTCAAATTTGTTCTTGGATCCTGTCTCGAAAAATAATACAGTTCTTAGTCGAGCGAGACCAAGAATTTTGCCATTTACAATATACTTTTCCTTTAAGTTCATCAGGAGATGGAATTTTGACTCCTTTTGGTAACTTAAGGAAGTTGGCTGCAAGCAAATGATCAAAAATGTCATCTGCCTTAGTTGAATCGAAAGAGTATTTCCTATGAAGGTCTTTCTTTTTAAACTGTTAGTCAATTGTTGTATCTTTATGAATTAATGCTTAACAGATTACAGGTTCTTTCCCCACAATCTCTGCTGCATCGATCTCATAATTAGGATCTCTATAATATGTCTTATACGATGCATTATTTCGATCTTGTTCTTCCTCTAATAATGCTTCGTATCTAGACACCTTAAAGGTGAGTTCTACTAAGTCTCTGAACTCAGTCGAGTCAAACTTCTTTCGAAATCTAAACTCTAAACCATTTTGAGCCAATCTCACGAATTCTGGCTCTGGTAAGATGACTCTACATTTATTTCGAGCCCTTTTAAATCTGGTAATGAACTGAGTAGCCTTCTCATCATGCCTTTGAATTAATCTTGCCAAGTCTGCCATGGAAACCTCTGGCTCTGATTGGAAGAATTGGGCATGAAATGCCTCTTCCATTTGTTGCCAAGTCTGGATAGAGCCAGGTGTAAGGTTAATATACCATATAAATGCTCCCCCAGTTAGGGAATTTGGGAATAACCTTAACTTCATATAATCACTATTAGTAAATTCGCCGCATTGAGCAGCAAACCTAGCAATATGCTCTACTGTTGATTGGTTTCCATTCCCATAAAAAAGGGCAAAGTTTGGTATCCTGAAACCTCTTGGGTATTCATGTACCCTGTCTACCTATTCTGGATACGGTTTCCTGTACACTGGAGTCTGAACCCCCCGAGCCATTGGTCCACACATCTCTCTAACAATGTCAACAATTTGGTCTATATGGACCATATTTTGTGCCTGCTGAACCACTACTGGAGGGGCAAACACAGGATTTGGTGGGCAAACTTGTGCCTGTGGTCCTCTTGGTCCATAAAGTGGTACATTTGGGATTGGTTGTCCCTGTGGTGTAGGTTGCTGTTGGGGTGTGGGTAACCCCTTTGAGCTTGTCCTGCGAAAGGACCTGCGAAAGTTGCTGGAACTGGTGTTGTATATCTTCCATTTGTAGGAAAACCTTCCAACCCCCCAGGTATAAATTCGAATAAGGGATTAGTGAACCCTCTTGTGCCAGGTATGGCTTCGAACATAGGATTTGGAACCATTCTTATGCCATTTTCTTGTACTGGGTCAGATCCACCAAATTGCATGGCTTCACTGTTAAGTATTGAGGCATTTTGACCTACTATAGGCCTCAGAATAGGTTCGTACCAAGACTGAGGTGATGGTCTTTCATAGTTCTGATTACTAGTTTGACCATTAAAATGTCCATTAACTTGCATAGGTTGTTTATCTCTAGCCAATCTTTGCTAAGGGATGTTTGAAATTTCCTTGATGTGTCTTGCACTTATTGGTTGGTGGTTATTCATTCGATTCAAAAAGGATGTTGCACACATTTCCATCGTGTTCATTAATTGCTGACCCATAGCATCTACTAGGCTACCCCATGGATTTATTGGCCGAGTAGATGGAACAGTGGATGGTCCAATTCCTTAGTCTCGTCCAATATTATGAGCATTTGGTACTTGTTCTGAAGTGCTGGTCTGTTCGACCATAGGTTCTGATAAAATAGGAGTTTCCACAGGACGTGTTATCACATTATCCTCTGGATTAGGTATCTCCACATCTCTTTCCACGCCTTCTTCTGAGTGTTCATTTTCTCCTTGTTTTCTACATCTAGCCATTTTAAATGCAGTCCCACCGGGCGTGCCAAAAATATATGTTGGCTTTTTGGCTTTCAAAGGTTATTTTGGTAATTGCGAGCGTGCCGGCAAGGATCAATTAGTCCTTACAGAAAATTAATTGCCAACCAATTATCAGACGATTGTGTTTTAGTTCTTTCAATCTCAATGAAGAGGACTTTTACTGGTGACTTGATTTAGGAGAATTAAACAGATAATAATGAATTGAAGAACAGTCGAAGTATTTCATTAAGATGAAAAGACTTGAAATGATCCAAACTCAGCCTCGTAGAGGTTTACAGCAAATCTACTTGAAACTACTCCTATGAAACGAAGTGCAGTGCAAGAATTTTAAAGTACAGTAATGTAAAGAACTGTAAATGTAAAACTAGAAAGGAAAATAAGTATAAAAGACTGGTTTTTTGGATCTGAGTCTGGGGGTTTTTTCTAGGGCCTTCTCTACTATTTATACTGCTCAAGGATGACCATCGAATTGCATTTCCAACCGTCGAACTGCTCCTCCATGATCATTGATCATGTTGCCCCAATATTAACTCCATTACACCATTACTTGCAGTTAAGCTTTCCTCCTAAATTTGAATCTGAAATGCGAGTAACCGTTGAAGCCACGTCACTTTGTATCTCTTTGTTGATCCGCTGCTACTCAGATCTCTTAATAACCAATACTAACTGCCACGTGTACGATTAGGATCGAGGACCTGAATAGTCTTCTTATATTACCCTTATTTTGCCACGCGTCGAATTGTAATTGGCTTGTACAAAATATGTAGCCAACATCTTTTTATAAAAAATTCAAAAAGTGCACTTATTTAGGACATCTCAAACCAGCCCTTACATAAATTCTTATAAAATTACGTAAGTTTTTACAAACATATATAAATTAATCAATAAAAAATTAAAAAAATCACAACTTATATATATTTATAAGAATTTATACAAATACATACTAGCCTGTCACCCGTGCTATGCACGGGATAATTATAAATATTTATGTTTGTTTTAATTTTTTTTAATATATAAATTATGTTTTTAAAGATTTTTTATAAAAATAATTTAACAATCTTATCACTAACCATAGTGTAAAGGAGAAATTAAAAAGGCTACTGCAGTAACTATGCACGGGCTGTATCTATAATTATTTGTATAAGGGGATTTTAATTGCTAATCATAGATTTTGACCAAATCAATAAATGCTGAGATTTTTTTTTTTAATAAAAAATTTAGAAAATTAAGATTGAAAGATTGGAGCTCCACAAGGCTTGGGGTTTAGAAACTCCCTTTTTCTTAAATTGCAATTTTTAAATGTCTCTTTCTTTTTCTTTTTTTTAAATGTCTCATTTTTTTCTTTTTTTATATTATATTAAAGTTTAATATTTTGATAATAATCATATGTGTTGGACTTTTCAAGAGATTAAATGTCTTCTTTTTTTTATTATATTATGTTAAAGTTTAATATTTTGATAATAATCATGTGTTGGACTTTTCAAGAAATTTTTTTTATGCTTGTTCTTAATGCATTAAAGTGTTATTATGAGGGATAATAATCATATCAGTTGGGACTTTTCAATGAATTCATATGTATTGGATTTCAAAGAATTTTTTTTATGCTTATTCTTAATGCATTAAAGTGTTATTATAAGGGTAAGATTTGGGGGTTGGGAGAAGTTAATAAATGCTAAGATTTTTTTTTTTTTAAATAAAAAAATCAAGAAATTTAGATTGGGAGATTGGAGCTCCCACAAAGCTTGGGGTTAAAAACCCCATTTTGCTTAATATATAATATAGATAGTAGGCACTTTACACATCCCAACACTTCTCAAATTTAAGGTAGTGTTTGGTAGGATTTTCTAAATATTATTTGAAAATCGAAGTTGTAAGTTTGTGAGTTTTGAAATTATGATTTGAGTGTGAAAAATTTGTTTGGTGAATAAGTTTTGAAAAGAGTTTTAAAAAAAGTTTTGAATTGAGTGGAGAATTTTTGATGTAACATATGATATTTAATACAAAAACTTACAATTCATAATCAAACACACAACTTAAAATTCTATTCAAAACTTATAAAAATTTTAAAAAATTCAAAAAATATTTTTTATTGAATATATAAAAATTAACATGCATCAAATGCAAAAAAAAAAAAAAAAATTACTGTTTCAGTCAATCGACTGAATGACCAATGGCAACACGTCTCATGAGACGATCGATTAGTCTAAGTTTTTTTACCTTTGAGCAGAGTTTTCAAAATTAAATATAAAATTAACTTTTAAAAATTATAAACAAACCTTAAACACAAATAACAAGATAGAAATATATTTTAAAAATGAGCAATGCTAGGGAGCTCGAAAATGAGCTCCCCAAATTCCCCTAATTTTTTTTTTTTTTTTCAGAAGCAGAGGAGGGGGGGTGAGAAGGAAGGAGGAAGGAGGAGGAAGGAGGAAGGAGGAGGACTGGAGGGGGCCATAACCACAGGGGGAGGAGGCGGCAGAGGAAAGGCCGGAGGCGAGCGACGGGGTGGGCGACGAGCTGACGATCGGAGCTGCGAGGAACTCACGATTGCCGACGATCTGCAAGCTCTCTTCTCTGCCTCTCCCTCTCCCTCTCCCTCTTTCTCTCCCTCTCCCTCTCCCTCTGTCTCAGAGACGACCTGCGTGAAGAAGAAGAAGAAGAAAAAAATAATAATAATAAAAATATCCAAAACAACATCATTTTAAACATTCAAAGAGTTTAAGAGAGGCCAAATTCAAACCCTAAAACATTATTCTTAAAAAAATACAACCACACACACCGTCTCAATTTCAAAAAAGCGTTTTTTGATTGGCCCCTACAAAATAAAACAAAATCTTTTATTATTGCCATGTAAAAGCGGTGCTCTCTCCATTATTAGTGGGCTCTTTTGGAGGGCCCCAATACTAACTGAAAAAAAAAGAAGAAAAAAGGCCAGTTATTTGAAGTGATTTGATTTTAAAGAGAAAATTGGCTCTCAAAAAAAGAAATAAATAAATAAAAGTAAATATTACGTGGTGGTTTCTTAGCAAGTAAGGAAGGGGTGTGGGATCCAATTAATGCTCTACACTTGGCGCTCTGTTACACTGGCGTACTTGCAATTGGCTAACTAATTAGACTAAGTAAGATGGAGTTGTTTAGAATGATTTAAATAAGTATATTTTTAAATTTTTTATGATATATAGATTGAGTATAGATTAGGTTTGAAGTGATATGATAGAGAGATAATATGACTTAAATAAGATGATATGATTTAAATAGGATAATGACTTTTTAACTTTTTTAATTTTTTTAGATTATGACAAATAAAGCCTAATTTTTTTTAAAAATTCAAAATATTCACTATGTTTGGTTTTAAGTTTTTAAAATTTTTTTTTTATTTGTTGTTTTTCATATTTTTTTTATATTTTTAATGGATATTTTTAAAATTTTAAGCAATTTTTTAAAAAAAACTTTTTTAGATGCTTTTACTTAGATGTATCTAAAAAATAAAATATTTATAAAAAATCAATAAATATACAAAAATATGAAAATATATTGAATTCTTGTAATTATTATTATTTTTTTATATTTTTGGTGTTTAGTAAATTTTTAGATACTCTTACCTAGATGTATTCCAAAAAGTAAAATATTTGTAAAAAATATTTAAAAAATCAATAAATATACAAGAATATGAAAAATATACTAAATTCTTATATTTTTTGTTATTTTTGGTATTTAGTGAATTTTCTAAATATATTTTTCATAAATATTATACTTTTTAAGTATATTTATGTTATGTGTATCTAAAAATTTAAAAAATAGCTTAGAATATTAAAAAAATCCAATGAAAATAAAAAAAATATGAAAAATAAAAAATTTCTATGTTCTAAAAAGTAAATTCTAAAAAACTAAACTAAACAAGCTGATTTATAATAATTTACCCTTATGTTTTTTTTTTTTTTTTTTTTTTTTTTGACTAAAATAGTCAATAGTCAAAAGTCAAAAGTCCAATCACACCAATCTCTCTTTATTTGTTTTTGTATATTTTTTCATAAAAAATTAAAAAACTAATTAAAATAGTCATTTCCCAAACTCTCTCTAAGTTGTCAACATTTTTTTCTCTATACTTTATATCTACTCAGTGGCGGAGCCAAAAAATTAATTTAGAGGGGGCACTTACTAATTATAATAATTTTTACAAAAATATTTCACGTAAATTTTTTACGATTGATTTCAAGAAACATCAAGAAAAAAAATATTATTTATAACTAGTGTATCATGGACAATACAAAAAAAATATGGATATAAGTCTTAAAATAAATTATATAATGATAAATTATTTTTTGATACAAAATTTGATTAAAAATTCAATATAATAGTAATACCACGTCATCACTGGTATGTAACATCACCCACTAATAGTAAATAAACGCATAAATAGTGAATCTCACATGTTAAATGTAACTAACAATCTAATAAATTTCATATATTTATAGTGAAATTACTTATACTTACATATTACTAATAATGACATCGTCGTTATATTAAAAAAATTTCATAGCTAATATAGTTTATTTATAATAGTCTCTTCATTTTCAATCAAAACAACCATTATTATTTTCATAATTTTTAAAATATCTTTGACATTTTACTATAATAATATTTTTGTAATTTTTTATTTAATTTTTTTTTATGTTTGCAAAAAAAAAAAAAACCCAAAATCCTGGAGGGCACGTGACCCCCTGGTCACATGCTCCCTCCGCCCCTGTATCTACCATAAATAATTAAGTTTTTATTTTTTTTGGTTTTGGTATATTTAAATGTGGGTTTTACAAACTTATAACAATGGAAATAAAGGTTGCTACTATCTCGTCCCGTTTTTTGATGATTTGAACTATTTATATTATAGGGTTCGTCGTGCAGATCATCTAACTGTGGCTCAAAATTTATGGGGACCTCTATATAAACATTAAAACGAGGTCTTATCTAAGTAATCTTTTTAAAGGTTGGGACTTTAAACGGAAAATGTTTGGTAACCCAATTTTTTGTGGCTCGAATGTATTAAAACGACGTCGTTTTGAGTGTTTCGAGCTATGATTTTTCGGGCCACCTATCATTATTGACTTTAAACAATAAGAATGCTTTTAAATTTTCTCGTCAATATTAGGTGATGGCCTAAGTAACTTAATGATTGAACCACCTCTGAGATCATCCATAAAAAATTTAAAAAAAAAAAAATCAAATTAATCAGACATCTATAACCACATCATAACATCACATTTATGTTTTTAAAAAACAAACAACAAACATGATTTTGATAATATAGACTATCTATATATATATTTTTATAAATAAGTAAGGCCTAATTATGTAATTACAAATATTTGATCAACTTAATATTTTTTCATGGATTATATATTCAAATTTTTTTATAATATCAACAGTTTAAATTATTAAAATAGACTCAGGATAAGTCTACATGAGACCTCATAACAGTAAAACTTCATACCCTATATGAGACGAGTAAGAAATGTGAATAGAGTGAATTAGTAAGATAAGATTTTTGAAAACCTTAAACTAGTTATTAAATAAACCTTATCTCACTAGATTTTTGAAAAATTAAAACATTCTCTAATAATAATTTTTTTTAAAACAAGTTCAAATCATTTTTCTTATGATGAAATGGAAAAGAAAAAGAAAAAGAAAAAGAAAAATGCAAAGAAAAGCCAAGTAATAATTTTTATTTTTAGACAGAATCTTATTTTTTCAGAGCCTATAAATTTCAAACCGACCTCAAAAGTCGCCAACTACCAGTCCAAAGCTAAAGAACCAAACAAACTACTGACATTCTCTACTGACATTCTCTCTCTCTCTCTCTCTCTCTCTCTCTCTGTACATTCTATGTACTCTCTTCTCTCTCTACCAAGATCATAGTTGCAGCAAACTCTCTCTCCTCACAAATGGCGATTTTTGGCACAGTTCTCACCCTAAACCAACTCTCTCTCTCCTAAAATTCCCAAAATCTAAAAAATTCCATGAAAATCAATTCGATTTCCGAGAAAATGGATTCATTCAACATCGCTAACTTGAAATTCGAAAAGCCGAACGCGATCATGAGGTACCCTAGGGTTCAAAACATCACGACTCTGCTCCGATTCATCGAGATCTTCTTCCTCCTCCTCATGATCTCCCAACTCTCCACTCAATTCCCACTCTCCGCTCTCAAACTCACCGGTGATTACGTCAGGCGACTAACAATCGCCGTGTTTAGTCCCTGGTTCGTGTTCGTGATCGGAAACGCAATCATCATCACTTTGTTTCTGAAATACAGTACTAGAAATAGCAAAACGAGTTTCGATTTCTGCGAAGAGTATGTTGAGAACAGTTTGAAGAATCAGATCGATCATGGAGTCGAGATCGAGTATCGGAGCAGAGAGAGTCAGTGTGAGAATTTGAAGAGAGAAAGTGGTGAAGAACGATACGGCGGAGTAAGGCGGAGGAGTGCGGCGGCGGTGAGTGGATGTGCGGAGAAGATGAGCGGAGAGGAGTTCCGGCGGACGGTGGAGGATTTTATTGCGAGGCAGCAGAGGTATCTGAGAGAAGAAGAGTTTTCAGCCATTGTTAGATATTGAAGAAGCTCAAGAAATCCTCTGTTTTTCTTGTTTTTTTTTGTTTTTTTTTTTTAAAACTATGTTTCCCTTCTTTGTTTGGAATATGGTTTTTTTTTTTTTTTTTTTATTTAAAAAAAAATTACTTAACAGTGAAGCAGAGAAAAATAACTACAAAAATATGAAAGGATGGTGCAAGCAATTTTATGATGGATGGAAGTAAAGAGTTATAAGGGTACAAATCTCACATACATCTCTTCATATTTGTATTTTTTTTTCCTGCAAAACTGATAAGTAATTTCCAAAAAAAAGAAAAAGAAAAAGTGCTTCAAGTTCTGCCTAGATTTTTCCCTATAAAGATATGCATGTGTACAGTTCTAATCATTAAAGGCTAGGAAGTTCTGTGTAGGCCATCTCCAATTCCAATTTTTTTTATTTATTTATTTTAAATATTAAATTATGATTTATTTACACTTTTTCTTTTTAAATTTTAAAACCCAATAATTAATCACTTTGAGTTTTCATCTTATTAGAATTCGTTGAGTTTAGATGTGATATTTTATTTTATTAGATTAAAAAATTTATTTTGTCTTTTATAACTATTTTAGTCAAAAAGTTCATGTTTAGCTTATGCGAAACGCGGGCTTTATATTTTTTGTGGAATTTTTACAAATTTTTATTCTAAAATTTAAATGGAAGCAAGTCATTTGTGAAATATATGACATATTTATTAACATTTTAAGACAATAGTTTTTATTAATTTTTGAGAGTCGTTATTCTATTCTATTTTGCTCTAAATATACTTCTTTTTTTTTTTTTTGTCTTTTATTATACGTAGTTACATTAATACCCTTAGAATAGGAATAACAGCTCTCTAATTTTTTTAGAGCAATAAAATCCTTATGTAGTGATCTTATTTGCATTAATCTCCCTTATCTTAGTGGCAAAGTGCAAACGGTGTCACCAAATGAGAATATTATTACAATAAAAATTTAATAAATATGTTATGTGTTTTATAGATGATGTGATTTTGTGTAAATCTCTAATAAATTCCTACCAAAAGAGGTTAACTATAACAAGATAATACTTAACCTATTAAGTTTAAAATTCATGAGACAAACTGTAAATAGATCATAGTTTCATAGAGTTTACTGCAACTTATTTTATTTATTTATTTTTTTTTTTGGAACAATTCTACAAAATTTTGTCATAGAAAGTTGTTGAGAAAATTTGATTGAGATATGGGTTCGGCCTTTTTTAAGTCTCACAGGTTCAATTGGGATGTAGGTTAGCTTTTTGACGTTTTAATTTTTTGGGTTAAAAAGTCTCGTTTGGTATAGATTTTTTGATTTTTTTGACTTTTGTAAGAGAAAAGATGAAATGATTATGGTTTGGATATGATATTTTGTTTTATTGGGTTAAAAAGTTTATTTTGTCTTTTTGTGATTATTTTAACAAAAAAAAACCCTATTTTAACTTATGCCAAACGAAGGCACAATCTTCTTGTATTTTATTTTGTGTGATTAATTTATGTGTAAGAAATGAATATGTGTTTCTTCTTCTTTATATATTTATTTTTATTTTTCTTCTTTTCTTTTGTTTGTAGTGTTTGTTTTATACCAAATGATTCAAGAAGATATCAACAATGATAACATACCAAAGAAAGATTAATAATTTTGAAACTATGAAAGTAATGGGTTAACTAGTTCTGAGTTAATCTAATTCACACACACAAAATGAAACATACATACCTGAATATTAAAAAAATTTCAAAAAATATAGAACGTCAAATATAATTAGTTATAAAAAAAATAATGATATTTAATGATGTTTGCAAATTACACATGTATGGCTTTAATAAGATTTTTAATAGGAAATTTTAATATCTGTACCATTGCTATATACATAATCTGTTTATAAGAATTGATGCACATCATCTATGGTATTAAATTTTAGTTTCAATTTCAAAATATATTTACATTGTTTAGATATTGAATTTGTGAAGGAAAAATAAGCTATTACAAAAAATCTCCTTTCTTTTTCTCCTACAAAATTTTGTATTTAGATCTTAAATTTGTGAAGGGTCCAACTTGTCTCAAGTTGAGATCAAGACTGGACCCGTCCAGTCTGGCTCATGGGATTCATTTTTTGGGTCCGTTTTGATAATTCGAACCGTTCAATACTATACGCCTGTAAAAAATCGCGTTGATCGGATATCAATAGCTATGTGATCAAATCAGTTTTGTATAAAAAAATAGACGGTGAAAAAAATAACGGTTGATAAAAAACTGTTTTGTTTACATAGCTATCGATATCCGATCAACGTGATTTTTTACAGGCATATAGTACTCGACGAGTTCTACACATTGAACGGTTCGGATTATCAAAACGGGACCCGTGGTGGGCCCTCACGGGTCCAACAGCACGGTCCAGTCCGATCTTGGACTGGACCAAAGCCACTGCCATTTGTGAAAATAAATGAAAAATAAATGAAAAAAGTTATTATAATGGTTCACAAACCTCTTTACAAACATTTAAATATGATAGTTTTAAATAAATAATTCAAATTCAAAACACTATCAATGATCGCTTAAATAGTAAATAGTTTAAGCTCAAAACACAAAGAATTCTTCATTATTGCAAGGATATTATTGTAGAGAATCATATTCTACTTTTATTGACTTGAAATGAAGTATATATAATTAATAACTTACAAATATAATTACAAAATCAATCACAAAAAATATAATTGTAGCTACATGAGTAGAGTAGCTTTTTTAATGAGAGGCCCCATTATTCAACATGTATGGCTAACCATTATTTTGGACGCGTTTGATATAACTTTTGTTTTAAGTTCAAAATTGATAATAAAAAGGTAAAGGCAAAAAAATATATTCTTCTTATTTTAGATTATTAACTTATTTAAATTATTTTTATCTAATAAATTAAAAAAAAAAAATAGTCTATACATATTTTTTTTTAAAAATAAAAATTATAAACAACCTCAATAAACAATGCAAAACAGATCTTTTTGCGATCAATTATGTGATTTGTCTATGCTCGTAGAAATATTGATACACAATAATACAAGTCAACTAAACAAGACAAAAGTAAACTCATATTTGTGGGTTTGCTTTTCTGTTTTCTGATTGCCCATGTTTTGTGAGTTTTCTCGTTGTTTTGTTTATTGGTGAGTCATCAGTGGTGATGTTAAATTTATTCTATGTGGTGGGGGTTTATAAATTATTCTAGACATCTTCTATTATCGAATTCTTATGATTGATTCTATTTTACAGTATGAGTACGAGTACGAAATGTGCGTCTGTTAGCAAAAAATCTAGTCTCGACAGGGGTGATTCGACAGAGAGGCCAAACTTTTACAAACAACAACAAATCAAGCAAATTGTGGTTTGAACATCCTATGCCTTAATAGATTCAAGGACTTCTTTAGAGGCTGTAGTGCAAAGAAACATAAAAGAAAAAATTGAAAATCAATTGTTGAACAAACAAACAAACTTGGAATTTAATTAGTAAAATTAAACTTCCAGTTCAATGTACATGACAATCGACAGAGAATTCTTAGTTACAGAAACTGAACTACAGATAGACTACTCCTAAGTAAGAACTAACTAAGTTAAGTTACTCCTAATGCTATAAGGGTTATAAATTTGTTTGAAGGTCCCTCTAACTTCGAATTCCTAGCTTTTATATTGCTGGTTTTCAAACTCCACTGCTGCTCTGCTGCCACGTGTTCCATCATATAGCCAACTAGTTCCACTTCAATGCCCATGATCTCTGCAACTGCCAGTAACTGCTTCTCTATTGCAACTTTTCTCCTTCTAGGAAACATGACACGTATCCTGTATGCTTTGCATGCTAACTTTATGGCTTGACGCCTGGGCCATATTTAGCCACGTTCCACTTCATTACTAGACAAATCGACAGAAAAACTGGAACTGCCACGTCTGTCTCTTTGACTATTTCTTTTATGTCACTTGCTCTGTACTCTAGGCTTCATATTCACTCACTTTTCACTTGTAAACTTGTGGAAACTCGTGGTCTTTAAGCCTAGCATCCGCTGGACCACTTCTCTGCATTTGTTACATACAATCGACAAAGAATATATAATTTTTAGTGTCAACAATGCCCCCCTCATTCAAGACAAAAAGGAGTTTTTGTCTTGAATGATTATTTAAAAGAAGTAAAGTTGGACATTTAAATATTTGGGCTGTTTATCAATTTGTAATAAGGCCCAAATGCTAAAAATTAGTCAAACATAATTTCCCAGAACTTTGAGTAAGCCTAACTGACCAAACTATCAAATAAAGCCCAAGCTTAAAAAGGCCCACTACAAGCTATTTGAATGCCAGAATTCAAATCACCATTTCACTATTCTCTATCTCTCTCTGCTATTTGCTTCTTCAACCTTTTGACTTCGAAAAACCCTTCTGTTCACACTCTCTAATGGCGCCTAAACGAGGTCAGGTCAAAGGAAAGAAACAAACTAAGTCCCCACCTGTACAACGCATTCCAATCGATTTTCAGCAGCTACTGCGTCAAAACATCTTTAACAGCTGCATTATCCCACGCTATTGCAACTCTGTAGAAGGAGAACTGGGCCCTTCTTTCAATATAATCATTCCTGATGTGCTTCAACCCCCGATCTTGTCCTATTGCGTATTAATGAAACATTACTCTTCAACAAAGCAAAGCTGTCATGGAACCATTGGGATTCCAGCCCTAATCCTCTGTGCACATGGCAAAGACCTAATTCAGACTGGAAACGATGGGTCCAACGAATGATGATATACGACATTGATCTCTGGAGAGCTTTAGGTATTTACGATGTCATCAAGTTATCAACTTTCTCTCCAAATATGGACAAATGGGCCATTAGTGCTGCTATACGTTTTTGGTCTTCATCATGTAATTCCCTCATTCTAAAATGTGGTATGATGTCACCTACTATTCTTGATGTTGTTCATCTAATTGGCCTTCCTTTTTCTGGTCAACATATCAGTGCCCTTTTAACCCCAAAAACACCTATCAAGTTGGACACTGACCTCTGTTATGGGAATTTCAAACAAAGTACCAAAATTCTAGCCTTAAACCCACAGATGAGGAAAGAACAGCTTTTTACTTACTATGGCTTTCCCAACATTTTCTTTGTGTTTCTGGTTTGAAAATCACTAAAGAATATCTAGCATTAGCCACTTGCATTCAGGAGGATATAGAATTGGCTCTTGCCCCCTTTTTACTAGGCACCTTATACAAAGGTCTCTTTTCTTTAGTGGATAAAGAAATTGATCATAATGATGATGGTCCTTTCTGGCTTTCTCAAGCCTAACTTTATGCTTCTTTTCTTGAGATTAGGCCTACTACTCAGACTCCATTTCTCTCTACATGCCAAAGCTATGCTGAATTTTTTCTTTCCTTTAGACCAACCACCTCTAACTCTTTCACTAAGGTGTTCACTTTTCTTTATGAACTACATATTGACAGAGATCCTCAGCTTTTCATCCATTTTCACCAACTTCACTACACTTCATCTAGACTCACCAACATCCATGATAATCCTTCTATATTAGGTGATGAATTGAGACAACAACAAAAACATTTTTGGGCTCAGATCCTTACTCCAAGATACATTTTAGTGGGAGGGTCCCTTTCAACTAGCAGAATTTCTAACTGCAGTTTTGAAAGCTATAACCCCTGCCAATGGGCTAGGCAAATGGGCCTCTATCAAACTGTTCCTTGCCCATATTTTCATCCCACTATTCATGAGCAAGTTGGAGCTAGAATTCAATTCAAAAATCAAGCAGTTGTGGAGGCCCTTCTAGCCCACAATCAAGAACTATTTGATTAATTCAGCTTCTACTACTGCAAAGTCACACCCTTTCTCTCTACAAGATTCAGAGACTGGTGGCTTCTTATGAGTGCAGTAATCTTTAATAAAGAAACTCAGATATGCCTCTGGAATGTGCACCCTGACAACAACAAAAAAGGAGTGACCATGAGCATTGGTAAACAGCTATCTTCTTCTTATTTTATATTTCTTGTTAAAATTTCTTTTTTGGGTTATAACAATATATATCTTTTCTATATATATGCAGCTGAATCCCCAGTCAAAGCCATTCCTTTGGCTACAGAAATGCCTACTCCTACTATCCAGAAAAGAAAACATAAGGGTAATCCCTTGAACACCACTAATGCTGAAGGTTTCACACCTTCCAAACTAGGTGTAGAGACTGAACAAAGGGTTCAGACTAGAGAAGAGGAACTTAAAAAATTCTTTACATCTCAATCACAACCAGAAGGTTGTATTTCTCAACCAACATTGGAAGGTGGTGCAACACGTGAGAGGAGATCTAAAAGAAGACAAAAGGAACCAGTTCCTCCACCATCTCCGGCTGCACCAGCTTCTTCCTCTTCCAGTGGTGCAGCACTTGTAAGGAGACCTAAAAGAAAGCAAGAACAACTAGCTCCTTCACAAGCTCCTGCTGTACTAGCTTCTTCTTTTTCTAGTAGTTCATCTTCTCGTCCCATAATGGTATAAATCTTACTCAATCTGTCAATTTTGTTATCATTTTAAATATAATGACATTTTATTTTGCTTGTTTAACATTTTCCTTTTTTTCTTTCAGACATATCTTAAGTCATACAAAAAGAGAAAACTTGTTTCTTTGGCCACATTTTCTTTTTCTCATGAAGATATACTTGAAACTCATACCAACCTATATCCCCATCTTCCTGAGAATGAAGAACTGGCTGAGGCACCAGTTAATCCTCCTGAAAGCCAAACTGAATTGCCACATTCTCAATTAAACCCCTTTGAGGAAGAACAAATTGATTAAAGGAGAGTCAGTTTAAGAAACTTGGCTCCTGAACTGGCTCAAATTTTGTCTGAAATTCCCCAAGAAGTGGCTTTAGGAGACCTAATGGCCTTCCCTCTTAGAGGGGTGCCACATGGAACTGATGAAGTCATCACTTTTCCTGGTGTGGCTTCTTCTCCAGAAAAATCAGCAATTCCTAAACATGCTCAAAAAGATCCAGTTAATTCAGACCATGTCAGAGAAGCTCCCATTGACTTATCCACTAATTCTGACAACCACACATCTCCTATCAACAGAGGTTCTTCTGTCCATAAGCATGTTTTTGAGCCAGATGACAACTTTCTAAATGAAGTTGACAGAGCTCACACTGAGGGTTTAGATGATGAATCAACCTCAAGTGATATGAGAATTCCTCAACCAACTATCATCACTTCCATTACTCAGTCATTTCCAATTCAGGTAACATTTTCCCACCCATACACCTTATTCTTATTTTATATATATATATATATATATTTAGATGTATACGGTTTAAAAAACAATCCCCTTTCATTCTCTTATGCAAGACTGAGATGCCTTTTCAAACCTCATTGACTGCTGACATGGGGGTGCAGACTACACCAGCTCAAAGTCCCTCAAGAGAGATCTTGGGTACTTCTACCTCACCTCATATTGTCACAAAGGTAATAATCTCTCATATCATTTTCCATATTCATTATTTTTTCATTTGTTAACTTTACTTTTTTATGACTACAATCTACAGTTATCTCTTCTTCTTTCATTCAAGATTTACTTTTGGGAATTTCTGCTGTTCAAGAAATTGTTGCTAATTTAACTTTTAAAGAAAAATTGAAGCAACTATCCAATGAAGAGCAAGAACTTATTGAACAATTTTTTAATTTACTTGATCAACCACTGGATGTCTTGGCTCTCTCTCAAACTACAATTTTGATTGACTGTTTGGGAGCCATTGCACCACTGATGCCTCAACTTTTTGATCCAGACCAAGTGCAAACATCTCAAACCTTCATTTCAGAGTTTCCTCAACATTTAATGGCTATCAATCAATTTCAGACTGAGCCAAAAACTGTTGAGAATCAAGCTGAGCAAGTGAGGAAAGCAGTGCATGTTCTAACTGAAGCATCTGCTAGATCACAATCCCTCATTGCTCAATTTAACACTCTTACAGCAGAAGAAACTTAACTAGAAACTCAACTGGCCCACGTGAGAGCCCAGAAAGCTGCCATCGAACAAGAACAAACCTACCTTTCTTAGCAAATTCCAAATCTTCTTGCTCAAGCAAAAAGTGGTCCACTAGCTTTCAAGCAAGCCCAAACCAAACTTAGGCAAAATAAGCTAAAGCATCAGATTGCTCTTCAAGCTTGGAGCAGACTCTCAATGTATTTCCGAAGGAATTAGGCCAAATGGAAACATTCATTATTTGTTCTTCTGTACTTTTGATACAAGTTTAATGAAAATACTTATTACATTTGTTTTGGCTTTACTCTTTCTGTCATATATCTTTGTTTTCATGTGTATAAACTCATGCATTCCCACATGGTTGGATAATGCTTCTTTAAATATTTGCCGTTAATTATCCTTCTGTGTGGCTCACCTTCTAAAGAAGCAAGATGATAGGCTCCTCCTCTAAGAACCTTATGTATTTTAAATGGTCCTTCCCAATTCGAAGACCATTTACCATATTCTGGGCTTTTAAATCCAACTGGCAAAATGGTTTTCCACACTAATTCTCCTTCAGAAAATAATTTACTCTTAACTTTCTTGTTATAATTTCTCTCAACTTTCTTTTTTTGAGCCACCAAATGATTAAAAGCCACAATTCTTTTTCCTTCTAAATCTTGCAACTCAATCGATAGTGCCTCTGAATATTCATCCATAGGAATATCCAAATGCTTGGCCAGTCGATTAGATCTCACTATCACTTCCAAAGGTAATATAGCATCATGCCTATAAACTAACTCATATGGAGTTGTACTTGTACTATTCCTTTTGGAATTTCTATAAGCCCAAAGCATTTCTAACAGGAGATTATGCCAATCTCTAGGATTGTCTTCAATCATTTTCTCTAAAGTATTTTTGACAATCTTGTTTGTTGCCTTAGCTTGTCCATTTGCCTGGGCATAATATGGTGAAGAGTTTAATATCTGAATGCCGTATTCTTTGGCAAACTCTTTAATCTCATCCCCATTGAACACTGTACCTTGATCGACAGTGATAGATTGGGGTAAACCAAACCTATGTATCAAATTCTTTTTCAAGAATTCAATAACTTGGGCTTGTGTCACCACTTTTAAAGGTATTGCCTCTATCCATTTAGTAAAATAGTTAGTGGCTACCAATAAGTAAGAATGTGCTTTAGAAGATGCTAAGAAAATTTGCCCAGTTAAATCCATTGCCCATACTCTAAAAGGCCAAGGTTTAACCACTGAATGCAGGCTGGTAGCTGGTACCCTTTGAATATTGCCATGCTTCTGGCAACTCTGACATCCTTTTGCATACATTATGCAATCTTTTCTAATGGATGGCCAAAAATAACCATACCTGTTAATTAGCCATCTCATTTTATCACCAGCCTGATGGGGCCCCACAAATTCCTTCATGTGCTTTGGCCATAGCTTTCATTTGGTCTAATTTACCAATACAAAGTAGAGCCAAACCATCATGAGTCTTTCTAAACAAATCATCTCCCATAACAACATAGTTTAGGGCTTGAAACCTCACCTGCCTACTATTTTTTTCACTGGGATTCGATAGGTACTTTATCAAAGGGAATCTCCAATCTTCTTCTGTCACATCCAAAGTGAGAATAGGTAGGAAATTCCTACACCTATTTTTAAGTGCAGAAAAGTTTCTTTTTTGAATTCAAATCACCCTTTCCTAAGCTCCTTTAGGTATTTTTAGTCCAGAAGCTGCTTGAGCCATCTCATTAGCCTCCTTATTCTCCAGTCTAAACCTATGTGTGAATGTGATATGGTCAAAGAAACTAGTTAACTATTTAACCTTAGTTAAATACTCTTCTAGAGCACTACTAACACATTTGAACTCTCCCAAAACTTGTTTGATGACTAACTGGGAATCTCTAAAAACCTGGAGACTTCTAATCTTGAATTCTATGGCCAATTCTAAGCCAATTATCAAGGCTTCATATTCAGCTTGATTACAAGACTGTACATGTTGTGCTTCCAACTGATGTGCAAACTGATATATTTGCTTATTTGGTGCAATCAACACAATACCTGCTCCAACTCCTTTATCTGTTTTTGAACCATCAAACATCAATTTCCATGGTTCACTTTCCACCAAATTGACCTCATATAGGTCTAAATCGACAAAAGTGCCAGGGTGTTCCACCAAGAAGTCAGCCAAAGCTTGCCCCTTGACTGCTTTTTGTGGCACATATTTGAGACAATACTCAATTAATGCTAATATCCATTTACCCTGTCTCCCCTTTAAAATTGGTTTAGACAACATGTATTTAATAACATCTGTTTGTGCTATCACAAACACTTCTGTTGGCAGCAAATAATGCCTCAATTTAATAGCTGCAAAATAAAGTGCCAAACACAATTTCTCAACAGAATTATATCTAGTTTCAGCATCATTTAACCTTCTACTTAGGTATTAAATGGCTTGCTCATGACCCATATCATTTTCTTGAGCCAATAAACAACCAATTGACAGGTCCGAAGCTGATATATACAATTTCAAAGGCTTTCACATCCGGTGACATAAACCTTTGGAGGGTTTGTCAAGTATTTTTTGAGCAAGTCAAAAGCTTCTTGATGGCACACTTCCCATTTAAACTCATGGTTTGACTTAATTTTCACTAAAGGAGAGAATGCTAAAGTTTTCTTGGCCAAATTAGCTATGAATCTTCTCAAAAAATTTACTTTTCCAAGAAAACTTTGTTACTCTTTCTTGTTGGCTGGAGGTTTTGCCCCCAAAATGGCTTTGGCTTTATTAGCATCCACTTATATTCCTTTGTGATGTACTAAAAAGCTTAAGAAATTTCCAGCAGATACCCCAAATGCACACTTTAAAGGATTCATTTTGAGTTTGTACGTCCTCATTCTTTGAAATGTCTGCTGCAAATGTTCTAGATGCTCATCAAAACTGTTAGATTTGATGGCTACATCATCTATATATACTTCTAAATATTTTCCAATCAAATCATGGAAAATGAAATTCATTGTCCTTTGATAAGTTGCTCCTGCATTCTTTACTTCAAAAGGCATGACTACCCATTCAAATGTCCCTAAGGCACCAGGACATCTAAATGTTGTCTTATATGTATCCTCTGGGTTAATAAAGTTCTGATTATACCCAACATGTCCATTCATAAAGGACAGAACCTTGCTCTTGGCTACTGAATCAACTAACATATCAGCCACTGGCATAGGATATTCATCTTTAGGAGTTGCTAGATTCAAATTTCTAAAATCTATACACACTCTTAACTTACCATTTTTCTTCATTATAGGGACAATATTAGACAACCATTCAACATACCTAGCTGTTCTAATAAAACCTACATTGAGCAACCTTTCGATTTCTTCCTTAACCAATAAGGCGACTTCATTAGTCATCCTTCTTGGGGGTTGTTTATGAGGAATACAATTTTCTTTAATTGGGAGTCTATGCTCCACCAATGTTCTATCTAAATCCAGAAATTTCTTCATAAGTCCACGCAAAGCAATCCACATACTCAGAAAGCAAACTAACTAGTTTGCTCTTACATTCATTAGATAGATTAGCATTTACATAGATGGGCCTCTTACAGGCCTTACTTCCTAAATTATATTCCTCTAAAGGGTCCTGCACATATGCCTTGAGATCATCAAGTTTGGCAAGAGCTGCCTTCAGATGTTCCAGTTGCACCTCTTTATAACTCAGAGGGCTACTGTCGATTACACATTCTGCCCAAGGACAATTAGGCAAACACTTAGGGCTAAACTTACTTTCTAAAAAGAAATAAAAAAGCCTAGAAAAAGTAGATTTAATTACATCAGCTGTCTCATCCAACTTGTCTTCTCCTGTTACTTGCACTTGCATCACCTCTCATCTTCAGCAATTTCCTCTATCACAAGCCTCTTCTGCTTCTGCATCAGGCTTGGTTTGGCCAATTCCTGGCCTATCTGCTTGAAACCTTCCTTAATGAAGGCCTTGAACCCTTCAGTAGTTAAGCCTTTCCCCTGTGATTTGACTTCTTCTTTATCAATCATAACTGGGCCCAAATCCTCATCATACAGCACAGCCTCTATGTTGTTGACATCAGCAACAAAAGGATTTGCCTCAGCCCAGAAGATTTCCATTCCTTTTTTATTCTGACCACCACCAGTTAGAAAAATTAATGCTTGGTGAAAAGATGAAGGTACACATCCATTAAGCTGAATCCAATCCCTACCTAGGAGCACATTGTAATTAGAAGTGGAGTCTATTACAAAGAAAGTTGTTCCCATTAACCTGGAACCAACTTGAAGCTGTAAAGCTATTACTCCTCTAGCCTCAGATGATCCACCAGAAAAATTACTTATATTTACCTCAGTAGGAAGTAAGTCATCGACAGACTTACCAATAGCTTTTAGTGTCGTAGATAGGAGAATGTTGACAATAGCCCCATTGTCTACCAACACCTTTTCCACTGGTACCCCATCCAGAAACGCTTTAACATACAAAGGCCTCAGATGTTTAATAAGCTTATTTTCTGGTTTTTGAAGTACAACTTTCTCCCCATCTACAGATTTAATGACCCCGATTGATCTCAATGGTTTGGCCTGTGTCTCAACTATTCCTATCTGAACAAGTGGTTCTGCCAAATCTTCAACATCACCTGCCAAGTTATCTAGCTGGTTTGGTTTGGCCTGAAACCTCTGTGGGATGGCCATAATCATGTTGCACTCCTTGGAAGAGGGCAAAGAACCAAAATGAATGGCAGCCAATTTTTCTCCAAAGTCACCACCAGAACTGTCTGATTTCACTTCATCTTCCTTAACTCCTTCATTAACATTCTTGTTATCAATGACCATCTCCTAACCTTGATCATCTTTCATTACCACATCTTTTTTTGTTATTGTTATCTTCTTCATCAGACATCAAATCTTTCTCTAACTGTTTTAGCTTTTGCCTTAACAAAGCCTTCTCTGAAAACTTACCCACATGTCTGTCCTCGGTCTCTTCTAGTCCCATTTTCATTTTCAAAATCTGAACTGGTTGTACTGGATGGGTCTTAGAAGTTGAACCTTTCACTTTTTTTCCCTTTAGCAGCAGGAACCAATCCTTTCCTAGTCCACACTAAGTCTTGTTTTCCATATGGTTTATCCCATGCAGCAATGGACATCATAGCATGAAACCTTCTTTGTTCTCTCCTTTTCTGAGTTCTTGTTTCTCCCATTGGTCTCCAACCACTCATGGGAAACTTTGGATGTGACACTCCTTGCCATCCCAAATGGGATGGTATTAGAGGTTTCACCATTCTTGGCTGGACTAGTTGCATTTCTGGCCTCACTCTTAGGCCATGATGCTGCTGCTGATATCCTCCAGATGGTCTTGTGAATTGTTGATGCCCTCCATATGGCCTTTCAAATTGTTGATGGCCACTATGTGATGTACCAAATTGCTACTGTTGGCCACTATATGGCCTAGTCAAAACCTTTGGGTTCCCATAAGGCTTAGAACCCTTATGTTGATTGAGCATATCCCTCACATTACTAGCTCCAACCAAGCATGGATGAACAGGTGTTCCCTGGAATAAGAATGGAGCATCATCCTTACCATAGTTCTCTGCAGGTCCAAAAATTCCAGGATCTATTCCATCATAGAACAAACAATCGTTATCAAAAATTTGTAAATCTCCACTTTTCATAGTATTGAACCTCAGGCCAATATCTTTTTCAATTTGTTGGATCCCATTAATCACAATGGCCTTAGCTTTTTTTTTCTCAGAACCACATCTGAAACAGATGAAACTCTCACTTGGTTCCTTTTGAACTCTTTTTCCTTTTGCTTCTTTTGCCATTTTCTCCAGACTTTCCTTGTGAAGTTTTTTTAACTCCACCAACAGAACTCTAGGATTTTTCCCTTTTTCCTTCTGATCAGTAGCCACCATATTGATTTCCACCATACTAGGAAATCGATCACTGTCAATAGCCATTACTCCTTTATCTTTTTCGACATATTTCAACATCCCTTTCTGAATTAAATCCTGTACACAATTGCGAAATGTAACACAATTATTAGTAGAATGTCTGAAAGAATTATGCCATTTGCAATATTCCTTGCCAACTCTGTCCCTTTCTTTAGGAATGTTGTGGCCTGGAGTTAAAGTTAAAAACTTATTTGTTAATAACTCATCAAATAATGCATCTACTTTAGACAAATCAAAAGAATATTGTCTATGTGATATAGCTACATTCTTTTTGGCTGGTTGTGTTGCTGGCATGCTTATAGGTTGGTCTGTCTTTCTTAATATCACACAAACCACAGGCTTTTTACTTATTACTTGGGTAACATCTATGTCAACTTCCATGTCAAATTCGACTTCTTGATAATAAGTGCCTAATGAAGCTGCATTTCTATGTTGTTCTTCTCTGAGAATGGCCTCATAACTAGTTGCCCTTGAAGACAACTCAAATAAATCCCTAAACATCATGCCTTCAAAAAATTTCCTAAGCTCAAAATCTAAACCATTTTGGGCTAATCTTATTATTTCTAGTTCAGGCATATATACATGACAGCGGTTTTTTGCTTTTTTAAACCTGTCGATGTACCGTTTTGCACTTTCTCCTTGTCTTTGTTTAAATTTTGACAAGTCCACCATTGTCACTTCAGGTTTAGTTCTAAAGAACTGAGCATGAAACTGATTTTCTATGTCTTGCCAAGTGTGAACAGAGTTCTCTAGCAAGTTAATAAACCAAGTAAATGCCACTTTCGACAAAAAATTAGAAAAGAGCTTTAACTTTAAATTATCATCACAACCAGGTTCTCCACACTGGAGTATGAATCTGCCCATATGTTCTATGGTTGATTGTCTTTCCTCCCCCGTGAATAAAGTAAACTCAGGAATTCTGTAATTCCTTGGAATGAGAATTGTTTCTATCCATGGAGGGTAAGGACTCCTAAACATTGGTCTATCTGGCCTTCTCAAGCCTGGACCATACATTTCCTGTATGATGTTCATTATTTGTTGTCTGTTGACTTGAGGTTCTAAGTATTGCTGTTGCTGCCCTCCTTCTTCAACCTCCGGTCGGAAGTAAGGATTAGGAGGACGAGGCCTTCTAGGCCTTAGATGCATCATGTAGGGTTCAAAATATGGTTAAGGCATGGTAAAATCCCTTGCATCTTGAGGCCTTACTTGATTAAATGGCCTATTTCTCTATTTTTCCATAGCCTGATAACCAAGCCCTTCAAATGCAAGATTATCATACATTTGTGGCCTTAGTTGCCCCCCAGGTCTCATTCCCATATTATTTATATTGTAATTAAACACTGGGTTTGTATGATATGTGGGTTGTTCCTTCTCAAACATTGGATTTATGTTCATTCCCTCCTCATATCTCTCTTGGAGTGTGGGAGGTCTATAAAATGATGCGGGTTCACTTACTTTTTCATGCTGTTGAAGGGCCATTTGGGGCTTAGGTTGTGCTCTCTTCCCATGTGCTTCCTCTCCAATCCTTCTTGATTTACTGGGCTTGATGTTGGCTTTCTCAAACAAAGCCATTAAATCATCAATCATCACTTGGTTCTCATATGCTGACATGGAACCAATTGCTTCTTCAGGTATCTTGACAAAAGAGCCTTTCTTGAATCAACATTGAACAAGCTGGATTGGCCAGTTTTGGCCACATTTTGGCCATTTCCTTGGCCTATTTCTTGTCTGGCCACTGAATGGCCATCAGTTAAGTTGTCTTGCACTCCTTCAATTCCATCGCCCAACTCTTCTTCACCTTCGACCCTTTTCTCAGGATCTTCAAAGACTTCATGCTGTTTTTTCCTAGCTATCACTCCAAATTAGACAGGTCCCACCGGGCATGCCAAAATATGTTAGCAAAAAATCTGGTCTCGACAGGGGTGATTCGACAAAGAGGCCAAACTTTTACAAACAACAACAAATCAAGCAATTGTGGTTTGAACATCCTATGCCTTGACAGATTCAAGGACTTCTTTGGAGGCTGTAGTGCGAAGAAACAAGAAGGAATAAACTGAAAATCAATTGTTGAACAAACAAACTTGGAATTTAATTAGTAAAATTAAACTTCCTGTTCAATGTACATGACAATCAACAGAAAATTCTTAGTTACAGAAACTGCACTACAGATAGACTACTCCTAAGTAAGAACTAACTAAGTTAAGTTACTCCTAATGCTATAAGGGTTATAAATTTGTTTGAAGGTCCCTCTAACTTCGAATTTCCAGCTTTTATATTGTTGATTTTCAAACTCCACTACTGCTCTGCTGCCACGTGTCCCATCATATAGCCAACTACTTCCACTTCAATGCCCATGATCTCTGCAACTGTCAGTAACTGCTTCTTTGTTGCAGCTTCTCTCCTTCTAGAAAACATGATACGTATCCTGTATGCCTTGCATGCTAACTTTATGGCTTGACGCTTGGGCCATGTTTGGCCACGTTCCACTTCATTACTAGACGAATCAACAGGAAAATTGCAACTGCCATGTCTGTCTCTTTGACTATTTCCTTTCTGTCACTTGCTCTGTACTCTAGGCTTCATATTCACTCGCTTTTCACTTGTAAACTTGTGGAAACTCGTGGTCTTTAAACCTAGCATCCGCTGGACCAATTCTTTGCATTTGTTACATACAATCGACAGAGGATATATAATTTTTAGTGTCAACAGTGTCTGAATATTTTTATAGGTTCTTTCCTTTGTTGGATTTTTTCTTTGTTTGGTGCAAGTGTTGGGTTGGATGAACTCTTACAAGTGCCATTTGATTTTCTTTAATGGATTTTCTTCAGATAAAAAAAAAAAAAAAAAAAAAACTATCGATGAAATCCATGGAAGTATCAGAGGAAATCACCTTCTCATTCCTTGGCTTCAAATTCCTATATGGCTAATGTCAACGATTATTCATTGGCCCTTGTTAAGGTGTATTTATAGTTGTATTAATTGATTTTTATTTGTGTTTAGGTTTGATAGATTCATTTTGAGATCGATTTTGGTAATTTAAATTATTTACTTTTTAAGACTCGTTAAGTAAAATATTTATACAAAAAATCAAGATGATTGTACATAAATGATTGAATCATATTTATTTTTAAAAAATAAACGACAAATATAATTTCAAGAATAATCATCAATTTTTTGTAATATAAATTTGATTTAAATATATAGTTATTAAAAGCCGATTATCTTGATTTTTTATATCAATATTCTACTCATTAAATCCTAAAAAGTAAATATTTCAAATCACTAAAATCAGTCATAAAATGGACCTACCAAACCCAAACGTTCTCTCAAAGTGAAATCACAATCTCTCATAATTTTCTATTTTAACTTAGATGCATTTATTGTTGTGACTATTTTATTAATTTTTTGAATTTATATATAATATTTTATATCTTCTATGCACACTTGTTATATCACCCTTCGTATATATGTTCCACAATGACTTGAGAGAGATAATACCAATAGAGGAGAACAAAAAGAGAGAAATTTCACACTTTCAATTCTCTGCTCTAATCATTCACTTGACACCCCAAACCAAACTATGTTGCAAAACATGTTTTCAGAAGCCAACATGCCTTCTGCAAAAACAGTGGTTACCACAGCAGCTTCCATAGCTACTTCTGCCATGTTGGTCCGATCAATCGTTTGCGATTTGGTCCCATATGATCCAATATATCTCTTCTCGAAAATCTGAACCATTTTCAAGTCTCTCATCTGAAGAGTCTTGATCATTGAAGAATTTGATGGGCTTATTGGGAATCAAATCTACAAAGCTACTCAAATCTATTTGGGATCCAAAATCTCTCTCCGTACCCAATTGTACAAAGTGAGCATACCGGAGAAAGAGACAAAGATTTCAACGTCCATGGCAAAAAATCAATCAATGATAGACAATTTCAATGGGGTTCAATTCAAATGGCATCAAGTCGAAATAGACATTGAATCCAAGCAAGCTATGTACCTGGATCAATACTCAATCGCGCCATCACGATCAAAAAATCGGCATTTTGAACTCATATTTTCCTTTTATACTAAAAGAGGCAAAGAATTTGAAATATGAGAGAAAGGCTTTAAAGATACATACTTTGAATAATGCACACGCGCAGATGTACTCAGGCATGAGTTATACTTGGGATTCGATAAATCTTGGCCATCCATCCACATTTGAGACATTGGCAATGGATGCGGAGATGAAGAGTGTAAAATGAATTGATAGAGAGATAGGGAATAAATTGAGTATATTGATTATATTGAATGCATATGTTCAGTCTATTACACAAAGGGAAGCTCACTCTCTTTTATAGAGAGGAGAGTACATAGGATGCCAAAGGGGCACCGAAAGCAGAAAGCAGAAACAATAATAATGATTTGCTTTACTTTACATAAATGTATGATAGCTATTTACACTAACATATTTACACTAACACCCCGCCCTCATGCCCCGCAAACTCAAGAAGGGAAAGCATCAATCAACTTGAGTTTGGAAACGAGATCACTGAAGCGACCAGGAGGATGAACTTTGGTGAAGATATCAGCAGGTTGATCGACAGAAGCAATAGGCGAAGCAGAACAGTGCCACGAGTAACATGCTGGCAAATGAAATGACAATCAATCTCAATATGCTTGGTGCGATTATGAAAAACATCATTGTGAGCAATCTGAATGGCACTCTGATTGTCACAATAGAGAGAGGTAGAGCCAGAAGAAGAAATGCCCATGATGGAGGATCTAGAGAGGTTTGTAAGGTGAAAAGACTTTTATCGGAGGGTTGGGAAGGCTTGGAAACGTGGGTACTTGTTGTGTGGGCCACTGG
The DNA here is from genome assembly GCA_025200525.1 of Camellia lanceoleosa. Lineage (NCBI taxonomy): Eukaryota > Viridiplantae > Streptophyta > Magnoliopsida > Ericales > Theaceae > Camellia > Camellia lanceoleosa. Next base: position 204,299,338 of record CM045760.1, read on the forward strand.
GGACAGGAAAATCGAGCTTGATTGCTGCAATGGCAAATTACTTAAAGTTTGATGTGTATGATTTGGGACTGATATACTTGACAATTCGGTAGTGGAAGTTGTTGATTGCGACGGCAAATCGGTGTATACTTCTTGTTGAGGACATAGATTGTAGCATTGACTTGGAAGATCAAAGGGATGCAGAGGAGGAAGTTTTGAGGATGCTTCAATCTAATGAAGTAAGGCATGCTCAGACTATTAATATTGTTAGGGAAAACAAAGAAAACCAAGCAAGTCCTTCTTGTTGTTCCATTTTGTTTCTTTTTCTTAGTTACGTAGATCATCTTCTTGATCCTCTTGCCACATTCATTGATTTCATTCTCGGGCTTTTTTGAAAAATGTTTTTTTTTATATTTTTTAATTTGATATAACTGCACATGAAAGTCAATGAAAACGAGATTGTATGGATGTAAAATGCTTTTTGATTTTTAAAGGTGAAAAACAATTTTTTAGATTAGATTTATCTATTCAACCACTATTGTCAGCACCATGAACACCTTATCACGACCACCACTCTACTAACTCTACCATTGCCACCACCGCTACTACTGCCACCTTCACCATCCTGCCAATACACCACTACCACAACTACTAGGACATCACTTTAAGGGTCGCAACTAAATAAAAGAAAACGTTTTTCTGCATATGACACTTTCCAAAAAATGCAAAAATCATACATGCCATAGTCCCACCGTTAAATTTCACATTTTTTTCCTTCTTATCCTAGGTAACACTATTAGGACTGTTAAATTTCATCGATGGACTGGTCGAGCTGTGGAGACGAGCAAATCATCATGTTCACGACCAATCACAAAGAAAGGCTAGACCCAGCTCTGTTCGCCTTGCACGGATGGATGTGCACATCCACATGTCTTATTGCCCTTGTGAATTCAAAACCCTAGCTACAAATTATCTTGGGCTCAATGACCACTCTTTTCCTGAAATTGAAGGTTTGTTGGGGAAGACAATGGTGACCCCAGCAGAAATTGGGGAGCAACTACTGAAGAATGAGGACCCTGAGAGTGTATTGGAAGGCTTGGTTGAGTTCCTCATAGAGAAGAAGAGGGTGGCTGGAGAAATGGAGGCCAAAAAACTAGATCAAAAAGAAGATGATGTAGAAGAGATTGGCAACAAGAATGCAAGGAAGAAGGGGAAAGCGCTGATGGAGAAATGCTAGAGACTCATCATTTAGATTTCTATATTCGATGACAATGATGTGATAAGGCAGTGGAACCTTACATAATTGAATGAGTAATAAATCAAAAATTAACACATATCACGTCACGTCTTTATGAATCACATTAGAACTATTTGAGGGGTTTCAAACATTTTCTGTTCTTTGATGGGACACAAAATGCAGCCATGAGGTAGAGGAGCTTTTGTTGAGTAATTCTATAACCAAAAACTCAAAAAACAAAATAAATAAATAAATAAGTATGATCCAGATTTAACATTTGTATCAGAAGACTCACTGACCACCCGAATAATGAATGTAAATCACACATTCGTTTTCCTTGATATTTTTTGGTTCCTCTAGCTTCTTTTTTTTTTTTTTTTTTGGATCTCCGTCTGCACTACATTCCAAACTATATAATTATGCTTTCAAACACATTACATTTTGTTCTTCTCTATTGAGGATCGTACATGTGACTATTACTAATTTCTGTATTTTGGAGATTTCTATGTATCAAGCAATTTGGAGTGTAGAGAAAAAGAGAGACTTTGAAAACGAAGTATCATAACCCAAGTCTAGGACAAGCTTGGAGATCTACAAATACTGCATATATTCTAAAGATTTTGACTTAGAAGAATTTTATTCATATTCAGCTATATTTTACCACTTTAATTTGTTTGTGTTCATGTGATTGAACTTCAAGCAATAATATGATGCAAACTTCTATATATACTTAGGCCTCGTTTGGAAACAGGTTAATTTAGTAACTTTTTGGCTATTTGGCTAAAATAGGAGCTAAAAAAACTAGTATGTTTGGGATAACTTTTTGACTTTTTACGAAAAAATGTGCAAAAAGTAAAGAGAAAAGAGAATCTTTGACTTTTTGGTATGGGTTGTTGGCTTTTTGGCTAATTTAGTAACTTTTTAACTTTTTGACTAAAAATGAAGGTTCCCAAACGAGGCCTTAAAACATCTTCAGACTTTACTCAAATTTTTACTTTAATTTAAGTAGAAAGTTGAATAAAAAGTATATTTAATATGAAGCACTACAATAGACAAACAAAAACAAATAAAGAGAACTAGGAAGAACTTAAAAATTCAATCCTCAAACCATTAAAAGCATTTTGGGGAAAAACAGAAACAAAATTCAAACCAAATCAAATTTTTTCTGATATCCTGGGTCTCCCACCACATCAATTGAGGTCATCAAAACATCTCTAGGTTTAGCAATCTGTAATAAAGAGAGAACTAGGAAGAACTCATAATCCAAGTCTGTTCATCGGTACACTGGTATATGCAGCACATAAAAAGGTGTAAACTTCATATAACAGGTCCAAACCAAACCAAACCAAACACAAAATCCTAAATCACCTTAGATCCACTATTTCTGTGTTGAACTAAAGGATTCTCAGTCCCTAGATATGTAATCATTGGGTAATATCCCGCTAGCACTTTTTTATTTGTACGTAAAAGTCTATGCTGACAAAACCCTCCGGCAGCTGTGCCTGCATCATCAACCAATTTCAGAGAGTCAATTTATTATCACCATTTTAGATATACTTAGATGACTAAAATCAAATTCACACGCCATCAAAACTCAAAAGTTGGTGACAACACATAAAACTCGAAACGTTTTCTGAGCACTCTAAACATTTTACACGAGGCACTGCAAATTTATGGAGACTGCAAAAGCAAACAAGTAGGAAATCAACAATACTTATCTAACTGAGGCACCTTTCAGACAACATTTGAAGTCATAACATGGATTTATAGTGTCATTTTATTAGCTGCTTTGTTTGCCCAAAAACTGACAAGCCAGAAGCCCCCCAAAAAACAGGATTTTCAGCTTTTTTGGAAAACATGGAACTTTTAAGGTTTCAAAAATGAATTTCAATTTGGTTACCAAAAGCCTAAAACAGCTGCTTTTCAATACCAAAACCCAACAGCTGCTTTTACAAAAAAAATTAGGCGAACCCAGAGGGTTTGGGCTATATGATGAAATAAACATTTGATTGTGAAGGGGAGGATAACTTTTTGATGGTAGGTAAGGAAACTGATGATGTAAGCACCTTACAGCAGCCGGATAAACCATCCTGGTAGCAAACAAAATACATTGATATAAACAGTGCATAACTTGATGTTTATTATTCCTATTAATTATTTATACAATGAACTGCTTTACATTACTTGGGGGGCTTGTTAATATATGTGTGCAGTGGTGGTACGAGAAGAAAAGGGCAGTGGGGTATGTGAGGAAAATTATTTATTAGTTTGGACTAACACCTCATTTTTCTTGATCAATTATGGTCGGTTAAATCAATAAAAGTAAGCATTTTCAAATTTAAAAGGAGGCATGGCACTTGTATATCAACCAATATCATAATGGTGTTAACCAATTAGCATAAAGGCCCATTTACATGAATCATGACCAAAACTTATAGCTAAAATCATAGTTGACTGTAGACAGCTATAGCATAATTTGAATTGATTAACATGATTTATGAGTTTCTGTGAGGCACTAATCTTGGAAGGACAGGAATGGAGGCTGAAAAATTAGGTACTTGCCTCAAAATTAAGAGCAGATATTGCTTTGACAAGAGGGAACAACATATCTTCCACATAGTAGTAACTCTACACCGCCATTTTCATTTCAATTTTCTGGTGAGGATCATAACACATGAGTTTAAAGTCATCTGCCACAAAGGAATCTATATCCTTCTTCTCAGGATTGATCTTCAAAATCTGCATGTAAAAATAGTAGAATTAGAAGGGTGTGGAATAGGAATTCCCAAAACTATGAAAAGAAGGGCAAGTGAAAGGAAACAATACTTCTTCCAAACCGCAACAATAGTCAGTTGATAGATTACACTTACTGGAAAAGGTTTACTTACTGGAAAAGGTTTAGGTAGTTTCTGAAGCTGCTCCTGCAAAGGTCTGACATGAGTGCGATAAACATGAGCATCCCCAATAACATGGACAAAATCGCCTGGAACAAGATCTGTACAAATAAAAAGAAATCAAAAAAAATTCTTAACACATAACCCAAAGTCAAGGTATATTTAATCGGACTAAACTACAGATAACCACTGGGTATGGTGGGGAAGATGACACTTTCATTCTTTAATTATCCAAGCAAGTTCTTTAATATGATGCATGCTAAAGAAATCCACGTGCATCAACACATCAGATGTGAGTGTGCCATAGAACGTTTACTTTTAAACATATGCATAGAACTAGTTATAGTGGTGTTATTAACACATACCACAAACGTGAGCAATCATGAATGTCAAGAGGGCATAAGATGCAATGTTAAATGGCACACCCAGAACCATGTCAGCAGAGTGCTGATACATTTGACACGATAACTCCCCGTTGGCTACATAGAACTGCACCCACAAATAAATAAGAAGGGAAAGAAAAAGAAAGTTTACTCAGACAAAGAGAAGCAATAGAAAAATACAGATGAACTTCTTTAAATACCTGAGCAAACATGTGGCAAGGGGGAAGTGCCATCAATTTGAGATCAGAGGGGTTCCAAGCTGATAGAATAATCCGCCGATCATCTGGTTTATTCTTAATCTTGTCAATAACATCTGACAACTGATCAAATCCAAGGCCAGTGTAGTCAGCATGCATGTTTGTATACCTGTATTTCACAAGTCCCACAGATGAAAAAATGAAGATAGTTCCATCAGTGAATGTGCAATCAACCAACTATACTTGATAAAGAATAAAATTCACCAACCTAGCACCAAAGTGTCTCCACTGGAAACCATAAACGGGACCTAAGTCACCTTCTTCTCTATCAACTAAACCAATACTGAAAAAAAAAAAAAAAAAATTCAAGTCAATTTGTATAGGTAACATTAGAACTAAACAGTAGCAATAGCTCTGTACTTGCCTATCAAGGTAGTCTCTGGATGCATTTCCGTCCCATATATGAATGCCCTTTCCCTGTAGGACCTGTTAACAACAAAAGCTATGCAATCCTAATACACCATAATATCATATTTATGGTTCCATTTGTTTTGTCACATGGTTTGAAGGCACAAAGCAATTATTTTTACGGACTTCTGATCAGACGAAAACAGATTTTAAAATGATTATAAAAATAAATAAAAACAAATGTACCATTCAAAATAGAGATTTCTTGAAATCCTGCATGGATGGTCCTTTTGGGATGTAAGTTAAATTGTAAAGGTTCTCTTCATAATGTCCAGACAATTATAAGCATCTACTAAAGAATTAGGCATCTCACACAAACTAGGGTTTTCTTTGCACAAACTTTCCTCATTTCTAGGTATGAATTTCTTGCTCTTTAGGAAATACTAACACTGACCCTGTCTCAATGCTTGTATGAAACCAACTACAGAAAACATTGCCAAATAAAAAGCAACTTCAAGTTTAAGGACGTCAGCCTTGTAAAGCTACTCAACAAACAATTTACCTATCAAGTACAACCACACTTCAACAACATAACTGATATCACCTTCACATCATGACTGGAACCCCCATCCAAGAACATCCAAACATTTATCTGAAAAAAGAGAGAAAAAAAGTGTTCCCAAAAAATTCTAAGGCCACACATTATCTCAAGGTCCAAGAAGCAGTGATATCCTCCAACAGCCCTCTTGCATCTATATTAAAGAATTGTGATTTTACTTTACAATAGAAGCACATATAAAATCCATAAGGGAAGGTCCACATCATGATGCATGCATATCACAAGTCCCACAAATAGTCTCGAGTCCTCCAATTTAAGTTTCTAAAGTTCTCATCAGAGTTCTCCTTCAGCCTCAACTACAAAGTTGCATACACTTGAAGCTACAATACCACTAGAAGCATTTAATAAATCATCCATTTGAACTACATGAGCAATCAAACCCAAACAAAAAAATCTTTAAATGAACTTTTTGATTGAATGAACAACTTCATAAATAAGTTACAAAACCAACATGCTCCAGCCTAGTCACATTATGTATATAAGGATTCGAAAGGGAAATAAAACACATAAACAAAATGTTCAACAGCAGCAGTTACCTTAGCATTTGTTGAGCCGCTGATGAACCACAGAAGTTCCTCAACAACACCTCGCCAAAATACTTTCTATTTAACAACAATGACGGGACATATGTCAAACTATATGAAAGAATAACTAAACAGAATGTTAGGTTATTGAAGAGACTAATATAATCAACTAGCAACTGAAGAAGAAAAAAAAGAAGAGAGAAAAAAAGAAAAGAAAAGAAATAAAGATAAATTAAACATGCCTTAGTCGTAAGAAGCGGAAAAGATTTACACAGATTGAACCGCATCTGTGGAAAAAATGGCAAAGAACATCAAACATCTCCATTCACAAGATATTTTTGCAAGTGTCCTTCAGAATTGAAATAAAAAAGTAGTGCCCATGTGACAGAAGTTTCACATTACCTGGCAACCAAATTTTGATAGAGTACCGGCCCCTGTCCTGTCATCTTTAGAAGTGCCATCAGAGATAATGTCTTGAACCAGTCTCAGATACAAATACTCCTCATGTTTCTCAAAAATCATCTTAGGCAGGAAAGAGAATTTCTTCACCTCAAACTTATCAAAATTCAAGCTATTATCAGATTTCAGACCATTGGCCTGACTAAGGGGTTCAATTGTAATATTCTTCACACGAACATAAGTAGTGAAAGAATAGCGAATGTTGTTTTCCACCAACGGGAAAGATGAGTACCATGGCAGGAAGACAGACATATCAACAGCAGGGATGAAAGTGTCACATTCAATGTTAGTCCCAATTTCTGTAATGTGGATGGCATCACAACCAGGAGCATTGAGGGCTTCCCTGCATTAGAAAGATTAATGAGCTAAAAACAATGGGGCGGAAAAGGAAAGAAAGCGAGAAAAGAAAAGGTCCACAAAAAACAACAAACTGCACACCTCAAAATCTGACCACCTCCGATAACAAACACTTTCTCAATTGATAGACAATAAGGAGATGCTGCCAACAACTCCAAAGCAGAACCCATGCTTCCACAAATCACAACATTCTCAGCAGTTGCAATATCAAAACTCCCAGAACGAGTCAGAACAACATTAAGGCGACCAGGCAGAGGCCGATGCTCCAGCGGAATGCTCTCCCAGGTTTTTCTACCCATAATGACTGCATTCTTTTTTACAGGATCTGATGTAGTCAAAGTAACATCCTTGAAAAATTTGAGATCAGAAGGCAATTTCCAGGGTAATTTCCCATCCTTACCAATACCCATATTTTGAGTTGCAGCCACAACAACTTGGTAAGTCCTCTGTGGATCAGGAATTGTATTGAGAATGCCATTAGGAACATTCACGAGGGTATCACCAGCCATTGTGGAATTAAAAACCTGGAAGAAAATTGAAAATGATGACTCACGACCGATATTACGCGACCAACTTTTGTGGAAGCGCAGTAGAACCTGATATTTATAAACAAGTAAAAAAATCATAAATTTTATCATCAGTCTTAGTGTGATTCAACAAGAAACCAACATGTAAAATGATGTCCGGGACATGGTATACTCTATGAGAAAACAATCACAACCTGATAACAATACACAATACACTCAACAAATAAAGTTGAGAATACCCCAAAATCCTTCAATGTACTCGTATGTTACATGAACTCGGATATGAATATCGGGTGCGGATGTGTATTCAAGTGTCAAACCTTCATAAATTTAAATCTTGGGATCTTGGAATACATATCCACAATTGGATATGGGTACATGGACATATTTTCAGATGAGATGTTGTAAATTATGTACAAATATACTAGAAATTAAATAGGATTTAGGAAAAATATAGGCTGTGTTTGGAACGATTTCCAAACTATAATTCTATCCACACATTCTAATATGATGTTTGGATAGGATGTTCAAACTATATTTCCACAACATTTAGAAAATTCTGCAAAAAAATCTGTGTGAGACACGATTTTCAAATTTTAATTTTTTTGAAATTTACCAAACCAGTCGTCCAACCAGTTGACCGGAAAAGTACAATTTTTTTTTTTTAACACATGTTAATTTTTATATATTCAAAAAAAAAAAATTCCGAATTTAAAAAAAAAAAAAAAATTGTGAGCTTTAGTAGAATTTTGAGTTGTATGTTTGGTTATAAGTTGTAAGCTTTTGTATCAAATATCACATGTCACATCAAAAATTCCCCACTCAATTCAAAACTTCTTTCAAAACTCATTCATCAAACAAATTTTCCACACTCAAATCATAATTCCAAAACTCATAAACTCAAAATACAACTCCTATTCTCAAATCATATTTAGAAAACTCTACCAAACACTACCATAAAATTTCTATATCTAACTCATGTGAGAGGCTACAAATATTACTTTTATAACACATGTAAGTTTCTTATTCTTCATGTATTGTCACATATTAAAAAATTTGAGTGTCTAAATTGGGTATAAATGTCGGACATATCCCACACTCTTACCCATGTCATATCCGGTGGACACGGGTACTGTAGGGGAAATATAAAAGTCCATGTAACATCAGTGAAGCTCAATCACAACCTGATATGGCCTAACAAACTAATACACAGCACCAGACACAATTTTAGAAAGATGAAGCAAACCTAAGAAGACCCACATTAAAACCATCAAGTGACCACCAAAGACTACAAAAACTTATTATCACATATTTCTCCATAACGTATTCTATGTGCCAAGATGTTGCTTTTTTTTCTTTTTTTGGATCAGCAATGTGCCAAGATAGCATCTCACACATTCCAATATAATCAACAACAAAACCATTAATACAGAAGAAATATTGAATTTGCCAAAATTGTAACAATGTGCAAATTACAAGCGCAGAGAGAGAGAGAGAGAGAGAGAGAGAGAACTCTACAAAAATGTAAAGTAATCATTAGCCCAAATCAACTTAAAGCTGAAAAAAAAATAAAAAATATTGCCAATTATAAGAGATTGTGGTCAAGGCAGGAAGAACCCAAAATCAAATTTTCCAGCCAACATGGTACGAATGTATGCAAAACCTTAAACCAAAGAAAGTCACAAATGGGAGGTCAGGTAGAACACACTCCTTATAACCAGTGATCATTCTTCTATTGGGTCTTTGCCTTGCAAAAAAAAGGTTGCCAATCTTAACAGGGGTCGCACTGGCACTCTCAAATGAAAATTCTTTGTTTCCCCTTTTTTTTCAATCACACCCCAACACAAACCCACCTTAAACACAGTATTTGGAGGCAAACTGAAACAATGAGTTCCTAGGGAAAGACTTAAAATCATCTATCACTAAGAAATTGCTTCTTCTAGGGTCCGATTCTTTGGATTTCTCTTCTTGATGTTCAACCAAAAACCACAAAACCCAGAACAATTACACATGCAATGCTTAAATAAATACAAAGCTAAACCCAAATCAGTGATAGAAATTAATTGAACAAAGGACAAGATAACAGATGCGAAAAACAGAAAATAAATACAGACATTCAAAATTTCAAAAGATATCGAAATGGGGTAAAAAAAAAAAAAAAATTACCGATCGGAGGGGGAAAAGCGTTTCGTACGAAATCTTGGAGCGTTTTCGAAGGAGAAATTTGGAGATATCGGGTTGAGTAGAGAGAATTGGGGAAGAAATTAGGGTTTGGATAGAAGTGTGAGTGGTTCAGTCGTTGAGCATTTGTGAGTTTGGAGTCGAAGAAAAGGACTGTGTAGCGTAAAAGCCGCTTCAATCCCTACCCTCTCTCTTCAAATAGAGAGAGAGGGCGAAGAAAACAAAAACGCGGAGTATCGCCAAGGTGAGTGTTGAAATACTGAAATGCCCTTGGTTGGTTATGGATTTACCAAACAAACAAACAAACAAACAAAATTTATAGAGCCCGTTTGGTTTGTATCAGACTAGGTTTGGTATCTCCTAAAAAAGTTAAAAAATCATAAAGTCATTATTTTATTTAAGTCATATTATCTTATTTAAGTTATATCATCTTTCTACCACATCACTTCAAATTCAACCCATATTTCATAAAAAGTCAAAAAATACACTTATTTAAAACATCCCAAACAACCCCTTAAATCATGTTTTTGAAGAAATTTTTTTAAAAATATGTTTGGTTGAAAGTTTTTAGAAAAAAATTTCAAGATTATTTTTTATCTCTATTACACATCAATCAATTATTATTATTTTCTCTCTTTTCTTCTTATCAATCATTTTTTTCTTTTTATTCAGTTATAAAAAAAAAAAATCAAATCATCCTAAACTCCAAATTTCAAAATTATTTTCAAAATATAAAATCATACAAATTTTTAAATTTTCTAAACTCTTTTTAAAACAATATTTCAAAACAAAAGCCAAGCAATGTCTTAGATTTTTTAATTATTTTTCTTCTATTATTTATTACAAAAACTACCAAAATTGTTAATGTATAAAAATAAATTCCAAAAAAATGTTTTCAATAAAATATTTTTTATTTTTGGTTCCTTGAAACTGATGTAATAATTTTTATATAAGTGGTGGTGATGACAACAACAACAATAGTGGTGATGACAATGTTAATATGATAACATTGATAAGAGTTTAGTTTAAAACGTTTTTCACTTACTTTTTATTATTTATTACAAAAGCTACCAAAATTGCTAATATATAAAAATAAATATCAAAAAAATGTTTTCAATAAAATATTTTTTATGTTTGGTTCCTTGAAACTAATGTAATAATTTTTATATAAGTGGTGATGGTGACAACAACAACAATAGTGATGATGACAATGTTAATATGATAACATTTATAAGATTTTAGTTTGAAAACATTTTTTACTTTTTATTGTATTTCCAATACAAAAAATACTATGAACATTCCAATATTTAAAAAATTTATATATACATATGGAAAAAATTATAAAAAATTATTACAAATTTTGACCTTTGTAACAAAATAATTTTTGAGTTTTAAATTTTTTAATTTAAATATCAAATTTTTTATTTGTTTTCAATTTAAACTATCTATCTATTTCTATTAAGTAAAACTGACAAAAAAAAAAAATTAAACATTAAATTTAATAAAAAATAATATTTTATATATTTTATGTACATCTATATTGAGTTTAAGGAATAATGTACACTTTTTCTTCAATTTTATTTACCAAAAATTAGTCAATTATTTAAATTGAAAATAAATTAAAATATTAAAATTAAAATTGATAATATGAAAAAAATTAAAAATTATTTTATTACAATGATCAAACTCTAATTTTTTTTTTTTTTTTTTTGTGATTTTATATATATATATACCTTGGACATTGTAATTAGGGATGGTACTATGGTTATTACACTAAAATGTTGAGGGTTAATTGGGAAAACTAAGAATTAAGGCACTGGGCCCACGAAGAAAATGATCAAAAGTCAAAAAGATTAATGGAAGGGGCCCAAAGCTGTGTGCTATTGGCTGAAGCCAGGAAATCTGTAATCAAGGACTAATATCTTGACAGGTGTCAATATCTAAGCTGTACATTTGGCTTTCATCTAGAAGCTCTATCAATGTCACTGTCTTCATGGTAGGTAAGAGGCACTATTAGAGAAGTTATTGGGTGTTATGGTAAATTGATACATGTTGACCAGTTAAAATTGATTGTTAAAATCCAATTTTATGTTAGATAATTGAGAGGATTTGTTGAGAGGATTATAAAATTAGATTAACATTTTTAAGATTTTAATTTTTATATTTTTGTGTATTTATTAATTTTTATACATGTTGTCCAGTACATTTTTCATATTTTTGTGTATTTTTAAATTTTTAAAAATATTTTACTATTTAGATATATTTAAGTAAGGTGTATTTAAAAAAATAAAAATTGTTTAAAATTTTAAAAGTATTCACTAAAAATAAAAAAATACGAAAAATAAAAAACTCAATTTTAAAAAATTAAATTCAAAAAATTGAAACCAAACACACTGAATGTATTTTGATAAAAAGAAGGATGTTACAATTAATTTTACCACCACCATCCATAGCTCTCTTCTCCTACTCTTGCCACATTGGCCTCGCATTCTCATTCATGACACCATTCTTCCTCATTCTTCGACAACCTCCATTTCTTTCTATTATTAATTTCTACAACTCCTTTGTTAAGAGAAATTGTGCTCATGTGAGAAAAAAAAAATGATATTACATGAATTAGAATGAGAGCGGCATGCATTGCATTTGTAGGTGCAAGGGAGTAAAAGAACAAATATATCAAAAAAAGATAGAAGAAGGCCGATGGTGTCGAGAGATGAGAAAGAGAGGCTAAGGGTGTTTATAGAGTAGGAATGACTGGGAAGGTAGAGATAGCATGGTTTGGTTTGAATCTACGATTTTAAAAAATTTATATAACAATAAATATGATATATTTTTACGATAATAAATAATTTAATAGCAATTAGTTTAGTTAAGTTAATTAGGGTTTATTAATTTTACAATCAAAATTAGTGTTCAAATCTTATTAATAACTTCTATATTTTTATTTTAACATACAAAAATACAAATAAACAAATATAAGTAAGGGCTAGAGTTTGGATTTCAAATGTTAAAAATAAAGATAAATTTAGATTTAAGGTGGGTGTTAAAAAAAATAAATAAATACAAAATACTTACAATTGGGTCCAAAGAAAAAAAATAAAAATTAGGACCACTCCCCGACTTTTATTCCTTTTGAAAAAACACAGATTCGTTTACAATGGTCCAAACTAGGGATTGTTTGAGAAGCCATTAAATAAATATACTTAGCGTTAATTTCGCAACACAGTTAAAAATTGAAAGTCAATTTTTAATTTATTTTGAATCATTTTATCTCTCACATTTTTTATATATTTTTCAAAAAAAATTTAAAAAAATCAAAAAATTAACTTTTTAACTATCTCTCCAAAATACTATTTATTTATTTGTTATAAGCTGTCACATAATTTTTATTTTTTTACATATCTTTTTTATAGAAAATCAAAAATCACTAAATAAGCAAATCATAGGAATCATCTTGTATGGGAAGTAATTTGGTGGTGTTAGGCTATGGTTACTTGATTTTTGGGCAAATTATCAACACCCTTTCGAAATTTGATTAAAATACAAATTCTTCCTTGAGATTTGAGAAATTACAAATTGTACATTGAGATTTATATTTGCATAACAAATAATTCCTCAAACCTCAGGAAGAATCTATATTTTAGTCAAATCTCGAGGAGGGTGTTGGTAATTTGCCTTTAATTTTTTAAGTAAGACTCATAAGTTACAATTTTGTATTAAGTAATTGAAAAATAATAAAAAAATATGATAATTTATAATTAGTCAGAGCATAATGGCGTGATGGCCTGGAGCATGAAATAATTTTTCATATTATACCTTTCAATTTAGAGAATTAAAACAAAAGTCAAACTATCACATCAATAATAAAATCTACATAGTATCATGTCATTAGTGATAATAAAATCTACATAGTAACATGTCATTAGTTTTGACAACTCAACTAAAGCAATTTAATGATGTTGACAATTAGGAACCCACAACTATAGTGTTTATTTTTTTTTAAAGGATAATAATAGAGACCATTAAAAATGGTGTTCTAAAGTAACCATTAATGGTATGGCATTCATTTTTAAAAAAAAATAAAAAAAAATAAACACAACAACATTATGACAGTAGGTGGGACCCACTACCACATCATTAGTAGTAGCACTAATTAGTGCTCTCACTCATTTTCTTTTTTTTAAAACAATTTATTAGAATTGTTTATCGGAAATAAAAATCAATATTAAAAAATTATTTTATAAATTATTATCAATTTGGTGCCCTACAAACATCAAAATTTTAAGAGAAAATATTAAATAAATAATAAAATAATTACAAATCAATAACATAGAAATAGGTGCATATAATTTTTACACGGTTCTCATTTGCACCGAACATATATCTCACTTACACTCACCGAACCTATATCTCACTCACGCTTCATACATTTGTAATTATTTTCTTACTTTCTATTTACCTAACATTCTACCAATTATTTTATATAACAATGTCAAGCAATTTTTAAAATTTTTGAAAAAATATTTAAAGCAAAATTAAAATGACTTGAAAGCGATGATTTAGAACTTTTAGGAATGATTTGAAAATTAATTATTTTAGTTGGCTTTTAATTTTTTTTTTTTTTTTAAATGTAAAAAAAATAAAAAGAATGATATGACAATTAAAAACATCTCCATCCAAGCTTTCAAAAATTGAAGTACCAAATATTTTTGAAGACTTAGAGCAATTCCAATGGCTTGCCATCGGAGTTGCTATTGCCATAATTTGGCAACTCCACCAATACAATATACTCCAATAACATTTTATAACAGGTGCTATATTTGAAAAATGCCAAAATTTGTGTCAAATTTGACACAAATTTTGACAACTACTATTTGTATCCAACCAATTTATGTGTTTCTTCCTCTGTGCATTAGCTAAAATGGCCCGAGAAGATAAACATATATCCAAACAACACTTACAAAATTAAAAAAAAAAAATTAATTGAGATTTGCCAAAATGACCAATGAAACACCATTGCTATAATTTCACGATTTGCTACTATTCACTGCCAAATTATATCAATGGTAATGCTATAATAGCATTTGTCATTAGAATTGCTCTTAGGAGACAAACTAGCATATGTCAATTTGACATAAAAACTCTCACCTAATATGTCAAATCTATTATTCTATTATTTTTAAAAATAAAATTATTTTATTGGATAGATTTAGCATTTAACATAAACATGTCAAATTTAACTTGTTGAATTCATGTCAAATACCAACTCAGCATTTGACATATCGGGTGTACTTAATTTTTTGTCATAAATAGAGTTGTTGGACTACAACATTAGATTTAACATATCCGATAGAGGTGCCTTTGGACTTTCAAACTATTCCAGCTTGTCCCAGAGGAGGCCTCAGTTATTTTTATTTCTAAGTAATAATTTAAGCGCTGAAAAAAAAAAAAACCTATATGAAAAACCAACTTCCACAACGACTCTCATGAGCAATAGTACCAGTTTGATCAATATAACTAATTCATAATATCAATCATTATTTTAAATCAAATAAGGCATCAAAATACAAAGCAAGCTAAACATACATGAAAAACCAACAACTTCCACAACTACTCTCATGAGCAAAAACCCAAGGGGTTGTGGCATCCTGGCAAGATCTTGGGACATAAGCCTGAGATCCTAGGTTCCACTCTCTCCGGGGCTAACCATCCGGGCGATAGCATATATAGTTAGTAAGACGAACCTTCCAGGCCTAGGTGAACCATACCCAGTGTTGGAGTGTGGGTTCAAATCACCGCCTGTATGTGAGTCCATAACTTATCGCTACATGGTTGAGTGGCCTTGCTATGTAGCAACCACCTAGTGGTAACCTCTGCCTTCTGTGGTTAGGCCATTATTCTCATGAGCAATAGTAACAGTTTGATTAATATAACTAGTTCATAATATCAATCATTACTCTTCATCAAATAAGGCATACAAAATATTAAGCAAGCTAATGTTAACAAGCCTCTCTCTTCTACAAGTACTAAAGACCCTCAAAGTATCTTATATGGTCTTCAAATGTCTCTGCATGACGGATCTTGGCCACGGATCCATCTTCTTCAACCTAAAACATTAGCACAACTGTTAAGCACTTGATTTTCTACCAATAAATTTAATAGCGAAACACACAATTCTACAAGGTAAGTCGAATTGAACTACACTATCTTCCCATGCCATGCAATAAAATTCAGGTGAAAAAACATACTATATGCTCAAGGATGGAAGAGAAATACCTTCATGAGGAAAACATAGGCAAAATTTTGCATTTGTAATTGGTAAAGCAGTAAATCACCAATTACTATACACTCTTCTATTCACTAAAAAAAACGTCACATATCATATTCAAAGAACAAAAAATTGTATTTTCCTTCTATTCATGACAGGTATGAGCCACCCTTCAGATAAGGTACTCCACCTTCCTAAAAAGTTACTATCCTTTTGGAGTGTGTGGTGGGTTTGACCCTTGTAGTGTGAATACAAATATGAATACCCTTTCCATTTTGTTCATATTAAAAAAAGGTCACAAGTCAATTTGTATTACTCATAGAAATGCCGTCCACTAGATAGGATACGCGAAACCTTTAACAGAACCAAAAAAGTTTCAAAGCAAGTAACTGTTTGCTTCACGTGAGTTCTTTGAATAATCACGCTCTATGCTAGGCTCCCTATGTTAGCTAATAACCAGGAAAACCTAATAAGAACCATTAAAATTCAATTTAAGGAAGGTATATATCCTCAGCCCCTTTGGTTTCATCCACAACAATCTCACAAGGTGGGGCAACCATGTAAGGAGGGCACCGGAAGCAGCCCTTTAGGTTTTGGATGTAGTCCCATAGGCCTAAGCAGTGTTGCACTGTAGGGACATGTAGTCTCCGGAGTGTTAGTCTGCAAGCAGACACTCGTCATCATCCCAATGTCAAAATGCCTTCAATCTAGGTGTCCAGTCTTTGAAACCAACTGTAGTTAAAGGCCCGTCAACTAGCCAGACCATACAACTTAGAAAGACGGTGACGAAAGTTGCCACTAATCAACCCTACTTCCTAAAGTTGTCACTAATCAACCCTACTTCCTAGATCGGTCCCACTTCAATGTTTGCACCTGTCAAATGGAGACAGCACACGTTCACAAATTATTTATGCATAAAGAAGATTGATAGTAAAGTCTGGTCTGATAGTTGAAGTTACTGTTAACCAACTGGGGCAATCATGTAAGAGGGAGGGCACTAGAAGCAACCATTTAGGCTGTGATGTAATCCCATCCTCAATTTATTAATGGAAAACAGGCAACATCTTATTGGACCAGATTTGAAACAAAATGACAATAGGTTAAGGCAAAACAGAGTTAAAACTACACACCCAGTACTCAGGTGGGCGCATCTTGAGATTGTAAGTTGATGCCATGCTCATGCAATAAGCCCCTGCGTCATGAACTACCAAGCCCGCTCCCTGAAAAGTAAATCTCCTGATCAGCAAAAGCGTCAAAAACAGAAACTCATTGGTCAGGCCATTCCCCATTAAGAGATGTAACACATTACCGAAGCTGGAGTTGGAAGCTCCCTATCCTTTCCCAAGAAATCTGCTGATTCACAGACTGGGCCCACCACATCAAAAGTAGAAATCCCAGCACCAGGTGATGAAGGAGAAACTAGCTCTATGTGCTGCACCCATATGCAAACAAGTGAATAGTGATGAAGCAACTAAAGATAAGTTATTGTAATAGCAGTCTAGCATGGCATTAAGAAATGGCAACACGAAAACATTAAGGTTGAAAATTAACAGGATAACTCTGAGCTTATGTAGCTGGTAAATTCAACAGTTCATTACTATTGCAACAATCAGTGACCTGCAAAAATGTAAGAGCAATTTCCTTGAACCTAATTGACAGCAAAACCCCCAACTTTTAGTTAAAAAAAATAACACTTAATTGACTTACAGCTTAGCATCCAACAGAGATATCAATGTCCATAAAAGCCATCTCAGAACAAAATGAACATGGAAATGTGTTGTTCATCAATTTGGCAAACCATCGTCATTTGTGTCAATGAAACCAACATCACAACAAACGCAACAAAAGAAGAGTCTCCTAGCAATAGAGTGGGTTACAAATTAAGGAGTTGCATTATTTTTCTGTTCTTTAAAAAAATAGAAAAACTTCAGACACCGTAGAGTGTACAAGATTAGCAAAATATGCCAACATTCTTCCAGTTGATAGCTCCTTACCTATGTTTTCCAAGTACTCAATAAGGAAGGAGACAGCAACAATCAGGGACAAAATAGAAAACTTGGAAACTAAGGGCCTGCTTGGCAACATTTTTGTTTTCACAAATTCTGAAAACTGAAAACAAAAATACATTTGGCTTTACTATTTTCATTTTCAAAGAAATAGCAACAGTTTGCCAAATTTAAGAAACTTAAAAAAAAAAAAAAAACCCTTTCCGGTAACTCACCAAACATGTTTTCTTGTTTTTGTTTTAATAAATTTTGAAAACATGTGTGTACCAAACATTTGTGTGTTTTTTTCTTCTTTTTTTTCCATATATATAAAACAAAAAACTGACAACATTACCACACACTACCCAAGTGTTTAGTTGTTTGCCCATTGGCTTGAGTCAAAGGACTACAAAATCTTCTGATTAGTGGGCCTTAAGGTTCATGACCACTATGCAGGCAACATTTTTTTCCTTGAGAAGAGAGATGGATGCAGGAGAATCACAATCCTAGATTGAAGTTAGCATATTTAAAAAGAATAGCAGATTATGACTTACTTGATAAGCATCATAAAGACTTGGGCGGATAAGCTCTGCCATGCTACCATCAATCACAATAAAATTTTTTGTTCCATTAGTTTTGACCCCAGTGACATGATTAACCAGGCAACAAGTATTTGCAATTAGTGATCTCCCAGGTTCAATGATGAGATTGAGATCTCGTGACAAGACTAGCTCCCGTACCTAAAACAAACACCCAGGAAGAAAATTTGATTAAAGTTTTATATAATCAGAAGCAAAATTTCTGCCGAGTTTCTTTAATAATGGACTGTAAGGCTATTTGTACAAGAATCTTTTCAATGCTGAATGTAACCATGAGAAACACAGAAATTCCAGACTTAAAACAGAGACATGTATTCACGCATGTGTGTAAACTCCGACCCTACATAACGAAAGTGAACCGAAGATACCATAAGTTCTAGGAAAACACAATCCACACCAATTGGGAGGCTCTTAGCTGCCTACATATCAAGGTTAATAATTTAAGATAGCACCCTCTTTGCCATCCTTGTGCATTTGCAAAGAAGAGAAGAGAAGGAAAGGCAAGAGATATTCTTTCTCATTTTTTGTGGAGAATTAGTGAACATATACTTTATCCCTGAATTAGATCACCAGCATACCAAAATTAATGGTTTCTCCTTCTAAATTTATGAGAACAATTTGTTTTTTGGATGTCGGGATACAGTATAGGTCAAAAAGAAGAGGAAGGTAGGTAATGAGAAACTGCTTGCATAGTGATGATGATGGTAACAATTGATCATTTGATTCTTAGAAAGGTGTTTGGCCATTCAAATAATTTATCAACATGCTTAATCAGGGGATCTTCAATCTATGTCCAGGTTTAGAATGTGGCTCTAACCTCTAAGTAGAGTATTGGTTTGAGGATAGAAGTCACTTGGCATTTAGTTAGGTCAAGGAGAACTCTACAAGACTACAACAAAAAGAGCACAGAATGAAAATAGATGTGCACTGAGAACTGCCGATTATTCGCGCTAGTTAAATATCTTCTTAACACAATTTACCATATGGATAATAAAATCCTCCAAGCTCACATGAAATGCATAGGTACTATATGCCTAGACTAGAAAATGGTCCTTACAGTGTCAATCAGATCTCTGGGAGAAGGAAGGACAGCACCAGTGTGATAATAATCAATCCCCAGCCCGCCTCCAATGTTTAAATAGTCAATTTTGAATCCTTGGGCGCGAATTTGGTCAATGTAATTCACCATAAGGACTGCAGCATCCCAGAAAATGTCAACCTAAAAATAATAATGAGACGATTAGATTTATAGAAAACAGAAAATAATTTTATGCATCATTAGACAATGATAAAGATGGAGATAAACATGAGTACAATGGGGATCAAAATTAGAATAATGTTAATGAAAGGATGAGAAAGAGAAAGAAAGATATACAAATACAGAGAGAGAGAGAGAGAGAGAGAGAGAGAAAGGATCACTGAGATATAAAGATGAATGAAATCAAGGAAAATGACGAAAAAAAAGTGAATACAAAAAAGAAATTAGTAGAAGCAAAAATGAACAGTGAATCAAGTAGTAGAAGGAAATCAATGAATGGACACCAAGTTAGTAGTTAAATTGAACTTTGAACATTGGCTAAACTATTATATAGATGAGAAATTCCCCAGAATCAGCATTATAAGGCATGTCAAGAAATGCAATCAGTAGGATACTGAGTTATAAAAAAAAAAAAGCATAAATATGACAGAGACCCACAAGCACTATAAATTCTTCTGCATCATAACAAAAATATTACTTAAAAGTCCTCTTATTCCATTGTTACTTCACATATGAATCTGTTTTATAAGCACATAGTGCCTTTGTTTCAGCCATACCAAATGTAAAATGGGAAGATTATTTTCCACCATTGCCAATGGAAAGCAAATCAACATTCATATAACATCAGCATAGTTGGATAACTAATAAAAATAACCCAAGAATAAAGCACATAATACATTTTTATGCAATTACGGCCATAACATGTACAATGTTGTTTAAACTTTTAGGACACAAACTATGCTTGCAAGGTACCTTAGTGATGGTTGAACCAAGATGGCAATGGGCCCCCACAAGCTTCAGTTCATTAGGATGTGCCTTCACAGCATCTAGAAACCACTGCAGCTTCTCATTTCTAATGCCAAATTTGGAGTTCTTATTACCAGTGGCAACATAAGGATGGACCTAAGGGAACATTAACCACAAATAGTTTTTTAGAGAGATTGATAATTGCACGTCATAGTGTTTTTACCAAACAACATTTTCTTCTGTTCCAAAAAGACTAGATTATGTATTTAAATTCATCCAAGTCTTAAACTAACTAGTCAAGTATCAATTGAGTTTCTCCCGATTGCTACCTCAAATGAATACACAACTACCAAATCCAGCACTTACAAATTACATCTTTGTAGCCACATTACCTGAGGGTCCACATCTGGATTAATCCTAAGCAGTAAATTAACCTTCTTCCCAGCAATTCTTGCAGCTGATACAATATTGTCCAAATCAAATTCACTATCAACATTGACAAAAACACCTTCTTGAGCAGCCAGCACCAGTTCCTCTAACAACTTTCCATTCCCATTAAAGATACACCTGATTTTCCATAGGTTAATCAAATAACAAGAGAATTAACAATCACATTCACAATCACACTTACACTCACAATCACAGCGTCATGTTTATAAGCATAGATTGCAAGGCTAAATTAGTTCATTGAAGTATGCGAAAAAAGAAACTACTACTTTTTTTTCAGTAAAATAAATTCATTGATAATAGATTGCAAGGTGGAACTAGTTCACGGTGATAATGTGAAAAATGACCTAAGCTGTCCTTTTTCTTTTGTTTAGCATGTTAAATGAAGTACTGTGTAGGCAATTTTTGTAAAGAAAATGTGGCCTTGGTTTTATAGCTTGTCAGGTTAGGACAATGCAATCATGGCTTCAATCCTACATCAGGTATAACTGCGTTGAACATGTTGCATTATTTGGAAAAATACAGGTACTTGACCTAACTTCAATGATTTTGAAACTAAACTGCTTGAAAGAGAAGGCTGGCATGAGAAAACCAAGAACCTCGCTAGATGAACACTCAAGATGAAGGAAAAGTCACGTATTTTAACAGCTTGCAAGGTCAATCAAGCACAAGGAAAATATAAATACAACCTTCACAAGACCATAAGGTGAAACTAACATATTTTAGCAGGGTTTTTTTTTTTTTTTTGCTTTTTGTCTTTTTTGTTTTTTAGACCAGTAGCAGGATGTATGTTGACTAGGCAACATTTTGTAATTGTATTACACATAACATTGCTTACTAAAATGAAAAACAATTTCGTTAGGACTTGATGGAAATCTAACTTGACATTGTCCAACTAATACCAAACACTTTATGTGGGAGGAAAACAACAAGAAGCAATTACCAGTTTCTGAAAAATTTCTTAATAAACCGTTCCCTAATTAACATATTGAGTCTCAATTCTCAACATTTTGCTTTTGACATTCAAGCTCCAAGGGTTGCATTTCAGAACATTGCAAGGTCACTAATACACGACATTCATAAAACAACTACATCAAAGTTTCCATCATGAACAATCCGCACCTAGATACCCAAAACATAGTGAAAAAAGGAAAAAGGAAAAAGGAAAAAGAAAAAAAGAAAGAAAGAACGAAAAGAAGGTAAAACCTTGACAGTAAAACTTAGTTTTAGCATTGTTAGAGCATCTCCAATCCTTGCTCTTTGTTATCATCAAATTTGAGGAGGAAAATTGGCTAAAAACTTGTTTCAATCATTTTTTATGAAAAAAGATCATCTCCAATCCTCACAATTTTTAAAATTTTATCAAATTTTGAGTAAAAATATGACTCTTGAAATTTTGGTGAATGATTTAATGAAAATTTTGCCCCTGCTGTTAATATTACTAGTGCTTAAAACTACAAGTGCTCCATCCATTAGCAAGCAAGTGCTCCACTCCAGCAAGTGCTCCACAAGAAGCAAGTGCTCCATTTACCCTAATGCTCCATTAAGTTAGTTTAGTGCTCCATTTAGGTTAATTTAATTCCTCCATTGTATCTCATTCTCCCTATAAAAGAGAGTTCATTCTCTCCATTGTAGATACACAATATGATCAATAAAATCATTACATTAATTTCCTACATGGTATCAGAGCTATAGGTTAAGCTCTTGGTGTTCTTCGCCTTACCGGCGGGCGGCAACCTTGCCTTGGCCGTCCGCCGGACCTCAACCTATTCCGCCGGACCTCAGCTCTCTCTCTGTCTCTCTGTTAATCTCTCTCTCTCTCACAGCAGATCTAAACTACGATCCATGGCGACGATCCAGTCCGTCCATGCACGACAGATCTTCGACAGCCGCGGCAATCCTACGGTCGAGGTGGATATTTGTCTATCAAATGGTGTGAAAGCTAGAGCTGCTGTTCCAAGTGGTGCATCCACTGGAACCTATGAAGCCCTTGAACCGGATTACCTTGGGAAAGGTGTATCAAAGGCTGTTACGAATGTCAACGCAATCATTGGCCCTGCTCTCATTGGCAAGGACCCAACAGATCAAGTTGCCATTGATAACTTCATGGTTCAACAACTCGATGGAACTGTAAACGAGTGGGGTTGGTGCAAGCAAAAGCTTGGAGCAAATGCTATACTGGCCGTGTCTCTTGCAGTTTGCAAAGCTGGGGCTAGTGTCCTGAATATTCCCCTTTACAAGCATATTGCCAACCTTGCTGGAAACAAGAAGTTGGTGTTGCCAGTTCCTGCTTTCAATGTCATCAATGGTAGATCACATGCAGGAAATAAACTTGCTATGCAGGAGTTCATGATTCTTCCAGTGGGAGCTTCCAATTTCAAAGAGGCCATGAAAATGGGTGTTGAAGTCTATCACCATTTGACGGCTGTAATTAAAAAGAAATACGGCCAGGATGCTATAAATGTTGGTGATGAAGGTGGCTTCGCTCCCAATATTCAGGAGAACAAGGAAGGCCTTGAATTGCTTAAAACAGCTATTGCTAAAGCCGGCTATACAGGAAAGGTGGTTATTGGAATTGTTGCTGCTGTTCAGGCTGGTGTTCTTGCTGGAGATGTCAGTGACATAGTCCTTCTTGACGTTACACCATTATCTCTGGGTCTGGAAACTCTTGGTGGTGTTATGACAAAAAATTATCCCAAGAAACACAACTTTGCCCAGGAGAAAGTTGAAGCCAAACTTGGAGAGCTCAAGGATGCAATGTCAGGGGGCTCAACTCAGGCCATGAAAGATGCCATGGCTGCCCTTAATTAGGAAGTTATGCAGCTCGGTCAATCCCTCTATAACCAGCCGGGTGCGGCACCTGGTGCTGGTGGCCCTACGCCTGGTGGTAGCACGGGCCCTTCAGAATCATCAGGCAAAGGACCTGATGGGGATGTCATTGATGCAGACTTCACTGACAGCAAGTGATATAAGAACCACAACCCATAAAACAGACTTCACTCATCCGTCCAATTTCTTTCTTTATTTTTTCTTTCACATTATTTTTAATCTTTTTCAAATCAAATTCATACCATTCAGATTTTGCACACCAACCTTATTTTATTCATGCCGGGGATCAAACCCGATCACCACTTTACACAAAAAAAACAAAAAACAAAAAAACAAAAAACAAAAACAAAAAAAAAAAACAAAACAACCACAACCCATAACCCATAACCACCACAACAACCGGCCTCACTTCTTCGCCTCTTCAGTTGTTCTCTTCTTCTTGCCTTTGTCTTGGGCCTCCCTGGCCGGTGCTGCCTCCGTGTTTCCCACGCCGCCGAGCACATTCACTTCCCGTTGCTCCTCTACCGTCACATATGGCGGCCCTCCAAATCTGAGCATCACGGTGGCCTTCCGCTTCAGCTCCTTGTTCTCGGCCTTTAGCCCACATATCTCTGCTCGGACATCCTTATACATGCCCTGGAGCAGAGCCAGTTGGGCGTTTAACTGCTGCACCTCATTAGTTCTACTCTGAAGCCGGTGCGACAGGTTGTTGACCGCCGTCATGGTCTCAACGCATGACCTTAATGTGTAATAATTCGCCTCAATATCCGACTGAGCAGCCATTATCTGCTCCACTGACACCATCGGATAGTTCAACGGCGCAAAACCAGGGGGGCTTGGTCCAAGGGCTCTTGGTTGAGGTTCAAGGGCCATATTCTGGGTTGTGACCTCGTTGAGGTCGGGAAAGAGAGTAAGACCACGGGACGAAGAGGCTATGTTCTGGGTCACGGGGCGGGAAGAAGAAGCCATTTTTCAGGGCAACAGAGTGTTTCAGCGATACAACTCTCAAAAAAACAGAGTATTTCAGCGATACAACTCTCAGAAAATGAAGAGTTTTTTGGAGTTTTTCCGCAGGTGTTTTTGCCTCAGCCTCGCCTTGGTATAAATAGGCAAGGCAAACACGCATATCACGCGCCTCTCACCGCCAGACGACAAATCGGCGCGCCTTTTGATGGCTCGACTTTTGATGGATGTCGGGCACACCTTTTGATGGCACGCCTTTTGATAAGATTGGGCACGCCTTTTGAGGGTGCAACTTTTATGGGTCCGACAAGACTCGGTAAACTGTCCCGACTTTGATTCCGGTTAGCTTTTTTATGGGTCCGACAAGACTCAGAATCGTCCGACTTTGATTCCGGTTAGCTTTATATGGGTCCGATACATTGATTAGGTTAGCTCTTATAACGGTCCGACATGACCCAAGAATCGTTTTCAACGGTCCGACATGACCCAATAAACTGTTTTCTACAACGGTCCGACATGACCCAGTAAACTGTTTTCTACAACGGTCCGACATGACCCAGTAAACTGTTTTCTACAACGGTCCGACATGACCCCGTAAACTGTTTTCTACAACGGTCCGACATGACCCCATAAACTGTCTTCTACAACGGTCTGACACGACCATACAGTGTCTCCTATCTATGGTTAGTTCCTAACCCTCCTTGAGTTTGCGGGGGGCTGTTAATATTACTAGTGCTTAAAACTACAAGTGCTCCATCCATTAGCAAGCAAGTGCTCCACAAGAAGCAAGTGCTCCATTTACCCTAATGCTCCATTAAGTTAGTTTAGTGCTCCATTTAGGTTAATTTAATTCCTCCATTGTATCTCATTCTCCCTATAAAAGAGAGTTCATTCTCTCCATTGTAGATACACAATATGATCAATAAAATCATTACATTAATTTCCTACACCTGCCTTAATTTTATCCAAATTTAATGAAATGATTGGAGCTCACTTTTAGCTCTTTATTCATCAAATTGAAAGAAATAGTGAAGGATTGTAAATGCTCTTATAAGCTCTATACATCATACATTACAAAGAAACAAGTAGAGTCCGAGTATATTCTAAAAGAAAAACATGTTGGGTAATTCAATTTCCACACATCAATTCCCCTTAGGCCATGTTTGTTTGGGTGGATATGAGCTTGGGATTGGATTAATAGTCCAATAAAATTATTAATCCGATGTTTGGTTAAACAATTGAAGTACGGACTAATAATCCATCCCGATATGGCATCCCACATATGATAGACTATTCAATCCCACAGAGGGGAGCGAGATATAAATTGGAGGACTAAGCCAAAGTTTGGACTGTTAGTCCTCCTTATAATCCTAACTCAATCTAAACATAAGATAGCATACACAATCCAAAGCATTCGCAGTCCTAGGAGTATGAGTAATGGGAATGCTAATCGAAACTAATCCAATCCGCCCAAATAAACATGGCCTTAGTGCGCACACACTTAATGAACACCTTAGTACACAAAAAATCTCAATACACACTCTCTTTATTTCAATAATATCCTTGGATTTCAAAACCTTAATTTTTCTTCCACCCATCCACCCACCCCTCCTTCGCTGCTGTTGTTGCCACTCTCAGCCTACCATCGTTGCCGCCACTCCTTGGTCATCCCCTTCCATTCTAGACCTCCATAGTCAACCTCGAAAGTGGGTGGTTCACGATGGGGGTTAGTGGGAGTGTATGGTTTATAGCGGAAGAAGGTGGCCACAGGCAAAAGGAGAGAAAATAAATAAATAAATAAATAAGCAACCGGAGGGGATAGTAAAGAAGATAGGTGGCGCTTGATGGTTGTGGTGTTTTAGAATTAGGTTTGGATGGAGGAAGAAAACAGTAGTACAGTATTTTTATTGGGAAAATTACACTTTACCCCCCTTTATGTTTGACCACTTTCTAACTTTGCCCTTGAAGTTTATTTTTATCACTTCGACCCTTTTATCTTTCAAGTTTTTCCCAGTTGCTCCTAAAACTAATTTCTGTTCAAATTAGATAGAAAATATCATAATAACTGCCACATAATATAAAAATTATATATTATCATATTAGAAGTTTATATTAGTGATGTGGGTTATATATAATAAAATATTTTTATGTTACATAATTGTTGATGTGTCAATTTTTTGTCTGATTTTTAACAAAAATTAACTTTAGAAGTAAACTGGAAAAAAACTTGAGAAGGGCAAAAGTGAAGGGGGAAAAAAAAAAAAACTTCAAAGGTTAAAATGATAAAGTAACCAAATATAAAGAGAACAAAGTATAATTTATCCATTTTTATTCTAGGACAAAATCGTATTAAGAACAAATTTCATTAATCAAGTGTGAACTGGGAAAATACCCGTGTGAACTGGGGAAATACCCAAACACGTTCTATAGATCAAAGAAACTGCCATATTGAAACTAAAAACTCACATTACAAGAAAACAGGATAGAGTCAATTAACACACCTTCTGGGATCGAACCCAAAGATGAAGAGCCTTAAGCTCATTGCCACTAACCAAAGATTTCACATCCCAACTTCCTCAAGTGCTCCAAAATCTTAAGATTGTTGTTGGCTTTAATTGCATATCCAATGATCGAATCCAAACCCTCCAAAGCATCCTTATAAGCTTGGAAGTTTCTAGTGATTTGGGGCTTACTGTAGAGATAAAAAGGACTCTTTTCCACATTGTTCATCACATCCTCAACCCTAAGACCCTCACAGCACAAATAGCCATCTTCGGATTTGCTGAAACAATGCTTAAACAAAGAGTTTTCGGAAAGGATTGCCCTTAGCTTTAAGGTGGTCCTTGAGGAGGGTTTGAAGGTTGTTAGGAAGGAGTTTTGGCTTGCATTTGAATGATGTTTTAGGGATTTTGGAATAGGAAGGTAGTGCGGGAGGATTTGAGAAGCAAACATTGAGCAATCGAAAATGACGGTACTGAACGAACGAACTTGACTATTTATACTGTGAGGTACTAAGAAAATGACGATAGGTAGCAAAGTGAGACTTTTAAACCTAGGGTTTATGGGAACGGGCCAGATTGGGCCAAGGGAGATCTTGTCACTGTTCTCTTCAAACCCTTATGATTTCGGCAATCAGTGTTGATTCTTGTCACTGTTCTCTTCAAACCCTCTGCACACAATAAAAACATCATTTGACAAATTTAAAAAACAAACCAATAATTCAGGCAATCAAAAGGACAACACAGCCACACACAAAAACAAAAAAAAACAAAACAAACAAAGAGAGAGAGAGGAAGAAACTGCGATTTCAACTCCAAATTTAGAAAATAAAACAGGTCAATTAAGATAATTAAGAACATTACCAACATAGAACAAGTCACTATAAATGAAGATAGAGCACATTAATACATTTCTAGTATAGTATCCAATTCAAAAAATTAAATCTATTCAAGGTTGTCTTCAAGTAACAAGAATATATGCCACAACTCAGCTGTGGTCTATTTCAAAATATTTATCATTTAGAAAGTCCAAACATAAATTTACGCCACAAAAAAAAAACAAAAACAAAAACAAAAACTGTCAAGTAAATCAACTAACTATCAAGTAAATCAACAACCAACATAAACAACAACCAACAAAACCAACTTTAATCTTTAATAGCTTTCCCTTAACTATATGTTCCAATTTTCAATAACAAATTTTAATTGGTCTCTCAGTGAGTTAATTGAACCTTTATCTGGTCTTAAGTTTACAATCTCCTTTTCTAATGGATTTTCACCACCATACATGCACCAGAAAAACTATAATTTACATCTGGTGTAGCACAACAAATCCCATATTTCTCATATTCAAATACGGACCTGCTGTAGATTTCCTCACTGTCAAGTGAACATCTTCATTTTCCATCCAATTCCTCCTTGCTCTATGGCCAGGTCTGCGTGTCAAGTTTAACTCTCAGTTGATCACTATTCAGTCTTCAATCATTAATTCAGAAAAATAAATAAATGAAGATAGAGCACATTGATACATTTCTAGTATAGCCATCAAAGTATCCAATTCAAAAAATTAAATCTATTCAAGGTTGTCTTCAAGTAGCAAGAATATATGCCACAGCTTAGCTGTGGTCTATTTCAAAATATTGAAGAATTTTACTCGAAGCTTTCCTTGAACATTCCTTGAGTGAGAAAACAACAAATTTGAGCATTCATAATTTGAAAATGGTGGTTCACCCTTTGGGAACTCATTTTGTTTGAGCATTCATGAAGTGATAAGCCAAAAAGATTCCTACCTTTCCCTCACAGTAAACAATGTTGGGACCAAACCCAATAACAGAGGAGAGAACACAACGTAAAATCTAAAAACACCCAATAAAACAATAACAAAAAGGTAAAGTTGAACTCCAAAAAAACAGATGAACAGATGAAAGAAAGAAAGAACTAAAAAACAAATGAGAAAACATTCCTTGAGTTAGAAAGAAGCAGTTATGATGACTTTAATGAATTTGAGAACTAAAAGCCAAACACAATCTTGCTTAAGAAGATGGTGGTTCACTCTTTGGGACTCATTTTGTTTGAGCATTCATGAAAATGAGGCCTGATACAACTATTCTTATACTGTTGGTACAGTTAAAATGTGTAGGTATTCAACTCATCTTGGCAATGAAAAAAAGAAAAGAAGCAGAAAAATGTCTAAGCTAGATGTTGCAAGCATTCTATCATTATAACATAGACAAACTAGTTTTCTAAGAATTACAATTGAACAAACAAAGAATTGAACAAACAGTGGAAAATTCCATTGAAAATTCACAACAACCATTGAATGAAGATGCTACAAAGAAAGTTACCAAACATTTGGGGTACAATGGGAAGCTTTTCCCTCTCAACAAAATTAAGAAAGTTCATCAACAATTAACAACATAATATGCAAAAAACTTTGAAAAACAAACAATCAGTCACATATTCAACTCATTTTAGTAAACACCCAAAAAGCATACTGAAGCAGAAGCACCACAATCTTCATTCAAATAGAACAATTTTTATAAATTCAATCATCATAACATAAATCAATCAAACCCAGATGAATTCGCACATATGTATAGACACATTAAAAAAATACCTTCATTTGTTCAGTAAAAGTAAATCAAAGCCCCCCCCCCCCCCCCCCACATTAAAAAATAAAATAAAAATAACCTTGAAATCAGCCTTTAGGCACGGTCATACAAATTTTATTCTACTCTTCAGAAAGGATCTGTCAAATTCAAAACTTGTGACAAAACAAAAAAATGATCATTATATTTAATCAAAAACAAAACCAGCCTACTATTTACCCCAAACATCTAGATTTTTAAATTTTGTTTTTAAAATCCCTGTTCTATATCAAGAAAATGGCATAGGCAAACAACGATTATTGAGCTTTGGTGGCCCACCATGAAACAAACTCAAAAATATAATTAGGCTCCTAATTAGAACATCATCATACCAAAGGTTAAGGAAGAAACTGCAATGGCTTTAATTGAATTGCAATTTCACAATATCTTTGCAATTTATGCCATAGTTCTAATTAGGCAACCACCAAACAATGCTGAAAAACCATGAACCACAAATGTTATTCTACTCTTCAGAAAGGATCTGTCAAATTAGAAACCTGTGATAGAATAAAAAAAAAATGATCATTCTATTTAATCAAAACAGAAGCAGCCTACTATTTACCCCAATCTATTTAATCATACGTTTAGATTTTTAATTTCAACCCAATAATCACCAGTACTAAAATCAAAATAAACAATTCAAACTGTAATGCCTTTAATCAAATTACATTTCTGTCATAGTTCTAATTAGGCATTAGGCAACATAGAAACTAAAATCAAAATAACCACTTAAAATTAAAATTACAATTGCAACCACCAGATCAAACTGCGATGCCTTTAATCGAATTGCAACCACCAAACAATGCTGAAAAACCATGAACCACAAAGTTAATTATACTTTTCAGAAAGGATCTGTCAAAAATATTCTATTTAACCTGTTCACAGAAGCTGTGGGAGTCACCAAAACCCTAAAATAACCTGTTTGAATCAACCTACCAAAACACAACAAATCAAAATCACAATTTTCCATTACAAATCGCACCAAATCAAACTGGGATGCCTTTAATTTAAGCTGTTCACAGAAGCTGTGGGAGTTACCAAAACCCTAAAATAACGTGTTTGAATCAACATACCAAAACACAACACTGAAGCGGGAAAAAGACTTACCTTGCGAGCCGAGATCGAGAGCAGCGAAACCAGACACAGCCCGACAGAGAGAGAAGGGGAGAAGGTGGAGAGGCAGAAATCAAGTGAGAGTCCAGGACTGGAGAGCAGCGTCGGGAGCGAGCGAAGAGGCTGGGTAGGAAAGAAGAAGAACAGAGAGGGAGAGAGAGATAAAGAGGGAATGGGGAAGAGACGTGGGTGAGAACAGAGAGGAGAGAGAGAGATAGAGAGGAAAGGTGGGGAGACCTGGGCAGGTGGGAGCATAGGAGAGAAATGTTTGGGCGGGAAGTATTATTCATCTCAACCATTAATATAAATTGGGAACAGTTAGTGATCATGAAAATTTTTTCATGAAATATTTATAATTTTTAGATTATCTTGATTAGTATATGGTATTTTATTCTAAGTGTAATTCAAGGGTCACAAAGCTTTCATGATTATTTTTATGAAAGGTTTTGCATGATACCTAGCATTGCTGATATAAATTTAGGATTCATCAAAAACGAAATGTATCTATGCTACATTTTATATATTTTTAAAAGTCATTCTGGTTTATTATATAGATATATATCAACAAATATATATATATATATATATATATTTTCTCTCTCATCTCTCTATATTTGGGGTGGAATTGTTTTCAGTCCCCGCTGTATTCAGGCAAGGTTGTGTAAATTTAGAGTATAATTCGGTGATATAAATCTCTCTCTCTCTCTCTCTGGGGCTTTCAGGAAACCACATTATCATTCATTCCGGTAAATTTATTTATTTATTTATTTTTTGTCATTGCTTACAGTTGTTGAATAATTTTGATTTGCACTGTAATTGTTTTGTTTTGTTATCCACAATGATGTTTAACTTGTTACAATCTGAATTTTTATCTGTCGTTCCTTTCTCTAATTTATTGTTGGTGCTGGTAGATTTTTCTTTTTTTTTTTGGATTTTGGTTTATGAAATTCAGGTTTATTTTTTAAAAGGGATTTACATATGAATGCACAAAATAGGAAAAGAGTATTCAACCTGGAGTTGGAGATATTACTTTGATCAAATTTTTGCTTTTTGTTCCTTTAATTTGGATGGTAATCATTATTTAAGAGTAGCTCATTTGCATAGGTTGATGGGGTTTGGGTTTTGAAGCTCAATTGATATTGGCATAAACATTGTGAATTGTTATTTGCTTGAATACATCCATTGCCATATTTTTTTTTTAATTGGTCAAAAGTGCAGGCATTTGGCACGAGCGTATGCTTTGGCATCTCGGTATGGCTACTTAATCCATCTGCACTTTTGCTGTCTCGCGTGAGCAGACTTTGTGAATTGCAACTATGAGTGATAACATGTCTGGACCTCTCCAGCAACCTATTAAGCCAGGTACTTTCTATGATAATTTTTTTTTCTTGTTCTTTCTGTATATATGTGCGCTTTAATCTTTTCAAGACTTTCAAATTTAAATGAGATTTATTGGATCTCTTTGTGTATGCTTGATTACTGTTATTTAATTGTGATTAAAGCACCATAATTACAATTAAGAAGACTGTATTTCAATAGTTTTTTCTTAAGTCCGTAAACAAACACATGACACGACATTGACACATTCAAATGACAATTTTTAAAACATGTAGGACACGTGAGAGGGACATACACAATATGTGGTTTATATTTGTTGTATGTTATATATATATATGAAAAATATTTCAAAAGTTTATAAAAATATATAATATAACACGAATTTCTGAAGTTTAAATTAGGATGGATTAATAAATATAAAATCCATACATATCGTTCTTGTTTATTATTAGATCCTAAGCAATTTGTTCAAATTTGTAATATGTTTCATATCATATGTATCTAAGCAATGGATATGTGTGTCCCACAAGTGTTCGAGATAAATTGTTTTTCTAAAAAATAATAGCAGTTGACGTGTCTGACACAAATCGGAAGTGTCCGACATGTGTTGGACACGGACGTGCCACTTCTTGAAGTGTCTGTGCTTCTTAGTTCTTCAGTAAAATAATTTTAATTGGAAGAATCAAATAAATATACCAAATGGTTCATGCATAAGGTGTGTTGCCATAAGATATGCATTTCCTATTTACTCTGATTGTGAAAATAGACACCTGGTCATTAATCATGCTCCAAAGACAAAGAATGTATGACAGTTTAAAAAGTCTGATGAAAGAAACCTGTGATGTGATCAATGAATCCATCATTTTAAAATGCCTTTCATACTCTTATGTCCAAGAAAAGCAATAGATTATAGAATATATGACGAAGTAAACATTAAAACATAGCCTTGAAAATGTTATGCTGTAGAAAATCAAAACATATTGTTGATTTCCATGATTGACTTTTTAATTGGTTGGTTTAGTTTAGCCTTCTGGTTGAGACTGTCTTGATTGCTAAAAAGTTCTATTTTCTAAGAATAGTGCATAGATTTAGGTTTTACTTTGGACATATGAAGAAATAGCATTGACAACTAGAATTTTTTCATTTCGGTTATTTATTATTGTGTGTTATGAGTTTCCTCTTTTCTACACGATTTGTCCACAGGTCTCGAAAAATCTGACATTGAAAACTTGGAGGATGAGAGGAAGACAAGGATTGGGTCTTTCAAGAAGAAGGCGATTAATGCCTCAACCAAGTTGAGGCATTCTTTGAACAGAAAGGGTAGGAGAAATAGTAGAGTTATGTCTGTTTCATTTGAAGATGAGCATGATGCAGAGGAACTACAGGCAGTGGATGCATTACGTCAAACTCTTATCTTGGAAGAATTTCTACCTGCAAAACACGATGATTATCACATGATGCTAAGGTTTCTTCCTTCTCCTTGTTCCATAGTCAATGATTTGGTATTGCATGTGCAGTTATTTCATGTTTATAACTTTATAATGGTAAATTGGGTTGTAAGAAACATTGGGGATAAGCCTTTAGTTTTACTAAATTTGAATAAGTTTCAACTGTGGGAGGCGGTGCCACTTGCTCTGCAAGATGGCGGAATGACATGATAGCAGTAATACA
The DNA here is from genome assembly GCA_025200525.1 of Camellia lanceoleosa. Taxonomy (NCBI): domain Eukaryota; kingdom Viridiplantae; phylum Streptophyta; class Magnoliopsida; order Ericales; family Theaceae; genus Camellia; species Camellia lanceoleosa. Next base: position 204,333,467 of record CM045760.1, read on the forward strand.
TGATAGTGAATTGTTGCTAGCTCGTGTTTGGGTTTTAGTTTTGATTGGGGTAACAGAATGCTAATAGCTTTCCTTCCTCTTGTGAGATCTTATTTTCTAAAAGCAAAAAAATTCAAGCCATATATAAACTATAGTATATTGGCATCAATACCAGGTTCTTTTATGCTTGATTTGTTGTTAAATTTGAACAGGGGGTTTCATTTCAACACTTTTGATGCATTAAAATTTAGCCTTTTGGTTTACTTGCTTCCCTTTCAAAAAATAGTGACCTTTTTTTAACACTTTTAGTGGCTGACCTCACCGGTGTAGCAGTCAATATTGTACAAAATGGTTTCTGAATTTTAGAGAAAGACACTGTTTTGATGCTCTGCATGCATGTGTATAGTGGAAATATTGGAGACATTATTAGAATGACAGTAATATTTCTCATGACAAAATGAAAGCAGAATATTCTTATATGAATAGCATTCACTTTGTAATGCAATCTCGAAAATTTTGGGGATGTCTTTGTGAAGATAGCATAGCTTTATGCCTTTGGTTAATTTTTTGCTCTCCAACTGATCTTGGCATGACTCAGGATCAATAATTAGATTGTCAACTTGTTGTATGGTGACCAGATTTTTGAAGGCCAGGAAATTTGATATCGAGAAAACAAAGCAAATGTAATGTGATATGCTCCAAAGGAGAAATAATTTGGTCTTGACACAATTGTGGAGGTATTTTGGTTTGGAATGCGTCCATATAGCGAACATATGGGCGCTTGTCTCTTATTTTTGCCTATTCATTTCTTTTTGTTCAGATTTTGAGTTCAAGGAAAGAGAGAAGGTCCTCGAACACTATCCACAGGGACATCATGGGATTGATAAGGATGGACGACCTGTTTATATTGAAAGACTTGGCAAAGTTGATCCAAATAAGCTTCTGCAAGCCACAACATTGGACCGCTACTTGAAATACCATGTGCAGGAGTTTGAGAGGACCTTCAATGTCAAGTTCCCAGCCTGTTCAATTACAGCGAAAAAGCATATTGATCAGAGCACAACTATCCTGGATGTTCAAGGAGTGGTATGTGGGGATCCTAACAAATGCTCTGAATGAAAAACCACCCGCCTATTTTTCACAATAAGGGGCCTTCAACTGAAACATGATTTAGACTGCCCACTTTATATTCTGAAAGGCAAAAAACAACCTGCTAATTGTGCATCAGAGCTGAGCTACCATAAATCTCAAAATGCTAAAACCAGATTTAAGAATGGTGTGGCTACTTTATTATGGGTGCATGAACGTATAAACTGTTGTGTACTACACATAATTGTTATATTATAGGGTATTTTTCATAAGAAAAAGCAAAATTGCTAGCTCAAATATCATTTGTTAGAAGAAAAAAAATGGCATTCTTAACTTTTTATTGATGCCTTAGGGACTGAAACATTTCAGCAAAATTGCGAGGGAGCTCATTCAGAGCATTCAAAAGATTGATAGTGACAATTATCCCGAGGTACTTGTTTTATCTGTCAGCGTGATTTAACACAACAAACTTCTTTGGTTTGCCACCATGTTGTGAATAATGGCCTTTTACTTCGAGCTCTCATTGGGATACTTTTTTCTTTGTAGACCCTGTGCCGTATGTACATTATTAATGCAGGTTCTGGATTTAGGCTCCTATGGAACACCGTTAAAACATTCCTGGACCCCAAGACCACTGCAAAAATTCAAGTAAGCCTTTTTCATTGATTTACCTCAGACTAGGGCTGTTAATTGAGTAGTTTTCTTAGCCCATCAATGGTTTTTTCTTGTACCGTGTTCGGGCAACAAATATCGAGCAAATTGCTTGAAGTAATTGAAGCTGTAACTATTTTGTTGATTGGTTTGACATTGAATTGATTGTGATTTGTCAATAGGCCTTACAGTTTATGACAACAATCAGTGAGCTTCTTGAATAACATTATTTGCTAATTGTAACAAAACATGACATTGCCTTCTAAAATTTTGGTATGGTCCTCACTGCAACATTTTCTTCCCGAAATCAGATCTGAGCTACCGACTTTTTGGGTGGTACATGTACTTGTGCAGACAAAGGTGGATGCATGCTTTCTGATAAAGGCCCATGGAATGATCCTGATATATTGAAGGTGTCACCTCTTCTTTCTGTTGTAAATTTTTTTGTTCAAGTTGGCATTTCATGTTTAAACCATTTTTTATCAAAGCTGCCTAAGTTTAATTGTTAATTTTTTGAACTAGATGGTTTACAATGGTGAAGCCAAATGCTCAACTAAAATTTTGATTCCAGCCATTGAGGAGAAGACAATTTCTGAGGATGAGAATGCAAACCTAAAGGTATCCAGTCCTAATTCGGATATAAATCTGTCAATTCCTTTTTCATTGATTTTTAGTCTTCTTATTAATTGCCCCTAATTGGACTTGGTCTATTAAGTTTCCAAACTGGAAAGGCATTTCATTCTGCATAATGTTGAATATTGTTAAACTTTTATCATACTATAGATTGTGAAGATACGTGTCTCTTTCAACTCGGAAGCGGTTTCAGATGTGGATGATATGCGATCCCACCATCCCAGGCTGCAAAGAGAGTATTCTGAACATCCACAACTCTCTCCTGTTTGTGAAGAAGTAAGTTATTTAGGCTCCTATCATGTATAAATGACAGTGCCACATCAAAGTCATAAGAAAGTTATGTACGTATTGTTCTGTCTACAGGCTCCTACCTATGAGTATGATGACTTTGTTCCAATGGTTGACAAGGCTGTGGATGCAACTTGGCCTAAAGCTGTACAAAGTGACAAATTCACCCTTTTTAAAGGTACATAATTTATTCCTCACTATGCCAATTATATGAATATTGTTAGGGGATGATGTCATCAACTCTCCAATTCTATGTAATTTATATTCTAAAATGTTTGTGCATGAACTACTTATGAAGATTTAAGTTAATTTATATTCTCAGGGGTCATGACTTTTGTAATGGGCATTGTCACTATGGTCCGCTTGACTCGCAACATGCCAAGAAAGCTTACTAATGACATCCCCTATTCTAATTCCATGAGGCAACCCCACCAGTTACCCGCATCCATCATCTCTGGTACTGAATATTTATCAATGATGAAGCTCTTGGATGAATTGGAGGAGAAGGTAGTTGTTCTCTGCAGCAAACCTGCAGTTATGCCACCTGAGAAGGAGGAAATGCTGAATGCTGCTCTAAGTCGTGTTGATGCTTTGGAGCAAGAGCTTTCGGCAACCAAGAAGGTATCCTATCTAGTTCTCTTGAATTCATTGTAGTGATTAGAATTGGAAAAGAAAAAAATAAATAAATAAAAAATAAAAGTACAGATTGTGGGATTTAGAATGCTCTGTTCATTATTATAATTTTTTTTTAAAAAAAATACGATCGCCATTGACCGTAGAAAAAAATGGCTACTACTTTGTGGAAAATTAACAAAATGCAACTAGACTAACATTCATAGAAGTATATAGTTCAAGCTAATTGTGGTTCTTGTGCAGGCTCTCGAGGATGCCATTGTTCGACAGGAGGAGATTTTAGCCTACATTGAGAAGAGGAAGAAGAGGAAAAGGCATTTTTTTCGGTTTCTAATTGCAAACTAGTAACAAACAGAGATTGCAGAACCTATTCGGTAAGATGATATTAACATAATTGTGATATATTATTATGTTGAAACTGGTTGCAAGATTGAGATTTTCAGCCCCACAAGTTGATGTTTGCCATGGATCGGTTTTCTCTTTAGCGGATCCAAATTTTTCAGATACGATTCTCAGATAGGAAGTCTGATCCATTGATAGGACTATGAAGTTCTCAAATCGAACTTCTTGTATATTTGATATTCTTTTAACAGCTATGTGCATATTCTGAATAAAATTTGGCAAGGCTGCGAGTTCTCTTCTCAAACTTTTTACCATGAGTTATTCCTTTCTAAGTTTCTACAAATAATAATAATAATAGTCAATATAAATGGCCAACAAAATATCTTCGTTCTTTTTCTTTTTTTTTAACAAATTAATTTGGCTCTCCCTAACACTGTGTTTGTTCGGAGCGAAAATTTTCTATGAAAAGAGTTTTTTGCATTTTCCGACTTTCAATACAACGAAAACAAAAATCAATGGAAATATTTTTTGTGGTCAACAAGGAAACAATACTATTTGGAGGGAAAATATTATTTGCTTTTTAAAAAAGTACAAAACATTTTTCAAACTAAAATCTTACTAATGCCAATTCACTATCAATAATGTAACTATTAGTATATTATTTTCATGGACGTAACTAAACATAGAAAATTTTCTCCCAAATTTATTTTTGAAAATTGCAGATTACAATTAACTCCATGACATTTTATTGTAGCATCCCAGGAATATAGGTACCAGTAAAACGAAGTATAAAAATCAGACAAGTTTTCACAACCTATCGTATTTTAAAGCTATTCATTAGCATACGGAGATCTAAACTTTAATGAATTCAGTAGACAAAATAAACAGAGAGAGAGAGAGAGAGAGAGAGAGGTGCCTTGCGAGGTCTCTCTGACAAAAATCGTATATTCTACGTAGACTCTAGAGGCAATCTAATCTGTTTCTCAGACAATGAAATGAGATCTCACAGCAATGAAAATTTGAAAAGTAGCACAAATCCAATCAATTATGGAAACAGGGAATCAAATTTACAACCAAGTAAATATCAAAAACCTCTTTGCTCACAAACTTAATTCGTTCAAACATTTCAGGACATTTTTTTTTGTTGAAACAAACAAAACAATAAACATATATTCGGAACATACAGAGAAAGTACAATAATTCCATACACAGTTTCTCACGACAATGGTATGTACTCTCATCTCACTAGACAGACATATCTTGCTCACGGTGGCAGATCCTCTGCAAGGTTAATGTGGGTATATTATACGGTATACGTTGAGTGATGACATTCTTAAAAGCCAAACATATGTGTGTCCCATAGCCCTTCCTTTACATCCAACATCTTTTACCAGCAAGACTTCTTTTTCTGCTCAACATGCATTGAGAAACTCATATCAGCCATTAACTAAATTAAGATTTTAATGTAACAGGGGAATGAATCTTAAGCACACATACATATGTATATATTAGACTAAGGGCACAAGCGATGGGCATGCTAAAAAAATCAACCAGTTGAAAAAAAGGAAAAAAAAAACTGAAAAGTGATCAAAATATGAAATTCAAAATCAAGATCTGAGGTAGTTGTACAGGGGTAATTTGGGAATACAAAAAAGTGTGACAGTTCACATCAACAGCATAGATATTGGTGCACTCACCTGAAAATTAGCTTCTTCTTGACTGTCAATGTAAGCAAGCAGTTCCTCCTGCTTCATTAAAGCCTCATACAGAGCCTGTTCAGGGAAAAAAAAACATTCAAGTAATAAACTCATCATCACTCCTCACGTACCATTTGAAAGAGTAGTGATATCATGATATGCAAACATAAAAAGTATACAAAATTTGTATGCAGAATAATGTGACTGCATTTGGTACTTGTTATTTAAAAACAAAATATCCATTTAAAGGCAAATAGGCAATCACCCATTGTTATTCATTATATGGATAGTTTATTATGTGTGGTGTAATTTAACCTGAAGGAAACACAAGCATGGTGGTCTGTCTTGTGGTGTTTATTCCATACTTGGTGCTTAGGTTTGAACCTATTGCATCAACTAGGGAACACATCTTTATCTACCTTTTTAATGATTTTTCTACTCTTACCTCCTTTCTTATTTAGCTTTTTATGCTTCTTGAAAGCAGAAGACCAACACTCTCGAACCGTCATCTTGTGCAATCTCTGTTTTTTCTTCTCTCTAATTTCCCTCCCTCCCTCCCTCCCCTCCCTCCCTCTTCCACAATATCACTCTTTTGCACTAACTCAAATTTTCTTCACCAACACAGAAGACTCTGCATTCTGTGTGTGTGTGAGAGAGAGACAGAGAGAGAGCTGCCTGAGTCGGTCAGCGATCAGTTTCCCCCTATAGCCCATTCAGTCACCTGAGTGGATTTGCTTATCCATTCACCTAGCTGCTTAGGTGCACATGCAATCACCAGTAACAACTATGCCTCCTAATAATAGATTTTTATAAGATTTGTTATAAAACAGAGTCATGATTTCAATCTTGAAAAGAGGAGAACTCTAGTAAGCAGTCATTTATGGTTTACATAAGAGCTTTATATGTTTAACTCTAAGCAAAACATAACAAAATTGTAAACTGTAGTGCCCATACCTTTTTAGTAGAAATTAACTCCGCTTCTAGGGCATCCACACGGCAAACAGCGGCATTCAGAAGTTCCTCCTTCTCATAAGGCATCTCAGATGGCTTTGCTTGAAGTGTGTCAACCTTTTCTTCAAGCTCCCCCAGCCTTTTCAGAACAGAAGACAGGAGTTCTGCCTCTGTAAATGACCGAGTCGGTGAAGGGGGGCGGAAGTCCTCCTTGGGTACAGCATCTGGAGAAAGTTCATGAATATTTTGCCCATGATCAGATAGAGTCTCAGGGAGTTTCTTGGTTACACGGCATGCTACTGCATGGAAGAGCGTGAAAAGTGTCATGAAGAAGGCCATAAACACTGCTAAAATCCGAGCACGAAATCCTTCCGGTGCCCTTTGAGTGTCAGGTAGTGGAACTGTCCCTGCAAAAAATTCAATCAGATACACACCACACACACACACACACACACACACACACACACACACAAATCAAATATATCAAAATGAACTTAAACCATGACTGGTTTCATATATATGTTAGCATGTAAAAATTTAAGAATAAGATAACAGCACCCACTAGGCTAGACTTACTAACCTTTTGAAACATAAGGCTTCTGAAAGGATGGTTGATTCTGCCAACAAGCATCGACAGCCTTGTCGACCATGGGAACATATTCATCATACCCAGAGAAGCCACCAGCATAGTTTGCCTTTCCAATAACCTTAGCCTGGTTATTTATGCAATCATCTTAGTAACATGAATAGCCGCCACAAAATTTAGAAAGCTTGAAATCAACCAACATAATCATCATCAAGTGAAAGTCAAGAACCTACTTCTTCACTTAACAGGAGTTAACCGAAGATGTGAATAACTCATCATTGCTTTTGGCGAAGCAATATCTTCAGCTTCAGATCCAGACTCAGCCGTGGATGTATCGCTGTTTTTATCTGCTTAAATAGAATTAAAAAAATAACAACATAACAATCTAAACTGAAAGCAGAGATAGCTGTGACCAAGCAACTTGAGAATACTAAGGGTTCGTACATACCATTGGGTAATTTGGCTTAGCATAAGCAACCACCTTCCCTTCACTATTTAGAACTTTAACAACTTGTCTTGCACGCCGAAGCCTTTCTAAGGACCATCTGCAACATAATGACCACCAAGCAATTATTTCAATTAAAAAGCAAACATGAGGCACAATTCATGAGTGAAAAACCTATTCTAACTACAAATTTTACATCCCAATGCATGTACAGACCTTCAAGATTTCTGGATTTTTCCAAGGACCTTTATCAGAAAGAAGGCAACCTCCTTGATCAGCACAGGTACAGGTACCCCCCATGAAATCTGGCAACTCACTGTGCAGGTCCCACAAATTTTATTTAGTTTTGAGGTAAATTAAGGCAGTTGAGGGTAAGAAATAACAAACAAAAAACTACAACAAATTTTTCAAGTAAGTTCAGAACAAGAAAGAAGTAAACAACATGTCAACGAAATATAAATTCCCCAATTCCCATATTACCTGGCATCAATAATTTCAAGTAACTTGTTCTGGTACTTGTTTCCAAGAACCTAAGTAGAGAATCCAAACAAAAAGAGAATGACACCAGAAATGTCAACAGCTGCACAGTGATATAAAATAAGAATGTGTCCAAATAAGATAAGAATATTCACATACGTGAATCTTGGAAGTTGTTTTGGGATCTAGAAAAGTCTTTACAGTACTCCACGGCAGTCTAAAACCAGGACCAGCATTGATGATAAACATTTGGTGAAGAGTCTGCAGCAATTAAGAGGACACAAAATCCAAGTTAATATTAAGCGTCAATAATCAATTTCAACATATTTGAGCACAATATAATTTGTCAAGTAAGAGAAATAAGATTACTTCAGGGTAATTGTCACCATCAATCTTCTGGAGCCGCATTACAAGGTCACGTGCACCCTTGGTAAAATTTTTCAAACCCTGAACAATTCACAATAAGACATAACAAAAGAAGGATTAATGAAGATTTTTTAGAATGTAATGAACTCAATCACAGCATGTCAAAATTAGGAAAAACACGGGAGGCCACATACCACCCCTTGAACATCTAAGATTGTTGTACTTGAATCTATATGCCTTTTTGCAGCAACAGTACAAGCTGGAAACTTAATTGCAAAGCTTTTCTCAAATTCCCCGACATGGTATTTTACATACCGATCCATTGTGGTAACTTGCATAAGTTTGTTTGGATCAACTTTTCCCAGTCTTTCAATATAGACAGGTCTTCCCTCCCTATCCACACCGTGATTACCATGTGGATAATACTTCAAAACTTCATTCAACTCTTTAAATTCAAAATCCTGATGAAAAAAATCAGCAAGTAAAGCACAGATTAATTCAAGTCCACGGCAGAAAACAATATGGAGAGCCCACACAACAAACCCAAGGCAAAATGTCCAACGTAATTACCTCCATAATAGTGTCAACACCAAAATCTTTTCTCCATTGGAGCATTTCAGCCCACATGTGTTTTGCTTTTTCAATATCAAACTTCCTTGCTTTCAAGAACCTGCAGTATGAACTCATTTATGAATATCACAAACCGAAACACAACAATTTGAATTTCAGATGAAATCTTTCTCAGAACTAACACATTTACAAGATACCACAACAAATCAAAGAAACAGGTGCAGAAAAGGAAACCGCGGAAGCTCTGCCTCTAAAGCAAACAGAATTGTGGAGAAAAAGGGTGAAAGAAAAGTACACCAGACAGAGAAAGTGAAAGACGAGCTTGAAAGGCTTATGGCCTGAGTTAACAATCTTTCATCGGTGAGAAGTTGTAACTTCAGCATGCGTGAGATAGAGAGATTGAAATTCACAATATTTCAAATATCCATCATTGACCAATTTAAACCAGTGGAATATGTGAAAATTTTCCAACACATGATGTACATCATTCATATATGTTAATTGAAGCAGACTGACTGTACCTTGTCTAATGCCAATCTATTAAAAAAGGATCAATTAGAGTTGGAGTATGATCAAGTTAATGGATCAGACCTTTTTTTGAGAAAGTACAATAAAACATATCATAACACGCCAGACAGTGGTGTAACCTCTACACACCAAGAATATATAAGGACCATACACTCTCATCAAAAGAGAGCTCTCCCAAAAAATCTATAAGAACAAAAGATGACTGACAAACTGACAAAAATTTCCTTTAAGCCAAAATCTAAAAGTGTGAAATAGAGACAACATTAATCTATTAACAGACAACTCTAAATCCTAAAAATAGCATTTTTTTTTCCTCTTACGCCTATAGGGGTGTGCTGCCAGTAAAGCCCAACCAAAAAAAAAAACTAGAAAGAGTATTTTTAACGGTATTTATCACTTTTGTAAAATATTTTGAATACCCTATGCATCACCACTTGTCACCACTCCAAATTTGTTTTGACACTTGTCCCTTAGGGAAAAAAAAATTTGAACACCATGAGTTGTTAATTTGAGCCCTTTATTAAAATTTTGAACAGCCTTTTTATGTTTAACCCACTCCATTCAACAACAACAACAACAGAGAGAGAGAGAGAGAGAGAGAGAGTTTATAATATTATAATTTATCTTTTATTAATTGACAAAAAAAAGGAATACCCTGATAAAAATTCATGGAGCTGCCACTAGCGCCATACACTCCATATCAGGCACTGAGGCACCTTCCAAGCTTTCCAGAGTCTCCTAATTGGACACTCTCCTATACATGACTATAGGTCATATTTGTTTGGGAGATTAGGAGGTGGGATTTGAGTAGTAAGGAGGTAGGTCCCACTAACCCTTGTTTGATGGCTTCCTTGTAGAGGGAGATTGCTACTCCAAGCGGCTTGCTAATCCCCCAGTAGGGGATTAGCTTGGGTGAATTTTGGGTGGAATTAAGAAAATAGTGAGCGGATTGAGTCTATTTTATATAAAAATTTTATATTTTTATTTTTATTTTTTTTGACCAAGTGCACCTGTTTGTTTTAATATTTGTTTTAGTTTTTTTTTTTATATAGAAATTATTTATTTATTTATTTTATATAAAAATAATTTAACAATCCCATCACTAACCATCTCCCACACTATCATCAAAATAAACACACTTTTACTTAATCTCCTCACTAACAATCCCTACATTAACAATCTCTTCACTAACAATCCTCTCACTAACAATCCCATCCAACCTAGTCCGCTAAACAAACGTGGAGCAAACAGGCCGAAGATGTTTACAAGCTACTAATTCTCAATCCATCCTCCCTCACTGGACTACAAGTTGTGTTTCCCCTTACTGACAATCTCATCCAACCTAATCCGCCTAACAAACGTGGAACAAACAAGCCGATGATGTTTACAAGCTACTAATTCTCAATCCATCCTCCCTCACTGGACTACAAGTTGTGTTTCGTTCCAAATATGATATTTAAACTCCTCCACTACACTTCCTCACAAAAGAAATTGGTGCAACTTCACTAATCTCATAGACACCCAAACAGGAATAATATACTAGGATGTAGGCTGTGTTTATGCACTTACAGTTACAGATAGCATATTTCCCAACAGAAAGAAACAAATCTTGCCAATCAATCCACAAAACCCTTTGAAGTCAATCACTAATAGTTTTCGATAACTTTACAACTCTATGAAAAGCAAATGTTGTCAACAGAAGTGACCATTTTTTTTAACAGGACATCAACAAAAGAGACAACTAAAGGGAGCATTTCATAAACATTTACCAATTTTTGCATGCAATATATTAAGTAAAAAAGAATGAAGGATAGAGTACCTTAACATCATGTGATAGTCATCATGTCGTTTTGGTAGCAATTCATCCAACATCAGCGCTTGTCTAAATTCATCAACAACCTGTAACTCCTCGGCATCCCGAACATCCTCTATTGAAACAGAGCTAACTCGACCATCACTCTTTCTTCTGCTCTTCTTCTTGAGAGAATGTTTGAACTTGGTAGATGCATTTATTGCTTTCTTCTTCAATGAACTAATTCTCGTCCTTCTTTCATCTTCAGAGTTTTCAAAATCGGATCTTCTTTCTCTTCTCTCATCATTACCAGATGACCCCTCAAAGCCTGTCACATAGCAAGAGTTAGCAAAGATATTATAAGTTCAGTAAGGGTAATGCTAAACCTCAATGACATAAATTTGACATAAGAGAACATATTTCTCCAATAATTTAACAACTCATTTTTAAAAATTTAGACTACAAATGTCCGAATCAAGATTAAAATACTTCTAAAATACTCTAAGGCGGGCATAAGGACAATTGTGTTGCAAACATGTCAACAAATATCTTCCAGTATAAGCCCTCTCAAGAATGGATTTCTGCTAATAGTGAAACATATATTCTAGTTCTTTAAAGGCAGCATAAGAAAATCAGAACAAGAATCAGAAAAATCAAATGCAAAACACTACACGACACAAAATAAACACAAGTAATAACAAGACATAGTGCACAAGATATAACAAATATCCAATGCCAAAAAATTGCAAATCATGTATTGTTGAGTTCAAAAAGTCGAAAATCATGTACATAACCAAACCAAAAGTAACTGGAAAGGAAAATCTTGAACCACAACAATCACAATATGCATAAATCATCATATCCTAAAAAAAACTGACCAAAAACAATAACAAGATATCATAAAAAGTGCAAAACACAATAATTCCCGATCCAATAACATTAATCAGCTGAAAAAGCCAAAAGAAAACCCTATACTCCAGCTTCAAAATATGAGAGGCTTCATATAGTTTCTCAGAAAACAAATCCTGGCACAAAATAAATTATCGTAAAAAATTCACGGTTTCTTTTTGGTCAACTTCACAAGTAATAAAAACTCTTATACACCTCAAGAAAATTTAGGATTTTCTTTCCCCGTCAAACCAAACAGAAGCAATTGGAATTTTTCCACAGGTTCTCATCATATACAAGAGTCGATTGAACATGCATACAAGGACATAAAATCTGATATTAAAAACAAAACCCTAACTCAATACGATCTTACCAGATCGACTACGTAAACAGCTCAATAACATCAAGAAAAAAAACATGTTCAGATTCAGAAAAGAAAAACAACTCACAAGGCCTCGCAAACCGATCCAACGGGCCCGACATAACTCGGTCTTTCGATTTCGCGCAAATAGTTTTACAAGAAGTCTCAATTCTGAGCGATTCAATTGCAAATTGAAGCGCTACAAAACCTGCATTACGATCAAGAACCCTAGAAATTGCGAGATCGAATCGAAATTCACAATCGCTAAGAGGAAAATAAAAAATCTGCGTACCTTCGTAAAATGATATCGGTCACGAATCACGAGGGCCCGAAAAACAGAATAAATTCGATTGAAGAGACCTCTGAACAGAACGGTTCATCGGTACAATTAAATTCGATCGATCCTTAACTAATATATAAATTATATAGATATTGTGTATGTGTAGCGGGCTTGTGAGGCGCCGATGAGAGAGAAAGAGGGGTAGAGAGAAAATGGGGAAGTATTAAATGTGAGTTGGAGTATGGAACAGTTTGGGTGGGGTCGAGGGTCGGAGTTTATGAATGACACGTGGCAGGGTAGTAGTGGGAATTGGGGCACGGAAGCATGAATTCGCCGGCGGTGGTTGGAATAATGCCAGGGCTTGTCATTAAGCAATGATTCGGTCACCGGTGGTGATTTGCCTTGGCTGTTAGCGTAGAGTTATGGCGTATCATTGGTAGAAATTATTCAATGTTACTCGAGGAATACTTTATTGGGAAAATTGTTGAAAAGTTCAAGATAAAGGTGGTGTTTGGGAAGCAAGTTCCCAAATTTTTTTCTCATTTTTTTCATTAAAAGACAAAAGTTTTGCAAAACGAAAAAAAATACATCCAAACAAAATATCACATCCAACCCCATAATCATTTCACTTTTTCTCTCACAAACATCACATCCAACCACATAAAAACCTAACTATCTTCCCAAACACCAAAAATTTTTTATCTCATAAAAACTTACATCTACTAAAATCTACATAAAAACTCACTTCCCAAACACCATCAAAGAGATTATGGCCATGTTTCATTGGGGTTTGGGAGGGTGGATTAGGAGAAATTTTTGGGTGTAAATAGGATAGACATCATGTAGTATCTTTTTCTTCTCTTATTGGTTGAGTGAGTGAATGCTACATTTATGTGTTGGGTGATGAGGAGACAATATGGGAGGCCATAGTATTTGTGATTGGTTGAAGGTACCATGTGACATGTCACGTGATACCCTTCAGTGACTCACCCGTTACACGAAGTTAGGTTGTCCCTTTGAACCTAGATCTTGGGATCTCCAGTCAATTAGGTTGGGTTTGCCGTTCCGGTAACCTTTACTAAAGGCCTTAACCCCATTCCTCTTGACGACTTTTCTACTAACTCTCGAGTTAACCCTTTGGTTAGCGGATCCGCAATGTTGTCCTTAGACTTGACATAGTCTAGAGAGACAACTCCATTTGAGAGTAGTTGTCGTATGGAATTATGTCTACGACGGATATGTCTAGACTTTCCATTATACATATTACTCCCCGTACATTATCTTATATTTGGATTGAGTTATGATTATAAAGAGGACTAATAGCCTTAGATTTTAGCTTAATCTTACAATTTATATTCTATCCCTCTCTGTAAGATTGAATAGTTCATTATACGTGTAATACCATATCCAAATAGATTGTTAATTCATACTTTAATTGTTTAATTAAAAATCGGATCAATAATTTTATTAGACTATTATTATCTGAACAAACACGAATTTTAAAAAATACGAGCTGTCGGCTTAGCCCTGTTCATGGGCTTTAAAAAAATTTAGGCCCAATACAATATTTTTAGGCTACTCCTGTATTACCGCGGCGTTTTATCCCTATAAACAACATGATGTTGACCGATGACTGGAAATTCAAAATCTGTATGAATTAATTAGCTGTGGATCGTTTTTTGGGTTACAATTTGGATTCAACTCTCTTATAATATTTGACATCACTGCAAAAAAAGATACAATCTTTGACAAAAAAAATATATGGAAATGAGTATAGATGACGTACCTTTGTCAAGAAGGGTACGACCACCATATTAATATCAAGTTATATTAAAAAGTAAGGGCATAGACTTGCTAATAAAAGTTTTACATTTGACCAATTGATATTTGAAGATTAAAAAAATAGATTGTTCAAGCTTAAATGCATGTTTTACTCCAGGATGGTCCGAAGTGCCTGTCTCGGGGAGATTCCTTGATAGCCGGAAAACAAAAAAAAAAAAAAACCCTAAATAGGAGCTGCAAAATTGGACACACCATCAAATGGCAACATTTATTGCCATTGTAATGAATCAAGAGCTTGTTGGTGAAGCTGTTTATCTCCAGCTGCCAATACATTAAAACCTGGAAAATAAAAAACAACCACAATATGAACTGTATGCAAGTGAACTAAAACAAAGAAACATTTGCATAGGCACACTAAATGACTCGCATCTATAATATTTTATCAACTTGAATCGTCAATTTATGTGGATCAGAAGAGTTACTAGACTCAAATCTGAAATAAGATTGGGTAAGCCAAATAAAATCATACTTATTGGAAGTGAATCTGAAGAAGCTTCCCAGTGAAGTTGATGCCCTTTCCAATCAGTTATAACTCCTCCAGCGCCTTCTATCACGGGTATCAGTGAAAGGAAATCGTATGGCTAAAAAAAGAGAGGTGCAATCTCATTAATGAGATAACAAAAAATCAAAGGTTTCACATGCAGGCACAAAGAAATTGCCAACACCTAAGTTCTTACTAAAGCCATGTTTTGAGAAATTCCCTCTAGTTCATTTACATTTACTATTGTTTTTTAACCAAAGAAGATCATAAAAACAGTTCCTAGTCTTCCATATGGAAGAGCCGTTCCATACTTATTGGGACTCGGGTAAATTTGACCTCTGGATGGCATATGCTAAGAAATAAAAAATAGTATGGCTCACCTTAAGACCGACTCGATCACAAGATCCACAAAACCCGAGGCGAGGAGAGCATAGCATAACAAATACACTGACCATAAAGTGGTACTTTTACCGTGACCATAAAAAGAGGCATGAAAAAATACGGAAAAAAGTGTATCAAATGGACCAAAGTGGTTGGTTTCCACATTTCACAAGAAGATCAAAGGAAATAAATATAAAATCAACAAAAGGAAGGAGAAAAAAATTGAAAGATATGCACTTCCCAAAATAATGCCCCATGACAAAAATGAAGTATTCCATCCAAAGATCCTCATACCTCTATTGATCTCAAAAGATTAAACAAATGTTATGATGACAAATGGAAACAAATATTATTGCCAATATATGGTCATAAAAATGAGATCTAAGTTGTAATGGTTTTAGGTGTTTTAGGGACATCATTGTCGAGATCACCATTCACCAAAGATGAGACATATTTCTCATATTTCAAATCATTCATACTTTTTCTTTCCCAAAATGCAACATCGATTTGGACAGACCTTATCCCTAACTCGAGCAAATGCCACTTCAGCATCTCCATTGAAAATATGTGGGCTAGTTGTGTACCTAAATTAGAAAAGAGAAAAAGTAAGAAAAAGGGGACAAACCATAAATTTACCACTCTTTGAGCTTGTAAAAACTACAATAGTCGAAAGACTAAACATAAAAAGTCCAAATGGTTGAAACATAGATAAAAAGATTTTTCTTATTGCACCACAACCTTTCTTATAGGTTTATCTATTTATTTATTCAGAAGAAGAATCATTTTAGAAAGGAAGAACATACAGATAGGCTTGTGAAAGCTTTGCACAACTGCGCGTGGAGATTTCTTGCCCATTCAGCATAGTTTTTCTTCCATTTATCCCAATCCATCTTTCTCTTAAAACAGGTTGATCAATTATACCAAAAATCTAGAGAAAAAAAAAAAAAAAAAAACCAACAAAAATTAATAAAATTAACATGTAGAAACTAAATAACTGATGACCTAGAATCAATCAGCAATCTGTTCATTTAGCACAGTTACAGGTCACAATATAAGGATGGAGATTTTCATATAGGTAGTCCATCCATACCTCTGAAAATTGAACATGGATGACAAGAGAAACACAACGAACTACAATTTGTACTAAAATGATGATGACATCACTGCAGAAATACCATGACAAGAAAATAGAAGACAAATGCAGAAAAATATTCAACTATTTTGAATACATTTTAAACAGTCAAATCTACACAATACTACAATAGAAAAGCAAGGATTTTACCAGAGAGCACTTTCCAAATTACAACAACCAGGATCAGTCTCTAACACCATAGGATTCAAGTTCTCGTTGAACCGCACTTTTGGAAACACCAAGTTTTCCTGGTTGGTTGCTCTTTTGTTGGATTAAAGACGGATAACAATGCAAGAGTTCAAATATAATTGGACACCATGAAATTAATTCAAACTTTTAGATGCCTCGTATAGAGAACGATAAAAGATGACGAAAAGGGGAAGGTTATATAACCTTATCACAATAATGGTAATATTGGAACCAGCCATCCTTGAAGCCCCAATACCAACTGGAAGGGTTGGCTAGAGCCCATGGATGGTTGCACACCTCATTAGGACGCGCAAGACTTTCCCTCACCCACCTCCAATGTGCCAAAAAAAAAAAAAAAAAAAGTTGGAAGGCTCAGACCATGTGAGATGAAGAAGTAAAAGAAAGGCTTTTGGAAGAAATATGATAAATATTTAGAGTTTAGGATGTAAGCATGTTATGGCATATATTTCTTTCAATATTACTTATTTCATATCAAGGTTGCATAGTATAAACTTATACCACATCCACATCCAATAGAGGTTTAGGCGGAAATCACCCTACGAGGCAAACATACATATGCTGCTCTCTATATTTCTGTAACAGAAATCAGTGGAGTAGGCACGTAGTGCGTTGGCCCAAACATCCCTATTGATTACTTTGTTTCCATTTTAACGTAGAAATATGGCATATATTTTATTTCAATATTCTCTATTTTCATATCAAGGTTGCATAGTATGAATTCATACCACATCCATATCCAATAGATGTTTTAAGTGGTAAATGAGGCAAGCACAAATATGCTGCTCTCTATATTTTCTGTAACACCAGTCAGCAGACTAGGGACACAGTGTCGGCCCCGACATCCCAATTGATTAGTTTGTTTCCATTTTAACGTATAAATTGCATCTTATGCACTAATAAAGCGCTTATTCGCCCATTTATTTTCTGCAAAGAATCGATGGCACATGATTCATACCGGTTTACCTCGTGTAGCGAGCAATAAGAGTTCCAAACAAGGGTTTGCACGAATACAATACAAGTAAAGAATCAGTTCAGCAAATATTTGAAGTTCAAACTTAATGACTTTAACTTAAGAAATACAAAGATGAAATACCAGTTATAAAACTTTTTGTTCCATCTATTGGATCTAAAACCCAAACATATTCTGCAATTTTCTCTTTACATCTCCAACCCTTCTCCTCTCCAAAACTGCAATTTGCATTCTCTAACAGTTTCAGCAAAAACAATGGCACTACAAGGCATTATATATACAAAATTTTATATAAGAACTAACACTAATTCACTACTGCTCCTTTTTGTTTATCAGAAAAGTAAAAGAAAATAAATACATAAATGAGAACCAAGAAAATAAGTATGCACATGCCACTCACTATCAGCATGATAAATTAGGGTTGGTTAGCAGATTAATTTTTTTTTATTCTTCTTTAACCTTTTCGTAGGGCTACAAAAAAATCAAGTTTTGTTCATGAGATCGGCTCATTTAAAGCTTAGTTTGTTTGCTAAATGAATGAGCTCGAGCTTGATTTTTACGCTCATGTATTAATTGAGCCGAGCTCGAGTAGCCCCAAGCTCGGCTCGATAAGGCTCATGAACATAAACAAAATAAATTAATATTTATTTTTAATAATATATCAAATAAATTTTTATTAATTTATTTTATTTCTATTTGTGTAAATTTACATATTTGATTGATAAAATTTATTATTAACAGAAGCATGCTTGTATATTTTGCTCATAATTTTTTATTTTTTATCTTAATAAGTAAATTAATTTAAGTTTTTTTTTTTTCCGAGCTCGAGTTAGGGTCGTTTATGTAATCTAGTTGGCTCGAGCTGAGCTTGAATTTCTCAAATATTTGGCAAGCCGAGCTCAAACTTGATTATTTAAGCTCAACTTGAGCTTGGCTCGAGCTTTAACTTGACTAATTCTTAATAAACAAGCATGAACACCTAAAAGCTCGGCTTGCCTCTACCTTTTCATAAACTGAAGGAATGTAAATTTAGAACTCAAATTTCTTTTCCTATTATATCTATTCATTTGGCACAAAAATGGAAAGAATGATTACACATTTACAATAGTGTAAATTATGTATGTCTCTTCTGAATGAGAAGTTGTCTAATACAATCTAACATTCACACAACTAATTACTATATATGTGAGCAGCGTATGCCATTATTTTATTTTATTTCTGTTTCTGGAGATGAAATTCATGAAAACACACAATGCTGAAAATAATCTCACTTACATTGCATGAGAAGGAAAATTCGCTTGTATAATCGAAACCATCGCTTCCTCAGCCAATTGATCAGCAATCGTAACAGGACCTAAACCAAGTCCACCACACACAAACACACAACATCAAACAATCATCACAACACACAAAATCGTTCAACAAAAGGTTCCAATCCGATTATTCGATTCGAACTTACTGAAATCTTCTTTATCGAGAATGTCGAAGCTCTTGCGGAAGTACTTCCGAATGACTTCTCCAGCTGCGTCTGCTATCTCATTGCCAACGTCGGCGAATCGATCGAGCTCGGAGTGTTGGATACCTGAGTTGATTGTTTCGCTTTGATTTGAGAGATTTGAGTTTGAAATCATTGTTGGAGAAGATTTGGTAGGGTGAGAGATGTGGAGAGTTAGGGTTGAAGGAGGGAATGGTAGGGTTGGGAATCGATGGTAGAGGAGAGAGAGGGAGGGTTTTGAGGAGGAGAGAGGAAGGAAAGAGGGATTTAGAGAGAGAAAGTGAGATTGAGAGAGCATTTTGCAGAGTTATGTAGGGTTTTAAATAAGCGGGGAAAAAAGGAGTAGAGAGAGAGAGAGAGAACTGAGAGAGATTGTAGAGAGACAAGGGGGTTGAATGAAAGAGGAGAGAGTGGAGATTGACGTGTGTTTTAGCACACAGCTGCTGAGAAATGGAATAGCAGAAGTTTAGATATACTCCATGAAGCACCGCATAGAGCCTACGGGTGGCCACTGGTTCACCTTGTGGAAGTGCCATTTTGTGAATTTATTGGTGGAGAAAATAGTTTTTTTGGTGGCTTTAATTAAATATTAAAGTGGGTCCAAATTATTTATTGTGTTGGGTTCAAGTGAGTCTAGATACTTTGCAATAAGATCTTTACACCACAGATAGAATGGCCAAAAACCATTGAGATTTGAATGAGAAATTGCCTCATGAAGTTAGCTTCATGAAAAAGGTAATGAGGTTTGTAACTCCTGTCTTTATTACAGAGTTTAATAAAGCATTAATGGGGTTTGTAACTCCTGTATTAATGGGGTTTGTAACTTCTGCCTTTATTGCAGAGGTTAATGGTGCATTATGAACAGCCATAAAGGCTGGAGGCTCTTCCTCTCTCCCCTATACATGTATAAATTGAGACCCTCCTGTGTCTCACATACAGAAATTTTTACTTCCATTTCACAAGTCAGTTTGCCTGAAAGTTCTTACAGTGAGAGAGTGCTACCACTGTTTTTGTTCGCTAAGCTAGACAGAGAGTGCTTCTGCCGTAGCTGGTTTTGACCGTCGTATCCTGGGAGACAGACGCCGGGATTCCTCAAGCACTCGACCCGTGAGGCGGCGAAATCTGTTTTAAGGAAACTGCTTCCGTGCAGGCTTCGGTTTCGTCTCTTTACCCTTTTATTGTTTTGTATATTTCTGTTAAAATTTAGTTGTAATTATCAGTATGTGTTCTTAGTATATATATAATTTGATTTCTTCATAAATTTATTTATTTAATTTCACAATTTGAACAACAAGCTTAAAATAGATTTCGTATATTTTCTATGAAATTGATCGAATAGATTTATATAGACAATTAGGTTAGCTTTGTATAATATTACTAGGAACTGTTGCGGAATTGCTCCCTATTTCAATGATTGTAAATTATGTAAGTTTTGACATGCTAATTCTATTCTAGATTTTAATTTGTTACATGCTTATTATTTTCTGGACTAGATTACATGATTTAATCTTTAGAATTTTTTGCATGTTAATTATTTCAATGGTTATATACTGTGCTTGGTTATTAGTTTATTACATATAAACAATTCAAATTATTTACATAAACTGCATGCTACTTATTTGGTTTCATCCTACTTGACTAATGTTGCATATGTATATTTTGGTTTTGCATGCTTCTAGCTTTACTATCTAATTTGCATGTGAAATTGCTTCTAGTTTTCTAGAGTTATACACATAAGTTATTTCCATGTTTATTATTTAATAATTCTTATATAAATTTTAAGATTTGTAATGTGTGGTTGTATTTCCATGAATAGTGTGTGATTTAATTGGATGAATTAAAGTTTGAATTAAATGTAGTTCTTTGGAGTTATAAAATTTGTGTAACTTGCCTATATTTATTTACATGGTTATTGTGAATTAAATTCTTATATAATTTATGTCAATTAATTTTTAATTTAATGTAGAAATTATAAGGTTTTGTAACTTGTATAGTATCTTAATTCCTTAGTTATTTTGCTATTCTATGATTTGTTAGAAGGTTAAATAATATTTGATTGTATGTACAATTGTTTTAGATTAGTTGCTTTATATTATGTTGTTGTTTGCTACTAACTCTTTTTGTAGGTATACCTAAGCGTAGAAAGGAATTGTATGGGCTACTTATAATCCTCAATTGGATTGGTTTATTTTCCTTTATATTTGAATAAATTTTTTTCCAAAGGGCTACACTTCTACAAGAGCATTGAAGTTTTGGGTTATAAGTAAATATTCAACAAAAAGGCTACCCATTGCCAGAGGGCACGAGTTTGAGTTAAGCCAGAGGGCTTCATTTTCTACTAGAGAGCATGAGAACATGTGAAATTTGCAAAGAATACATTAGACGGAGGGCTACAGTTTGCCAGATGGCTTCAGCTAAAGTGTCTTAAGGTTTGAGTTTGCTAGAAACACCTTGAAAGTGCTTGAGAGATTTAGTTGGTTTGTTTACCAATTTGAAGCAGCAAGTTTTATTTGCTTGTATTATTAGAAGCATTTTATATGCATGTATTTGGTTGTAGCAATTTTTAAATTGCTTGTAAGTTTAGAACTTGGTTTGGTTTTCTGTAATAGAAACCAAAGTGTTTAGCCTTGGCTAAAGAGGAGTTCTTATTTGTTCAGAAATGACAACTAAGACGGATTTGATTTCAAACCTTTAGGGTTTGAGGAAGTCTTTGGGTTTAATCATTTTATTCCCAAAGTGTTGGAAAACCAAGTTTGGAGAAAGTCTTTGGTTATAATCCGATTATTTCCAAAGTGTTTTGGTTTGAAAAAAGAAACCAAATTTTAGCATTAGCTAAAATATCTCTGATTTTATTCAGAAATCATGGGCTCGATTAAAGTCTGGGTTAACTTTCATGGGCTCAGTTCCGGGAGTACCGGTTAACTTTTATAAGTGGTGTAATTCTGGTAGCAAATTTTATTTGCTTGGGAATTGGTTTGTTATAACCTGATTTATCCCCGGGAAATCTTAACTTTAAAGTTGTTTCCTATGGATTAGGAGTCAACGTGCTCTTGGATGTTTTGTCAAAAGGTTAACTGGGTTTTAAGTGGGAACGATGTGACCCCTCCAGTCTTCCTAGGAACATTTCTGACCATGTTCGATTCTAGGTTAAATGGTGAAACTAGTTTTGAATTAAATTTCCATCTGAAGAATTTTCTAAGGGTTAAGTTTAATTTCTGGAATCACAGAAATGAAATTCTGTTGTGATTTTTCAGAAATGGCTTCAAAATGTGACAAAAAGAAATGTTGTTCCACCTGACAACCGAGATTCTTAAAGGAAGATCTTGAGAGATCAAGTATGATTAAAGGAAATCATAAGATTGCATGATAACATTTCTGAATTGATCAGAGGCAATTGGTTTGATATCCTTGTGTTATTTATAGCATATATGATTGATATGTGACTTTGCTTGAAAGCAAAGATGAGATAACCCGTTAAGGTGGGTGAATATAATTTTGAATTTTTAAATTCCAAATATATTCTTAAATTGGTGGCTCCTAGTGAGTACAAGATCACTAATCACAAAGATAGAAAACTGGTGGTTCCTAGGAGGTGTTAGACCACTGGCTACACAGTTATGAGGTTGTGGTTCCTAGTAGTGAACAGATTACTGATCACATGTCAAGACATCATGGTTCCTAGTAATGGAGAGGCTACTGGTCATATGTCAGGACATGATGATTCCTAGTAATTTGATCCTATGTTAGAACGTTGTGATTCCTAATAGTAAAGTGACTACTGATCACAGGTTAAGACATTGTGATTCCTAGTAGTAGAAAGTCTACTGACCACATGCTGAGAAATTAGTGATTTCTAGTGATAAGACTACTGGCCATGCTATGAAGTTCCGAATAGTAGACTATTGAACACTGGATTTGTGTTTCCTAATAGTAAGACTATTGGCTTCAGAGTGATAGGTTGGACTAAATATATTTGGGTGCCTAATTCGGTTGATGACATTCTGGGAATGTATTTACTGTGATATGGTTTTGAGAGTTTCATAATTATTGTGACACAAGGATTTGTTTAAGACTTTGTATAAATTCTACAAAGAAGACGTAATTATCCGACTCCGAATTGAGGAGGATAATAGAAAGAAAGAAGGGAGTACCTCTTTAGTGAATGCCAATGTCATTGAGCATGGAAAATTTTTTGGAATGAGAGAGAAGCCCCCCTTGAACGAAGTCCTGTATGTTCCGGACTTTCGTATGGTTTTTGAGTTCGACAAGGTCGTTCTAATGAAACACAAGTGTGAAACTTGTGTTGAAGCGAAGTGGACAAGATCCCATATGAGTTATGGAAAGGTGTTAAGCCTTCTTATAAATTCTTACAAATGTGGGGGTGTCATGCAAAAGGTGGGAATACCTAAACCCAAGAGGGTTAGGATAAGCCTAAAAATCCGTTGACTGTGTATTCAACGGTTGTGCACAATATAGCAGTGCATATCGATTTCTTGTGGTTCAATCTGCTATTCTAGATATACACAAGAATACTATCATGGAATCAAGAAATGCATCTTTCTTTGAAAATGTATTTCTGTGTCGTCTCCAAGAAGGGATTCAGAGTTCCATGAAAGAGGTTGAAGGTGACAATATAGCTAATCAAACAAATGATCACTTGCGTGATCAAGTTGATGATCAAGCTGAAGATGTAGATGACCTAAGAAGGAGTAAGAGGGCTAGGACTGCAAAGTCCTTTGGTCCCGATTTTTTGACTTATATGTTAAAGGGAGAACCTTGAACTTTCCATGAAGCTGTGACTTCTCCTGAGAGTCCTTTATGGAAAGAAGTGATCAAAAGTGAGATTGACTCCATCTTACAGAACCACACCTGGGAGTTGGTAGATTTACCTCCAGGTTGCAAGCCTTTAGGCTACAAATGGATTTTTAAAAGAAAGATGAAGGTCGATGGGTCAATTGACAAGTATAAGGCGAGGCTCGTTATCAAAGGGTACAAGCAACGAGAAGGCCTTGATTACTTTGATACGTACTCACCTGTTACTAGGATAACATCCATTCGGATGGTGATTGCGGTTGTTGCTTTGCACAATCTAAAAATTTACCAGATGGATGTAAAGACAACTTTCTTAAATGGAGATTTGAATGAAGAAATCTACATGGAGCAACCAAAGGGGTTTTCAACTCCAAGACAAAGTAAGAAAGTCTGTAAACTTGTCAAATCTTTGTATGGTTTGAAGCAAGCGCCTAAACAATGGCATGAGAAGTTTGACAACGTAATATTGTCAAACGGGTTTAGAATCAACGAATATGACATGTGTGTTTATGTCAAAGACACTGACAGAGGTTATGTCATTGTGTGTCTATATGTTGATGATATGCTCATTATAGGTAGTAACGATGAAATGATCAAAACTACCAAGAAGTTGTTAAACTCTAAGTTTGACATGAAGGATATGGGCATTGCAGATGTTATTCTGGGAATTAAGATTACCAGAATCTCTGACGGAATTGTACTATCTCAGTCTCATTATGTTGATAAGATACTTGAGAAGTTTAGTGGATCAGATACGAGTGTGTCATCGACACCTGTAGACGTAAGTCTACATTTTACCAAGAATAATAATGAAAGTGTCTCACAGTTAGAATATTCTCGGGTAATTGGAAGTTTAATGTATCTGATGAGTTGTACTAGGCCGAATATAGCTTACTCGGTTAGCAGGCTTAGTAGATACACAAGTAATCCCGATGCTTCTCATTGGAAGGGCATTGTGCGGGTGTTAAGGTATTTACGCTACACTCGGGATTATAGGCTGCATTATACTCGATATCCAACGGTGCTTGAAGGCTATAGTGACGCAAATTGGATATCAGATATAAAGGAGTCAAAGTCCACTAGTGGATATGTGTTCACTCTTGGTGGAGCAGCGGTGTCTTATAAATCTTCCAAACAAACATGTATATCTAGATCAACGATAGAATCAGAGTCTATTGCTTTTGATAAAGCAGCGGGAAAAGCTGAATGGCTTCGCCATTTCATTGAAGATATTCCATGTTGGTCTAAACCTGTGCCAACTATTTGTATTCATTGTGATATCTACAATTGGTAGGGCACAGAGTAATATGTATAATGGAAAGTCTAGACATATCCGTCGTAGGCATAATTCCATACGACAACTACTCTCGAATGGAGTTGTCTCTATAGACTATGTAAAGTCTAAAGGATAACATTGCAGATCTGCTAACCAAAGGGTTAAATCGAGTGTTAGTCGAAACGTCGTCAAAAGGAATGGGGTTGAGGCCTTTGGAAGTTACCGGAATGGAAACCCAACCTAGTTGATTGGAGATCCCAAGATCTAGGTTCAATGGGACAACCTAATTGCGTGTAACGGTGGTATGTCCGAGGAGGTTAAACCTCGGCCATTCCTTCTATCGTGATACTGCAAGTGTAGAGGTTAATTTGAGCTTTAATGACTCTAGTGTGTTAATTTGTTGAGTATAGCAGGATACCCAAGTAGAGTCACCTATGTGAGTGTGAAGTGGGGCCGCTTCTAGAAGAATTGGGAGGCCAAGATTCTTTGAAACCACGCGCTGAACCAAGCTAGTGTCCAGGGCCACACAGGGCACACCAGTGAGAACAGAATGGTGGTAGGAGTAATTCCCGTGTGAGATCTATTGTCTCAGTTTACATAAACGGCAGAGCAGTTCAAGATGTCATATTCACTGTACAGCCAGTAAACTCGATAGGTTTTCACTAGGAGAGGTTCAAAACCAAAAGCTACCTTCTCTAATGTCGGGGTTAGTTCGTTGTACTCTCTCTCCGAGTCATTATTGTTGAAACCGTGTCCGTTTGTTGAGTCATTCGGTCAATTTTTATTCATGTGGGGGATTGTTGGAAAAAATGATTTTTTGGTGACTTTAATTAAATATTAAAATTGGTCACAACCATCTATTGTGTTGGGTCCAAGTGGGTCTAGATAGTTTGTAATAAGATCTTTACACCACAGATAGAATGGCCAAAAACCATTGAGATTTGAATGAGAAATTGCCTCATGAAGTTAGCTTCATGAAAAAGGTAATGAGGTTTGTAACTCCTGTCTTTATTACAGAGTTTAATAGAGCATTAATAGGGTTTGTAACTCCTGCATTAATGGGGTTTGTAACTCTTGCCTTTATTGCAGAGGTTAATGGTGCATTATGAACAGCCATAAAGGCTGGAGGCTCTTCCTCTCTCCCCTATACATGTATAAATTGAGACCCTCCTGTGTCTCACATACATAAATTTTTACTTCCATTTCACAAGTCAGTTTGCCTGAAAGTTCTTCTGAGAGAGTCTTGCCCTTTGTTTTTGTTCGCTAAGCTAGGCAGAGAGTGCTTATAGTATTTGGTTTTGACCGTCGTATCTGGGAGGCAGATGCGGATTCCTCAAGCACTCGACGTGAGGCGGCGAAATCTGTTTTAAGAAGCTGCTTGCAGAGCTTCGGTTTCGTCTCTTTACCCTTTTATTGTTTTGTGTATTTCTGTTAAAATTTAGTTGTAATTATCAGTATGTGTTCTTAGTATATATATAATTTGATTTCTTCATAAATCTATTTATTTAATTTCACAATTTGAACAACATTTATAATCTATTAAAAGGTGTGTTTGTTTTGAAAGATTAGGGGTGAAATTGGACTATTAGTTTCACTGGACTAAGGCCATGTTTATTTGGGCGGACTGGATTAGGTTGGATTAGCATTCCTATGACTAATAGTCCTAGGACTATGAATCTTTTGGATTGTGTATCCTATCCTATGTTTGGATTAAGTTAGGATTATAAAGAGGGATTAATAAAATATCATCCAATCCGATGTTTGTTTAAGGGGATTTGAATGGATAGGACATGACAAGATATGGGACATCCAATATATTGACCATGATACCCCTATTATTATTAATGTAAAATTTTGCACTAAAATGAGTTATAATTTTTAAAAAACAAATTTTCATATTGTTGCTCCACATCCATTTTGATTCATTTGAACAAAATTTAACCCACTTTTTTTAATAGAAAAAATAAAAAATAATTCAACTATAAAATTTATATATACATAAGCAACCATTTTAAAAAATACACTACTATTTTAATCATCTAATCATTCATTGTTCAAATTCAAAAAAGTATTTATTTGAACAAAATTTAACCCCCACTTTTTTTTAATAGAAAAAATCAAAAATCATTCAACTATAAAATTTATATATACACAAGCAATCATTAAAAAATATGCCCCGTTATTTTAATCATCCAACTATTCACTGCCAAAATTCAAAAAGGCATTTATTTAAACAAAATTTAACTCTTTTTTTTCGAACAAAAAAATATCAAAAATCATTCAACTATGAAATTGTAGAAATATAAATCTACCATTCATCATTTCAAAATAAGCATTCCAAAAAGCATATTGCAACATGAAGTAGCAAAATATGAGTAGTTCAACAAAAAAAAGTAACAAAAAGTCAAGTCCTTATTACATGCATTAGAGTAATCAAAAAAACTAAGTACGTAGAAGGACATAAAAGAGCCATGAGTCTATCATGGAGCACTCCTACGTAGCAATCTCATCACCCACCTTAGTTTGTCATCATGTGACAAGCTGAAGAACATGTCGATCTTTTGAGCACTTTGTGATATGATCTCACAAGCATCTAGCCTTTCATCAAGAGTAATTGGCAACTTAATGAGTTCATCATTCAAACTTGCCCGTTTAGATGCGAGATCATGTTCATAACCCATTCTTCCACCAATGAAATCCAACTTTTCATTGGTGGTAGAAAATACCTCACCCAACTTGTTAGCAATCATAGACAACCCTTCCACTACATCATCATTGCCTCTAGGCCTCTTCTTGTTGTCATTCTTTTTTGTAGAACTTTCAGGTGGTCGTTGACTTGATGAGTTGGAGCAATTTATTCCCTCGCCGATATGACTACTAATACCCATATGTTCAAGAAATGTGCCATCATCTGCAAGACTATTGAACAACAATTCTTCCTCAGCATTTATAGCATCAACTGCATCAGCAGGCCCTTCAGCAAACTCCCCCGTAGCTCGATCCTTACCAAATATGTGGATCCATGAGTCGAAATCTGAAAACTTTTTGTTTCAGAGATTTTTCGCATCGCTCTCCCTCTACAATAACCAATTTCAATTAATATCTCCAACTTAAGATTAAAGAAAAATGAATTAAAAAATTAATAACTTATACAAAGTAACTTAAAAGAAAATATTTTACCCGAACATATGCTTCCCAGACACTATCACTCTCAACATCAATTCTTTTTTCGGTGTCATTCCATCCAAAACCACTAGTACCAAGCATTCCTGCTACACAGTTGTAGTGCTTCTTCCATATCTTTATCTTTGATTCGATGTGGGGAGTGCCGCGAAGGTTTGTCCCGGGTAGCATCTCCAACAATTTCTCCTCTAATTTCATAAGGTAGCCGGCCTTGAAGGCATTGTCCTGTTTCATTCCATTGTTGACAATGTGCATCAAGGCATTAATAAGACATTGCTCTTCTCGTAGGCTCCACAATCGCCTTGGTTTTAACGGATCAACTTTCTCCTTTACTTTTTTACGAGAACTAGACACTTCACTATCCATGCCTAGCAAAGAAGAACAAAGAAAAGTGTGCATGTTAGTCTCCATTATATGATTATCAACCTGTTAATGTGCCAAAACAAGTCAATACATAAATGGATTTAATAATCAAAAAATTTCATACCCATACATGCATGTAACAAATCCATGAGACAAAAATATATCACTTAAAAATATACAATCACCAACAAAAACCATAAAATTTTTGCAAAACATGGTTCAACATCCACAAGCTAATACAAGTTCCAAGTACAAATCAAATGAAACTACATCACACTTGTAACAAGTACTTTTACAAATATTGAAACTATCATTGTCATGCCTCCCTACTAGCCAACCAATTGTTATATAGTTGCATTGCAAGTGTATCCCGCCACCCGGTCCACTCATTAGATGTCTCAACGGTGTCAACAAAATCATCTCCCAATTGAGGTTGATCTTCTATGTCATTATTTAGCCTCTCTTCTATTGGGTCAACCGGCATCTCTCAACGAATGAGGTTGTGTAACAAACAACATCTTTGTGATGATACGGTTTTGAGTTCTAATGGGGTAGTATGATGCTGTAAGTATTGCCCATCTTATTTTCAACAAACCAAAACACCTTTCTATGACATTTCGGTGATGCATGTTTCATATTAAAAATTATTGCTAATTAGTTGGGTATTTGCTCTCCAAAGCAGACAAATGGTATCGTTGGCCCGATAAGGTGCTAGGAATCCTTGTCCATTTGTATACGGCATCTACTAGGTAGTAGTACCCTGTATGAGATGTTATATATTAGAATCTATTATTAAATAAAACTTAGTAATTCCATCAAGCAAAGTTAATTATTTATTAATTACCAGTTTGAATTCTTAAGCCATTGGGTCGATTAATCGCATCCCTCAAAACCCTAGAGTCTGCAGCTGACCCTTCCCACCCCGGCAACACATATATGAAGTTCATGTCCTGAGAGCAAACTCCTGAAACATTGGTAGCAATCTCCCCCTTCCGCGTTCTATATCGTGCTTGGTAAACCACTGGTACACGAACTTTAATATAGGTTCCATCAAGTGCTCCAAGACAATTCTAATACATAGAAGACATTGTAATAATTATGAATTGTAAAAAAAAAATGTGTAATGTATTTTATTAAATGTTTTACAAACTACATTTACCTGGAAGCAATTCCACCTTGGATCGGTGCATGCTTGTGTTATAGGATTTGGTGTCCCAAGTAAGTGGCCTTGAAGGCGCAATACAGCTTTTAGGACATCATTGAAATGTCGACTTACAGTCTCTCCGGACCTAAAGAAATTGAACTTAAGTTTTCGTACTTTCAAGTCATGTGCCAAGACGTAGAGGAACAAGGCCATCTTCTCTTCTAAGGTAGCATGTTTTGAATGCCCCAACCCGCCTATTGTACGAACCATATGGCATAACGTCATAAAACAACGCCTATCCATACGAAGTTGTTCAATGCATGTAATGTCGCTTTCTCTCACTAGCCGATTAATGTGGTCCATTTGTTCTTGCAATCGATTGGGCCCTCGAATAACGGTACGAGGATACTTATGAATGTATCTCTTCAAGACAATTTCAATGGCAATATATATGCTACAACGCATAAGGTGTACAATTCTTGCATTACAACTTGCAACACTACGTATAGCTCAAGCTCCTCATTACTCTCATCTCCAAAACCATCGAAATTGTACTCCATCTATGCAAATAGTGATGCACATCAATATATTAGAGTACAAGAAAACTTCATAATTCCAAAAAAAAATTAACAAAAGAAAAAAAAAAAATTAATGTAGAACATATGAGCATAACAATCTTTATAAATATATTCTTAAACTGGGATTCATTAGTAACTCAATTCATTAGTAACTATGTTCAATACTGATGAGTTATGGTAACTATGTTCTTCATATGATGAGTTAATAGCTCAATACTGAGATCTTCAAATTCAATGGTTTTAAAGAAGTCAGTTGACCTGCTTTAGTTATTGCAGAGACAATTTAAAAGGGTGGTTTTATATATAAAAGGGTGTTTGGATAGTAAGGTTAGTAGTTGAAGATTGAAACCCTAATAAATGGCCTCTAGCACTGGCACGCATGATAGTGTGTAGGGGACCAGCTAAGCAAGACGAGCAAGGTGAAATTTAAGCTGGGTTGAACTGAATTGAGAGAGAGGGAGAGTTTTAAGTAGGCAACATTAATACCAAACTTGCAAGCCTATTTACAACTTAGTTTGAACAATCAAATCATAAATTCAAAATTCCACTCTAACTATGACCCTTTTTTAGGGATCAGACGGAACCCAACCCAGTTAATTAGCAATTCTAAGGTATATAAATGAAAAATAATTAATGAACAGCTTAGTCTAATTGTGTGTCTAGGCCTTATATAAAACTATAGAGGAACAATTAATGGGGGATAATTAAGTTGAGGTCAGGAACATACCGACCACCGAAGTAACCCTTTTTACATACACTAGTTGGCTGGCAAGAAATGTGGAATATTCTAGCACGCAATAAAGTACAGTGTTTAAAACATAAAAACAAATAAAAAAAGAGAGTATATAGCAGCTGAGGAAGTAATTGCATATTGGTAGTGCACCAGCATTAGTGGCATTTCAATGGGAAAAGCTGGTAGTTGAATTTTTTTTAAAAGAGCCTATTTAGTCATTTTCAAAATGTTTTTTTACAAAATTCCAACATAAAACAATGGTTATGATTACTTGTTAGCATAGACATATAACCATAAATATAAAATAAGTTTGACAAAGTTCTTCACAACCAATTTAGTGATGTTGCCAACAGGATGTTACTAAACAAAATTGACAACACCAAAGTTAAACTTCTTGTTCAAAAGTGTGTCTATCCAACAATTAATCAAAATTCACATTTGAGAAACCAGAAATGCTACCATATGCAAAGTTCTCCAATTACCAATTGACATTACTCAAGTTAGCCTAAATTGAGCACCAACATTTTTCAGAGCTTGTCATGAGGGAGAGGTTCTTTCCACACACACATATATGTATGAGAAGTTGAGCACACCAACATAAATGTGTTTACATTTGCAGTTACAGAGATTTACAGGCTTATTTGAATTAGACAGTTATAGGATTTGACAATTACAAAAAGGGTAGTTTAAGAATAAAAAAAATCTGTGACATCCACACCAACATCCTAGTTGGCTTTATATAATAGTATAGATATATGAAAATTTTTAAGTGTACAAAATTTGACTATAGAATTAGATATAACTCTCTCACATAAGGTGGGATTGATTAAAACAATTGTCTATATATACATATGTTTTGGAGAAACATAAGGGTTCTGTTAATGATGATAAGTAACCTCTTACTATTTCCCTGTGGCCTTTGAATTTGTGGAGACTTATTTATGAGGCAGACTGAGGAAATTCTAGATAAAGTTAAAGAGGCCATGCGAATGTATACATTTTAAAGGCCCTGTTTTCATATCTCTCTGTCACTTTGTCTGTGTGTCTGTTAGAAGAGAAGCTCTAAACGTGGTTTATTAATTGCCTCAACTTTACACGACAACAAATGTGCTTAGATAACATACTATTTCAAACCCAATCTATAAGCTATTAATGTCCAAATACAGTACTATATACTAGGATATGTTATGTATATACTTCTCATTTTATTAGACCATAATGAACTCATTACTCACACCTGAGGCCAACTAATTATATACGTCCTTTTGTGTTATTTCTCTATATTTGAGGATTGATATGCCATTAATATATTTCAATCCATGGCTATACGAACAGCTTCTAAGTCCAGACTGGTTTAAAAAAAATAAAAATAAATCCAAGTCCAATTAATTTGTATCGATAAAAAGAAAAAAAGAAAAATAAAAGAAGCTAAGTCCAGTTTTAAACCCATTCAAATCAATAAAAATTCCTACCCTATCTATCTATCTATCTTCAAATTCAATCTGATCCATATATTTGACTCTTTGCTAATTTAAAATCACAAGTGATTTTGTCATGAAAATGAAAAGACTATCAGCAATTTCCATGTATGAACACAGAGGATTTAACATTTCAAACCCCAAGAACACCCGGCACTAATGACAGTTACCAACGTATTATAGCATTCAACTTTGTCATCCAACGATCAAGCAACATAGTCCAGACTTTGGCTAATCTGAGATTTCAATATGAACTCACAATCAACAATATGAACTCACAATCAACAAATCTGAGATTTCAATATGAACTCACAATCAACAAATCTGAGATTTCAATGTGAGTGAAAAACTCATAACCCTAGATATGGATCTATGAAGATGAAGAGAGAGAAAGAGCAATAACTATAACAACACCAATGTAAAACAAAGATTCATAGCAAATCAAACCATGTAATAGCACCTTAATTCAAACCGAACATCAACAGAAAAAAAAATAAAAATAAAAATTACTCACTGAAATTTGTTGAGATCAGCGAATCAACAAATGGTGGATCCAAATCGATGAACAGTTGCTCCAGATTTGTAAATGGTGGCTCCAAATTGGTTATCAATGGCTCAAGCTCAGCGATGAACTTTGAAGACTCTCATCCATCCCATCACAGCAATGTCGAAGAAGTGAAGGTTGCAATGTCGAAGAAGTGAATTTTGTAGAATAAAATAATCAACAAATATGATATATAGTGAGGGTTAATTTGGTCATTTGATGAGTTAGTCCAGACTTTGGCCAATCTCTCAATTTCTATCCCACCCCTCTTTGTGGGATTGAATAGTCCATCAAATGTGGGACATCATATCCGAAAGGATTGTTAATCCGTACTTCAATTTTTTAACCAAACATCGGACTAATAATTTTCTTGGACTATTAGTCCAATCCTAAGCCCATGTCCATCCAAACAAACATGGCCTTAGTGTAATTTGTCCTAAAAAGTATACAAAATTTGTATGCAGAATAATGTGACTTCATTTGGGACTAATCATTTAAAAACAAAGTATCCATTTAAAAGGCAAATAGGTAATCACCCATTGTTATTCATTACATCGATAGTTTATTATGTGTGGCATAATTTAACCTGAAGGAAACGCAAGCATGATGGTCTGTCTTGTGGTGTTTATTCCATACTTGGTGCTTAGGTTTGAACCTATTGCATCAACTAGGGAACACATCTTTATCTACCTTTTTAATGATTTTTCTACTCTTATCTCCTTTCTTATTTACTCTTCTTGAAAGTAGAAGACCAACACTCTCGAACCGTCCTCTTGGGCAATCTGTGTCTTCTTTCCTTCTTCCCTTCTCCCTCCCTCTTCGACAATATCACTCTTTTGCACTAACTCAAATTTTCTTCACCAACACAGAAGACTCGGAATTCAGTGTGTGTGTGTGAGAGAGAGAGAGAGAGAGAGAGCTGCCTGAATCGGTCAGCGATCAGTTTCCCCATATTCAGTCACCCGAGTGGATTTGCTTATTCCATTCACCTAGCTGTTTAGGTGCACATGCAATCACCAGTAACAACTATGCCTCCTAATAATAGATTTTCATAAGATTTGTTATAAAACAGAGTCATGATTTCGATCTTGAAAAGAGGAGAAACTCTTGTAAGCAGTCATTTATGGTTTACATAAGTGCTTTATATGTTTAAGCAAAACATAACAAAATTGTAAACTGTAGTACCCATACCTTTTTAGTAAAAATTAACTCCGCTTCTAGGGCATCCACACGGCAAACAGCGGCATTCAGAAGTTCCTCTTTCTCGTAAGGCATCTCAGATGGCTTTGCTTGAAGTGTGTCAACCTTTTCTTCAAGCTCCCCCAGCCTTTTCAGAACCGAAGACAGGAGTTCTGCCTCTGTAAATGACGGCGGAGTCGGTGAAGGGGGGCAGAAGTCCTCCTTAGGTACAGCATCTAGAGAGAGTTCATGAATATTTTGCCCGTGATCAGATGAAGTCTCAGGGAGTTTCTTGGTTACACGACATGCTACTGCATGGAAGAGCGCGAAAAGTGTCATGAAGAAGGCCATAAACACTGCTAAAATCCGAGCACGAAATCCTTCCGGTGCCTTTTGAGTGTCAGGTAGTGGAACTGTCCCTGCAAAAAATTCAGTAAGATACACCACACACACTCACACAAAAATCAAATATATCAAAATGCAATAAATTGAAGTCATTAGAAAGCAGAGGATAAATGACCTTAAACCATGACTGGTTTCATATATATGTTAGCATGTAAAAATTTAAGAATAAGATAACAGCACCCGCTAGGCTAGACTTACTAACCTTTTGAAACATAAGGCTTCTGAAAGGATGGTTGATTCTGCCAACAAGCATCGACAGCCTTGTCGACCATGGGAACATATTCATCATACCCAGAGAAGCCACCAGCATAGTTTGCCTTTCCAATGACCTTAGCCTGGTTATTTATGTAATCATCTTAGTAACACGAATAGCTGCCACAAAATTTAGAAAGCTTGAAATCAACCAACATAATCATCATCAAGTGAAAGTCAAGAACCTACTTCTTCACGAACAGGAGTTAACCGAAGATGTGAATCAACCAACATAATCATCATCAAGTGAAAGTCAAGAACCTACTTCTTCACGAACAGGAGTTAACCGAAGATGTGAATAACTCATCATTGCTTTTGGCGAAGCAATATCTTCAGCTTCAGATCCAGACTCAGCAGTGGATGTATCGCTGTTTTTTATCTGCTTAAATAGAATTAAAAAAAATAACAATATGACAATCTAAACTGAAAGCAGAGATAGCTGTGACCAAGAACTTGAGAATACTAAGGGATCGTACATACCATTGGGTAATTTGGCTTAGCATAAGCAACCACCTTCCCTTCACTATTTAGAACTTTAACAACTTGTCTAGCACGTCGTGCTTCGCCTCTAAGGACCATCTGTAACATAATGACCACCAAGCAATTATTTCAATTAAAAAGCAAACATGAGGCACAATTCATGAGTGAAAAACCTATACTAACTACAAATTTTACATCCCAATGCATGTACAGACCTTCAAGATTTCTGGATTTTTCCAAGGACCTTTATCAGAAAGAAGGCAACCTCCTTGATCAGCACAGGTACAGGTACCCCCCATGAAATCTGGCAACTCACTGAGCAGGTCCCGCAATTTTTGTTTAGTTTTGAGGTAAATTAAGGCAGTTGAGGGTAAGAAATAACAAACAAAAAACTACAACAAATTTTGATGATAAGTTCAGAACAAGAAAGAAGTAAACAACATGTCAACTAAATATAAATTCCCCAATTCCCATATTACCTGGCATCAATAATTTCAAGTAACTTGTTCTGGTACTTGTTTCCAAGAACCTATGTAGAGAATCCAAACAAAAAGAGAATGATACCAGAAATGTCAACAGCTGCACAGTGATATAAAATAAGAATGTGTCCAAATAAGACGAGAATATTCACATACGTGAATCTTGGAAGTTGTTCTGGGATCTAGAAAAGTCTTTACAGTACTCCACAGCAGTCTAAAACCAGGACCAGCATTGATGATAAACATTTGGTGAAGAGTCTGCAGCAATTAAGAGGACACAAAATCCAAGTTAATATTAAGTGTCAATAATCAATTTCAACATATTTGAGCACAATATAATTTGTCAAGTAAGAGAAATAAGATTACTTCAGGGTAATTGTCACCATCAATCTTCTGGAGCCGCATTACAAGGTCCCGTGCACCCTTGGTAAAATTTTTCAAACCCTGAACAATTCACAATGAGACATAACAAAAGAAGGATTAATGAAGATTTTTTAGGATGTAATGAACTCAATCACAGCATGTCAAAATTAGGAAAAACACAGGAGGCCACATACCACCCCTTGAACATCTAAGATTGTTGTACTTGAATCTATATGCCCTTTTGCAGCAACAGTACAAGCTGGAAACTTAATTGCAAAGCTTTTCTCAAATTCCCCGACATGGTATTTTACATACCGATCCATTGTGGTAACCTGCATAAGTTTGTTTGGATCAACTTTTCCCAACCTTTCAATATAGACAGGTTTTCCCTCCCTATCCACACCGTGATTACCATGTGGATAATACTTCAAAACTTCATTCAACTCTTTAAATTCAAAATCCTGATGAAAAAAATCAGTGAGTAAAGCACAGACTAATTCAAATCCATGGCAAAAAACAATATGGAGAGCCCACACAACAAACCCAAGGCAAAATGTCCAATGTAATTACCTCCATAATAGTGTCAACATCAAAATCTTTTCTCCATTGGAGCATTTCAGCCCACATGTGCTTTGCTTTTTCAATATCAAACTTCCTTGCTTTCAAGAACCTGCAGTATGAACTCATTTATGAATGTCATAAACCGAAACACAACAATCTGAATTTCAGATGAAATCTTTCTCAGATCTAACACATTTACAAGATACCACAACAAATCAAAGAAACTGGTGCAGAAAAGGAAACCGCAGAAGCTCTGCCTCTAAAGCAAACAGAATTGTGGAGAAAAAAGGTGAAAGAAAAGTACATTAGACAGAGAAAGTGAAAGACGAGCTTGAAAGGCTTACGGATTGAGTCAACAATCTTTCATCGGTGAGAAGTTGTAACTTCAGTATGCGTGAGAGAGAGAGAGAGAGAGAGAGAGAGAGATTGAATTTCACAACATTTAAAATATCCATCACTGACCAATTTAAACCAGTGGAATATGTGAAATTTTCCAACACATGATGTACATCATTCATATATGTTAATTGAAGCAGATTGATTGTACCTTGTCTAATGCCAATCTATTAAAAAAGGATCAATTAGAGTTGGAGTATGATCGAGTTAATGGATCAGACCTTTTTTTAAGAAAGTACAATAAAACATATCATAACACGCCAGGCGGTGGTGTAACCTCTACACACCAAGAATATATAAGGACCATACACTCTCATCAAAAGAGAGCTCTCCCAAAAAATCTATAAGAACAAAAGATGACTGACAAACTGACAAAAATTTCCTTTAAGCCAAAATCTAAAAGTATGAAATAGAGACAACATTAATCTATTAACAGACAACTCTAAATCCTAAAAATAGTATTTTTTTCCTCTTACGCCTATAGGGTGTGCCACCAATAAAGCCAATGAATAAACCCCCCCCCCCCCCCCCCCCCCCCCCCAAAAAAAAAAAAAAAAAAAAAAACTAGAAAGAGTATTTTAATGGTATTTATCACTTCTGTAAAATATTTTGAATACCCTACACATCACTACTTGTCACCTCTCCAAATTTGTTTTGACACTTGTCCCTTTGGGAAAAAAAAATTTGAACACCGTGAGTTGTTGATTTGAGCCCTTTATTAAAATTTTGAACAGCCTTTTCATGTTTAACCCCATTCAACAACAACAAGAGAGAGAGAAGTTTATAATATTTATAATATATCTTTTATTAATTGACAAAAAAAAAATGAATACCCTGATAAAAATTCATGGAGCTGCCAATGGCGCCATACACTCCATATCAGGCACCTTCCAAGCTTTCCAGAGTCTCCTAATTGGACACTCTCCTATACGTGACTATAGAAGCAAACAGGCTGATGATGTTTACAAGCTACTCATTCTCAATCCATCCTCCCTCACTGGACTACAAGTTGTGTTTCATTCCAAATATGATATTTAAACTCCTCCACTACACTTCCTCACAAAAAAAATTGGTGCAACTTCTCTAATCTCATAGACACCCAAACGGGAATAATATACTTGGATGTAGGCAGTGTTTATGCACTTACAGTTACAGATAGCATATTTCCCAACAGAAAGGAACAAATCTTGCCAATCAATCCACAAAACCCTTTGAAGTCAA
This sequence comes from Camellia lanceoleosa, assembly GCA_025200525.1. Taxonomy (NCBI): domain Eukaryota; kingdom Viridiplantae; phylum Streptophyta; class Magnoliopsida; order Ericales; family Theaceae; genus Camellia; species Camellia lanceoleosa. Next base: position 204,371,981 of record CM045760.1, read on the forward strand.
TCACTAATAGTTTTCGATAACTTTACAACTCTATGAAAAGAGAATGTTGTCAACAGAAGTGACCATTTTTTTTAACAGGACATCAACAAAAGAGACAACTAAAGGAAGCATTTCATAAACATTTACCAATTTTTGCATGCAATATATTACGTAAAAAAGAATGAAGGATAGAGTACCTTAACATCATGTGATAGTCATCATGTTGTTTTGGTAGCAATTCATCCAACATCAGCGCTTGTCTAAATTCATCAACAGCCTGTAACTCCGCGGCATCCCGAACATCCTCTATTGAAACAGAGCTAACTCGACCATCACTCTTTCTTCTGCTCTTCTTCTTGAGAGAATGTTTGAACTTGGTAGATGCATTGATTGCTTTCTTCTTCAATGAACTAATTCTCGTCCTTCTTTCATCCTCAGAGTTTTCAAAATCAGATCTTCTTTCTCTTCTCTCATCATTACCAGAGGACCCCTCAAAGCCTGTCACATAGCAAGAGTTAGCAAAGATATTATAAGTTCAATAAGGGTAATGCTAAACCTCAATGACATAAATTTGACATAAGAGAACATAATTCTCCAATAATTTAACAACTCATTTTTAAAAATTTAGACTACAAATGTCCGAATCAAGATTAAAATATTTCTGAAATACTCTAAGGCGGCATAAAGACAATTGTGTTGCAAACATGTCAACAAATATCTTCCAGTTTAAGCCCTCTCAAGAATGGATTTCTGCTAATAGTGAAACATATTCTAGTTCTTTAAACGCAGCATAAGAAAATCAGAACAAGAATCAGAAAAATCAAATGCAAAATACTACACGACACAAAATAAACACAAGTAATAACAAGACATAGTGCACAAGATATAACAAATATCCAACGCCAAAAAATTGCTAATCATGTATTGTTGAGTTCAAAAAGTCGAAAATCATGTACATAACCAAACCAAAAGTAACTGAAAAGGAAAATCTTGAACCACAACAATCACAATATGCATAAATCATCATATCCTAAAAAAACTGACCAAAAACAATAACAAGATATCATAAAAAAGGGCAAAACACAATAATTCCCGATCCAATAACATTAATCAGCTGAAAAAAGCCAAAAGAAAACCCTATACTCCAGCTTCAAAATATGAGAGGCTTCATATAGTTTCTACAGAAAACAAATCCTGGCACAAAATAAATTATCAGAAAAATTCAGGGTTTTCTTTGGTCAACTTCACAAGTAAGTGATAAAAACTCTTATACACCTCAAGAAAATTTAGGATTTTTTTTCCCCGTCAAACCAAACAGAAGCAATTGGAATTTTTTCCACAGATTCTCATCATGTACAAGAGTCAATTGAACATGCACACAAGGACATAAAATCTGATATTAAAAACAAAACCCTAACTCAATACGATCTTACGGATCGACTCTGAAAACAACTCAATAACATCAAAAAAAAAAAAAAACATGTTGATTGAGAAAAGAAAAACAACTCACAAGGCCTCGCAAACCGATCCAACGGGCCCGACATAACTCGGTCTCTCGATTTGGCGCAAATAGCGGTACAAGAAGTCTCAAATCTGAGCGATTCAACTGCAAATTGAAGCGCTACAAAACCTGCATTACGATCAGAAACCCTAGAAATCGCGGGATCGGAATCGAAATTCACAATCGCTAAGAAGAAAAATAAAAAAATCTGCGTACCTTCAGAAAATGATATCGGTCACGAATCACGAGGGCCCGAAAAACAGCAATAAATTCGATTGAAGAGACCTCTGAACAGCAACGATTCACTGGTACAATTAAATTCAATCGATCCTTAACGAATATAACGAATATATAAATTATATAGATATTGTACGAATATAAACTTTATATATAGATATTGTGTATGTATAGCGGGCTTGTTCGACGCCGATGAGAGACAGAAAGAGGGGTAGAGAGAGAAAATGGGGGAAGTATTAAATGTGAGTTGGAGTATGGAAGAGTTTGGGTGGGGTCGAGTGGGGTCCAGGAGTTTATGAATGACACGTGGCAGGGTAGTGGGAATTGGGGGCACAGAACGGAAGCATGAATTTGCCGGCGGTCACTGGAATAATGCCAGGGCTTGTCATTGAGCAATGATTCAGTCACCGGTGGTGATGTGCCTTGGCTGTTAGCGTAGAGTTATGGCTTATCATTGGTAGAAATTATTCAATGTTACTCGAGGAATACTTTATTGGGAAAATTGTTGAAAAGTTCAAAATAAGGAGGTTATGGGGTATTTTGAAAAGATTGTTAAAAATTATTTTTTTAACTTTTTTTGATTTTTTTTGTAAGAGAGGGAAATGTGTTAAAAGTTGGAAAATGACTTTTAACTCACTTCTCAAAATAGCCCTATGGCCATATTTCATTGGGGGTTTGGGAGGATGGATTGGATTTTCAATTCGTGGAACCCACTCAACTCTTAATTAGATACAACAAAATGTCATAGGATTAGTAGTGATAAGGGTTTAGTAATCCCCTATGTAGGAGGATTAGCTTGGGTGAATTTTAAGTGAGATTAGAAAAATAATGAGAGGATTGAGTCTATTTTATATAAAAAATTTAGGCTTTGTTTGAACGTTAGTTCCAGGTTTTGATTTGTACACCGTGTTTGTTTACAGTTTTCAAAAATTAATTCCACACTCACTTTTGAAAACTCTGTCCAAGGCAGGAAAATTTGGACTAACCAACGAATTTTTTAAAATTTTTTATGAGTTTTAAATAGAATTTTGAGTTGTGTGTTTGGTTAGGAGTTGTAAGTTTTTGTATCAAATATCATATGTCACATCAAAAATTCCTCACTCAATTCAAAACTCTTTTCAAATTTTCCACACTCAAATCATAATTCTAAAACTCACAAACTCAAAATACAACTCTATTCTCAAATCATATTTAGAAAATTCTACCAAACGCAACCTTAGTTTTTTAATTTTTTTTTTTACCAAGTGCACCTATTTGTTTTAATATTTGTTTTAGTTTTTTTTAATATAGAAATAATTTATTTATTTATTTATTTTATATAAAAATAATTTAACAATCTCATCACTAATCATCTCTCACATTATCATCAAAACAAGTATACGTTTACTTAATCCCCTCACTAACAATCTCTTTACTAACAATTCCCTCACTAATAATCTCATCCAACCTAATCCGCCAGACAAACGTGGCCTATATTGTGTGTTTGATTCAAAAGATTATTTGGGGATTATTTACCGTTCGAATTACTTATCTAATGGATGGGGATGTCCATCATTTGGTATAATTTTAGTCCGTCGGATATGGAGTTCGGCCGGACTCTATAACCCTCGTATGAGAGACTAAACAATCCTAAGGGGATGGGATTATTTTCCATGGGATTGGAATCTCATGGGACTAATATGTGAAATGTTCATGTTACGTTCATGTTATTACTTGGTAAACAATTGGAAAAATAGTAAAATAGTCTTTTGAACATTTATAAATTATTTTTTTAGTGTTGTTAATTTAAAATTATATATTAAATAAAAAATATAAATTATAAATTTAATTTAATTAAAAACAATAAATTAAAAATCATGGCCTTATAAATTTAATTTTTTTAGTGTTGTTAATTTAAAATTATATATTAAATAAAAAATATAAATTATAAATTATAAATTTAATTTAATTAAAAATAATAAATTAAAAATTATGGCCTTATAAATTAAAATTTTTTAGTGTTGTTAAATTATAAATTACAAGGGTAAAATAGTTTTTTGAACATTTATCCTTATCCAGTCCGTCCAACCAAATATTGAATTCACTAAAAATAGTTTTTTCTAGACATCTAATTAGATGAGAAAACAAACACGGGATACACATCCAATCTAACCAAATAGTCCGGGGGATTCACAGTCTCAAGATTCAAGTCTGACGAATTTTAATCCCCCTTATCCAATCTGTCCAATCAAAGATACCCATACCAAACCCACCAATAAGTCAAAAAGTGCATTTTTTTAGGACACCCCAAACCAACCCTTATTTATTTTTTCTATCAATTGAAATAAAAGCCAAACGAAACCCTATTTGTTGAGCAAAACCAACCCTATCTGTTGTAATACAAAGCCAAATAAAACCTTATTTGTTCATCATCATCATTGAGAGGGTAATTTGTAAACAAATTGGGTCGAGCTAGGAAAAGTCTTCTTTGGGAGTTGGGCCGCGCAATGGGCCGAGATAAAGGCTGGTGTAGCTCGGTCTTAAGCCAAGAAGACATCTCATATTTCGGATTTGAGCCGAACTACGGGCCGAGGTGTTTGGGCTTCGCAAGTTGGACCTCGTCCTTGTTAGTTCGGTCGGGGACTGCTGCAGTTGGCTTGGTCTAAACAGACAAAACCGAGGTACAAGTGAACAAGGGGCCGAGCTAGGTGTTGCATATGAAAGCACCGGATTGAGTATGACAAAGGGCTAGTATTAGCTCGGTTATACTGTTATTCAACCGTGTTAGTCATCTCACTTGGCTTGCAGTAATGAAACTCCTATGAGGACTCTGCTAAGGAGAGTAGAGTCCTACTAGGATTGTGCAAACCATCTCACTTGGTTGGTAGTGAGTACGGTGTGTGATTTCTAGGAGGACTTTTATAAGGAGAGTTGGAATCCTACTAGGATTGTGCTAGGCAGAATCTATAAAAGCTCATAGCATGACCTATGTACAGGTATCACAATTCTTACTCTAGAATATACAGAGCTTTTGGGTCTATTGTCTATTTGCTGACTTAGGCATCAGAGAGGTTTCCGGCGCACACCCGTCGGTTAGCTCACATTTGTATTTTCAGGTAGTAAAGCCACAACGTTTGAAGAAGTGCAAACTTGATCAATAGGATTATACGAGAAGATTATTTTTGTGCTCGTACAATTGGCGCCGTCTGTGGGAATTACACATAGAACAAAACCTCTTAATCGAGTTTTCCTCTCTAGTAGAAATCAATGGCGCACAACGAAGATTTTCCGTAATCTGCTATAGATGGGCAAGCCCCGGAAGGGGGTGGGAGGCGCGAAGGTTTACCTTCTATCCCACCCATAGCGGAATTAGATCCCTAGCGAAGGAATCCACGGAGAGAAGCGAGAGAAAGACGGGGCTCAAGTCCACACCGCTCTCAAAGTCCTGACAAACAGAGGTGGAAGATGGATCCTCAGGTTCTCGAAGATCGCGTATGAGAGCAAAACGAAGTAATAAGAACGGCGGCTGACATAGAGTCTATGAAGAGCCAGATAAAAGGCAAAGGGGTGGCATCAAAAGAGGGGCACAAAGGCAACACACACTCTTGCCACTCAGAAGATCGTGACAGACAAGTCACACCATTACAAACTGAAAGTAGAAACCTCAGGTCGGACGGTACACAATTAAAGACTTCCAGGACACGCTACTCCAGGTCTGAGAGAATGAGGACTGAAAGGGCTCGAAAGAGAGAAAACACTCAGGCTCGCGACCCCCACAGAGTCTCCGCACTACAACGATTAGCTCCTAAAACACATGAGAGTGTCGAGGTTGGAATTCTAGAGCCACGCCTTGCCTATGAACCAGCAGACAAAGCGTTAGCAAGGTTGCAGAGCTCACCGTTCATTCCGACCATTATCCTCAGGCTTCCACCAGCCTAAATTCACTACTTATGAGGAGAAGTCAGACCCCTATATACACTTGAGCCACTTTTACCAAGTTATGGCCGTGTATACACTGGAACCGAAGTTCTTGCTTATGAACCAGCCCAGTACCTCGGCTGTTTCATAATTGCCAGACACCCAGAAGAAATCGTCATCATGCAAGTCCTTGTCTAGTGTGCCGGTCACAATTTTTTCTTTGCCCGGCCTAATTTTTAAGTAATAGGCAAGGCCATCGCCGGTGTGCCCAAGGGTGTATTATTGCCGTAGTATCTCGGCTAAACCTAAGTTTGTGCCTAGCCGGTTGTTCAGCTCGTGCACGCCGTTTATTATTCGGTAGGTGTTGGTTGACACTTGCGTGGGTGCTAGCAGTCTTGTGAGAACTTCGTGTCGGGGGTTGAGTGGGAAACAGAGGCCTCCTTCGATGATTGACAGCACGATAAAGGGGCATTGAGCAACTCTGCCCCAGGGGGTTGTTTCCATCTCAGCTAGCTCCAAATGGACATCTGCCGGGACACCGTACTCTTCCTTGAAGGCGGCCAAGGCAGCGGGAGTGTCCACAAGGAAGCGGAATTTCCCCATGTGAAACCGGCCAAGTTATCTCGGCAGAGGAGGTTTGGCACTGTCTGGTGTATGGGTAGCTGCTCGGTCTTTGGGAGCCTCAAAATTTAGGCAATGGTCCCCTTGGACTCTGCAGGAAAAGGATGGCAATGAAGTGTAAGAGGGAGCGCGGTCGCGCAAAACGAGCTTGACTTTAGCTCGGTTATGGATTGTGCCAAACCACCTCGGTCGGAAAGGCTAACCAAGGAGCTCGGTCGCCCAAGCGGACCAGTTGTTAGACCGGTCGAACGGCCAAGTCCTTTGGCTATCCCGGTTTCTACTCAAGTTGCAGCAAACAGGTTATTAGCTCGGTCTAAGTGATTTTTTGGATCAAAAGAAGACCTGGAGCCCGGTCCGCCCCAGATCTTCAATGTTCATCAGAAGAACTGAAGAACACCATGAACAGTTAAAGGTTTGGGACGGTTTCGAGTGCCTATATCCTAAAACTTAAGGGTTATGTGCCCTAAAGTGTGGAATGACAAATGAAATGGCAGAAAAACTCGAAGAACTTACCAGGAAAGGGCGAGGATGGCTTCCTCGAACACAAACACAGCAATGGCAAGCAAGGAAGAGGTGCAAGAGCTCTGAATCGGCAAGGAAAAGAGAGGTTCAGTAAGGTGGGAATGAAGGAAGAATGGACATGTATGTAGACTAGAAGAACCGCCAAAAATTTGAATGCCAACGGACGGCTGGGTTGGTTGCTCGAGGACCAATGGGAGAGTTACACGTGTCCCCATTAATGGCAGCGTCAGAACTGAAGAGACAGGAAGGTCAGACGAGGCGACGACCGAGGAGTCAACCGGGCTGGTTTTGAAGGGAGGCACGTCAACTAGCCCGGCCATTGATTAGTAAGCCAAGGACCGGGGAGGTGTTATCCCGGTCAGAATGTGTAATCCCAGTCACACTTCAGCAGATGGAATTAAGGGGCAATTGTGAGGGAGATTTATGATCTGGAATTGGACCGGATGACCGAGATCAGGGCCGAACAAGGCTTGGGCCGAGGTAGTGTGGTCCCGTCGTGGAAGAATTTGCTCGGTTAAGGCAAAAGCTTAGCTATTGGAATGCTTAGGCGTAAAAGCGCGACATAATTAGATTGACGGTAGAGATAGAGCATCATTTGCCGAGCTCCAGCGAGTTAGCGACGGTTTAGCTGAGTGATGATTCAGCAAGATTTGCACGGAGAGATGGGATAGCATTACCACGTGTTGAGAGATCACTAGGAGTAGATTTGGGGCGCAGAAGGTATATGAGCATGTCTGCGCCCCCCATACGCGACAGATGAACATTTGGTAAGACTTACACTAAACACTCAACTCTCTCTCTATCCTTGTGTATGTTCTAATAGCCTTAGATTTTAGCTTAATCTTACAATTTATATTCTATCCCTCTCTGTAAGATTGAATAGTTCATTATACGTGTAATACCATATCCGAATAGATTGTTAATTCATACTTTAATTGTTTAATTAAAAATCGGATCAATAATTTTATTAGACAATTATTATCTAAACAAACACGAATTTTAAAAAATACGAGCTATCGGCTTATACATTCATGGGCTTTAAAAAATTCATGATACAATATTTTTAGGCTACTCCTGTATTACCGCGGCGTTTTATCCCTATAAACAACATGATGTTGACCGATGACTGGAAATTCAAAATCTGTATGAATTAATTAGCTGTGGATCGTTTTTTGGGTTACAATTTGGATTCAACTCTCTTATGATATTTGACATCACTGCAAAAAAAAGATACAATCTTTGACAAAAAAAAATATGGAAATGAGTTAGATGACGTACCTTTGTCAAGAAGGGTACGGCCACCATATTAATATCAAGTTATATTAAAAAGTAAGGGCATAGACTTGCTAATAAAAGTTTTACATTTGACCAATTGATATTTGAAGATTAAAAAAATACATTGTTCAAGCTTAAATGCATGTTTTACTCTAGGATGGTCCGAAGTGCCTGTCTCGGGGAGATTCCTTGATAGCTGGAAAACAAAAACAAAAAAACCCCTAAATAGGGGCTGCAAAATGGTACACACCATCAAATGGCAACATTTATTGCCGTTGTAATGAATCAAGAGCTTGTTGGTGAAGCTGTTTATCTCCAGCTGCCAATACATTAAAACCTGGAAAATAAAAAACAATCACAATATGAACTGTATGCAAGTGAACTAAAACAAAGAAACATTTGCACAGGCACACTAAATGACTCGCATCTATAATATTTTATCAACTTGAATCGTCAATTTATGTGGATCAGAAGAGTTACTAGACTCAAATTTGAAATAAGATTGAGTAAGCCAAATAAAATCATACTTGTTAGAAGTGAATCTGAAGAAGCTTCCCAGAGAAGTTGATGCCCTTTCCAATCAGTTATAACTCCTCCAGCGCCTTCTATCACGGGTATCAGTGAAAGGAAATCATATGGCTAAAAAAAGAGGTGCAATCTCATTAATGAGATAACAAAAAATCAAAGGTTTCACATGCAGGGACAAAGAAATTGCCAACACCTAAGTTCTTACTAAAGCCATGTTTTGAGAAATTCCCTCTAGTTCATTTACATTTACTATTGTTTTTTAACCAGCAAGATCATAAAAAAACAGTCCCTAGTCTTCCATATGGAAGAGCCAGTTCCATACTTATTGGGACTCGGGGTAAATTTGACCTCTGGATGGCATATGCTAAGAAATAAAAAATAGTATGGCTCACCTTAAGACCAGACTCGATCACAAGATCCACAAAACCCGAGGCGAGGAGAGCATAAGCATGATCCACACCATAAAGTGGTACTTTTACTGTGACCATAAAAAGGCATGAAAAAATAAGGGAAAAAAAGTGTATCAAATGGACCAAAGTGGTTGGTTTCCACATTTCACAAGAAGATCAAAGGAAATAAATATAAAATCAACAAAAGGAAGGAGAAAAAAATTGAAAGATATGCACTTCCCAAAATAATGCCCCATGACAAAAATGAAGTATTCCATCCAAAGATCCTCATACCTCTATTGATCTCAAAAGATTAAACAAATGTTATGATGACAAATGGAAACAAATATTATTGCCAATATATGGTCATAAAAATGAGATCTAAGTTGTAATGGTTTTAGGTGTTTTAGGGACATCATTGTCGAGATCACCATTCACCAGCATGATACATATTTCTCATATTTCAAATCATTCATACTTTTTCTTTCCCAAAATGCAACATCGATTTGGACAGACCTTATCCCTAACTCGAGCATGCCACTTCAGCATCTCCATTGAAAAGATGTGGGCTAGTTGTGTACCTAAATTAGAAAAAAGAAAAAGTAAGAAAAATGGGACAAACCATAAATTTACCACTCTTTGAGCTTGTAAAAACTACAATAGTCGAAAGACTAAACATAAAAAGTCCAAATGGTTGAAACATAGATAAAAAGATTTTTCTTATTGCACCACAACCTTTCTTATAGGTTTATCTATTTATTTATTCAGAACAAGAATCATTTTAGAAAGGAAGAACATACAGATAGGCTTGTGAAAGCTTTGTACAACTGTGCGTGGAGATTTCTTGCCCATTCAGCATAGTTTTTCTTCCATTTATCCCAATCCATCTTTCTCTTAAAACAGGTTGATCAATTATACCAAAAATCTAGAGGGAAAAAAAAAAAAAAAAAAAAAAAAAAACCAACAAAAATTAATAAAATTTGCATGCAAAAACTAAATAACTGATAACCTAGAATCAATCAGCAATCTGTTCATTTAGCACAGTTACATGTCACAATATAAGGATGGAGATTTTCATATAGGTAGTCCATCCATACCTCTGAAAATTGAACATGGATGACAAGAGAAACACAACGAACTACAATTTGTACTAAAATGATGATGACATCACTGCAGAAATACCATGACAAGAAAATAGAAGACAAATGCAGAAAAATATTCAACTATTTTGAATACATTTTAAACAGTCAAATCTACACAATACTACAATAGAAAAGCAAGGATTTTACCAGAGAGCACTTTCCAAATTACAACAACCAGGATCAGTCTCTAACACCATAGGATTCAAGTTCTCGTTGAACCGCACTTTTGGAAACACCAAGTTTTCCTGGTTGGTTGCTCTTTTGTTGGATTAAAGACGGATAACAATGCAAGAGTTCAAATATAATTGGACACCATGAAATTAATTCAAACTTTTAAATGCCTCTTATAGAGAACAGTAAAAGATGACGAAAAGGGGAAGGTTATATAACCTTATCACAATAATGGTAATATTGGAACCAGCCATCCTTGAAGCCCCAATACCAACTGGAAGGGTTGGCTAGAGCCCCTGGATGGTTGCACCTCATTAGGAGGTCGAGGATTCAAGTCTTGTCACTCACGCGCAAGACTTTCCCTCACCCACCTCCAATGTGCCAAAAAAAAAAAAAAAAAAGAGAGTTGGAAGGCTCAGACCATGTGAGATGAAGAAGTAAAAGAAAGGCTTTTGGAAGAAATATGATAAATATTTAGAGTTTAGGATGTAAGCATGTTATGGCATATATTTTCTTTCAATATTACTTATTTCATATCAAGGTTGCATAGTATAAATTTATACCACATCCACATCCAATAGAGGTTTAGGCGGAAATCACCCTACGAGGCAAACATACATATCTTGCTCTCTATATTTACATGAAATCGATTGGAGTAGGCACGTAGTCGTTAGCCTAAACATCCTATTGATTACTTTGTTTCCATTTAGCGTAGAAATATGGCATATATTTTATTTCAATATTCTCTATTTTCATATCAAGGTTGCATAGTATGAATTCATACCACATCCATATCAATAGATGTTTTAAGTGGTAAATGAGGCAAGCACAAATATCTGCTCTCTATATTTTTCTGTAACACCGGTCGGCAGACTAGGGACACGATGTCGGCCAAACATCCCAATTGATTAGTTTGTTTCCATTTTAGCATTATAAATTGCATCTTATGCACTAATAAAGCGCTTATTCCCCCATTTTCTGCAAAGAATCGGATGGCACATGATTCATACGGTTTACCTCGTGTAGCGAGCAATAAGAGTTCCAAACAAGGGTTTGCGTGGAATACAATACAAGTAAAGAATCACTTCAGCAAATATTTGAAGTTCAAACTTAATGACTTTAACTTAAGAAATACAAAGATGAAATACCAGTTATAAAACTTTTTGTTCCTTCTATTGGATCTAAAACCCAAACATATTCTGCAATTTTCTCTTTACATCTCCAACCCTTCTCCTCTCCAAAACTGCAATTTGCATTCTCTAACAGTTTCAGCAAAAACAATGGCACTACAAGGCATTATATATACAAAATCTTATATAAGAACTAACACTAATTCACTACTGCTCCTTTTTGTTCTTATCAGAAAAGTAAAAGAAAATGAACAAAAAGGAGCAGTAGTGAATTAGTGTTAGTTCTTATATAAGATTTTGTATATATAATGCCTTGTAGTGCCATTGTTTTTGCTGAAACTATTAGAGAATGCAAATTGCAGTTTTGGAGAGGGGAAGGGTTGGAGATGTAAAGAGAAAATTGCAGAATATGTTTGGGTTTTAGATCCAATAGATGGAACAAAAAGTTTTATAACTGGTATTTCATCTTTGTATTTCTTAAGTTAAAGTCATTAAGTTTGAACTTCAAATATTTGCTGAACTGATTCTTTACTTGTATTGTATTCCACGCAAACCCTTGTTTGGAACTCTTATTGCTCTGCTACACAGAGGTAAACCGGTATGAATCATGTGCCATCTGATTCTTTGCAGAAAATGGGGGGAATAAGCGATTTATTAGTGCATAAGATGCAATTTATACGTTAAAATGGAAACAAACTAATCAATTGGGATGTCGGGGCCGACACTGTGTCCCTAATCTGCTGACTGGTGTTACAGAAAATATAGAGAGCAGCATATTTGTGCTTGCCTCATTTACCACTTAAAACATCTATTGGATATGGATGTGGTATGAATTCATACTATGCAACCTTGATATGAAAATCGAGAATATTGAAATAAAATATATGCCATATTTCTACGTTAAAATGGAAACAAAGTAATCAATAGGGATGTTTGGGCCAACGCACTACGTGCCTACTCCACTGATTTCTGTTACAGAAATATAGAGAGCAGCATATGTATGTTTGCCTCATAGGGTGATTTCCGCCTAAACCTCTATTGGATGTGGATGTGGATGTGGATGTGGATGTGGTATAAATTTATACTATGCAACCTTGATATGAAACAAGTAATATTGAAAGAAAATATATGTCATAACATGCTTACATCCTAAACTCTAAATATTTATCATATTTCTTCCAAAAGCCTTTCTTTTACTTCTTCATCTCACATGGTCTGAGCCTTCCAACTCTTTTTTTTTTTGTTTTGGCACATTGGAGGTGGGTGAGGGAAAGTCTTGCGCGTGAGTGACAAGACTTGAATCCTCGACCTCCTAATGAGGTGCAACCATCCAGGGGCTCTAGCCAACCCTTCCAGTTGGTATTGGGGCTTCAAGGATGGCTGGTTCCAATATTACCATTATTGTGATAAGGCTATATAACCTTCCCCTTTTCGTCATCTTTTACCGTTCTCTATACGAGGCATCTAAAAGTTTGAATTAATTTCATGGTGTCCAATTATATTTGAACTCTTGCATTGTTATCCGTCTTTAATCCAACAAAAGAGCAACCAACCAGGAAAACTTGGTGTTTCCAAAAGTGCGGTTCAACGAGAACTTGAATCCTATGGTGTTAGAGACTGATCCTGGTTGTTGTAGTTTGGAAAGTGCTCTCTGGTAAAATCCTTGCTTTTCTATTGTAGTATTGTGTAGATTTGACTGTTTAAAATGTATTCAAAATAGTTGAATATTTTTCTGCATTTGTCTTCTATTTTCTTGTCATGGTCATGGTATTTCTGCAGTGATGTCATCATCATTTTAGTACAAATTGTAGTTCGTTGTGTTTCTCTTGTCATCCATGTTCAATTTTCCGAGGTATGGATGGACTACCTATATGAAAATCTCCATCCTTATATTGTGACCTGTAACTGTGCTAAATGAACAAATTGCTGATTGATTCTAGGTCATCAGTTATTTAGTTTCTGCATGCAAATTTTATTAATTTTTGTTCTGGTGGTTTTTTTTTTCTCTAGATTTTTGGTATAATTGATCAACCTGTTTTAAGAGAGATGGATTGGGATAAATGGAAGAAAAACTATGCTGAATGGGCAAGACATCTCCACGCGCAGTTGTGCAAAGCTTTCAAAAGCCTATTTGTATGTTCTTCCTTTCTAAAATGATTCTTCTTCTGAATAAATAAATAGATAAACCTATAAGAAAGGTTGTGGTGCAATAAGAAAAATCTTTTTATCTATGTTTCAACCATTTGGACTTTTTATGTTTAGTCTTTCGACTATTGAGTGGTAAATTTATGGTTTGTCCCCTTTTTCTTACTTTTTCTCTTTTCTAATTTAGGTACACAACTAGCCCACATCTTTTCAATGGAGATGCTGAAGTGGCATTTGCTCGAGTTAGGGATAAGGTCTGTCCAAATCGATGTTGCATTTTGGAAAAGAAAATGTATGAATGATTTGAAATATGAGAAATATGTCTCATGCTGGTGAATGGTGATCTCGACAATGTTCCTAAAACACCTAAAACCATTACAACTTAGATCTCATTTTTATGACCATATATTGGCAATAATATTTGTTTCCATTTGTCATCATAACATTTGTTTAATCTTTTGAGATCAATAGAGGTATGAGGATCTTTGGATGGAATACTTCATTTTTGTCATGGGGCATTATTTTGGGAAGTGCATATCTTTCAATTTTTTTCTCCTTCCTTTTGTTGATTTTATATTTATTTCCTTTGATCTTCTTATGAAATGTGGAAACCAACCACTTTGGTCCATTTGATACCTTTTTTTCCCCTTATTTTTTCATGCCTCTTTTTATGGTCACAGGTAAAAGTACCACTTTATGGCTGTGACTGTTATGCTTATGCTCTCCTCGCCTCGGGTTTTGTGGATCTTGTGATCGAGTCTGGTCTTAAGGTGAGCCATACTATTTTTTATTTCTTAGCATATGCCATCCAGAGGTCAAATTTACCCCGAGTCCCAATAAGTATGGAACTGGCTCTTCCATATGGAAGACTAGGGACTGTTTTTTTATGATCTTGCTGGTTAAAAAACAATAGTAAATGTAAATGAACTAGAGGGAATTTCTCAAAACATGGCTTTAGTAAGAACTTAGGTGTTGGCAATTTCTTTGTGCCTGCATGTGAAACCTTTGATTTTTTGTTATCTCATTAATGAGATTGCACCTCTTTTTTTAGCCATACGATTTCCTTTCACTAATACCCGTGATAGAAGGCGCTGGAGGAGTTATAACTGATTGGAAAGGGCATCAACTTCACTGGGAAGCTTCTTCAGATTCACTTCCAACAAGTATGATTTTATTTGGCTTACTCAATCTTATTTTAGATTTGAGTCTAATAACTCTTTTGATCCACATAAATTGACGATTCAAGTTGATAAAATATTATAGATGCGAGTCATTTAGTGTGCCTGTGCAAATGTTTCTTTGTTTCAGTTCACTTGCATACAGTTCATATTGTGGTTGTTTTTTATTTTCCAGGTTTTAATGTATTGGCAGCTGGAGATAAACAGCTTCACCAATAAGCTCTTGATTCATTACAACGGCAATAAATGTTGCCATTTGATGGTGTGTACCATTTTGCAGCTCCTATTTAGGGGGTTTTTTTTTTTTGTTTTCCGGCTATCAAGGAATCTCCCCGAGACAGGCACTTCAGACCATCCTGGAGTAAAACATGCATTTAAGCTTGAACAATCTATTTTTTTAATCTTCAAATATCAATTGGTCAAATGTAAAACTTTTATTAGCAAGTCTATGCCCTTACTTTTTAATATAACTTGATATTAATATGGTGGCCGTACCCTTCTTGACAAAGGTACGTCATCTATACTCATTTCCATATTTTTTTGTTGTCAAAGATTGTATCTTTTTTTGCAGTGATGTCAAATATTATAAGAGAGTTGAATCCAAATTGTAACCCAAAAAACGATCCACAGCTAATTAATTCATACAAATTTTGAATTTCCAGTCATCGGTCAACATCATGTTGTTTATAGGGATAAAACGCCGCGATAATACAGGAGTAGCCTAAAAATATTGTATTGGGCCTAAATTTTTTTAAAGCCCATGAACAGGGCTAAGCCGGCAGCTCGTATTTTTTAAAATTTGTGTTTGTTCAGATAATAATAGTCTAATAAAATTATTGATCCGATTTTTAATTAAACAATTAAAGTATGAATTAACAATCTATTCAGATATGGTATTACACGTATAATGAACTATTCAATCTTATAGAGAGGGATAGAATATAAATTGTAAGATTAAGCTAAAATCTAAGGCTATTAGTCCTCTTTATAATCATAACTCAATCCAAATATAAGATAATGTACGGGGAGCAAATATTCCGGCAAACCCGTACTCCTTTCTTCCAAGCTCCTGCCTGTCCGATCGTCCTGCGAGCACAACGGCGGTGAGCTACCCGGCGGTGTGTGGCCGGAAAACCCCTCCGACGATCAAGTTAGAACACACACAAGGATAGAGAGAGAGTTGAGTGTTTAGTGTAAGTATTACCAAATGTTCATCTGTCGCGTATGGGGGGCGCAGACATGCTTATATACCCTCTGCGCCCCAAATCTACTCCCAGTGATCTCTCAACACGTGGTAATGCTATCCCATCTGTCAGCACAAATCTTGTTGAATCATCACCTAGCCAAACTGCCGCCCTGGCTGGGAGCTCGTGGGATGATGCTCTCTCATCATTTGTCGGCGACCATGTCGCGCTTTTAAACTTAAGCATTCCAATAGCTAAACTTAATGGAAACCGGGCTCGGCCGCAACCCGGCATAGTCAAGCTCGGGACAGCTCATGCTGATTTGCCGTCGGCCTTCCCGTCGAGCAAACACAGGTAGCTCGGTCCAACCACGCCTTTCCTGGCGCCGGACATCATACCTGACCGACTTCGACTCCCTGAAGCCACGTAGCTCGGTCCAGCCACGCCTTAACCGAGTGCCGAACATCTTACTTGACCGGCTTTGACTCCATGAAGCAATGCAGCTCGGTTCATCCATGCCTTGCCTTAACCGAGCAGATTCTTCCACGACAGGGCCACACAACCTCGGCCCAAGCCTTGTTTGACCCTGATCTGTCCGGCCTAATTCCAGATCATAAATCTCCCTCTCAATTGCCCCTTAATTCCATCCGCTGAAGCGTGACTGGGATTACTCATTCTGACCGGGATAACACCTCATCGGTCCTTAGCTTACTAATCAATGGTCGGGCTAGTTGACGTGCCTCCCTTCAAAACCAGCCCGGTTGACTCCTCGGTCGTCGCCTCGTCTGACCTTCCTGTCTCTTCAGTTCTGACGCTGCCATTAATGGGGACACGTGTAACTCTCCCATTGGTCCTCGAGCAACCAACCCAGCCGTCCGTTGGCATTCAAATTTTTGGCGGTTCTTCTAGTCTACATACATGTCCATTCTTCCTTCATTCCCACCTTACTGAACCTCTCTTTTCCTTGCCGATTCAGAGCTCTTGCACCTCTTTCTTGCTTGCCATTGCTGTGTTCGTGTTCGAGGAAGCCATCCTCGCCCTTTCTTGGTAAGTTCTTCGAGTTTTTCTGCCATTTCATTTGTCATTCCACACTTTAGGGCACATAACCCTTAAGTTTTAGGATATAAGCACTCGAAACCGTACCAAACCCTTAACTGTTCATGGTGTTCTTCGGTTCTTCTGATGAACATTGAAGATCTGGGGCAGACCGGGCTCCAGGTCTTCTTTTGATCCAAAAAATCACTTAGACCGAGCTAATAACCTGTTTGCTGCAACCTGAGTAGAAACCGGGATAGCCAAAGGACTTGGCCGCTCGACCGGGCTAACAACTGGTCCGCTTGGGCGACCGAGCTCCTTGGTTAGCCTTTTCGATCGAGGTGGTTTGGCACAATCCATGACTGAGCTAAGGTCAAGCTCGTTTTGCGCGACCGCGCTCCCTCTTACACTTCATTGCCATCCTTTTCCTGCAGAGTCCAAGGGGACCATTGCCTAAATTTTGAGGCTCCCAAAGACCGAGCAGCTACCCATACACCAGACAGTGCCAAACCTCCTCTGCTGAGATAACTTGGCCGGTTTCACATGGGGAAATTCCGCTTCCTTGTGGACACTCCCGCTGCCTTGGCCGCTTTCAAGGAAGAATACGGTGTCCCGGCAGATGTCCATTTGGAGCTAGCCGATATGGAAACAACCCCCTGGGACAGAGTTGCTCAATGCCCCTACACCGTGCTGTCAATCATCGAAGGAGGCCTCTGCTTCCCACTCAACCCCCTGATTACCGAGTTCCTGCGCCGCACCGGGCTAGCACCCACGCAAGTGTCAACCAACACCTACCGAATAATAAACGACGTGCACGAGCTGAACAACCGGCTAGGCACAAACTTAGGTTTAGCCGAGATACTGCGGCAATAATACACCCTTGGGCACACCGACGATGGCCTCGCCTATTACTTAAAAATTAGGCCGGGCAAAGAAAAAATTGTGACCGACACACCAGACAAGGACTTGCATGATGACGATTTCTTCTGGGTGTCTGGCAATTATGAAACAGCCAAGGTACCGGGCTGGTTCATAAGCAAGAACTTCGGTTCCACATGTAAGCTGTGTTACCTTACTCGGTCAATTGGCTTTCTTCCTTATTCTGTACTTAACCATTTTTCTTGTTTCTTATGCAGCAATTCAAGCCTTACAAGCCAACTACCATTATCCTAACGTTGAAGCCATCCGTACCGTGCTCCGTTACAACCACCGGGATTGCAACGAGTTGTTCGGCTACACGCCAACTTACAGATATTCAGCTCCACGCCGGAGCAAAATAACAGACTTTCTCCGTGCCCCAACACCTCCTCCAGATCCAACTCTGCCAGACGTTCCGCTAATTCGGTTAACTGAAGCCGAAGAGATGGCGAAAAGACGTCGCATCAAAAACTTGCTCACTACGACCTCAGCCGAGATACCGAGCATCGTTACCCGTTCTCCAGCTGCCGGTCAACATGGCGGCCCCGTGGTTGCCTTGGCATCTCCAGCAGCCGGGCAATCCAGACAGGAAACTCGCCGGGCTGGCAAAAGACCTCGCGCAGACCCATCTGCCGAGCTAACCACCGAGCAGCCCGTCGTCACAACTGACCCAACACCGACATGGCGACCGCAGCTAAAACGCCGAGGAAAAGACATCCCGGCAAATGCTTCTGTCAAGGGCGATAAGGACCACGTGCTCACCTTTGACCTCTCAAAAGCTCTTCTACTGCCTAGCGACGTGGTTGGCAGCGACCACGTCCCTGACACCCGGTTGGTGAAATCAACCGCAAAGTCCATGACCAGGGTAAGAATCCAACTTCTACTGAAATTTTTACAAGTGTTTGCACAGTTTCGTCACTGATCAAATTTGCTTCTTGCAGGCCATCCAAAAGCAACACTTAGTAATGGAGCGCATCCATTGACTACGGCAAAAGGCAAATGACACAGCCAGCCAAGTCCAGAGCCTCCAAACCGAGCTGGGCCGAGCAAAATCATCACTCCAAATCGCCAATGCTGACAACAACAGGTTGCTCGGTCAACTTGACGAGGCCGAGAAGAAGCGGGATGAGCTCCAGGCCGAGCTGGATGCGCTCAAGTCAAGGGAGAAGGATTGTCAAGATGCAAACAACGCCGGCTTCCTTAAAGCCAAGGACAACTACAAAAAGCAGGTCTTCGCAACTCAAGACATTTATTTCAAAGCGGGTTGGAAGTCTACCTGCGAACATCTCGGTCAAGGACCTGATACCGATGTGTTTGCCACTCCGCCGCCTGCCTTCCTACCGACCTTTCTCAAGTCATACGCCAACGACGTCTTCAACAGCGTTCGGTCAAGGCGAGGAAGGGCTTGAAGAAAGAGGAGAAGAAAGATCGAGGAGAGGCCAATAGAGCAAGCGGCCCGAGGCGGGCAGTGCAAGACCAATCTCCACCAGTCAACTTGGCGACAACCGAGGATGAATTTACCAATCTATCCCCCTTAGCTTAGTTTTCTTTTTTTTCTGTGCTTTTTGCTTTACATATGTAACCGGGCTGTCAGCCCCACCTTTTGTACTTATTTTCCAGCAATGAAAAGTTCAAATTTCATCAAGTGTTTGAGCAGTAGACACGCCTCTTAAATTCAGCCGAACAAAACACCTCGGCAAGACAAACCATATTAATTCATTCATACAACCGGAAAAGACATCTTAGCTTAAATCTCAGAAGTGAACAAAACATAAACTCTTTCAACCGGAATAAACATCTCGATTGAATTCTGAGAGTTTGAACAAAACATCAACACCTTCAATCGGAATAAATCATCTCGGTTGGACATACCTAAGTTGAACAAAACATCAACTCTTTCAACCGGAATACATCATCTCGGCTAGGAATAACCAAGTTGAACAAAACATCGACACTACCAACTGGAATACATCATCTCGGTTGGGAATAACTAAGTTGAACAAAACATCAACACTTCCAACCGGAGTACATCATCTCGGTTAGGAATAACCAAGTTGAACAAAACATCAACACTACCAACCAGAGTACATTATCTCGGTTGGGAATAACTAAGTTGAACAAAACATCAACACTTCTAACCGGAGTACATTATCTCGGTTTGGAATAACCAAGTTGAACAAAACATCAACACTACCAACTGGAGTATATCATCTCGGTCGGGAATAACTAAGTTGAACAAAACATCAACACTTCCAACCGGAGTACATCATCTAGGTTTTAATCTCAGAGTTGAGCAAATCATCAACTTCATTAACCGGAGTAAATCATCTCGATTTTAGGTCCCATTTTAAAAGCAACAATCAAAGTGCCAAGGCAAAGATGAGACACTTCTATATATTTAACAAAAAAGAATTATATTTTGAAGTTTAAGGCAAAAAATTACTTTGCACAAAAAGAAAGCAAAAGCTAGAAATAATACAATTTGAGATTCGCTACATTCCATGGCCGAGGTATTGCTCTGCCATCCAAGTCTTCCAAGTGGTATGCCCCCTTGCCCGCCAGACCGGTTATCTTGTAGAGTCCTTCCCAATTTGCCCCTAGCTTACCTTCGCCTGGCACCAGGGTATTGCCCATGACTTTCCTTAAGACCCAATCACCCACTTTGAACGGTCTGGGGTGCACCGTTTTGTTGTACTTCCTTGAAAGCTCTTGTTGGTAAGCGGCTACGTGGATGAGAGCCTTTTCCCGACGCTCTTCCACTAGATCCAATTCCAGTGCGATGGCCTCGGCGTTCAGCTCGAGCTCAAAACTTTCGCTTATGAGGGTGGGCATGCCAACTTCCAAAGGTATGACCGCCTCCATGCCATAAGCCAAAGCAAATGGAGTTTCCCCGGTAGACCGCCGTGGGGTTGTTCGGTATGCCCAAAGGACGTTGGGGAGTTCCTCTGCCCACTTTCCCTTTGCCTTCTCCAGCCGCTTCTTCAACCCATCAAGTATGGTCTTTGTTTGACGCCTCGGCTTGACCATTAGACTGCGAGTAAGCCGGAGTAGAATTGTAGAATTCAATCTTCAAATCTTCTCAAAACCCTCTGAAAAGGCGACCGTCAAACTGGGTGCCGTTATCAGAGATCAAAATTTTAGGGACGCCGAACCGTGTTACCACATTTTGCCAGACAAACCGTTTGACATCTTTTTCCTTGATTGTCGCCAAAGGCTCAGCTTCAACCCATTTCGTGAAGTAGTCTGTAGCCGCGATGAAGAACTTTCGATTGCCTGGTGCAGTTGGGAGTGGCCCCACTATATCGAGCCCCCACATTGCAAAGGGCCAAGGACTGGTGAGGGGTAGGAGTTCCCTGGCCGGCTGGTGGATCTGGTGGGCAAACTTTTGGCACTTCTCACACTTGCGAACATACTTCTGTGCGTCGGCTTGCATGCACGGCCACCAGTAGCCTTGCGAAATAGCTCGGTAAGCCAAGGACCTGCCCCCTATGTGACTGCCACAGATGCCATCATGAACTTCGTACAAGAGGGCTTCCACGCTGCTCGGGTGTACACATTTCAGGTAGGGACCGGTGAAAGATTTCTTGTACAAAGCGCCTGAAGGAGAGAGCCAAAACCGCTCTGACTTCACCCGCACTTTATGTGCCTCCTTCTTGTCGGCTGGAAGGGCCCGTTCTCTGAGAAAGATGATGATAGGGTCCATCCAAGAAGGACCTAGCTCGGCGCAGTGTACTTCTGTTTGCCCGGTTTCCTCAATGCTAGGCCTTGGAAGGAATTCAATCAGAAGAGGGTTAGGAGATGTGCAGTCGACCATAGAAGCAAGGCCGGCCAGCTCATCTGCTCGGCCGTTTTCTTCGCGGCCAATCTGCTGGACCCTTATCGCTTGAAATCGCTTGATGTGGTCCCTGACGAGAGCTTGGTACTTCATCATTCTGTCATCCTTTGCCTCGTAAATCCCAGAAACTTGGTTAACCACAAGCTGGGAATCACTATAAACCATTAGCTCGGATGCTTGCATTTGATGCGCGCTCTTGAGCTCGGCGAAAAGCGCCTCGTACTCGGCCTCATTGTTGGATGCAGGGAAGCCAAGGGTGATAGAATGTTCAATTGTCAGGCCGTCTGGCGAAATTAGTACTACCCCTAGCCCTGCACCGTGACGGTTCGATGCCCCATCCACAAAAAGTTTTCACATCTCCCCAACGAAAAGCTTCAAACAGTCAGACGGGTCCTGAGAGGCTTGAAGGTCGATGGGATCTCGGTTGATCGGCTGTTCGGCTTTGAGTTCGGTGGTGAGCGGTTCCACTTCAGCCCTCTTTGGCGATTCGGCGCCGGACTCAGCAAGTTGATCAGTAATGCATAAGTCCGTAGACGAATCGCTAGGTTGCGGTATAATGCCGGCCGCGGGATCTGTGCTGAGAGGTTCCATTTCTGCCTTTCTTGGTGATGCGGCACCGGACAGAGCAAGTTGGTCAGCGATACCCAATTCTGTCATTACATCGCCGGGCGGTGGTATTGTACTAACTGAAAGTGCTTCAGCGGGACGCGCAAGTTCCGCGTCGCCCACGCCGCCAAGCTGTGGTATCTCGGTGGAGCTTGCGCTCACCTCTTCATCTGCCGCGGCAATATCGACCGGGCATATCGGATGAGTTCCAAGGGAGAATTCAGCAACGAAGTCGGCCAAAGTCTGGGCTTTGATGGCAGTGCGCGGCTGGAACTTCACATCAAACTGTCCCAATTCGACCGCCCACTTAAGATTTCGATCGGAGAAGTCCGCCCGCTCGAATAAAGCTTTGAGGGGGAACTCGGTCAGAATGATTATGGTATGTGCATGGAAATAGTGCGCCAACTTCCGTGAGGCCATCATCAAAGCTAATGCAAGTTTTTCAAGCGGCAGGTACCTCGACTCTGCCGATAGCAAAGTTTTGCTGACGTAAAAGATGGACAGATGTTTGATTCCTTCCGACCGGACAAGCACCGCACTGACAGCATGCTGCGACACGGCCAGATAAAGATAGAGTTCTTCTTCGGGCTCCGGCGTGACCAACAATGGCGCGGAAGACAAATACTCCTTGAGCTCGGCCAAAGCTCGGTCACACTCTTCATCCCATGAGAACTTTGATTTCAAGGCTTGAAAAAAAGAGCGGCAGCGATCTAATGACCGGCTTATAAATCGATTAAGCGCGGCGGCCATTCCGGCAGAATGTTGCACGTCTTTAGCCGAGCTAGGCTGTTTTAACTCTTGCACGGCTTGGATTTGTGTAGGGTCTGCTTCAATACCTCGGTTCGTGGCTAGGAATCCCAAAAAAATTTCGGATCCCACGCCGAAGGCACACTTGGACACATTCAGGCGCAGCTTGTGTTTTTTGAGAATGGTGAACATCTCAGCCAAGTCGGACAAATGGTCTGCTTGATGCCGGCTCTTAACCACCATATCATCGATATAAGCCTCCATTGTCCATCCTAACAGAGGAGCTAACATCTTAGTCACCATCCTCTGAAAAGTTACCCCGACGTTCTACAACAGCAGTTACCTTAGCATTATGTATATAAGGATTCAAAAGGGAAATAACAAACAAAATGTTCAACAGCAGCAGTTACCTTAGCATTTGTTGAGCCGCTGATGAACCACAGAAGTTCCTCAACAAAACCTCGCCAAAATACTTTCTATTTAACAACAATGACGGGACATATGTCAAACTATATGAAAGAATAACTAAACAGAATGTTAGGTTATTGAAGAGACTAATATAATCAACTAGCAACTGAAGGAAAAAAAAAAAAAAAAAAGATAAATTAAACATGCCTTAGTCGTGAGAAGTGGAAAAGATTTACGCAGATTGAACCGCATCTGTGGAAAAAATGGCAAAGAACATCAAATATCTCCATTCGCAGGATATTTTTGTAAGTGTCCTTCAGGATTGAAATAAAAAAGTAGTGCCCATGTGACATAAGTTTCACATTACCTGGCAACCAAATTTTGATAAATCTGGGTCCCCGTCTGTCATCTTTAGAAGTGCCATCGAGATGATGTCTTGAACCAGTCTTAGATACAAATACTCCTCATGTTTCTCAAAAATCATCTTAGGGGAAAGAATTTCTTCACCTCAAACTTATCAAAATTCAAGCTATTATCGATTTCGCACCATTGGCACGACTAAGGGGTTCAATTGTAATATTCTTCACACGAACATAAGTAGTGAAAGAATAGCGAATGTTGTTTTCCACCAACGGGAAAGATGAGTACCATGGCAGGAAGACAGACATATCAACAACGGGGATGAAAGTGTCACATTCAATGTTAGTCTCAATTTCCGTAATGTGGATGGCATCACAACTAGAAGCATTGAGGGCTTCCATGCATTAGAAAGATTAATGAGCTAAGAACAATAGGGCGAAAAAGGAAAGAAAGAGAGGAAAGAAAAGGTCCACAAAAAACAACAAACTGCACACCTCAAAATCTGACCACCTCCGATGACAAACACTTTCTCAATTGATAGGCAATAAGGAGATGCTGCCAATAACTCCAAAGCAAAACCCATGCTTCTACAAATCACAACATTCTCAGCAGTTGCAATATCAAAACTCCCAGAACAAGTCAGAACAACATTAAGGTGACCAGGCAGAGGCCGATGCTCCAGCGGAATGCTCTCCCAGGTTTTTCTACCCATAATGACTGCATTCTTTTTTACAAGATCTGATGTAATCAAAGTAACATCTTTGAAAAATTTGAGATCAGAAGGCAATTTCCAGGGTAATTTCCCATCCTTACCAATATCTATATTTTGAGTTGCAGCCACAACAACTTGGTAAGTCCTCTGTGAATCAGGAATTGTATTGAGAATGCCATTAGGAACATTCACGAGGGTATCACCAGCCATTGTGGAATTAAAAACCTGGAAGAAAATTGAAAATGATGACTCACGACCGATATTACGCGACCAACTTTTGTGGAAGCGCAATAGAACCTAATATTTATAAACAAGTAAAAAAATCATAAATTTTATCATCAATCTTAGTGGGATTCAACAAGAAACCAACATGTAAAATGATGTCAAGGACATGGTATACTCTATGAGAAAACAATCACAACCTGATAACAATACACTCAACAAATAAAATTGAGAATACACCAAAATCCTTCAATGTACTCGTATGTTACATGGACTCGGGTATGAATATCGGGTGCGAATGTGTATCCAAGTGTCAAACCTTTATAGATCTTTGAATACATATCCAAAATTGGATATGGGTACGGGGACATATCATATGCACATATATATATTACATATTTTATAATATTTTCAGATGAGATGTTGTAAATTATGTACAAATATACTAGAAATTAAATAGAATTCAAGAAAAATATAAAATTTCTATATCTAACTCATGTGAGAGGCTAAAAATTTTACTTTTATAACGAATGTAAGTTTCTTATTCTTCATGTATTGTCACATATTAAAAAAATTGAGTGTCTAAATTGGATATAAGTGTCGGACACATATCTCACACTCTTACCCATGTCATATGCGGTGGACACGGGTACTCTAGGGAAAATATAAAAGTCCATGTAACATCGGTGAAGCTCAATCACAACCTGATATGGCCTAGCAAACTAATACACAGCACCAGATACAATTTTAGAAAGATGAAGCAAACCTAAGAAGACCCACATTAAAACCATCAAGTGACCACCAAAGACTACAAAAACTTATTATCACATATTTCTCCATAACGTATTCTATGTGCCAAGATGTTGCTTTTTTTTCTTTTTTTGGATCAGCAATGTGCCAAGATAGCATTTCACACATTCCAATATAATCAACAACAAAACCATTAATACAGAAGAAATATTGAATTTGCCAAAATTGTAACAATGTGCAAATTACAAGCGCACAGAGAGAAAGAGAGAGAGAGAGCACTACAAAAATGTAGAGTAATCATTAGCCCAAATCAACTTAAAGCTGAAAAAACAAAAATATTGCCAATTATAAGAGATTGTGGTCAAGGCAGGAAGAACCCAAAATCAAATTTTACAGCCAACATGGTACAAATGTATACAAAACCTTAAACCAAAGAAAGTCACAAATGGGAGGTTAGGTAGAACACACTCCTTATAACCAGTGATCATTCTTCTATTGGGTCTTTCACTTGCAAAAAAAGGTTGCCAATCTTAATAGGGGTGGCACTGGCACTCTCAAATGAAAATTCTTTGTTTCCCCTTTTTTTTAAATCACACCCCAACACAAACCCACCTTAAACACAGTATTTGGGGGCAAACTGAAACAATGAGTTCCTAGGGAAAGACCTAAAATCATCTATGACTAAGAAATTGCTTCTTCTAGGGTCAGATTCTTCGGATTTCTCTTCTTGATGTTCAACCAAAAACCACAAAACCCAGAACAAGTACACATGCAATGCTTAAATACATACAAAGCTAAACCCAAATCAGTGATAGAAATTAATTGAACAAAGGACTAGATAAGAGATACGAAAAACAGAAAATAAATGCAGACATTCAAAATTTCAAACGATATCGAAATGGGGTAAAAAAAAAAATTTACCGATTGGAGAGGGAAAAGCGTTTCGTACGAAATCTTGGAGCGTTTTCGAAGGCGAAATTTGGAGATATCGGGTTGAGTAGAGAGAATTGGGGAAGAAATTAGGGTTTGGATAGAAGTGTGAGTGGTTCAGTCGTTGAGCATTTGTGAGTTTGGAGTCGAAGAAAAGGACTGTGTAGAGTAGGAATGGCAACGGAGCGGGGCGGGGCGGGGATCACACTCCCCGTCCCCGATGGTGAAAAATGCCCCGGCCCCGATCCCCGACGGGAACCTATGACCCTCCCCGTCCCCGCCCCCAAACGGGGATCGGGTTTCCCCGACCCCGAAAATTCCCCGGGGTTTCAACAACACAGATCTGAGACACACAAAATCAACAACACAGATCAATATCAACAACAAAATCATTAACAGAAAGAGAGTATTATACATTTATGCTATTATTTCTAAATTGTGATGAGATCTGAGTACATAAAATCAACAATAAAATCATATTTTATTTTTCTGTCTCGGATCTGTGAGAGGACGACGGTCATGCATCATCAACACAGATTTGAGAGGTCGATGGAGGAGATCTGCTGCGATGGTCACTAAGACGAACGACTGAGGAGATCTGCGATGGTGCTGAGTGTGCTGCGTGCTGCGTATATGAAGGACGACGAAGATGAGAGGAGGGGACGGAGGAGGTGGCGGCGACTGGAAGAGAGAGAGGGTCGCGACGGAGGTGGAGCAGACAGTGGCGGTGTCGCCTCTGGAGGAGAGGTGCGAGAGTGAATCAGAGTAGAGGGAAGAGAGAGAGAGAGAGACCAGTCTTGAGCGAGAGAGATAGAGGAGCGCCGTGTGACTCTGAGTGAGAGTCAGAAGCAGAGGCTGTGTATTTGACTCAAACCCTAAACAGACACAAGCATATATATCTGTATATATCTTCAAAGACAAAATGGTAATTTCACCTCGGGAATTAAGCCGGGCCGGGGCCGGGGGTGGGGCCGGGGTCGGGCCTGAAACACCTATACCCGCCCCCGGCCCGGATATCATCAGGGATGAACTTTTAAATATCATTTCCGTCCCCACAGGAATATTTTTCGGTGAATAATCACTTAATTCGAGGTCAGGGGTCGGGTCACCATTGGGCCGGTTTCAGATTGCCATCCCTAGTGTAGCGTAAAAGCCACTTCAATCCCTACCCTCTCTCTTCAAATAGAGAGAGAGGGCGAAGAAAACAAAAACGCGGAGTATCGCCAAGGTGAGTGTTGAAATACTGAAATGCCCTTGGTTGGTTATGGATTCACCAACCTAACAAACAAACAAAATTTATAGAGCATATTTGGTTTGTCTCTTGGGCTAGGTTTGGTATTCCCTAAAAAAATTTAAAAGTCACTATTCTATTTAAGTCATATTATTTTTTTAGCATATCACTTCAACTCAATTCATATTTTTATAAAAAAAATTTAAAAATACACTTATTTAGAACATTCCAAATAACCCTTTAAATCATGTTTTTGAAGAAAAAATTTTAAAAATATGTTTGGTTGAAAGTTTTTAGAAAAAAAATTCAAATTTTTTTTTTCTCTCTATCGCACATCAATCAATTATTATTTTTTTCTCTTTTCTTCTTATCAATCATTTTTTTTCTTTCTATTCAGTTATAAAAAAAAAATATCAAATCATCATAAACTCTAAACTTCAAAATTATTTTCAAAATATAAAATTATAAAATTTTTAAATTTTCTAAACTCTTTTTAAAACAATATTTCAAAACAAAAACCAAGCAATGTCTTAGATTTTTTAATTATTTTTCTTCTATTATTTATTACAAAAACTACCAAAATTGTTAATATATAAAAATAAATTCCAAAAAAATGTTTTCAATAAAATATTTTTTATTTTTGGTTCCTTGAAACTGATGTAATAATTTTTATATAAGTGGTGGTGATGACAACAACAACAATAGTGGTGATTACAATGTTAATATGATAACATTGATAAGAGTTTAGTTTAAAAACGGTTTTTACTTACTTTTTATTATTTATTACAAAAACTACCAAAATTGCTAATATATAAAAATAAATTTCAAAAAAATTATTCAATAAAATATTTTTTATGTTTGATTCCTTTAAACTAATGTAATAATTTTTATGTAAGTGGTGGTGGTAGCAACAACAACAATAGTGATGATGACAATGTTAATATGACAACATTTATAAGAGTTTAGTTTGAAAACATTTTTTACTTTTTATTGTATTTCCAATACAAAAAATGCTATGAGCATTCCAATATTTAAAAATTTTATATATACATATGGAAAAAATTATAAAAAAAAAATACAAATTTTGACTTTTGTAACAAAATAATTTTTGAGTTTTAAATTTTTTAATTTAAATATCAAATTTTTTATTTATTTTCAATTTAAACTATCTATCTATTTCTATTAAGTAAAAATGACAAAAAAAAATAAATTTAAACATTAAATTTAAATAAAAAAATAATATTTTATATATTTTATATACATCTATATCGAGTTTAAGGAATAATGTATACTTTTTTTTCAATTTTATTTACCAAAAATTAGTCAATTAATTAAATTGAAAATAAATTAAAATATTAAAATTTAAATTAATAATATGAAAAAATTTAAAAATTATGTTATTACAATGATCAAACTCTAATTTTTTATTTATTTATTTTTTTTTTTTTGTGATTATATATATATACCTTGGACATTGTAATTAGAGATGGTACTATGGTTATTACACTAAAATGTTGAGGGTTAATTGGGAAAACTAAGAATTAAGGCAATGGGCCAGCGAAGAAAATGATCAAAAGTCAAAAAGATTAATGGAAGGGGCCCAAAGCTGTGTGCTATTGGCTGAAGCCAGGAAATCTGTAATCAAGAACTAATATCTTGACAGGTGTCAATATCTAAGCTGTACATTTGGCTTTCATCTAGAAGCTCTATCAATGTCACCGTCTTCATGGTAGGTAAGAGGCACTATTAGAGAAGTTATTGGGTGTTATGGTAAATTGATACATGTTGTCCAGTTAAAATCCAATTTTATGTTAGATAGTCGAGAGGATTTGTTGATCGGATTATAAAATTGATTAACATTTTTAAGATTTTAATTTTTATATTATTGTGTATTTATTAATTTTTATACATGTTGTCCAGTATATTTTTCATATTTTTGCATATTTATTAATTTTTAAAAATATTTTACTATTTAGATATATTTAAGTAAGGTGTATTTAAAAAAATAAAAATTGTTTAAAATTTTAAAAGTATTCACTAAAAATAAAAAAATATGAAAAATAAAAAATCCAATTTAAAAAAAATTAAATTCAAAAAATTAAAACTAAACACGCTGAATGTATTTTGATAAAAAAAAGGATGTTACAATTAATTTTACCACCACCATCCATAGCCCTCTTCTCCTGCTCTTGCCACATTGGCCTCGCATTCTCATTACCTTTTTTTTTTTTTTTTTGATTCATAAGAAAGTTAACAACAACAAACAGAGCACCCAGGCATGACAGCCTTACACAGTAGAAGAGGAAGAAGAGGCCCCAATTATATCTGCCACAAGCAGATTTACAAGCTCAGAGGGGGGATCAATAAGAAACACAAAAGGGTCCTGGTGGTTCACATCCAAGTTTGCCAAACCATCCGCACTCTTGTTACCCTCTCTGCGGATGTGAGTGATTGTACAATTGCATCGTTGCAGCAGAAATTTGGCATCTTCAAGCAGAGCTCTATGCTGAAAGTGCTGGGAGGATGACTCCTTGATGAGCGAGACAACTTGGGCAGAGTCTGTTTCAATGCATATGTCCTTCATTTCCTTCTCAAGCACTATGGTGAGCCCTCGGTATACTGCCCAGAGCTCAGCCTCTAGGCTAGTTGCTTCCACTAGCTTCCCATGAAATCCATGAAACCAAGCACCCCGTTCATCTCTGAAGAGTCCTCCATACCCAGCTGGGCCTGGATTACCTTTGGAGCAGCCGTCCGTATTAAGCTTAATTTTCCCTGCACAAGGCAACATCCAATTAGTTATTTGAATTAGAGGTTGTCCTGTAATTCTGTCAGTGTGAAAAGCCTCGTAAGTCTCTGTGGCTTGGTATTGAATGGATTTAAGTATTTGGTGGACATGTCCATGCTCATGGTTGAAGACCACCTTGTTCCTATCTTTCCAAATTTCCCAGAGGGTGTACACAAACACAACATGCCAAGGTATGTGGTAGATCTGCCTTGCCTGATTTTTAAGATTGATTTGTAGCCATTGCGTCAATGATTGTTCCTGACAATTCTCAAGCCACCGGTCTCCTCTTAGAAAATTCCAAATATCCCTCGTTTTAGGACACTCTCGGAGAAGGTGATGAATGTCCTCAACATTTAATTTGCATCTGGGACAGCGATCATCAGTGGCTAAACCCCTGATGCATCGCTGCTGGTTAGTTAACAAGCGCCCGTTGAAAAGGATCCAGCAGAAGCCTTTGAGTTTCTGAGGTAGTTTCAGCTTCCAGATCCAGTGCCACTCCACCATGCTTGTGCTCTCAGCAGATTTAGTTAACAGATTATATGCTGCACTAACTGTGAAGGTGCCAGCTTGTGCGCCTTTCCAATGAGGTGTATCAGGCATTGTAACAAACTACGGTATGTGTATTTTGAGGATACTATGAAGTGCGGAGGGAGGGAGAACATCTGAAATGCCTTCAACCTTCCAAGAGCCATCCTCCTTAATGATATCAACAACCTTCATGTTGGGCAAAGGGAGATCTCCAGTGCATTGTTCTGCAAGAGGGCCATGTCCACACCAGTAATCATGCCAAAATGATATACTATTCCCATCACCAACTGTCCACCGGATTCCCTTCCTGAGTAGCTGCCTAGTCTTGATGATACTTCGCCAAGTATGAGATGCAGCTCGAGTACTGGGCCAGTCCGACAGCGTGTCTCTCTGCAGATACTTCCCTTTCAGCACAGTTGTCCAGCTGGCATAATTATCAGTGAACAATTTCCATCCCAGTTTAGCCAAGAGGGCAATGTTTTGATCCTCAGCCCTCTTTAGGCCAAGACCACCATCTTGTTTAGCTTTGCAAACCTGTTTCCAGCTGATTAGATGGACTTTTTTCCGATTCTCCTGATCTCCCCATAGAAAATTTCGATTAATTTGATCTATACGCTTGCATATCCGTTGGGGCAGTTTAGCTGTCTGCATGATATAGGAGGGAATGGAGGAAGAAACAGCTTGAATAATGGTCGCTCTACCCGCAAGGGAGAGGTTGTTTGCTTTCCAGTTGGACAATTTCTGTTGCATTTTCTCCAATATGCTATGATAGATTTGACTGTTAACTCGGTGATGAAGGAGAGGAACGCCTAAATACTTACCCAAATTCGGCGTGAGAGTGATTCCACAATAGTTGCTTTCGATTTCGAGCTTCAGATCTCGCGTTGGGAGAGATAAACATTTTAGATTTTTGGAGGTTCACGACCTGACCTGATAAATTACATAACTCATTAATGGTAAGCATGACCGTTTCACAGTTAGCTTGATCCGCCTGTGCAAAAAGGATGAGGCCGTCAGCAAAGAAAAGGTGGGTTATAGATGGCCCTCTTCTAGTAGCTTTAATACCTTTCCAGAGTTTGTGCTCCACTTTATGTCTGATCATATTTGACAATCGTTCCATGCATAAAACAAACAAGTATGGAGATAGCGGATCGCCTTGTCTCAACCCTCTACCAGGCGTGAACTCCTCCAAGGTTTCACCATTCCATAGTAGCGAGAAGTTAGCAGACGAGACACAGGACATAATTAGCTCAACCCAATGGTTATTCAGATTAAACTCAACCAGTGTTTCTCTCAAAAATTCCCAAGAGATTTTATCATAGGCTTTCGCAAGGTCTAGTTTAATGATGAGACCACCCACCTTACCTTTCCTATTGTGTAAAGTATGTATAATCTCTTGAGAAATGATGATATTGTCATGAGTTGAGCGTCCAGGAATAAAACTGCTTTGATTGGGGCTGATGAGGTTAGGGAGGAGGGGTCGGAGTCTGTTAACAAGTACTTTAGTGAGGATTTTATAAGAGACATTACAAAGGCTAATAGGGCGAAATTGTTGGATGGTTTCCGGGTTATCAAGTTTAGGAATGAGGGCAATTAGGGTTCTATTTATCTCCTGTGGAACACACTTCTCTCTATAACAGTTTTGGATGAAGTTACACACATTGTCACCAATGATGTCCCAGAACTTATGGTAAAATATTGCTTGGAATCCGTCTCTTCCAGGAGCTTTAAAAGCATTCATATTCTTGACTGCTTCCCATATCTCAATATTTGTAGGCCTCCTGGAGAGTTTGCGATTCTCCTCAGGAGAAAGTTTGTTAAATGCTATGTTGCACCAGTGGTTATATTTGATAACAGAAACATATTGAAACATATCTTGAAAGTAACCTTGAATATGTGTTTTGACCTTATGTGGTTCAACCAGCCACTCCCCATGATCATTCCGCAAAGACTCAATCTTTAATTTGTTCCTTCTAGTAATTGTTGAAATATGAAAATATCTGGTGTTTCTTTCACCCTGGGTAATCCAATTAACTCTAGATTTCTGAAACCAAAGAACCTCCTCTTGGAAGAGGGTTTTGTTATATTGTCCAATTAGATCCTTTTCAAGAAGAAAAAGATTATGGGAAAACTGTTGGGCTAGAGTTTTTTGGATTCCCTCAATTCGTGAAAGCAACACCCTTTTCCTTTTGAAAATGTTACCAAAAGTTTTGAAATTCCAAGATTTGGACTCAACAGCCACCTGGCTAAGATTATGATGCAAGGATACCTCATGAGACCAAGAAGAGCTAACAACATCTCTATAATGGGGGTGAGAGAGCCAAACAGCCTCAAAACGGAAATGACGATTAAGGGGGGAGAGATTAGACATACCTTCTGTGTATATGATGAGAGGAGAATGGTCAGAATATGTGCGAGGAAGAACCCGGGTTCTCAGGGTACATAGTTCGCCAGTCCTCGTTGCAAAG
Source organism: Camellia lanceoleosa (assembly GCA_025200525.1). Lineage (NCBI taxonomy): Eukaryota > Viridiplantae > Streptophyta > Magnoliopsida > Ericales > Theaceae > Camellia > Camellia lanceoleosa. The sequence goes on from CM045760.1 coordinate 204,405,415, forward strand.
CGCACGATCCAGCCTTTCCATGGTATTAGCCATCCCCTTACGATTATTTGTCCAAGTGAACTTGGGGCCAGTGCAGCCTAGGTCCGTAAGACCACATCTGTTGATGTTCCCAGTGAATTTCCAATTTCTACTCTGGTGAGTATTCTGGGAAAAACTTCTACGCTCATTCTGCCCCCCTATCTCATTAAAGTCGCCAGCAAGGAGCCAGGGTTTAGACATTGATCCCGCTGTATCTTCCAGATCTTCCCATAAAGCTTGGCGAATTCTGGGATTGGGGCTCGCATACACTGCAGCCAAGACCCAATCTTCGTAATCCTTCCTGTGAACAGTAGCTTGAATCTCCTGCTGGTTTGCGACAAAAGCATTTACAGAGACTTGAGTGGGGTTCCAGAGCAGCCATATACCACCCACTCTCCCTACAGGATCCACAATGGTTGAAGCTGTGTAGCCTAAATTATTAAAAAATAGTCCCATTGAACTAAATAGCACTTTGCTTTCAAATAGAGCCACCACATCAGGTCTGTGAGTTCTGATAATCTCCTTGAAATTACGGCGAAATATTTTGTTACCGGCCCCCCGGCAATTCCATAGCATTATATTCATTGATGAACAGTTGGGAAATTCTGGAAGAGGCTCTGAGGGACTCAAGCCTAATATTCCACTCACTAAACTTTTACTCAGTGTAAATGGACGCAGGGCTGCCATCTGGGTTGCCTGCAGAATTCTTCCGCCCACGCTCTGCCATCGGGGCTCTATGTTCAAGCGAGTTTCGTCGATCCACCAAGCGATGTTTACTTGGTGAATTGCTTCGCTCTCTGGTTCTAGGTATGACCCCACCGCACTGTGCATCATCTGGGATACTTGCACTTCCAGCATCACCATTTCGGACGTGTTAGAGGTGGCACTCATGCTATTGGAGTTCTTGCTCATTTTCCAAGTCAGGTGGGTGCTGTTTGGGTGAGATTTGAAGAGCTAAAGTGTGATGTTCTGGAGCCGGAAGTGGGTGAGGTGGTGGTTGAGTAATAGCAGTGTTTAATAGTAGGGATGCAGGTGGGAGGATATGAGCAGAAGAAGGTGGTGGTGCAATGTTGGTATCCAGCTCACTCATCAGAGAATCCGAGGCAATACCTGAGTTTGTTGCAGGTCTAGATTCAAACACAGACATAGGCTTCACATGGGAAACCTGCATTTGAGTTGAAGTATCCTTTATAGCCTGAAATGAGTGAATTTCAGAAGTGTTGACCACTGAACTAGAAGCCTCCGCACCTGGCACTGGGTTATTCGATGCAGCGTATGTTATGTGGATATTATTAGGGTGGGCTCCGGATGGCTCTTTCCCCTTCTGTTTATCCATTCTTTTTTTGTGAGTAAGTGGCCCAAATCTATTTGTGGGCCTAAGGTGAGTTTGGGCTCCTTCAGCTCTAGCATTGCTTATGGGCTTGCGAGTCCTTCTAGTAACGAGCATCCATGAACCAAATTCGGTCTCCTCTTGATGGGGCAGCTGTGAGGTTGTGCCTGATGCACTAGCCGTTAGGCCCTGCTCTGAACTGACTAGAGAATCATTGCTGCCTCCTTGCCTTGCCGACACCGGAGGCGAAGATGGAGCCCCTTTAGCATTACAGTACTCTTTCCGGTGTCCCACCATACCACAAGCAAAGCAAAAATAGTGCAGATGTTCATACTCGGTTGTGTAGGAATACTTACCTATAGCGAATCATGAAACCAGGGGTCTTGTGAGATCCACTTCTACACACACTCGAGCATATCGACCTCTGATTGACATAGCTGTATTTAGATCTACTTTCAATGGTCTGCCTATCACCTTGGCAATTTGGTAGAGTACCTTTTCGTTGTAGTATTCGATTGGGAGTTGTGGAAATCTTACCCAAAGTGCCGTGGTGACCTCCCTGGCTTCAGATGGCTTGAAATCGTGTTCCCATCTTCTGACTGTTAGGTAATGATCCATGACTATCCAAGGGCCTTCTGTATATACTCTGTGGCAGTCGGCCAACATTTCGAATTTTATCAAGAAAAATCCAAGTCCCAAATCGGTGGCTTCGAAGTCCCCTTATAATCCCCATAGTTTCTTCAATCTGCGAACCAGAATTTTGAACCCTACAGTTTTCCCCAAAAGTCTAACAATAAGGCAGTCCTTCCACGGTTTGCGGATTGAAGCAATCAGTCTAGGTGGAAGTTTGATTCTTGGTATGCTAGGGTTGATCCCAGACTCTTGCTCTTCGTCTGGATCTGCTCCATTAGTTTCTTCATTTGTGAGGAACTCATCCTCCGAGGAGAAACGATCAAGATCATTATCGAAAGCCTTCTCATTGTGCTTGGTCTCTGTGAGTACTTGTTTAAAGGATTTCGTGTTGCTGACCTCAGGAATTGTAGATTCTTCCTGCATCTGTTGTGTATCAAGTTGTGCAGATCTCTCCTCCATCTCGTGATCATCGTGCTCGGCCGTGGTACTCTTAATCTTCTTAGTGCTACGTTCCAGATGATCCTTCTTCTCCGGGGATCGATCGGTGACTTTGTGACCGTTGCTAGAGAGAGAATGGGCGAGAGAGTTAGACATTTTTTATTTTTTCTTCTCATTACCATTCTTCCTCATTCTTTGACAACTCCTTTGTTAGGAGAAATTGTGTTCATGTGATAAAGAAAAATGATATTACATGAATTAGAATGAGAGCAACGTGAATTGCATTTGTAGGTGCAAGGGAGTAAAAGAACAAATATATCAAAAAAAGATAGAAGAAGACCGATGGTGTCGAGAGATGAGAAAGAGAGGCTAAGGGTGTCTAGAGAGTAGGAATGGCGGGAAGGTGGAGATGGCATGGTTTGGTTTGAATCTGCAATTTTAAAAAATTTATATAACAATAAATATGATACATTTTTACGATAATAAATAAACTAATAGCAATTAGTTTAGTTAAGTTCATTAGGGTTTATTAATTTTACAATCAAAATAAGTGTTCAAATCTTATTAATAACTTCTATATTTTTATTTTAACATACAAAAATACAAATAAACAAATATAAATAAGGGCTAGAGTTTGGATTTCAAATGTTAGAAGTAAAGATAAATTTAGATTTAAGGTGGGTGTTCAAAAAAATAAATAAATACAAAATACTTACAATTGGGTCCAAAGAAAAAAAAAAAAAAAATTAGGACCACTCCCCAGCTTTTATTACTTTTGAAAAAACACAGATTCGTTTGCAATAGTCCAAACTAGGGATTGTTTGACAAGCGATTAAATAAGTATACTTTTAGCGTTAATTTCGCAACACAGTTAAAAATTAAAAGTTAATTTTTAATTTATTTTGAATTATTTTACTTCTCATATTTTTTATACATTTTTAAAAAAATATTAAAAAAATGAAAAAGTCAACGTTTTAACTATCTCTCCAGAAAACTATTTATTTATTTATTTGTTATAAGCTGTTACATTATTTTTATTTTTTTATATATTTTTTTATAAAAAATCAAAAAATCACTAAATAAGCAAATCATAGGAATCATATTGTACGGGAAGTTATTTGGCGGTGTGAGGCTACGGTTACTTGATTTTTGGGCAAATTACCAACACCCCTTTGAGATTTGATTAAAATACGAATTCTTTCTTGAGGTTTGGGAAATTACAAATTACACTTTGAGATTTATATTTGCATAACAAATTATTTGTTATGCAGATATAAATCTCAAGAGACAATTTGTTATGCAAATATAAATCTCAGGAGACGAGATGTAATTTCTCAAACCTCAAGAAGAATCCATATTTAAGTCAAATCTCGAGAAGGGTATTGGTAATTTGCCCTTAATTTTTTAAGTAAGACTCATAAGTTACAATTTTGTATTAAGTAATTGAAAAATAATAAAAATATGATAATTTAAAATTAGCCAGAACATAACGGCGTGATGGCCTGGAGCATGAAATAATTTATCATATTATACCTTTCAATTTCGATTTAGAGTATTACAACAAAAGTCAAACTATCACATCAATAATGGAATCCACATAGTACCACGTCATTAGTGGTGTATTAGTAGTGTTGAATTAGTAGTGTGAAGTATTTTTCTTATACCTTGACAGATTGATTTGACAACTCAACCAAAGCAATTTAATAATGTTGCCAACTAGGGAATCCGAATCCTTCGTCGTCCTTTCCTACGGCGGATCCCTGTCGCCCTTCAAAACGACGTCATTTTGAAAGGTTTTTTTTTTTTTTTTTCTTTTCTTCTTCTTCTTTCTCTCTCACTGATAACCCTTCTTTTTTTTTTTTTTTTTCACTGATAACCCTTCCCTCCCCTTTCCCTACACTGATTGTCCATAAATGCCTCTTCCCTACCCTTCGTTTCTTTCCTTTCCTCCTCCCACCTTCCCCCCCTCAACTTTTGGCAATTTTCCGGCCATCTTGGGTTTACATCATCATCAACAAACCCAGAAAAAATTTTGGGTTATAATCATCATCCAGAAAACATTTTTTCTCCCTTCCCAATCAACAACAGGAAAAAAAAATTTGGGATACCATCATCCAGAAAAAAAAAAATTTTTGGGACACTGTAAATTGATTGGGAAGTTATAATCAACAACAAACCCAGGAAAAAAAATAAAATAAACAAACAAACAAACAGAGAGAGAAAGAGAAGGCATCAAGTCAAGAAGCATTTGAAGGGACTATGACAACTTTTTTGTGACATGAGCATGAGATGAGGAATCTAGAAGAGGCCATCTCCTCCTCCGATGGATATCATGTTGTTTGCTATTAAAGAAGTTTCTTTTTTTTTCTTTTTTTTGGGATATATACATATATTTGAAAACAAAGTGGGTTTGAAAACTTGAATATTGAAGTTTTCGAAGTGGATTTGAAAGGAAAACAATTTCAAATTTCAAAGATCAGATTCATATAAAATTTCAAACTCATATCAATAGTTGAAAACAATTTCATATATATATATATTTTGATTTTTTTTTCCTCCCCCCTCCCTCTTCAAAATCTGAGTTTCCCCTCTGTTTTCACATTCATCTCTTTCTGGATGAACATAGAGCGAGGAGAGAGAGAGAGAAAGAAGAAAATAAACATACAGAGGCACTAACAGAAAATAATTGAACAAAAACCATGAAAAAAAATAAATAAGAAAAAACCATGGTTTTCTTCTTCTTTGCAATCCCAAGAGGAAAAGCAATTCTGGGTTCATCTTCAATGCTTGAAATTCTAGAGAGAGGAGCATTTTGTTGACACTCACTCATATCAATATTTGAAAACAATTTGTTCCTCATAGTGGAGGTTATAGCAATTTGAGAAATGCTCTAAAAAACCTTTCACTTCAAACCTTCTGTATCACTCTCTAGCAAAATCCAATTTGTGTATAAATTCGAGAGGGTATAATAATGAGTCTTGTGAATCTGAGCTCGACATGGGTTCAATCCCATTCCATCTGTGGCCTATCAACTAAATCCAGATCTACACCATCAGACTCCGGTTCCCAACTACTTCAGACTCCGATTCTGATGAACCCAACAACTTCTGAGGAGGGTTTGAGTTTGTGAACCGAAATGCCTCTAGAGGGTCTGCCATTGAAAGAAGAAGAAAAAAAAAAAAAAAAAAAAACCCTCCAAAACGACGTCGTTTTGGAGGGCGACAAGGATCTGTCACAGGAAAAGGCGACGGAGGATCCGGATTCGCCAACTAGGAACCCACAACTATAGTGTTTTTTTTTTTTAAAAAAAAAACAATTTATCAGAATTGTTTATCGAAAATAAAAATCAATATTAAAAAATTATTTTATAAATTATTGTCAATTCGGTGCTCTACAAACATCAAAATTTTAAGAGAAAATATTAAATAAATAATAAAATAATTACAAATCAATAACATAGAAATAGGTGCATATAATTTTTACACCGTTGTCATTTGCATTGAACATATATCTCACTTACACTCACCGAACATATATCTCACTCACACTCTATACATTTGTAATTATTTTCTTACTTTCCATTTACTTAATATTCTACCAATTATTTTATATAACAATTTCAAGCAATTTTTAAAATTTTTGAAAAAATATTTAAAGCAAAATTAAAATGACATGAAAGTGATGATTTAGAACTTTTAGGAATGATTTGAAAATTGATTATTTTTAGTTGACTTTTTAATTTTTTTAAAAAAGATATGTAAAAAATAAAAAGAATGATATCACAATTAAAAACATCTCCATCCAAGCTTTCAAAAGTTGGTGTACCAAATATTTTTGAAGACTTAGAGCAATTCTAATGGCTTGCCATCAGAGCTGCTATTGCCATAATTTGGCAACTCCACCAATACAGTATACTCCAATGACATATTATAACAGGTGCTATATTTGAGAAATGCCAAAATTTGTGTCAAATTTGACACAAATTTTAACAACTTCTATCTGTATCCAAACCAATTTGTGTTTCTTCCTCTGTGCATTAGCTAAAATGGCATGAGAACATAAACCTATATCCAAACAATACTTACAAAATTAAAAAAAAAAAATTGATTAAGATTTGCCAAAATGACCAATGACCATTGAAACACCATTGCTATAATTTCACGATTTGCTACTATTCACTACCAAATTATATCAATGGCAATGCTATAATAGCATTTGTCATTAGAATTGCTCTTAGGAGACAAACTAACATATGTCAATTTGACAAAAAAACTCTTGCCTACTATGTCAAATCTATTATTCTATTATTTTTAAAAATAAAATTATTTTATTGAATAGATTTAACATTTAACATCAATATGAAGCATGTCAAATTTAACTTGTTAAATTCATATCAAATACCAACTCAGCATTTGACATATCAGATGTACTTAATTTTTTATGTCAAAATAGAATTGTTGGACTACAACATTAGATTTAACATATAGGATAGAGGTGCTCTAATAGTGACCTTTGGACTTTTAAACTATTCCAGCTTGTCCTAGAGGAGGCCTCAGTTATTTTTATTTCTAAGTAATAATTTAAGCGCTGAAAGAAAAAACCAAAATGAAAAACCAACTTCCACAACTACTCTCACGAGCAATAGTACCAGTCTGATCAATATAACTAATTCATAATATCAATCATTACTCTAAATCAAGTAAGGCATCAAAATACAAAGCAAGCTAAACATACATGAAAAACCAACAACTTCCACTACTACTCTCATGAGCAAAAACCCATGGGGTTGTGGCATCCTGGCAAAGATCTTGGGGCATAAGCCTGAGATCCCAGGTTCCACTCTCTCCGGGACCAACCATCCGAGCGATAGCATATATAGTTAGTAAGACGAACCTTCCAGGCCTAGGTGAACCATACCCAGTGTTGGAGTGTGGGTTCAAATCACCGCCTGTATGTGAGTCCGTGACTTACCACTACATGGTTGAGTGACCTTGCTATGTAGCAACCACCTAGTGGTAACCTCTGGATCTAGAGGTTACCCTTTTGTTGTTAGGCCTTTATTCTCATGAGCAATAGTAATAGTTTGATTAATACAACTAGTTCATAATATCAATCATTACTCTTAATCAAATAAGGCATACAAAATACTAAGCAAGCTAATGTTAACAAGCCTCTCTCTTCTACAAGTACTAAAGACCCTCAAAGTATCTTATATGGTCTTCAAATGTCTCTGCATGACGGATCTTGGCCACGGTCCATCTTCTTCAACCTAAAAACATTAGCACAACTGTTAAGCACTTGATTTTCTACCAATAAATTTAATAGCGAAACACACAAGTCTACAAGGTAAGTCGAATTGAACTACACTATCTTCCCATGCCATGCAATAAAATTCAGGTGAAAAAACATATATGCTCAAGGATGGAAGAGAAATACCTTCATGAGGAAAACATAGGCAAAATTTTGCATTTGTAATTGGTAAAGCAATAAATCACAAATTACTATACACTCTTCTGTTCACTAAAAAAAACGTCACATATCATATTCAAAGAACAAAAAATTGTATTTTCCTTCTATTCATGACAGGTATGAGCCACCCTTCAGAAAAGGTACTCCACCTTCCTAAAAAGTTACTATCCTTTTGGAGTGTGTGGTGGGTTTGACCCTTGTGAAACATCTATTGGATATCCTCGTAGTGTGAATACAAATATGAATACCCTTTCCATTTTGTTCATATTAAAAAAAGGTCACAAGTCAATTTGTATTACTCATAGAAACACCGTCCACTAGATAGGATACGCGAAACCTTTAACAGAACCAAAAAAGTTTCAAAGCAAGTGACTGTTTGCTTCACATGAGTTCTTTGAATAATCACGCTGTATGCTAGGCTCCCTATGTTAGCTAATAACCAGGAAAACCTAATAAGAACCATTAAAATTCAATTTAAGGAAGGCATATATAATCAGCCCCTTTGGTTTCATCCACAACAATCTCACAAGGTGGGGCAACCATGTAAGGAGGGCACCGGAAGCAGCCCTTTAGGTTTTGGATGTAGTCCCATAGGCCTAAGCAGTGTTGCACTGTAGGGACCCGTAGTCTCCAGTGTTAGTCTGCAAGCAGAGACTCGTCATCATCCCAACGTCAAAACGCCTTCAATCCAGTAGTATACTTCTAGGTGTCCAGTCTTTGAAACCAGACTGTAGTTAAAGGACCATCAACTAGCTAGACCATACAACTTAGAAAGACGGTGACGAAAGTTGTCACTAATCAACCCTACTTCCTAGATTGGTCCCATTTCAATGTTTGCACCTGTCAAATGGAGACAGCACACGTTCACAAATTATTTATGCATAAAGAAGTTTGATAGTAAAGTCTGGTCTGATAGTTGAAGTTACTGTTAACCAACTGGAGCAATCATGTAAGAGGGAGGGCACTAGAAGCAACCATTTAGGCTGTGATGTAATCCCATCCTCAATTTATTAATGGAAAACGGGCAACATCTTATTGGATCAGATTTGAAACAAAATGACAATAGGTTAAGACAAGACAGAGTTAAAACTACACACCCAGTACTCAGGCGGGCGCATCTTGAGATTGTAAGTTGATGCCATGCTCATGCAATAAGCCCCTGCGTCATGAACTACCAAGCCAGCTCCCTGAAAAGTAAATCTCCTGATCAGCAAAAGCGTCAAAAACAGAAACTCATTGGTCAGGCCATTCCCCGTTAAGAGATGTAACACATTACCGAAGCTGGAGTTGGAAGCTCCTATCCTTTCCCAAGAAATCTGCTGATTCACAGACTGGGCCCACCACATCAAAAGTAGAAATCCCAGCACCAGGTGATGAAGGAGAAACTAGCTCTATGTGCTGCACCCATATGCAAACAAGTGAATAGTGATGAAGCAACTAAAGATAAGTTATCGTAATAGCAGTCTAGCATGGCATTAAGAAAAGGCAACGCGAAAACAATAAGGTTGAAAATTGACAGGATAACAGTGAGCTTATATAGCTGGTAAATTCAACAGTTTATTACTATTGCAACAATCAGTGACCTGCAAAAAAGTAAGAGCAATTTCCTTGAACCTAATTGACAGCAAAACCCCCAACTTTAAGTTAAAAAAAATAACACTTAATTGACTTACTGTTTAGCATCCAACAGAGATATCAATGTCCATAAAAACCGTCTCAGAACAAAATGAACATGGAAATGTGTTGTTCATCAATTTGGCAAACCATCGTCATTTGTGTCAATGAAACCAACATCACAACAAACGCAACAAAAGAAGAGTCTCCTAGCAATAGAGTGGGTTACAAATTAACGAGTTGCATTATTTTTCTGTTCTCTAAAAAAGTAGAAAAACTTCAGACACCGTAGAGTGTACAAGATTAGCAAAATATGCCAACATTCTTCCAGTTGATAGCTCCTTACCTATGTTTTCCAAGTACTCAATAAGGAAGGAGACCGCGACAATCAGGGACAAAATAGAAAACTTGGAAACTAAGGGCTTGTTTGGCAACATTTTTGTTTTCACAAATTTTGAAAACTGAACAAAAATACATTTGGCTTTACTATTTTCATTTTCAAAGAAATAGCAACAGTTTGCCAAATTTAAGAAACTTTAAAAAAAAAAAACCCTTTCCGGTAACTCACCAAACATGTTTTCTTGTTTTTGTTTTAATAAATTTTGAAAACATGTGTGTACCAAACATTTGTGTTTTTTTTCTTCTTTTTTTTCCATATATATAAAACAAAAAACTGACAACATTACCACACACTACCCAAGTGTTTAGTTGTTTGCCCAGTGGCTTGAGTCAAAGGACTACAAAATCTTTTGATTAGTGGGCCTTAAGGTTCATGACCACTATGCAGGCAAAAAAATTTTCCTTGAGAAGAGAGATGGATGCAGGAGAATCACAATCCTAGATTGAAGTTAGCATATTTAAAAAGAGTAGCAGATTATGACTTACTTGATAAGCATCATAAAGACTCGGGCGGATAAGCTCTGCCATGCTACCATCAATCACAATAAAATTTTTTGTTCCATTAGTTTTGACCCCAGTGACACGATTAACCAGGCAACAAGTATTTGCAATTAGTGATCTCCCAGGTTCAATGATGAGATTGAGATCACGTGACAAGACTAGCTCCCGTACCTAAAACAAACACCCAGGAAGAAAATTTGATTAAAGCTTTATATAATCAGAAGCAAAATTTCTGCCGAGTTTCTTTAATAATGGACTGTAAGGCTATTTGTACAAGCATCTTTTCAATGCTGAATGTAACCATGAGAAACACAGAAATTCCAGACTTAAAACAGAGACATGTATTCACGCATGTGTGTAAACTCCGACCCTACATAACGAAAGTGAACCGAAGATACCATAAGTTCTAGGAAAAGACAATCCACACCAATTGGGAGGCTCTTAGCTGCCTACATATCAAGGTTAATAATTTAAGATAGCACCCTCTTTGCCATCCTGGTGCATTTGCAAAGAAGAGAAGAGAAGGAAAGGCAAGAGATATTCTTTCTCATTTTTTGTGGAGAATCAGTGAACATATACTTTATCCCTGAATTAGATCATCAGCATACCAAAATTAATGGTCTCCCCTTCTGAATATATGAGAACCATTTGTTTTTTGGATGTCGGGATACGGTATAGGTCAAAAAGAAGAGGAAGGTAGGTAATGAGAAACTGCTTGCATAGTGATGATGATGGTAACAATTGATCATTTGATTCTTAGAAAGGTGTTTGGCCATTCAAATAATTTATCAACATGCTCAATCAGGGGATCTTCAATCTATGTCCAGGTTTAGAATGTGGCTCTAACCTCTAAGTAGAGTATTGGTTTGAGGATAGAAGTCACTTGGCATTTAGTTAGGTCAAGGAGAACTCTACAAGACTACAACAAAAAGAGCACAGAATGAAAATAGATGTGCACTAAGAACTGCCGATTATTCGCTCTAGTTAAATATCTTCTTAACACAATTTACCATATGGATAATAAAATCCTCCAAGCTCACATGAAATGCATAGGTACTATATGCCTAGACTAGAAAATGGTCCTTACAGTGTCAATCAAATCTCTGGGAGAAGGAAGGACAGCACCAGTGTGATAATAATCAATCCCCAGCCCGCCTCCAATGTTTAAATAGTCAATTTTGAATCCTTGGGCGCGAATTTGGTCAATGTAATTCACCATAAGGACTGCAGCATCCCGGAAAATGTCAACCTAAAAATAATAATGAGACGATTAGATTTATAGAAAACAGAAAATAATTTTATGCATCATTAGACAATGATAAAGATGGAGATAAACATGAGTACAATGGGGATCAAAATTAGAATAATGTTAATGAAAGGATGAGAAAGGGAAAGAAAGCTATACAAATACAGAGAGAGAGAGAGATAAAGATGAATGAAATCAAGGAAAATGACGAAAAAAAGTGAATACAAAAAGAAAATTAGTAGAAGCAAAAATGAACGGTGAATCAAGTAGTAGAAGGAAATCAATGAATGGACACCAAGTTAATAGTTAAATTAAACTTTGAACATTGGCTAAACTATTATATAGATGAGAAATTCCCCAGAATCAGCATTATAAGGCATGTCAAGAAATGCAATCGGTAGGATACTGAGTTATCAAAAGAAAAAAGCATAAATATGACAGAGACCCACAAGCACTATAAATTCTTCTGCATCATAACAAAAATATTACTTAAAAATCATCTTATTCCATTGTTACTTCACATGTGAATCTGTTTTATAAGCACATAGTGCCTTTGTTTCAACCATACCAAATGTAAAATGGGAAGATTATTTTCCACCATTGCCAATGGAAAGTAAATCAACATTCATATAACATCAGCATAGTTGGATAACTAATAAAAATAACCCAAGAATAAAGCACATAATACATTTTTATGCAATTACGGCCATAACATGTACAATGTTGTTTAAACTTTTAGGACACAAACTATGCTTGCAAGGTACCTTAGTGATGGTTGAACCAAGATGGCAATGGGCCCCCACAAGCTTCAGTTCATTAGGAAGTGCCTTCACAGCATCTAGAAACCATTGCAGCTTCTCATTTCTAATGCCAAATTTGGAGTTCTTATTACCAGTGGCAACATAAGGATGGACCTAAGGGAACATTAACCACAAATAGTTTTTTAGAGAGATTGATAATTGCACGTCATAGTGTTTTTACCAAACAACATTTTCTTCTGTTCCAAAAAGACTAGATTATGTATTTAAATTCATCCAAGTCTTAAACTAACTAGTCAAGTATCAATTGAGTTTCTCCCGATTGCTTACTCAAATGAATACACTACTACCAAATCTAGCACTTACAAATTACATCTTTGTAGCCACATTACCTGAGGGTCCACATCTGGATTAATCCTAAGCAGTAAATTAACCTTCTTCCCAGCAATTCTTGCAGCTGATACAATATTGTCTAAATCAAATTCACTATCAACATTGACAAAAACACCTTCTTGAGCAGCTAGCACCAGTTCCTCTAACAACTTTCCATTCCCATTAAAGATGCACCTGATTTTCCATAGGTTAATCAAATAACAAGAGAATTAACAATCACATTCACAATCACACTTACACTCACAATCACAGCGTCATGTTTATAAGCATAGATTGCAAGGCTAAATTAGTTCATTGAAGTATGAAAAAAAGAAACTACTACTTTTTTTCAGTAAAATAAATTCATTGATAATAGATTGCAGGGTGAAACTAGTTCACGGTAATAATGTGAAAAATGACCTAAGCTGTCCGTTTTCTTTTGTTTAGCATGTTAAATGAAGTACTATGTAGGCAATTTTTGTAAAGAAAATGTGGCCTTGGTTTTATAGCTTGTCAGGTTAGGACAATGCAATCATGGCTTCAATCCTACATCAGGTATAACTGCGTTGAACATGTTGCATTATTTGGAAAAATACAGGTACTTGACCTAACTTCAATGATTTTGAAACCAAACTGCTTGAAAGAGAAGGCTGGCATGAGAAAACCAAGAACCTCGCTAGATGAACACTCAAGATGAAGGAAAAGTCACGTATTTTAACAGCTTGCAAGGTTAATCAAGCACAAGGAAAATATAAATACAACCTTCACAAGACCATAAAGTGAAACTAACATATTTTAGCAGGATTTTTTTATTTTTTTTTGCTTTTTGTCGTTTTTGTTTTTTAGACCAGTAGCAGGATGTATGTTGACTAGGCAACATTTTGTAATTGTATTACACATAACATTGCTTACTAAAATGAAAAACAATTTCGTTAGGACTTGATGGAAATCTAACTTGACATTGTCCAACTAATACCAAACACTTTATGTGGGAGGAAAACAACAAGAAGCAATTACCAGTTTTTGAAAAATTTCTTAACAAACCGTTCCCTAATTTACATATTGAGTCTCAATTCTCAACATTTTGCTTTTGACATTCAAGCTCCAAGGGTTGCATTTCAGAACATTGCAAGGTCACTAATACACCACATTCATAAAACAACTACATCAAAGTTTCCATCATGAACAATCCGCACCTAGATACCCAAAACATAGTGAAAAAAGGAAAAAGGAAAAAGGAAAAAGAAAAAAAGAAAGAAAGAAAGAAAAGAAGGTAAAACCTTGACAGTAAAACTTAGTTTTAGCATTGTTAGAGCATCTCCAATCCTTGCTCTTTGTTATCATCAAATTTGAGGGGCAAAATTGGCTAAAAACTTGTTTCAATCATTTTTTATGAAAAAATATCATCTCCAATCCTCACGATTTTTAAAATTTTATCAAATTTTGAGTAAAAATATGACTCTTGAAATTTTGGTGAATGATTTAATGAAAATTTTGCCCCTGCCTTAATTTTATCCAAATTTAATGAAATGATTGGAGCTCACTTTTAGCTCTTTATTCATCAAATTGAAAGAAATAGTGAAGGATTGTAAATGCTCTTATAAGCTCTATACATCATACATTACAAAGAAACAAGTAGAGTACAAGTATATTCTAAAAGAAAAACATGTTAGGTAATTCAATTTCCACACATCAATTCCCCTTAGGCCATGTTTGTTTGGGTAGATATGATCTTGGGATTGGATTAATAGTCCAATAAAATTATTAATCCGATGTTTGGTTAAACAATTGAAGTACGGACTAATAATCCATCCGGATATGGCATCCCACATATGATAGACTATTCAATCCCACAAAGGGGAGTGAGATATAAATTGGAGGACTAAGCCAAAGTTTGGACTAATAGTCCTCCTTATAATCCTAACTCAATCTAAACATAAGATAGCATACACAATCCAACGTATTCGCAGTCCTAGGAGTATGAGTAATGGGAATGCTAATCGAAACTAATCCAATCCGTCCAAACAAACATGGCCTTAGTGCGCACACACTTAATAAACACCTTAGTACACACAAAAAATCTCAATACACATTCTCTTTATTTCATTAATATCCTTGGATTTCAAAACCTTAATTTTTCTTTCACCCATCCACCCACCCCTCCTTCGCTGCTGTTGTTGCCACTCTCAGCCTACCATCGCCGCCGCCACTCCTCAGTCATCCCCTTCCATTCTAGACCTCCATAGTCAACCTCGAAAGTGGGTGGTTCACGATGGGGGTTAGTGGGAATGTATGGTTTATGGCAGAAGAAGGTGGCCACAGGCAAAAGGGGAGGGAAAAAATAAACAAATAAAAAAGCAACCGGAGGGGATGGTAAAGAAGATAGGTGGCGCTTGATGGTTGTGGTGTTTTAGAATTAGATTTGGATGGAGGAAGAAAACAGTAGTACAGTATTTTTATTGGGTAAATTACATTTTTCCCCCCTTTATATTTGACCACTTTCTAACTTTGCCCTTGAAGTTTATTTTTATCACTTCGACTCTTTTATCTTTCAAGTTTTTCCCAGTTGCTCCTAAAACTAATTTCTGTTCAAATTAGATAGAAAATATCATAATAACTGCCACATAATATAAAAAATATATATTACCATATTAGAATTTTATATTAGTGATGTGCGTTATATATAATAAAATATTTTTATGTTACATAATTGTTGATGTGTCAATTTTTGTCCGATTTTAACAAAATTAACTTTAGAAGTAAACCGAAAAAACTTGAGAAGGACAAAAGTGAAGGGGAAAAAAAAAAACTTCAAAGGTTAAAATGATAAAGTAACCAAATATAAAGAGAACAAAGTGTAATTTACCCATTTTTATTCTAGGACAAAATCGTATTAAGAACAAATTTCATTAATCAAGTGTGAACTGGGGAAATACCCATGTGAACTGGGGAAATACCCAAACACGTTCTATAGATCAAAGAAACTGCTATATTGAAACTAAAAACTCACATTACAAGAAAACAGGGTATAGTCAATTAACACATCTTGTGGGATCGAACCCAGCATGAAGAGCCAAGCGAAGCTCATTGCCACTAACTAGCACAGCCCCACATCCCAACTTCCTCAAGTGCTCGAAAATCTTAAGATTGTTGTTGGCTTTAATCGCATATCCAATGATCGAATCCAAACCCTCCAAAGCATCCCTATATGCTTGGAAGTTTCTAGTGATTTGGGGCTTACTGTAGAGATAAAAAGGACTCTTTTCCACATTGTTCATCACATCCTCAACCCTAAGACCCTCACAGCACAAATAGCCATCTTCGGATTTGCTGAAACAATGCTTAAACAAAGAGTTTTCGAAAAGGATTGCCCTTAGCTTTACGGTGGTCCTTGAGGAGGGTTTGAAGGTTGTTAGGAAGAAAGAGTTTTGGCTTGCATTTGAATGATGTTTTAGGGATTTTGGAATAGGAAGGTAGTGCGGGAGGATTTGAGAAACAAACATTGAGCAATCGAAAATGACGGTACTGAATGAACGAACGAACTTGACTATTTGTACTGTGAGGTACTGAGAAAATGACGGTAGGTAGCAAAGTGAGACTTTTAAACCTAGGGTTTATGGGAACGGGCCAAATTGGGCCAAGGGAGATCTTGTCACTGTTCTCTTCAAACCCTTATGATTTCGGCAATCAGTGTTGATTCTTGTCACTGTTCTCTTCAAACCCTTTGCACACAATAAAAACATCATTTGACAAATTTCAAAAACAAACCAATAATTCAGGCAATCAAAAGGACAACACAACCACACACCAAAAAAAAAAAAAACAAACAAACAGAGAGAGAGAGAGAGAGAGAGAGAGGAAGAAACTGCGATTTTAACTCCAAATTTAGAAAATAGAACAGGTCAGTTAAGATAATTAAGAACATTACCAACATAGAACAGGTCACTATAAATGAAGATAGAGCACATTGATACATTTCTAGTATAGTATCCAATTCAAAAAATTAAATCTATTCAAGGTTGTCTTCAAGTAACAAGAATATATGCCACAGCTCAGCTGTGGTCTATTTCAAAATATTTATCATTTAGAAAGTCCAAACATAAATTTACACCACAAAAAAAAAAGGAAAAAAAAAAACTGTCAAGTAAATCAACTAACTATCAAGTAAATCAACAACCAACATAAACAACAACCAACAAAACCAACTTTAATCTTTAATAGTTTTCCCTGAACTATATGTTCCAATTTTCAATAACAAATTTTAATTGGTCTCTAAGTGAGTTAATTGAACCTTTCCCTGGTCTTAAGTTTACAATCTCCTTTTCTAATTGATTTTCACCACCATACACGCACCAGAAAAACTATAATTTACATCTGGTGTAGCACAACAAATCCCATATTTCTCATATTCAAATGCGGACCTGCTGTAGATTTCCACACTATCAAGTGAACATCTTCATTTTCCATCCGATTCCTCCTTGCTCTGTGGCCAGGTCTGCGTGTCAAGTTTAACTCTCAGTTGATCACTATTCAGTCTTCAATCGTTAATTCAGAAAAATAAATAAATGAAGATAGAGCACATTGATACATTTCTAGTATAGCCATCAAAGTATCCAATTTAAAAAATTAAATCTATTCAAGGTTGTCTTCAAGTAGCAAGAATATATGCCACAGCTTAGCTTAGCTGTGGTCTATTTCAAAATATTGAAGAATTTTACTCGAAGCTTTCCTTGAACATTCCTTGAGTGAGAAAACAACAAATTTGAGCATTCATAATTTGAAAATGGTGGTTCACCCTTTGGGAACTCATTTTGTTTGAGCATTCGTGAAGTGATAAGCCAAAAAGATTCCTACATTTCCCTCACAGTAAACAATGTTGGGACCAAACCCAATAACAGAGGAGAGAACACAACGTAAAATCTAAAAACACCTAATAAAACAATAACAAAAAGGCAAAGTTGAACTCCAAAAAAACAAATGAACATATGAAAGAAAGAAAGAACTAAAAAACAGAGAAAACATTCCTTGAGTTAGAAAGAAGCAGTTATGATGACTTTAATGAATTTGAGAACTAAAAGCCAAACACAATCTTGCTTAAGAAGATGGTGGTTCACTCTTTGGGACTCATTCTGTTTGAGCATTCATGAAAATGAGGCCTGATATAACTATTCTTATACTGTTGGTACAGTTAAAATGTGTAGGTATTCAACTCATCTTGGTAATGAAAAAAAGAAAAGAAGCAGAAAAATGTCTAAGCTAGATGTTGCAAGCATTCTATCATTATATCATAGACAAACTAGTTTTCTGAGAATTACAATTGAACAAACAAAGAATTGAACAAACAGTGGAAAATTCCATTGAAAATTCACAACAACCATTGAATGAAGATGCTACAAAGAAAGCTACCAAACATTTGGGGTACAATGGGAAGCTTTTCCCTCTCAACAAAATTAAGAAAGTTCATCAACAATTAACAACATAATATGCAAAAAAACTTTGAAAAACAAACAATCAGTCACATATTCAACTCATTTTAGTAAATACCCAAAAAGCATACTGAAGCAGAAGCACCACAATCTTCATTCAAATAGAACAATTTTTATAAATTCAATCATCATAACATAAATCAATCAAACAAAGATGAATTCGCACACATGTATAGACACATTAAAAAAATACCTTCGATTGTTCAGTAAAAGTAAATCAAAGCCCCTCACATTAAAAAAAAAAAAAAAAAAAAACCTTGAAATCAGCCTTTAGGCACGGTCATACAAATTTTATTCTACTCTTCAGAAAGGATCTGTCAAATTCAAAACCTATGACAAAACAAAAAAAATGATCATTATATTTAATCAAAAACAAAACCAGCCTACTATTTACCCCAAACATCTAGATTTTTAAATTTTGTTTTTAAAATCCCTGTTTCTATATCAAGAAAATGGCATAGGCAAACAACCATTATTGAGCTTTGGTGACCCACCATGAAACAAACTCAAAAATATAATTAGGCTCCTAATTAGAACATCATCATACCAAAAGGTTAAGGAAGAAACTGCAATGGCTTTAATTGAATTGCAATTTCACAATATCTTTGCAATTTATGCCATAGTTCTAATTAGGCAACCACCAAACAATGCTGAAAAACCATGAACCACAAATGTTATTCTACTCTTTAGAAAGGATTTGTCAAATTAGAAACCTGGGATAGAACAAAAAAAATGATCATTCTATTTAATCAAAAACAGAAGCAGCCTACTATTTATCCCAATCTATTTAATCAGACATCTAGATTTTTAATTTCAACCCAACAATCACCAGTACTAAAATCAAAATAAACAATTCAAACTGTAATGCCTTTAATCAAATTACATTTCTGTCATAGTTCTAATTAGGCATTAGGCAACACAGAAACTAAAATCAAAATAACCACTTAAAATTAAAATCACAATTGCAATCACCAGATCAAACTGCGATGCCTTTAATCGAATTGCAACCACCAAACAATGCTGAAAAACCATGAACCACAAAGTTAATTATACTTTTCAGAAAGCATCTGTCAAAAAAATTCTATTTAACCTGTTCACAGAAGCTGTGGGAGTTACCAAAACCCTAAAATAACCTGTTTGAATCAGCCTACCAAAACACAACAAATCAAAATCACAATTTTCCATTACAAATCACACCAAATCAAACTGCGATGCCTTTAATTTAAGCTGTTCACAGAAGCTGTGGGAGTTACCAAAACCCTAAAATAACCTGTTTGAATCAACATACCAAAACACAACACTGAAGCGGGAAAAAGACTTACCTTGCGAGCCGAGATCGAGAGCAGCGAAACCAGACACAGCCCGACAGAGAGAGAAGGGGAGAAGGGGGAGAGGCAGAAATCGAGTGAGAGTCCAGGACTGGAGAGCAGCGTCGGGAGCGAGCGAAGAGGCAGGGTAGGAAAGAAGAAGAACAGAGAGGGAGAGAGAGATAAAGAGGGAATGGGGAAGAGACGTGGGTGAGAACAGAGAGGAGAGAGATAGAGATGAAAGGTGGGGAGACCTGGGCAGGTGGGAGCTTAGGAGAGAAATGTTTGGGCGGGAACGAGAAGTATCATTCATCTCAACCGTTAATATAAATTTAGAATTCATCAAAAACGAAATGTATCTATGCTATATTTTATATATTTTTAAAAGTCGTTCTGCTTTATTATATTATATAGATATGTATCGATAAATATATATATGTATATATATTTTCTCTCATCTTTCTATATTTGGGATGGAGTTGTTTTCAGTCTCCGCTGTATTCAGGTGAAAGGTCGTATAAATTTAGAGTATAATTCGGTGATATAAATCTCTCTCTCTCTGAGGCTTTCAGGAAACCACATTATCATTCATTCCGGTAAATTTATTTATTTATTTATTTTGTCATTGCTTACAGTTGTTGAATAATTTTGATTTGCACTGTAATTGTTTTGTTTTGTTATTCACAATGATGTTTAACTTGTTACAATCTGAATTTTTGTCTGCCGTTCCATTCTCTAATTTATTGTTGGTGCTGGTAGATTTTTTTTTTTTTTTTATATGAAATTCAAGTTTATTTTTTAAAAGGGATTTACATATGAATGCACAAAATAGGAAAAGAGTATTCAACTTGGAGTTGGAGATATTACTTTGATCAAATTTTTGCTTTTTGTTCCTTTAATTTGGATGGTAATCATTATTTAAGATTAGCTCATTTGCATAGGTTGATGGGGTTTGGGTTTTGAAGCTCAATTGATATTGGCATGAACATTGTGAATTGTTATTTGCTTGAATACATCCATTGCTATTTTTTTTTTTAATTGGTCAAAAGTGTAGGCATTTGGCACGGGCATATGCTTTGGCATCTCGGTGTGGGCTACTTAATCCATCTGCACTTTTGCTGTCTTGCATGAGCAAACTTTGTGAATTGCAACCATGAGTGACAACATGTCTGGACCTCTCTAGCAACCTATTAAGCCAAGTACTTTCTATGATAATTTTTTTTTCTCTTTTTCTTTCTGTATATATATGTGTGCACTTTAATCTTTTCAAGACTTTCAACTTTAAATGAGATTTATTGAATCTCTTTGCGTATGCTTGATTATTGCTATTTAACTGTGATTAAAGCATCATAATTGAGAGGGGAGATTTTGCTTGAGTAGTACGGCCAGTTAAGATAACGCCGACCGTCAGACGGCGCCGAGCCAACTTCTCTCTTGTACGGCCCAGCTACCTGACTTGCACGGCTAGAGAGGTTGACCGACCAGACACGAACTAACGTTGGGCCGAGCTATGACGTGACCAAACGTGCAGCGGCATCTGGCGACCGAGCTAAGAATAGCTCGGACTGGACTTGAGATGTGGTTAGCGCGATGCGCTAACCGATCCCGGCTGATCAAGCCAGATGATCATAAACGAAGGAGGACGGTAGAAGTCCAGCATGCTTCGCGGCCGGTCAATCAGGAGGGGCCGACCATGAATAGCCCGGCAATGAGCATCACATTTTGGCTCCTTTGCCAAGGGGCAGGTCGGCGATTCTTATCTCAGTTATGTGCTTGTGGAGGCGATTCTCCACAAGGGACAGGCCGGTCGTGGCACTCCGGTTAAGTGTGCCACCTGGGACAATGGCATGGGGGAGAGGACATCTGCTCCACCCACGCCTCAATACCGTTGGGCAGTTCTGCATGTACTGGTTGGAGGATAAAACCTTTACACGCATAAGGTGGTGAGAAGCAAGCTCTGCCACCTGTCCAAGGAATGACAACAGAGGTGGTACGCGCACGATCTTGGAGCTGCATGGCCAGCCTAGAAATAGTGGAAGAAGGTGAACGTTGGAGGTATGCAAATTCGTTCTATCACAAACACTCTCTCTGAGATAGCCTTCTTCTTCCTCAAGTGGTTTGACTTGAACGTCGGAGGGTCTATCCGGCACACCACCGCCGGGCAGCTCACCGTCTCCGTGTTGCAGGGATAGACGCTGTCACGAGAAGCTCGACGTCCAAGGAGTACGGAAGGCAGAGAATATTTCGTCCCCGTACAATTGGCGTCGTCTGTGGGAAGTCTTTGATACTCATCCCTTGTTCCTCGAGCTTCCTCGACTATTTCCATGGCCAACAACGACGAAACTCCACTGTCCGTCGTCGACGGCGTCACACCAGAGTCTGTCCGAAGGAGAGAAGGCCCCCCGAATGTTCCAGCCATGGCGGGCCTGGAGACTTCTTCGCGAGGTGCGTGAGACAAACGCGGGAGGAGTGCTAATCGCTCACAGAGTCTAGAAGGCCGCCGACGCCGGGGGAAGTCCCGCGCGCAGCGCCTGGAGCACAAACTCCAAGACCAAGACGCCCTCATTCGTAAGATGGCGGCGGAGATGGAGATGCTGAAACGCCAGATTAAGGGGAAGGGTGTTCTTTGGAGAGGCAACCTCGATGGCGCACCCTCGTTCAGCGATCGCCGCCAATGAGGACTCACTCCATCTCCATCACCAGGAACTATGGGGTTGGAGATTCCGACCAACGAGAGGGCAGATCCCTTACTCGCGACAGCACTTACCGCCCCTTCTGCCCAACGCCGACGTCGCGATCCTCTTTTCCACACGTTCCAGAGACTTGAAGGATGTGTTGGAGGAGAGGGCGCGCCATCGGGAGGCTCAGAGAGTGCCTGCATTACAGAGGCTGAGCGCTCCAGTTCGTTGTAGTGAAGAGGTGATGATACCAGCTCCCAAAGTTGTGGCCCCTGTGCTAGTGGACAAAGAGCTGGCGAGACTTACAGCCACGCCATTGTCTCCAGAGATCGAGAGTACGCCTCTCCCCGCCGGATTCCACTAGCCAAAGTTCACTTTGTAACATGCAATGAGCCATTACGAAGCAAGTAATGGGCCTGGCCAATATAATGACGCATACGATGTGCCTCATATTCCTAGCAAGCTTGGGAGAGCTGGGTTTGAAGTGGTTCGAGAGGCTCCCGGAGGGGAGTATTAAGGGGTGACAGCAATTAGCGGAAGCCTTCGTCACCAGATTCAAGACCAACACTCGAACGCCGAAAGAGGTCGATCACCTCCTGGGCGTCAAGATGGAGTCTGGATGTTCGTTAAAGGCATACAATGCGAAATACTGGGAAACTTACAACGAGATCCTCGACTGCCCTACCAATCTGGCGATCACTCAATACAAGAGGGGTCTCCCAGTCGGACATAGACTGCGAGATTCACTCACGATGCACCAACCTACAACTATGGAGTCTTTGATGCAGCTGATCAATGAACACATCCGCGTAGAGGATGATACCGCCTCCGCGACTGAGAAGGCTAATCCGGTCGCGACGGACAGAAGGGTCGCGGGGAAAGTTCACTCGGTTTGGGCAGGAGGATAACCGCCCAAACGACCGGTCAAAAGATCGACGCCGCGGTCCCAACCGTGATGACAGAAACAAGGGCCGCAGAAATGACCGAGCTGATGCTCCCCGTGATTCTGCAGAGGACGCCAAGAGAAAATTGAAGGCGCGGACTGGAATTACCACGGTCTTCAAAATCCCTATCTACCGCATCTTGAGCGAAATCCGATGTGAGCCTTTTGTCCGTTGGCCGACCAAGTTGAGGAATGCGCAAAGAGGCTTCAATTCGAAATATCGCTGCACCTTCCATGAAGAGAGGGGGCACCGAACAGAGGATTGCTTGCCGCTTAAACAACACTTGGAGGAGTTGGTGGCGGCTAGACATCTTGACCAATACATAGATGGGGGAATGAAGGCCGCGCCAACGGGAAAAACCGAACCAAACGGTCTGGCCACTTTGGACGCGGCACCGCAAGGCGTGATCAACGTTATCCATGGCATCATTGAGCCAGCCAAGGTCTGCGAGCTGAGAGGCATGATCAAGAAAGCGGAGCATATGAAAGAGGTGCTTTCCGTTCAGCCTGCTGTGAAAAAGGGGAAGACCGAGGAAAAAGATGTCCTTACCTTTTCAAGCAAGGATATAGAAATGATTCAGACGCCCCATAATGATGCCTTAGTAGTGACACTTCATGTTAAAGGCTTTGACGTTCAAAGAATCTTGATCGATCAGGGGAGTTCGGTCGAAATTATGTATTATGACGCTTTCAAGCAGATGAAGCTGGAAGAGAAGGATTTGGCTCCCGCGACGTCCCCTTTGGTTGGCTTTAACTCTCAACCAGAATGGCCGATTAGAAAAATCATACTGCTAGTCAAAGCAGGGTCGGTCGTAAAGCAAGTAGAGTTCTGGGTGCTCAAGGTCCCCTCCACCTATAATTTGATTTTGGGCAGAGGCTGGTTACATGCCATGCAAGCAGTTGCATCTACCTTCCATCAAGTTATGCGCTTTCCAGCGCCAACCGGGCAAATTGAAGAAGTTTTGGGAGACCAAGTAATGGCAAAACAATGCTTCGTTGCGGTAAATGGCAGCCGAGCAGCCAAAGGGTTTGTTCAGATGATCGAGGGGCCCGAGAGAAATGAGGTCCTTGAAGACGTGGGTAGAAAGGCCGAGGAGAAATCTGTCGAAGATTTGGTAGAAGTACGCATTGACGAGAACGACCCAGCTAA
The DNA here is from genome assembly GCA_025200525.1 of Camellia lanceoleosa. Lineage (NCBI taxonomy): Eukaryota > Viridiplantae > Streptophyta > Magnoliopsida > Ericales > Theaceae > Camellia > Camellia lanceoleosa. Next base: position 204,429,757 of record CM045760.1, read on the forward strand.
GTTCTTTCTCTTGGGATCATCTCTGTCCGCCGCCGAGCGACTAGATTATGTCAACTTCTTGGTCTCCAATTTGGAAGCTTTTGCATGGACACCTTACGATATGCCTGGTGTCGACCTAAGTTTCATTTGCCATTAGTTGAATGTCTTTCCCAATGCGCGGCCAGTCATCCAAAGAACCCGCCGCTCAGCCTTGCACCATGCTGAAGTAGTGGCAGAAGAAGTGAAGAACCTGTTGGAAGCTGGAGCCACCGAAGAAGTGCAATACCCTAGATAGATATCCAACACGGTGGTGGTTCCGAAGAAGAATGACAAATGGCGAGTCTGCGTTGATTACAAGACTGTGAACCGTGCTTGCCCAAATGATAGCTTTCCCCTCCCTCGAATTGACCAGCTGGTGGACTTAACCGCGGGCCATCAGAGGTTTAGCTTCCTAGATGCATATCGCGGCTACCACCAGATAGCTATGTATGAGCCGGACCGAGAGATCACTTCGTTCACCACCCCCAGAGGCCTATATTGCTATAAAGTCATACCGTTCGAACTGAAGAACGCCGGGACGACTTTTCAAAGGACGGTGACAAAAATGTTCGCTCCACTTTTGGGCCGAACAATGGAGGCATATATAGACGATATGGTGGTGAAGAGTAAGGAGAAGTCCCAGCACCTCACCGACCTAGCAGAAATGTTCGCCATACTTAAGCATCACAAGCTTCGTTTGAACGCCTCCAAGTGCGCCTTCAGAGTTGGCACTGGGAAATTTCTGGGCTTCCTGGTCACAAACCGAGGAATAGAAGTCGACCCATCCCAAATCAAAGCAATACAAGAGCTGGAGCGCCCAAACTCCACGAAGGACGTGCAACATCTTGTCGGGATGGCAGCCGCGCTGAACAGATTTATCAGCCGGTCTTCGGATCGTTGCAGGCCATTCTTTAAAACTTTGAAGTCCAAATTCTTCTGGGATGATGAGTGCGACCGTGCATTAGCAGACCTGAAAGTATATCTCTCCTCAGCCCCTATTTTGGTCACACCTCAGCCGGGTGAAGAGTTGTACCTCTACTTGGCGGTTTCTCAACATGCGGTGAGCGCGGTATTGGTACGTGCTGAGGGCATCCAGCACCTACCAATCTTCTATGTAAGCAAGACTCTGCTCCCGGCCGAGACAAGATATATTCCCTTGGAGAAATTGGCGTTGGCCCTGATGATGGCGTCAAGAAAGCTGGCGCACTATTTTCATGCCCATACAATAGTGGTGTTAACCGAGTTCCCGCTCAAGGTACTTTTTGAAAAGGCAGACTTCACTGGGAGGATTTTGAAATGGGCTGTGGAATTAGGGCAATATGACATCAAGTTCCGACCGCGCACCGCAATCAAGGCTCAGGCACTTGCAGACTTTGTGGCGGAATTTGCCCCTGGGACGCATCCAGTTTGCCCGATTGATTTGGTTGGTGCGAATTTAGCACAACCCATGATTCTGGCAACGGAAACAAGTGTTGGCTCGCAAGATGGAAATGGGCAAAGAACGACCGAACTAGCAGTGTCCGGCAATTTATTGGAAGATGAACCAAACCAAGACAAGGAAAAAGACCAGAATGAGCCGACCAGAGATTTGGAATTGAGAACTTCCCAGAACCCGTCTGATTGCTGGAGGCTCTTCGTTGGCAAAATGTGGAAGCTTTTTGTCGATGGGACATCCAACAGACATGGGGCCGGGCCGATCATCGAAGAAAGTTATTACACTCGCTTCCCAAATAGCCTAACAACGAGGCTGAGTATGAGGCCCTCCTCGCCGGACTAAGAAGCGCATTAAGAATGAAGGCCACAGCCCTTATGGTGTTCAGTGATTCTGTAATGGCCCCATCACGTATAATGATTAGTACTTGATTAATTAAGAGGATTTGAGAATTAATTGCCGAGTATTATCATTTATTTGGGATTTACGAGAATTGTGGAATCTGACTTGTATATGATTTTATTGAAGATTTATTTTGGAATTGGAAATTAAGGGTCCAAATGGCTTAAGAAAGTGAAGTTAGAAAGTTGAATCGATTTAATTTTAATTACGGACCCATTTGGGAGTTTAATTAAATATTCGATTCAGTTTAGTGAAATTGAGATTCAATTAATTAGATCTGAATTAGAGAAAATTAAGTTAATTAAATCATGGAAGATTGAGGATTATGAATATTGCGAATAAAATTTAGTTATGGGGTGTCCTATTTGAATATATAATTTAATTGATGGAAACTTGGAGTCTTATCAGAAATTGAAGACCTAAATGATTTAAGAAACCAAAATTGAGGTTGGCAATAAGTTCGATTTATTATTTGGAGCCTTTTGGGAGTCTGATTAAAAATCTGAGTTGTACTGATAAATTTAAATATAATTAATTAGGCCCTAATGGAAATCAATTAGATTAATTAAATTATGTGGGATTTACGATTAGTCATAATTAATTCAACGATGTGCTAATTGAAATTTATTAAGATTAAGTGTTGCTTATTAAATTAATCCTAACCATAAATTAAATGGTAAAATGATTTAGAGTTGAGAATATATGTGGGTGTGTGTACAGAGAAATTTAGGTGGGTGTACTGAGCAATCTGATTGTGAAGTGTGTGTGTACGTGTAAGTTTAGGGTGAAGGCAACACATGATATTTATATAAATATAATAATGTGTGAGTTATTGCTTTGTAATGAGATTGAGAACAAAAAGGGGCTTGGCTTCACATTTCCTCTGTGTAAACCCGTGAGTGAGAGAGAGAGAGAGAGAGAGAGAGAGAGAGGGAGGAAGGAAGTTCAATTCTTTTGAAACTTGCTGGAAATTGAAGAAAGGATATGGAAGATTATCAAGACATTCAGCCATGGGAGGTTAAAGGTAAGGATTTCAACTTTGATTTTGTAGAATTTGTGTATTACACTTGAGATTAAAGATGGAATTGAACTCAATATCATGTAATTAATAGGAATTAGCAAGAAGATGAAGGAAAATTAGTTTAAGAATAAGATTAGAGAAATTAATTTGAAATGGATTGCATGCATGTGGATGGTTATGAAAATTAATTTAGAAATTAATTATTTTTATATGAATTTGAATCTTATGGTTGCATGCATGTAATTTAGAGAAATTAAAGAATTAATTCATGAGCATTTGAGCTTAATTTTGAATAAAATGGATTTTGATGTAGATGGTTTGATTTTGATTATGTTTTCACACATGCAAATATTCCTTTAAATGAGTTTGTAATTCTAATTTCATGATTTAAGAGGAATTAGTAAAATAATGAAGAATTGGAGCTAAGATCAAGTTATGAAGGTTAATTAGAAATTAATTATTTTGGATTTGGTTTTCAAAGTTATAATTAAATCAAGCTCCATAAATTATATGTAATTTTATTGTGCATTTAATTTTGGAAAAAGGATTTTAAAATCATGAATTCATGAGTTTTGATTTTATTATGAAAATTAGGAATTTGTGTAACCCATGCATGAGATTTAATTTAAAAGGTTTGTTCAATTTAAACACATTTTAGAACATCTATGATTATAAATTAAGTTTTTGGTTAGAAATTGAGTTGAGTTGAATTTCTAAGAAATTGATTTATGTAATTCATAATAAAGTTGATTTTGTTATTAGTAATAAAATTGGACCTATTTGTATTGCATACATAATGGATTTTGAAGGATTTGGATTAATTCAATCTCATATTTTGAAGAGAGAAATGAAATGTTTTATAAATATCAAGTTTATGGAAAATTAGAATTAATCCTAATGTTAGATAAAGTGTTGATTTTATAATTAGATTTTAATCCATACTTGTAATTTGAGACTAAACATATTTTGGGGCATCTATAGTTATGAATTAAATTGATGTTATAAATTAAGCTAAGTCCAAGATTATGGAAACTAGTTGAAAAATTTATAAGAATGTAAAACTAGTAATTTTGATGTCAATTTCATGCATGTGAATAATGTTCTAAGGAATTTATGACTTATTAAGGAATAATAAGCTACTAATCAACATAGATTAGTTAGTTAAAGAATGAATCATTGATCTAGTGGTAATTGTTTAATAAGCCAAGTAAGGGATCAATCTATTTGGGAAAGAAGGACTTAGTAATGAAAGAATATGTGAAATAAGAACCCGGTTTATTTAATTGAGAAAGAATAAACGTAGTAGAACTTCGGACTATAAAGACTAGAGACTTGAAAGGACAAGTTTGATCAATGAAGTAATATTGTTTTTCAATGTGTATATATTATGTGCTTGTGTAGGTCACGCGCCTTTGTCTGCCTGACTTATATGATGTGCCCAGTCTATCTGACGGTTTGCCTCTGCAGCCTCTGTGAGTAATAACTTTGTAAAGTTATGTTCAATGTTATGTATTTTCAAGATACTATGATCTGGTGATTGACTCTTGAAAAGCTATGATATGTTGGAAATGAATGAATGCATGTCCGCTTTTCAAAAGTATTTGTGGCACCCTTAGTCCTGATGGCCTCGCCGGTAATAATACTGTGGCCTATGGCCCTTGCAGGGGTAATAATACCATGGCTACTATGGCGCAAGATATGGACCTTTGTGGTCGTTGGTACCAACTTTGTTGTGGTCTTAGGACCTGCCTGTTGTGGTCTTCGGACCTGCCTGTTGTGGTCTTAGGACCTGCCTGTTGTGGTCTTCGGACCTGCCTGTTGTGGTCTTAGGACCTGCCTGATCTGATAGCTAATGGGTGTACCACATATGATCTTATGCAAAATCTGAGTTTGATTATGAATATGAGCATGTATCTGAATCTATTTCTGATTGGAAATCTGAATATGCATAAGACTCTATTTCTGATAAGACTGTGTTTCTGATATAAACTCTGATTTCTAACTCTGTGATGGACATCATTCATTAAACCCTTTACTCTGTTATTATTCACTGGGCTTTAGCTCACTCTATTATTTATGTATGTAGGTGATCAGGCGCGTGACCAGGCTAGAGGCTTCTGTCTAGAATCTGTTCTGTCAGCCAACCTATGTGCCTCCCGTGGAGGTTCCGGATATGTTAAGTGTTATTGTTATGTAATTAAAAGTTTAAGTTATGTTGTCCTGTTTGGTTCTTCAAGTCATGTGTATATATGTAAATAAAAAGTTTAAAATTTTTCTGTCTCATATAAGTCTGCACAGCTCAATGGACGTTGTATATTCGTATTTGCTTCCGCTAGCCCCTAATATGATGTTAATCTGTTCAGAGGCCGTAGGTAATCCTTGGATTCTTGGCGATTCTGATCCAAACCTATAAGGCGAGTTTGGGTCGTGATGATTCAAGTGGGTGGTCAATCAGGTCTCAGGGGAGTATGAGGCAAGAGATGAAAGAATGGCCAAGTATCAAGCTTTGGTGCGCGCATAGATCAACAAGTTCACCGCGATAAGAGTGGAGCAGATCAACCGCGAAGAAAACAACACGGCTGACGAATTGGCTGGGCTCGTTTCCACTCAGATGGCTTTTCCTAACCCCTTGATGATTGAATTTCTGCCTCGGCCAAGTATTGAAGAACCGGAGACAATCGAGATACTTTGCACCAACTTGGGCCCTTCCTGGATGGATCCCATCATCGCCTTCCTGAAAGACAGAGTTCTGCCAGAAGAGAAGAAGACGGCCAACAAGATCCGAGCTAAGTCAGAGCGGTTTTGGCTCTCCCCTTCCGGAGCCTTGCATAAAAAGTATTTCACCGGGCCGTATTTGAAGTGTGTTCACCCCTCTAAGGTGGAAGCCTTCCTCTACGAGATCCATGAAGGCATCTGCGGTAGCCATACTGGGGGCAGATCCTCGGCCTCTGAAAGCAATTTCTCAACTCTTGGTGGCCATACATGTGACGCAGAAATACGTTCGCCGATGTGAAAAGTTTCAGAAATTCGCTCATCAGATCCACCAACCAGCGAGAGAGTTGCTCCCCCTTTCAAGTCCCTGGCCGTTCGCACTTTGGGGATTGGACATAGTAGGGCCACTCCCAGTAGCCCCGGGCAATTGCAAATTCTTCATCGCTGCCACTGACTACTTCACGAAGTGGGTTGAGGCCGAGCCATTGGCGACCATAAAGGAAAAGGACGTGAAGAAGTTTGTATGGCAAAATGTCATCACCCGTTTCGGTATACCCAAGGCCCTCATCTCGGATAATGGCACGCAATTTGACGAAAAACTCTGTCGCGGATTTTGCGAAGAGTTGAAGATCGAGTTCTACAATTCAACGTCGGCCTATCCCCAGTCGAATGGCCAAGCGGAGGCTTCAAACAAAACCATCCTAGATGGACTGAAAGAAGCGACTAGAGAAGGCCAAGGGAAAGTGGGCTGAAGAACTCCCTAGTGTGCTCTGGGCATACCGCACTACGCCAAGACGGTCAACCGGGGAAACGCCATTCGCTTTGGCCTATGGAATGGAGGCCGTCATCCCGTTGGAAATTGGCATGCCAACCATCCGCTCTGAAAGTTTCCAGCCCGACCTGAATAATGAGGCAGTGGCATTGGAATTAGACCTTGCTGAGGAAAGAAGGGAGCGAGCATTGATTCACATTGCGGCCTATCTACAAGAACTCTCCAAAAAATACAACAAGGCTGTGCACCCCAGGCTATTCAAGGTTGGGGACTGGGTATTGAGAAAGGTGCTTGGCAACACGTGGTCCTTGGCGAAGGAAAGCTCGGTGCAAATTGGGAAGGACCATACAAGGTGATTGGTCTTGTTGGCAAAGGAGTATATCATCTGGAAGATTTAGATGGCAAGGCCGTCCCCAGACTGTGGAACGCAGCCAACCTTAAGGTCTTTTACTTTTAAAATGTAATTTTCTTGTATTGTTTAGCTTTCCTAGACCATTAGCCTTTTGGCACTTGATGTAAAAAGGGTAGCGATGCTTTTGTAATGAAAAATAGCCCTCTTGCTGTTTGGTATTACATCTTTGTACAAATAACATCACAAGGATACAAGACAATTATGGATACCAAGGACAAGGACAAGTAAGACCGATCTGAATGGGACCGGACTGGTTTCCTCTCGCCGGAATGGAGGCAGACCGCACAAAGAGTTGTCCAAACGACGTAATTGAAATATGGAACAATTCACATTAGGGCCGAGCTGGTTTTTGCTCGCCTGGTTGGTGTCATGACCAACTTGACTGAATCATTGGTGTTTTGCCCAATGTAAGGGCTGAGCTGATATTGCTCGGCCCAGTTGGCATATTGGTGTCTTGTCCAATATGCAAATCGAGCTGATTTTGCTCGGCAAATTCGCTATGTTGGTGTTTTGTCCAACTAATGAAAAGCCGAGCTGAATTTGCTCGGCATAAAGGAAATGTTGGTGGTTTACCTAACTTAAGAGGCGAGCTGGTTTTGCTCGACCACATTGAAGTACTGGAATGGTATAAAGTTTAGGAACCCCTTCAAGACCGCGCTGATTTTTTGCTCGGCCGTGCGAAAATGTCTGATGTTGGGCACCCCCTGCATGATCTCAGGCCGCCTAACTTGGAGCCGAGCAGATTTTTGCTCGGCCGGATTAAGAATGTCAGATCATTTCCAATTTGCAGAAGCCGAGCTGCTAGATTCGAAAAAGGTGATTTTAGCTCGGGAGATTTTGCGGCTGCACCGACTTGGCAGTTGTGATTTGTCAACGTTTGAACAAACAAACTCATGAAGAAGTCAACCGTGCAGAAAATGGACAGTGTACTAGCAAAACGCATAGTTTCATTACTAAAGAAAATTTAAGTACAAAGGAGGGGACATAGCCCGGTTACATAGCAAAGCAAAGGAAAGAAAACAAGCAAAAAAAAAAACAGAGGAAAGTACAAAGACAGTTCAATCTAATTCTAGTTCAATTGTTTGCTCGGCTACTTCAGCGGTCTGCTCGGCTATTTCAACGCTTTGCTCGGGCATGCTTTCCTCGGCTTCATTGTCAGTGCCTTCCGCCACGGCACCACCCCGATCAGCCACTTCTTCTGCATCTTTAGATGCTTGAGAATGTTTGCTCGGCTAACCCATGGCGGCTTCCTCTTCGGCCTCTTTCCTTGCCTCTGCGATAAGCCCGTTTTGTGTGGCCTTGGAGTACTCCTGCATATAGTCCGGGATATAGGCAGCGGACGGGTGGATGAACATGTCAGAATCCTGACCAAGGCCAACTTTCTCCACGGCAGCTTTCCAGCCGCACTGGAAAAAGATGTCCTTGGTCGCCTGGACTTGACGTTCATAAGTCTTCTCCCCCTGTTCATATCCTCGGTCCTCTGCGTCGTCTACAGCCTTCTCCATCACCGCTTTGTGCGCATCGCGCAGCTTGCGTAGCTCGGTGAGGTACCGAGCCTTGGCTGACTTCACGGCCTTTGTTTTGTCCGCCTCAGCTCAGTCAACCTTCAGGCGTAGTTCATCTCGCTCGGCTACAACGGCCTCTTGTGCGGCCTTCAGTTTTTCTATCTCAGCCTTGTGAGCCTTGTTTTCGGCAATGGCGTCCCGAAGGCTCTGCCGCACTTTGATCATCCGGTCATGGGCTAAGTAGTTCTTTTGTGCGGCCTGAAAACAATATGAAAGAATGTGAGTATTCGAAAAACCGAGCAAAAACCGAGCAAACAGTTCTAAGCAAAGAACGGAGAAAATACCAACAGTATGGACTTCGCCGCCGAGCGGAGGACCTTGAGGTCCAACAGCTCGTCATGATGCTTCATGTCGACAGGAAGGATTAGCCCCTTGGTCATGTTGAAACCAAGGGAATAATCCTTATTAGCATACACCGAGTCTTCCGCAGAAACCGGTCGGCCCTGGTATTTGAACTCGGGCGCCCAGACCGGGGGGGTGGCTGACCCCTTGCCCTTGGATTTGCCGGCCTATGGTTGTTCGGTCTGGTCCCCCAGTTCGGTGGAGCCGACCTCAGCAGAATCTTCATCAATGAGGTTTTGTCCGGTCAGATCCTTCCTCGGCCTCTTCTTTGACCGGCCAGCCGGTTATTCGCTGGCGAGAGCAAGCACAACACCTTCTGTTTGACCGGCTGGGGTAGAGGATGTTCCCCCGGTTGCCTCTGGTGGTTGCGACTCACCTTCCTCTCCGGTGATCATGGACTTGATTGCCCAGATCTTCGCCATTTCTTGCTCGGCGGTAAGGGGAACTAGTCTGATCGGCGATAGGTTTGGATCTGGCTCTGGGAAAGGAGCACGGAGGAAATCGGTAACCCGGCTCTTGCGCGGTGCCTTATAGTTGTAGGTTTGTTCAAAACCGAACAGCTTTGATGATTCTCTCTCTGCTTTTGGGTGGCGCAGTAGAGTCCGGATGGCCTCCTGGTTAGCGCAGTAGTAATCCGCTGCTAAGTGTTTATCTGCAAAAAGGCAAGTGTTAGACCGGTGGAAAATAATAACAACAATGAAATGAAGACAGTGCGGTCAGCCGGGCTACATACCAGCACTGCCAAAATCCTTCATAATATGCCATCCTGGTATGGGCGCCTCGGTGTCTTCGTAGCGCCCGGACACCCAAAGGAAATCATCATCATTCGTCTCTTTGTCCGGGTTGCCCTTGATGAGTTTTGCCCGGCCCTTCTTTAATTTGAGGTACCAGCAAAACCCACCATTATTCTTACTAAGGCTGTACTGGTGGAAAATTTCTGCAAGACCGAGATTGATACCGAGCAACCGGTTCAGCTCGGCGACCCCGTTTATTATCTTGTACGTGTTGTTGGAAACTTGGATCGGGCAAAGCCTTGTCTACCTCAAAAATTCGCAGATCAAAGGTGGGCCAAGAGCGAAGTCCTCCTCTACGATGGATCTGACCGTGAAGAACCGATGCAGGTCTCCCCAAGGAGTATCTCCCTTTTTGGCGAGCTCTAACACGACGTCGTCGGGGATGTTGTACTCCCTACGGAACTCGGCCATCGCGCCGGGCGAGCTCACCATGAAACGGTACTTCCCCATCTACTTCGGTCTTATTGGGTAATTAATTTGGTATCTCAGTAAAAAATGTAGGTGCGTTCGCTCAGACTTTGAGCTCCACCAGTGGTATTTCTGGACTGGCCTGGACGGCCCTAGTGTGTTCTGCATTGTTAAAAAATAATTCCAAGGGTTAGCACGACATAAGTTGCACAACTCCTATTGGAAATAGCTCAGTGAAGTATGTTGGTGTTTTGACCGGCCTGACTCATATCTCGGTTCGACTACATGGGCGATCTAGCCCTCCTAGCTCGGTTCCAGCTCTCCACTTTCTACTCGTATCTCGGTTCAGTCCTATTTAAAGATCTAGTTCATCATTCAGCTCGGTCAAGGTTCCAGGAGGGGGTTTCAGTCCGGTTAAGGTTTGAAATGGAGACCACAGAAGTTTTGGCTCGGTACATTCCTAGTTACCGATCTAATGAAGTATTCAGCTCGGTTGCGGCCTCAGTAAGAAGCCACAAACCAGTTTTTGCTCAGTTTAAACCCTTCCTACGGATCTAAATGAGCGTTTTGCTCGGTTCTGCCCAGTGTTCATCATGTTCATCCAGTTCATCCTAAGTTCTTGGCTCGTTCATTCAACCTAAGGAAAAACAGGGGCACGAAGGCTCCCTTCACTCCACCGATTCCAATTTTTCTAGGGTGTGGTTCTAGTGGTCTAAAGGGGAGGGGGACTGTTGAAATTCCAACGTCCCCAAGCAAACAACGCAAAGATCTCGAAGAATGCAGGACGAAAAACATGAAGAATGTAAATGGAGAAAAGCAATAGTGTGGGGTAGAGAACTTACCAGAGGCAGATGCAAGGACAACCGCAACTTCGAGAGCTTGTCTGGAGCCTTCGAAAGGAACAGAAATGGAGATTGAAGGTCAAGGACGGTAATGGCAGAAAAGGTGCAAAAAGTTTTGGGAGTTGGGGTTTTTGGACCCGAGAGGGAGATGAACAGTAAAGGGGCAAACTGACCCTTCACTGGTGCATAAAATGGGGGAAAAACAACCCAAACGGCGCAGCCGTTTGAAATCTGTGTGTGGAAGACGGCTGGCCCAGTACGGCCCAATGGAAGGGAGCCACGTGGCATTGAAAATTCGTCAAGACGATGAGTACGTCTGACGGTTACCGGCCTTGAGAAATGGCCACCAAACGTGATAGCTTCTGACAAATCTGATCCCAATCACGCTCGGCTTGGAAAGGATGCGACGTTGGCTCGGTCACAGAAGTAACCCCAATCACGATAGCTCGGATGAGATTAAGGGGCAATTGAGATGGGAGATTTGCGCCAGGTAGTACGGCCAGGCTAAGATAACGCCGACCGTGACGAACCGTACGACGCCGAGCCAACTTCTCTTATGCGGCCAATGACTGACTTGCAGACGACTAGAGGTTGACCGCCAAACCGAACCCAATTTGGGCGAGCTATGGCGTGACCAACAGCATGATGTCGGCAATCGAGCTAAGAATAGTCCGGACTGGACTTGAGACGTGGTTAAGCGTCGCGCTAAGCGATCAGCCGAGGTGGACGGGCTTCGTATGATCATAAACGAAGGAGGACGGTAGAAGTCCAGCATGCTTCGCGGCCGGTCAATCAGGAGAGACTGACCATGAATAGCCCGGCGATGAGCATCACATTTTGGCTCTTTTGCCAAGGGGCAGGTCGGCGATTCTTATCTCGGTTATATGCTTGTGGAGGCGATTCTCCACAAGGGACAGGCCGGTCGTGGTACTCCGGTTAAGTGTGCCACCTGGGCTAATGGCGTGGGGGAGAGGACATCTGCTCCACCCACGCCTCAATACCGTTGGGCAGTTCTGCATGTACTGGTTGGAGGACAAAACCTTTACACGCGTAAGGTGGTGAGAAGCAAGCTCTGCCACCTGTCCAAGGAAGGACAACAGAGGTGGTGCGCGCACGATCTTGGAGCTGCATGGCCAGCCTAGAAATAGTGGAAGAAGGTGAACGTTGGAGGTATGCAAATTCGTTCTATCACAAACACTCTCTCTGAGATAGCCTTCTTCTTCCTCAAGTGGTCTGACTTGAACGTCGGAGGGTCTATCCGGCACACCACCGCCGGGCAGCTCACCGTCTCTGTGTTGCAGGGATAAACGCCGTCACGAGAAGCTCGACGTCCAAAGAGTACGGAAGGCAGAGAATATTTCATCCCCGTACAATAATTACAATTAAGAAGACTGTATTTCAATAGTTTTTTCCTAAATACGTAAACAAACACATGACACGACATAGACACATTCAAATGACAATTTTTAAAAGATGTAGGACACGTGAGAGGGACATATACAAAATATGTGGTTTATATTTATTGTATGTTATATATATATATATATGAAAAATATTTCAAAAGTTTATAAAAATATATAATATAACACGAATTTCTGAAGTTTAAATTAGGATGGATTAATAGGTATAAATCCATATCGTTCTTGTTTATTATTAGATCCTAAGAAATTTATTCAAATTTGTAATATGTTTCATATCATATGTATCTAAGCGATGGATATGTGTGTCCCACAAGTGTCCGAGATAAATTTTTGTTCTAAAAAATAATAGCACTTGGTGTGTCTGACACAAGTCGGAAGTGTCCGACATGTGTTGGACATGGACGTGCCACTTTCTTGAAGTGTCTGTGCCTCTTAGTTCTTCAGTAAAATAATTTTAATTGGAAGAATCAAATAAATAAACCAAGTGGTTCATGCATAAGGTGTGTTGCCATAAGATATGCATTTCTTATTTACTCTGATTGTGGAAAGAGACACCCTGTCATTAATCATGCTCCAGTAAAGAGAACAGAAGAACAGTTTATAAAGTCTGATGAAAGAAACCTATGATGTGATCAATGAATCCATCATTTTAAAATGCTTTTCATACTCTTATGTCCAAGAAAAGCAATAGATTATAGAATATATGACGAAGTAAACATTAAAACATAGCCTTGAAATGTTATCTCAGAGAAAATCAAAACATATTGTTGGTTTCCATGATTGACTTTTTAATTGGTTGGTTTAGTTGAGCCTTCTGGTTGAGACTGTCTTGATTGCTAAAAAGTTCTATTTTCTAAGAATCGTGCATGTATGTAGGCTTTACTTTGGACATATGAAGAAATAGCATTGACAACTAGAATTTTTTCAGTTCGGTTATTTATTATTGTGTGTTATGAGTTTCCTCTTTTCTACATGATTTGTCCACAGGTCTTGAAAAATCTGACATTGAAATCTTGGAGGATGAGAGGAAGACAAGGATTGGGTCTTTCAAGAAGAAGGCGATTAATGCCTCAACCAAGTTGAGGCATTCTTTGAACAAAAAGGGTAGGAGAAATAGTAGAGTTATGTCTGTTTCATTTGAAGATGAGCATGATGCAGAGGAACTACAGGCAGTGGATGCTTTACGTCAAATTCTTATCTTGGAAGAATTTCTACCTGCAAAACATGATGATTATCACATGATACTAAGTTTTCTTCCTTTTCCTTGTTCCATAGCCAATGATTTGGAATTGCAAGTGCAGTTATTTCATGTTTATAACTTTATAATGGTAAATTGGGTTGTCAGAAACATTGGGGATAAGCCTTTAGTTTTACTAAATTTGAATAAGTTTCAACTGTGGGAGGCGGTGCCACTTGCTCTGCAAGATGGCGGAATGACATGATAGCAGTAATACATGATAGTGAATAATTGCGAGCTCATGTTTGGGTTTTAGTTTTGATTGGGGTAACAGAATGCTAATTAGGCGTGTACACGGTCTGGATTGGTTCGGTTATGAGAAAATTCAAGAACCGAACTGATCCTAACGGTTCTGTGATTTTGAGAACCAAACCAGACCATTATACTTGTAAAATCGGACCAAAATCAAACCGAAATAACGGTTCGGATTCGGTTTGGTTCACAGTTCCAAAAATTTCTATTTACAAGAATAAATTGTTAATATTAACAAAATAATTACTCAAACTAATTATATTTAATTCATGATAAAAACTAATAATATTAAGGTATTACTCAACATTACATATTTATATCATCCTAATATCATTAAAATTACAAAAAACCAATTAATAAAAATAAAACTTGATATTATATATATATCCTTTAAAATTCGGTTCGATTCGGTTCGAACCGTGGATTTCTCATAAAATCCATTAACTGAGCCATTTTTACGGTTCTCATATTTCTTAAACTAAAACCAAACCAATTCTTAATAGAACCGAACCAAACCGTACGATTTGGTCTGGTTCGGTCCGGATTACCGGTTTAAACGGATTTTTGAACAGCCCTAATGCTAATAGCTTTCCTTCCTCTTGTGAGATCTTATTTGCGAAAAGCAAAAAAATTCAAGCCACATATAAGCTAAAGTATATTGGCATTAATACCAGGTTCTTTTATGCTTGATTTGTTGTTAAATTTGGACAGGGAGTTTCATTTCAACATTTTTGATGCATGAAAATTTAGCCTTTTGGTTTATTTGCTTCCCTTTCAAAAAATAGTGCTTGTGCATAACCCTTTTTTTAACACTATTTCTTGATGACCTCACCGGTGTAGCACTCAATATTGTATAAAATGGTTTCTGAATTTTAGAGAAAGACATTGTTTTGATGCTCTGCATGCATGTGTATAGTGGAAATATTGGAGACATTAGAATGACAGTAATATTTCTTTTGACAAAATGAAAGCAGAATATTCTTATATGAATAGCATTCACATTGTAATGCAATCTCAAAAATTTTGGGGATGTCTTCGTGAAGATAGCATAACTTTATGCCTTCAGTTAATTTTTTGCTCTCCAACTGATCTTGGGATGACTCAGGATCAATACTTAGATTGTCACTTGTTGTACGGTGATCAGATTTTTGAAGGCCAGGAAATTTGATATCGAGAAAACAAAGCAAATGTGGGCTGATATGCTCCAGTGGAGAAATAATTTCGGTGCTGACACAATTGTGGAGGTATTTTGGTTTGGAATGAGTGCATATAGCGGAACATATGGGCAGTTGTCTCTTATTTTTGCTTATTCATTTCTTTGTTTAGGATTTTGAGTTCAAGGAAAGAAGGTCCTCGAACACTATCCACGAGGGACATCATGGGATTGACAAGGATGGGCGACTGTTTATATTGAAAGACTTGGCAAAGTTGATCCAAATAAACTTCGCAAGCCACAACATTGGACCGCTATTTGAAATACCATGTGCAGGAGTTTGAGAGGACCTTCAGTGTCAAGTTCCCAGCTTGTTCAATTACAGCGAAAAAACGTATTGATCAGAGCACAACTATCCTGGATGTCCAAGGAGTGGTATGTGGGGATCCTAACAAATGCTTTGCATAAAAACCACCCACCTATTTTTCACTATAAGGGGCCTTCAACTGAAACATGATTGAGATTGCCCACTTCATATTTTCTGAAAGGCAAAAAACAACCTGCCAATTGTGCATCAGAGCTGAGCTACCATAAATCTCAAAATGCTAAAACCAGATGTAAGAATGGTGTGGCTACTGAATTATGGGTGCATGCATGTACAAACTGTTGTGTACTACACATAATTGTTATATTATAGGGTATTTTTCATAAGAAAAAGCAAAATTGGTAGCTCAAATATCATTTGTTAAAAGAAAAAAAATGGCATCCTTAACTTACATTGATTGATGCCTCGGGGACTTAAAACATTTCAGCAAAATTGCAAGAGAGCTCATTCAGAGCATTCAAAAGATTGATAGTGACAATTATCCCGAGGTACTTGTTTTATCTGTCAGCGTGATTTAACACAACAAACTTCTTTGGTTTGCCACCTTGTTGTGAATAATGGCCTTTTACTTCAAGCTCTCATTTGAATACTTTTTTCTTTGTAGACCCTGTGCCGTATGTACATTATTAATGCAGGTTCTGGATTTAGGCTCCTATGGAACACCGTTAAAACATTCCTGGACCCCAAGACCACTGCAAAAATTCAAGTAAGCCTTTTTCATTGATTTACCTCAGACTAGGGCTGTTAATTGAGTAGTTTTCTTAGCCCATCAATGGTTTTTTCTTGTACGGGTTACGGGCAATAAATATCGAGCAAATTGCTTGAAGTAATTGAAGCAGTAACTATTTTGTTGATTGGTTTGACATTGAATTGATTGTGATTTGTCAATAGGCCTTACGGTTTATGACAACAATCGGTGAGCTTCTTGAATAACATTATTTGCTAATTGTAACAAAACATGACATTGCCTTCTAAAATTTCGGTATGGTCCTCATCGCAACATTTTCTTCCCGAAATGTCGGTGAGCTACCGGACTTTTGGGTGGTACATGTACTTGTGCAGACAAAGGTGGATGCATGCTTTCTGATAAAGGCCCATGGAATGATCCTGATATATTGAAGGTGTCACCTCTTCTTTCTGTTGTAAATTTTTTTGTTCAAGTTGGCACTTCATGGTTAAACCATTTTTTATCAAAGCTGCCTAAGTTTAATTGTTAATTTTTTGAACTAGATGGTTTACAATGGTGAAGCCAAATGCTCAACTAAAATTTTGATTCCAGCCATTGAGGAGAAGACAATTTCTGAGGATGAGAATGCAAACCTAAAGGTATCCAGTCCTAATTCGGATATAAATCTGTCAATTCCTTTTTCATTGATTTTTAGTCTTCTTATTAATTGCCCCTAATTGGACTTGGTCTTTTAAGTTTCCAAACTGGAAAGGCATTTCATTCTGCATAATGTTGAATATTGTTAAACTTTTATCATACTATAGATTGTGAAGATACGTGTCTCTTTCAACTCGGAAGCGGTTTCAGATGTGGATGATATGCGATCCCACCATCCCCGGCTGCAAAAAGAGCATTCTGAACATCCTCAACTCTCTCCTGTTTGTGAAGAAGTAAGTTATTTAGGCTCCTATCATGTATAAATGACAGTGCCACATCAAATTCATAAGAAAGTTATGTACGTATTGTTCTGTCTACAGGCTCCTACCTATGAGTATGATGACTTTGTTCCAATGGTTGACAAGGCTGTGGATGCAACTTGGCCTAAAGCTGCACAAAGTGACAAACTCACCTTTTTTAAAGGTACATAATTTATTCCTCACTATGCCAATTATATGAATATTGTTAGGGGATGATGTCATCAACTCTCCAATTCTATGTAATTTATATTCTAAAATGTTTGTGCATGAACTACTTATGAAGATTTAAGTTAATTTATATTCTCAGGGGTCATGACTTTTGTAATGGGCATTGTCACTATGGTCCGCTTGACTCGCAACATGCCAAGAAAGCTTACTAATGACATCCCCTATTCTAATTCCATGAGGCAACCCCACCAGTTACCCGCATCCATCATCTCTGGTACTGAATATTTATCAATGATGAAGCTCTTGGATGAATTGGAGGAGAAGGTAGTTGTTCTCTGCAAAGAAACTGCAGCTATGCCACTGAGAAGGAGGAAATCTTTGAATCTTTGCTCTAAGTCGTGTTGATGCTTTGGAGCAAGAGCTTTCGGCAACCAAGAAGGTATCCTATCTAGTTCTCTTGAATTCATTGTAGTGATTAGAATTGGAAAAGAAAAAAATAAATAAAAAATAAAAGTACAGCTTGTGGGATTTAGAATGCTCTGTTCATTATTATAAATATTTTTTTAAAAAACATACGATCGCCATTGACCGTAGAAAAAAATGGCTACTACTTTGTGGAAAATTAACAAAATGCAACTAGACTAACATTCATAGAAGTATATAGTTCAAGCTAATTGTGGTTCTTGTGCAGGCTCTCGAGGATGCCATTGTTCGACAGGAGGAGATTTTAGCCTACATTGAGAAGAGGAAGAAGAGGAAAAGGCATTTTTTTCGGTTTCTAATTTCAAACTAGTAGCAAACAAAAATTGCAGAACCTATTCTGTAAGATGATATTAACGTAATTGTGATATATTATTATGTTGAAACTGGTTGCAAGATTGAGATTTTCAGCCCCACAAGTTGATGTTTGCTGTGGATCGATTTTCTCTTTAGCGGATCCAGATTTTTCAGATACGAGTCTCAAATAGGAAGTCTGATCCATTGATAGGACTATAAAGTTCTCAAATCGAACTTCTTGTATATTTGATATTCTTTTAACAGCTGTATGCATATTCTGAATAAAATTTGGCAAGGCTGCGAGTTCTCCTCAGACTTTTTACCATGAGTTATTCCTTTCTAAGTTTCTACAAATAATAATAACAATAGTCAATATAAATGGCCAACAAAATATCTTCGTTCTTTTTATTTTTTTTTGACAAATTAATTTGGCTCTCCCTAACACACTGTTTGTTCGGAGCGAAAATTTTCTATGAAAAGAGTTTTTTGCATTTTCTGACTTTCAATACAACGAAAACAAAAATCAATGGAAATATTTTTCGTGGTCAACAAGGAAACAATACTATTTGGAGGGAAAATATTATTTGCTTTTTAAAAAAGTACAAAACATTTTTCAAACTAAAATCTTACTAATGCCAATTCACTATCAATAATGTAACTATTAGTATATTATTTTCATGCACGTAACTAAACATAGAAAAATTTCTCTGAAATTTATTTTTGAAAATTGCAGATTACAATTAACTGCATGACATTTTATTGTAGCATCCCAGGAATATAGGTACCAGTAAAACGACGTATAAAAATCAGACAAGTTTTCACAACTTATCGTATTTTAAGGCTATTCATTAGCATACGGAGATCTAAACTTTAATGAATTCAGTAGACAAAATAAAGAGAGAGAGAGAGGTGCCTTGCGAGATCTCTCTGACAAAAATCGTATATTCTACGTAGACTCTAAAGGCAATCTAATCTGTTTCTCAGACAATGAAATGAGATCTCGCAGCAAATCCAATCAATTATGGAAACAGGGAATCAAATTTACAACCAAGTAAATATCAAAAACCTCTTTGCTCACAAACTTAATTCGTTCAAACATTTCAGGACTTTTTTTTTTGTTGAAACAAACAAAACAATAAACATATATTCGGAACATACAGAGAAAGTACAATAATTCCATACACAGTTTCTCACGACAATGGTATGTACTCTCATCTCACTAGACAGACATATCTTGCTCACGGTGGCAGATCCTCTGCAAGGTTAATGTGGGTATATTATACGGTATACATTGAGTGATGACATTCTTAAAAGCCAAACATATGTGTGTCCCATAGCCCTTCCTTTACATCCAACATCTTTTACCAGCAAGACTTCTTTTTCTGCTCAACATGCATTGAGAAACTCATATCAGCCATTAACTAAATTAAGATTTTAATGTAACAGGGGAATGAATCTTAAGCACACATACATATGTATATACTAGACTAAGGGCACAAGCGATGGGCATGCTAAAAAAATCAACCAGTTGAAAAAAAGGAACAGTGATCAAAATATGAAATTCAAAATCAAGATCTGAGGTAGTTGTACAGGGGTAATTTGGGAATACAAAAAAGTGTGACAGTTCACATCAACAGCATAGATATTGGTGCACTCACCCGAAACTTAGCTTCTTCTTGACTGTCAATGTAAGCAAGCAGTTCCTCCTGCTTCATTAAAGCCTCATACAGAGCCTGTTCAGGGAAAAAAAAACATTCAAGTAATAAACTCATCATCACTCCTCACGTACCGTCTGAAAGAGTAGTGATATCATGATATGCAAACATAAAAAGTATACAAAATTTGTATGCAGAATAATGTAACTGCATTTGGGACTTGTCATTTAAAAACAAAATATCCATTTAAAAGGCAAATAGGCAATCACCCATTATTATTCATTATATGGATAGTTTATTATGTGTGGTGTAATTTAACCTGAAGGAAACCCAAGCATGGTGGTCTGTCTTGTGGTGTTTATTCCATACTTGGTGCTTAGGTTTGAACCTATTGCATCAACTAGGGAACACATCTTTATCTACCTTTTTAATGATTTTTCTACTCTTACCTCCTTTCTTATTTAGCTTTTTATGCTTCTTGAAACAGAAGACCAACACTCTCGAACCGTCCTCTTGTGCAATCTGTCTTTTCTTCTCTCTAATTTTCCTCCTTCCCTCCCTCCCTCTTCCACAATATCACTCTTTTGCACTAACTCAAATTTTCTTCACCAACACAGAAGACTCTGCATTCTCTGTGTGTGTGTGTGAGAGACAGAGAGAGAGCTGCCTGAGTCGGTCAGCGATCAGTTTCCCCCTAGCCCATTCAGTCACCTGAGTGGATTTGCTTATCCATTCACCTAGCTGCTTAGGTGCACATGCAATCACCAGTAACAACTATGCCTCCTAATAATAGATTTTTATAAGATTTGTTATAAAACAGAGTCATGATTTCAATCTTGAAAAGAGGAGAACTCTAGTAAGCAGTCATTTATGGTTTACATAAGAGCTTCATATGTTTAACTCTAAGCAAAACATAACAAAATTGTAAACTGTAGTGCCCATACCTTTTTAGTAGAAATTAACTCCGCTTCTAGGGCATCCACACGGCAAACAGCGGCATTCAGAAGTTCCTCCTTCTCATAAGGCATCTCAGATGGCTTTGCTTGAAGTGTGTCAACCTTTTCTTCAAGCTCCCCCAGCCTTTTCAGAACAGAAGACAGGAGTTCTGCCTCTGTAAATGACCGAGTCGGTGAAGGGGGGCGGAAGTCCTCCTTGGGTACAGCATCTAGAGAAAGTTCACAAATATTTTGCCCATGATCAGATGAAGTCTCAGGGAGTTTCTTGGTTACACGGCATGCTACTGCATGGAAGAGCGTGAAAAGTGTCATGAAGAAGGCCATAAACACTGCTAAAATCCGAGCACGAAATCCTTCCGGTGCCTTTTGAGTGTCAGGTAGTGGAACTGTCCCTGCAAAAAATTCAGTCAGATACACCAAACACACACACACACACACAAATCAAATATATCAAAATGCAAAAAATTGAAGTCATTAGAAAGCAGAGGATAAATGAAGTTAAACCATGACTGGTTTCATATATATGTTAGCATGTAAAAATTTAAGAATAAGATAACAGCACCCACTAGGCTAGACTTACTAACCTTTTGAAACATAAGGCTTCTGAAAGGATGGTTGATTCTGCCAACAAGCATCGACAGCCTTGTCGACCATGGGAACATATTCATCATACCCAGAGAAGCCACCAGCATAGTTTGCCTTTCCAATAACCTTAGCCTGGTTATTTATGCAATCATCTTAGTAACATGAATAGCTGCCACAAAATTTAGAAAGCTTGAAATCAACCAACATAATCATCATCAAGTGAAAGTCAAGAACCTACTTCTTCACGAACAGGAGTTAACCGAAGATGTGAATAACTCATCATTGCTTTTGGCGAAGCAATATCTTCAGCTTCAGATCCAGACTCAGCGGTGGATGTATCGCTGTTTTTTATCTGCTTACATAGAATTAAAAAAAAAATAACAACATAACAATCTAAACTGAAAGCAGAGATAGCTGTGACCAAGCAACTTGAGAATACTAAGGGTTCGTACATACCATTGGGTAATTTGGCTTAGCATAAGCAACCACCTTCCCTTCACTATTTAGAACTTTAACAACTTGTCTAGCACGCCGTGCTTCGCCTCTAAGGACCATCTGCAACATAATGACCACCAAGCAATTATTTCAATTAAAAAGCAAACATGAGGCACAATTCATGAGTGAAAAACCTATTCTAACTACAAATTTTACATCCCAATGCATGTACAGACCTTCAAGATTTCTGGATTTTTCCAAGGACCTTTATCAGAAAGAAGGCAACCTCCTTGATCAGCACAGGTACAGGTACCCCCCATGAAATCTGGCAACTCACTGTGCAGGTCCCACAATTTTTATTTAGTTTTGAGGTAAATTAAGGCAGTTGAGGGTAAGAAATAACAAACAAAAAACTACAACAAATTTTTCAAGTAAGTTCAGAACAAGAAAGAAGTAAACAACATGTCAACGAAATATAAATTCCCCAATTCCCATATTACCTGGCATCAATAATTTCAAGTAACTTGTTCTGGTACTTGTTTCCAAGAACCTAAGTAGAGAATCCAACAAACAAAAAGAGAATGACACCAGAAATGTCAACAGCTGCACAGTGATATAAAATAAGAATGTGTCCAAATAAGATAAGAATATTCACATACGTGGATCTTGGAAGTTGTTCTGGGATCTAGAAAAGTCTTTACAGTACTCCACAGCAGTCTAAAACCAGGACCAGCATTGATGATAAACATTTGGTGAAGAGTCTGCAGCAATTAAGAGGACACAAAATCCAAGTTAATATTAAGCGTCAATAATCAATTTCAACACATTTGAGCACAATATAATTTGTCCAGTAAGAGAAATAAGATTACTTCAGGGTAATTGTCACCATCAATCTTCTGGAGCCGCATTACAAGGTCACGTGCACCCTTGGTAAAATTTTTCAAACCCTGAACAATTCACAATAAGACATAACAAAAGAAGGATTAATGAAGATTTTTTAGAATGTAATGAACTCAATCACAGCATGTCAAAATTAGGAAAAACACGGGAGGCCACATACCACCCCTTGAACATCTAAGATTGTTGTACTTGAATCTATATGCCTTTTTGCAGCAACAGTACAAGCTGGAAACTTAATTGCAAAGCTTTTCTCAAATTCCCCGACATGGTATTTTACATACCGATCCATTGTGGTAACTTGCATAAGTTTGTTTGGATCAACTTTTCCCAATCTTTCAATATAGACAGGTCTTCCCTCCCTATCCACACCGTGATTACCATGTGGATAATACTTCAAAACTTCATTCAACTCTTTAAATTCAAAATCCTGATGAAAAAAATCAGCAAGTAAAGCACAGATTAATTCAAATCCACGGCAGAAAACAATATGGAGAGCCCACACAACAAACCCAAGGCAAAATGTCCAACGTAATTACCTCCATAATAGTGTCAACACCAAAATCTTTTCTCCATTGGAGCATTTCAGCCCACATGTGTTTTGCTTTTTCAATATCAAACTTCCTTGCTTTCAAGAACCTGCAGTATGAACTCATTTATGAATATCACAAACCGAAACACAACAATTTGAATTTCAGATGAAATCTTTCTCAGAACTAACACATTTACAAGATACCACAACAAATCAAAGAAACTGGTGCAGAAAAGGAAACCGCGGAAGCTCTGCCTCTAAAGCAAACAGAATTGTGGAGAAAAAGGGTGAAAGAAAAGTACACCAGACAGAGAAAGTGAAAGACGAGCTTGAAAGGCTTATGGCCTGAGTCAACAATCTTTCATCGGTGAGAAGTTGTAACTTCAGCATGCGTGAGAGAGAGAGATTGAAATTCACAATATTTCAAATATCCATCATTGACCAATTTAAACCAGTGGAATATGTGAAAATTTTCCTACACATGATGTACATCATTCATATATGTTAATTGAAGCAGACTGACTGTACGTTGTCTAATGCCAATCTGTTAAAAAAGGATCAATTAGAGTTGGAGTATGATTGAGTTAATGGATCAGACCATTTTTTAAGAAAGTACAATAAAACATATCATAACACGCCAGACACTGGTGTAACCTCTACACACCAAGAATATATAAGGACCATACACTCTCATCAAAATAGAGCTCTCCCAAAAAATCTATAAGAACAAAAGATGACTGACAAACTGACAAAAATTTCCTTTAAGCCAAAATCTAAAAGTATGAAACAGAGACAACATTAATCTATTAACAGACAACTCTAAATCCTAAAAATAGCATTTTTTTTCCCTCTTACGCCTATAGGGGTGTGCTGCCAGTAAAGCCAATGAATAACCAACACCCCCCCCCCCCAACCAAAAAAAAAAAAAAACTAGAAAGAGTATTTTTAACGGTATTTATCACTTTTGTAAAATATTTTGAATACCCTACGCATCACCACTTGTCACCACTCCAAATTTGTTTTGGCACTTGTCCCTTTGGGAAAAAAAAATTTGAACACCATGAGTTGTTAATTTGAGCCCTTTATTAAAATTTTGAACAGCCTTTTTATGTTTAACCCACTCCATTCAACAACAACAACAACAGAGAGAGAGAGAGAGAGAGAGAGAGAGAGAGAGAGAGTTTATAATATTATAATTTATCTTTTATTAATTGACAAAAAAAAGGAATACCCTGATAAAAATTCATGGAGCTGCCACTGGCGCCCTACACTCCATATCAGGCACTGAGGCACCTTCCAAGCTTTCGGACACTCTCCTATACATGACTATAGGTCATATTTGTTTGGGAGATTAGGAGGTGGGATTTGAGTAGTAAGGAGGTAGGTCCCACTAACCCTTGTTTGATGGCTTCCTTGTGGAGGGGGATTGCTACTCCAAGCGGCTTGCTAATCCCCCTCAGTAGGGGATTAGCTTGGGTGAATTTTGGGTGAAATTAGGAAAATAGTGAGGGGATTGAGTCTATTTTATATAAAAAATTTATTTTTTTATTTTTATTTTTTTTGACCAAGTGCACCTGTTTGTTTTAATATTTGTTTTAGTTTTTTTTTTATATAGAAATTATTTATTTATTTATTTATTTTATATAAAAATAATTTAACAATCCCATCACTAACCATCTCTCACACTATCATCAAAATAAACACACTTTTACTTAATCTCCTCACTAACAATCCCTACATTAACAATCTCTTCACTAACAATCCTCTCACTAACAATCTCATCCAACCTAATCCGCTAAACAAATGTGGAGCAAACAGGCTGAAGATGTTTACAAGCTACTAATTCTCAATCCATCCTCCCTCACTGGACTACAAGTTGTGTTTCCCCTTACTGACAATCTCATCCAACCTAATCCGCCAAACAAACGTAGAACAAACAGGCCGATGATGTTTACAAGCTACTAATTCTCAATCCATCCTCCCTCACTGGACTACAAGTTGTGTTTCGTTCCAAATATGATATTTAAACTCCTCCACTACACTTCCTCACAAAAGAAATTGGTGCAACTTCACTAATCTCATAGACACCCAAACGGGAATAATATACTAGGATGTAGGCTGTGTTTATGCACTTACAGTTACAGATAGCATATTTCCCAACAGAAAGAAACAAATCTTGCCAATCAATCCACAAAACCCTTTGAAGTCAATCACTAATAGTTTTCGATAACTTTACAACTCTATGAAAAGAGAATGTTGTCAACAGAAGTGACCATTTTTTTTAACAGGACATCAACAAAAGAGACAACTAAAGGAAGCATTTCATAAACATTTACCAATTTTTGCATGCAATATATTAAGTAAAAAAGAATGAAGGATAGAATACCTTAACATCATGTGATAGTCATCATGTCGTTTTGGTAGCAATTCATCCAACATCAGCGCTTGTCTAAATTCATCAACAACCTGTAACTCCTCGGCATCCCGAACATCCTCTATTGAAACAGAGCTAACTCGACCATCACTCTTTCTCCTGCTCTTCTTCTTGAGAGAATGTTTGAACTTGGTAGATGCATTTATTGCTTTCTTCTTCAATGAACTAATTCTCGTCCTTCTTTCATCCTCAGAGTTTTCAAAATCAGATCTTCTTTCTCTTCTCTCATCATTACCAGATGACCCCTCAAAGCCTGTCACATAGCAAGAGTTAGCAAAGATATTATAAGTTCAGTAAGGGTAATGCTAAACCTCAATGACATAAATTTGACATAGGAGAACATATTTCTCCAATAATTTAACAACTCATTTTTAAAAATTTAGACTACAAATGTCCGAATCAAGATTAAAATACTTCTGAAATACTCTAAGGCGGGCATAAGGACAATTGTGTTGCAAACATGTCAACAAATATCTTCCAGTATAAGCCCTCTCAAGAATGGATTTCTGCTAATAGTGAAACATATATTCTAGTTCTTTAAAGGCAGCATAAGAAAATCAGAACAAGAATCAGAAAAATCAAATGCAAAATACTACACGACACAAAATAAACACAAGTAATAACAAGACATAGTGCATAGATATAACAAATATCCAATGCCAAAAAATTGCAAATCATGTATTGTTGAGTTCAAAAAGTCGAAAATCATGTACATAATCAAACCAAAAGTAACTGGAAAGGAAAATCTTGAACCACAACAATCACAATATGCATAAATCATCATATCCTAAAAAAAACTGACCAAAAACAAAAACAAGATATCATAAAAAAGTGCAAAACACAATAATTCCCGATCCAATAACATTAATCAGCTGAAAAAAGCCAAAAGAAAACCCTATACTCCAGCTTCAAAATATGAGAGGCTTCATATAGTTTCTACAGAAAACAAATCCTGGCGCAAAATAAATTATCAGAAAAATTCACGGTTTTCTTTGGTCAACTTCACAAGTAATAAAAACTCTTATACACCTCAAGAAAATTTAGGATTTTTTTTTCCCCGTCAAACCAAACAGAAGCAATTGGAATTTTTTCCACAGGTTCTCATCATATACAAGAGTCGATTGAACATGCATACAAGGACATAAAATCTGATATTAAAAACAAAACCCTAACTCAATACGATCTTACCAGATCGACTACAGAAACAGCTCAATAACATCAAGAAAAAAAAAAACATGTTCAGATTCAGAAAAGAAAAACAACTCACAAGGCCTCGCAAACCGATCCAACGGGCCCGACATAACTCGGTCTCTCGATTTCGCGCAAATAGCGGTACAAGAAGTCTCAAATCTGAGCGATTCAACTGCAAATTGAAGCGCTACAAAACCTGCATTACGATCAGCAACCCTAGAAATTGCGAGATCGGAATCGAAATTCACAATCGCTAAGAGGAAAAAGAAAAAAATCTGCGTACCTTCAGAAAATGATATCGGTCACGAATCACGAGGGCCCGAAAAACAGCAATAAATTCGATTGAAGAGACCTCTGAACAGCAACGGTTCACTGGTACAATTAAATTCGATCGATCCTTAACGAATATATAAATTATATAGATATTGTGTATGTGTAGCGGGCTTGTGCGACGCCGATGAGAGAGAGAAAGAGGGGTAGAGAGAGAAAATGGGGGAAGTATTAAATGTGAGTTGGAGTATGGAACAGTTTGGGTGGGGTCGAGTGGGGTCTGGAGTTTATGAATGACACGTGGCAGGGTAGTGGGAATTGGGGGCACGGAAGCATGAATTCGCCGGCGGTGGTTGGAATAATGCCAGGGCTTGTCATTGAGCAATGATTCGGTCACCGGTGGTGATTTGCCTTGGCTGTTAGCGTAGAGTTGTGGCGTATCATTGGTAGAAATTATTCAATGTTACTCGAGGAATACTTTATTGGGAAAATTGTTGAAAAGTTCAAGATAAAGAGATTATGGCCATGTTTCATTGGGGTTTGGGAGGGTGAATTAGGAGAAATTTTTGGGTGTAAATAGGATAGACATTATGTAGTATCTTTTTCTTCTCTTATTGGTTAAGTGAGTGAATGCTACATTTATGTGTTGGGTGATGAGGAGACAACATGGGAGGCCATAATATTTGTGATTGGTTGAAGGTACCATGTGACATGTCACGTGATATCCTATTTGCATTCAATAAATTTTCGTGGATTAGATTACCAATTTGTAAGGAGTCTGGATTGTCTGCCGTGATTTCTTGCAGCGCTCCCTGCGGCCATCCAAAACGACGTCGTTTTGGATTTTTTTTTTTTCCCCCTCTTTTGTTTTCTCTTTCATTTGCTGAAAACCCTTAGCTCAAAACAGAGAATAGACTAACAAAGAGAGGCAAAGGCGAAGGTGAAACGAAGAAGGTTGAGGGCGGCGAGGCGACATCACAGCGAGAGCCTAATTCATACACCACGACGACGACGATGAAGCAAAGCCACAAAGAATAAAAAAAAAATCCTTTGAAAGTAAGAAAAAGACCCATGAGACCCATGAATCTGGATCAACATCAACGAATGAGCGAACGATAACAGCGACAACCAAAGAAAGCATTTAACGAAGACAATCGGCAAAGGATGAACGACGACAACCGGCGAAGGACGAACGATGACTTAAGATGTTCTGCTTCTTTCTGTTTGATGTGTGTATATATATGTTGGGAAAAACTACTCACATTACATAATTGCACATTGCATATCGCAAAATTATGAGATAAACAAAACAAACCTTCAATCCCAGAAAAAATAACATGCTGAATAAAATACAGATAAAATATAAAATGGTTGAAGGAAGCAAACCGAAGCCTGTGTGATACCACAATCTCCTTAAAATAGATTCGCCATCTCACCGTTGGGTGCTGGAGGTACGCCGGCGTCTACTTCCCAGGATACGGCGGTTTTTACCAACTACAACAGAAGCACCTTCTGATTAGCTTAGCGAACGGACAATGGCAGCACTCTCTCTCAGGAAGAAAATTATAGGAGAAGTAGACTGACAGTGTATGGATGTCAAGGAAAAATTCTATATCTCTTTTCAAGGAATAGGGCCTCCTTTTATACACCACGGGGGAGAGGGAAGGAGCCTCTAGCCATCAAGGCTGGCAACTAATGCTAGTAAAACTGCCCAATCAATTTTGTAAAACTGATGAGCCTTAAATGTGTGAGTTATATACACATTTATGAGGTAATTTCTTATTCAACCATTTTTTTCCAACAATCCCCCACATGAATAAAAATTGACCGAACATAGCAAACGCTCAACGTTTATCAACAACGACTCGGAAAGAGAGAGAGCACACAGACTAACCCTGCATCATAAAAGGTAGCTGTTGGCCTTGAACCTTTCGTAGTGAAAGCCTATCGGATTTACTGGCTGACCAGTGAACGTGATGTCTTGAATTGTTCTGCCGTTTATGTAAACCGAGACAATAGACCTCACACAGAAGTTAGTCCAACCATTGTTCTTGTTCTTACTGGTGTGTCTGGTATGGCCCTGGAACACTAGCCTGGTTCTGTGAGTGTTTTTAAAGAATTCGGCCTTGGTAATTCTTAAAGAAGCGGCCCCACTTCGCACTCACATAGGTGACCTAGATACGATATTTCATTATACCACATCACTAAGGTCATTAAAAGCATTAGCTTAACCTTCTACCCCCACAGGGCATCACTGTATAAATGAATGGGCAAGAGGATTTACCTCTTCAGTGACTCACCCGTTACACGAAGTTAGGTTGTCCCTTTGAACCTAGATCTTGGGATCTCCAGTCAACTAGGTTGGGTTTTGAATTCGGTAACCTTTACTAAAGGCCTTAACCCCATTCCTCTTGACGACTTTTCTACTAACTCTCGAGTTAACTCTTTGGTTAGCGGATCCGCAATGTTGTCCTTAGACTTGACATAGTCTAGAGAGACAACTCCATTTGAGAGTAGTTGTCGTATGGAATTATGTCTACGACAGATATGTCTAGACTTTCCATTATACATATTACTCTGTGCGCGACCAATCGCTGATTGGCTATCGCAATGAATACTGATAGCTGGCACAGGTTTCGGCCAAAGTGGAATATCCTCAACAAACTGGCGAAGCCATTCAACTTCTTCAGTTGCTTTATCTAAAGCAATAAACTCAAATTCCATCGTTGGTCTCGAGATACACGTTTGCTTGACAGATTTCCAAGACACGGCTGCCCCTCCGAGAGTAAACACATAACCACTAGTGGATTTGGAATCTTTTATATCAGATATCCAATTTGCGTCACTATACCCTTCTAGTACCGCAAGGTATCTGGTATAATGCAGCCCATAATCCAGGGTGTAACGGATATATCCCAATACCCGCATAATGCCCTTCCAATGAGTAGCATTAGGATTACTCGTGTATTTACTCAGCCTACTAACAGCGTAGGCGATATCCGGCCTTGTACAACTCATCAGATACATCAAACTCCCAATGACCCGAGAATATTCTAGTTGAGAAACACTCTCACCATTATTCTTGGTCAAATATAGACTTAAGTCTACCGGTGTCCTAAACATACTTGTATCTGACTTTCCAAATTTCTCAAGTATCTTATTAACATAATGAGCTTAAGAAAGTACAATACCACTAGATGTTCTGGTGATCTTAACACCCAGAATGACATCTGCAAGGCCCATATCTTTTATGTCAAACTTAGAGTTTAACAATCTTTTGGTAGCTTTAATCATTTCATCATTGCTACCAACAATGAGTATGTCATCAACATATAGACACAAAATGACATAACCTTTGTCAGTGTCTTTAACATATACGCACTTATTACACTCATTGATTTGAAACCCATTTGACAACATAGCATTGTCAAACTTCTCATGCCATTGTTGGGAGCTTGCTTCAAACCATACAATGACTTGATAAGCTTACAGACTTTCTTACATTTTCCTGGAGCTGAAAACCCCTCGGGTTGCTCAATGTAGATTTCTTCATCTAAATCTCCATTTAAGAAAGTTGTCTTTACATCCATCTGATGTATTTTTAAACCACGTAAAGCTGCTATTGCAATCACCATGCGAATGGATGTAATCCTTGTCACAGGTGAATACGTATCAAAGTAATCCAGGCCTTCTCGCTGTCTGTATCCTTTGATAACTAGCCGAGCTTTATATTTGTCAATTGACCCATCCGCTTTCATCTTTCTTTGAAAGATCCACTTACTCCCCAAGGCCTTACTGCCTGGGGGTAGATCAACCAACTCCCAAGTATGGTTCTGTAAGATGGAGTCAATCTCACTTTTAATTGCTTCTTTCTATAAAGGACTTTCAGGTGAAGTCACAGCTTCATGGAACGTTCGAGGTTCTCCCTCTAACATATAAGTCAAAAAGTCTGGACCAAAAGACTTTGTGGTTCTAGCCCTTTTACTCCTTCTTGGCTCATCTACTTCATCAGCTTGATCATCTACTTGATCAGTTATTTGATCATCTGTTTGATCATCCATGTGATCATCTATGTGATCGTCTTCGTGATCATCTATTTCTTTCATGGAACTCGGAACCCTGTCTTGGGGACGACACGAAAATACATCTTCAAAGAAAGATGCACTTTTAGATTCCATGATAGTATTCTTGTGTATATCTGAAATATCAGACTTGTGCACAAGAAATCTATATTGTCACGACCCAAACCCGGCCCTATGGGTTTAGCATCAGAATCGCCGATGTCAAGTGATTACCAAAGGCCTCTTGAACAAAGAATAGCTTAAGCAGAGTCTGACTGGCGGAAACCAATACAAGATATAACTAGTGTCCATTGAGTATGAAAATCAGATGCCAAAATATTTTCATGCATTCACACGGTCACGATCTATATACTGATCTATCGATTATATACAAACATTGATGCGTGGACCTAACCTCGATAACAAGGCAAGAAAAAAGAGATAGCAGTCTATCTGGACACAAAACAATAGGGAGACAGTGGAAACAAAACACCCCAAGCCATAGCATGGCAACTCGGAACCTCGCCGTGAGGCACATAGGCCGGCCGACAAAATCGAGATCGACCCACGCCCTAGCTCCGGCCGTCAGCCGAGAACCTACATATATATATAAACAGTGAGCTAAAGCCTAGTGAATAACATAATGTGTAAAGAGGTTATGAATGAATGTCCCACACAGTAATGAAATCAATTCATTATACAGTATTTCAATCTTCAAGATTTCACCAATCAAGATTTCAATCAATCAGTCATATGTGGTACATCCATTAGCCTATAAACAGTAGGTCCAAAAGGACCGGGCCTTAACAGACCCAACAATAATGATGGCCATCGATCGATAAACAATATGGTTCCACAAGGAAACCAACAGAGCTCAGAATACCAATAACAAGGTGCTAAGAATGCCACAATCTGATCAAATACAGGACATACATTCATTCAGTAAACAATATCAGTTCAATAAACAATTCAGTTCAGTATTCAAAAGATAACCATTTTGAACATATCTTTACACAAACGTTACTCACAGAGATTGGGCTAATAGCAGCTAGAGCGCGTCCCCGAGAGCCAACCCTAAACAGTTAACAAATAGAACACACACTAAGTTCACAGTCGGGAGGATGATAATTAAATCCCTAAATTTCTTCGGTGTGGTTCTATGTCTAAATCCTCATTAAGATGCCTTAAACTAGGCCTAAGAATGCCTAGGATGGGATGAGGATACAAAAATACAGTTGGAAGGCACTTTTCAAAAGTTCTCGAAAAGCAGGGTCTCGCCGGCGAGCCTACCTTCGCCGAGCGAAGCTTAAAATCAAAGGCTTCGCCGAGCGAACAATCCTTCGCCGAGCGTCCGATGAAACAAAGAAAAGTCTTGGATGCTCGATTTTACGCCATGATACCACGCCGATTCTCGCCGGCGAGCTTACAAAACCAAAGGGCTCGCTCGAGCGAGGAATCCTTCGCTCGAGCGAGGAAGCCAAATCTGGAATTTCCAGATTTGTCTCCCAAGTTCGAACCAAGCATTCAACCATCCAAAACTCAACCTCTTGGCCCCAAATTCTGGAAAATACACTCAAACTCAATGTATAACAAGTTTCAAAAGCTAATTTGCACATGCAAGGGCCAAGGATTGGTCAATTAAAGCCATTTTCAAGAACACTTTCAAAACATGCAATGCATGAGTTTTAATCCATATTCAATCTTCAAATCTTGCTCCAAAGAGCTCAATAGTTGGAAAACAAAAGGAAAGCATGGACTTTAGCTTAAACATGGACATGCATGTACAATCTACCATGAAAACATCTTAAAACTCATCAATTCAAACATGCATGCATGAATTATGTTCTATTTCAACATGCTAGAACTAAGACAAGACTCAACTCAACAATTTGGCAAGAATTGTGCAAGAATTAGCTTAACTCACAATTAAAGGGGTTATATTCTCTTACCTAAGTCTTATATTCAAGGTTTGGAGGCTTAATTTGACAATCCTCTAATAATTTCTTCAATTCTTCAAGTCAACAAGCCAAAATACAAGATGAAATCAACTCTCTCTACTCCCCTCTCTCTATGGTCGGTTGGAATGCAAGAATAGGGCTGATCAATATGTTTGTTAAGTGTAATAAGGCTCAATTTATGATAAGATTAAACAAAAGCCACTCACATGGCAATTTGGTAATTAAGTTAAACTTGACAATTAATTCGTTTAATCAAATTTAATCATTCCTAATCAATTTTCAGATAAATATACCGCTAAATCACAAATATTCTACCGATCCCAAAACATCAAACGGTTTCTAAATCGGCCGCCGATAAGGCCTTCAATTAGCAGTTTAAACATATGAATTTAAACAGATAGTCATTCAATCAAACAGATGCAATATGCAATTCGATAAATGAACTTATTCAATTCCAGTTTCGATTTCAATCAGCCTATTCAATACTTTAATTAACCCTATTATCAGCCATTATCGGTTCAGTTTAGCCATAATCAGTATACAATTCAGGGGTTAATCGGTAATCAGTACGAGGGTTGTTACATATATGCACTATTATTTTGTGCATAACCAATGAATATACAGTCCACAGTTTTCGGACCTATCCTAACCCGCTTGGGTGTAGGTACCGCCACTTTTGCAAGACACCCCCACATTCGTAGGTATTTATATGAAGGCTTGTGACCTTTCCACAACTCATATGGAGTCTTGTCCACTTTCTTCCGTGGTATTCTATTAAGAATATAATTCGCGGAGAGAATTGCTTCCCCCCATAAGTTCTGTGGCAACCCAGAACTTATCAACATTGCATTCATCATCTCTTTCAGCGT
Source organism: Camellia lanceoleosa (assembly GCA_025200525.1). NCBI lineage: Eukaryota > Viridiplantae > Streptophyta > Magnoliopsida > Ericales > Theaceae > Camellia > Camellia lanceoleosa. The sequence goes on from CM045760.1 coordinate 204,463,357, forward strand.
CCTGTTCTTCCGCTCAGCAACACCATTTGACTGAGGCGAATAAGGCGTTGTGGTTTGGTGAATAATCCCAAATTGAGCACAAGTCTCAGCAAATGGGGATTCATACTCACCACCACGATCACTTCTCAATGCCTTGATTTTCCGGCTTAATTGATTCTCAACTTCATTCTTAAAAAGAATAAATTTATCAATAGCCTCGTCTTTGCTTTTAAGCAAATACACATAACAGTATTTAGTGCAATCATCAACAAAAGTGATGAAATACTTGTTGCCATCGCGTGATTGTACAACTTTCAAGTCACACACATCACTATGCACTAAATCCAAAGGCTGGGTACTTCTTTCAATAGAATGAAAAGAAGACCTTGTCAATTTTGCTTCTACACAAGTTTCACACTTGTGTTGTGGATTAATCTTGAAAGATGGTATGTGATCTAACTTGATTAATCTACGTAAAGAGTCAAAATTTACATGACCCAATCTACCATGCCATAAATTAGGGGACTCAAGCATACAAGCAGAAGAAGAAGCTTTCTCATTAATCTTAGGGATAAGTGTCATTACATTCAATTTAAACATACCACGACATATATCCTTTCCCCACATAGACCCTTGGTCAACACGACCTTGTCGATTCAAACACTACGGAAGCCATGCTAGCTTAGGAGAGACCGAGACAAGGTTCTACGAATGTCCGGCACAAAAGGACATCGCTCAAAGTCGATTTTTTTCTGAAGTCATCTTTAGGATCACCTTGCCTTACCCTCAATACCGAGGTTGCAGAGTTTCCATAAACAACTTATCCCCGCTTGAAACCGGTTCGAAAGTTGTGAACATTCTCTTCTTCGCACAAATATGGCGAGTGGCCCCTGTCCACCTACCACTCTGGGTTTGACCCCACCATGTTCACTCGACACGATTTGTTGATAGATGTATGTCGTCCACATCGTGTGACAATTCCTCCATTTCAAATATGTGCCCGATTTTTGTGTTGGAGGGTTTTTCCTCAGAGGGCTTCTTCTGACAATCAACTGCCCGATGCCCATCACTTCCACAGTTGAAGCATTTGCCATTGAACCTAAAAGTAGGCTCCTTTGGCTTGTAGGCTGGCCTTTTGGAGATTCCTCCTCTAGCCCCCAACTTTGAGCTTTTGCCTGTCGGTGGTTTATTCCTTGTCCCCGAGGACTTGCCATGCTCAACCATGTTGGCTTTGATAGTGGAGGTACTCCCTCCTTTCTTCCTATTGTCCTCTTCAATTCGGAGCCTGACAACGAGCTCTTCGACTGTCATCTCCTTTCGTTTGTGCTTCAAGTAGTTCTTGAAGTCTTTCCAGCCGTTAGGCAGCTTCTCAATCAGAGCAGCTGCCTGGAATGACTCACTTAGGACCATCCCTTCTGCATGTATCTCGTGCAGAATCGCTTGGAACTCTTGGACTTGACTCAGGACAGTTTTAGAGTCCACCATCTTGAAGTCTAGGAACCGGCCAACGATAAATTTCTTTACCCCAGCATCCTCGGTCTTGTACTTTTTGTCCAAGGCATCCCACAACTCCTTAGCCGATTTCTTGGCATAGAATACGTTGAAAAGCGGGTCCGCCAAGTCGTTCTGAATGTAATTCTGGCATAAGAAGTCTGCTTGTTTCCAAGCATCCAGAGCAATGAGCTTTTGTTTATCTTGCTCATTCTCCTCTACGGCTGGTACATCTTCACTCAGAAACCTCGCAAGGCTTAGAGTAGTCAAATAAAACAGCATCTTCTGCTGCCATCTCTTGAAATTCACTCCCGTGAACTTCTCCGGGCACTCGTGATGATTGAGCGGTCCTCTCGGAAATAGCGGAGTAACAATGTATGATTGACCACAGAGGTCACAAATAGGGTTGGCAAGCGATCGCCCGGTTCGGATCCCCACCAACATTAGCAAAGAAGAAGACATCAAAGACGATTGCCATTTCAAAAATTACAAAGAATTTTCACTATATTTCAGATTTTAAATCAAACTTAACACTAGAAAATCCCACAATTGGAAATTTAATTCAAAACTAGTCTCACCACGCAACCTAGAACCGAACATGGTCAATAAAGTTTCCAAGAAGACTGGAGGGGTCACACCGGTCCCACTTAAAACCCAGTTAACCTTAGACAAAACTTTCAAGAGTATGTTGACTCCTAGTCTATGGGAAACAACTTTAAGAATTAAATTTTCCAAGGGATGAACTAGGTTAAACACACTAAGTTCCAAACTGTACAAGCAATTACAACAAAATTGCTACAATAATTACAAGCAAATAAAACGTGCTTTACATATTGGTGAATAACCACAAATGAACACTCAAGCAAACAATTGCTTCAAATATTTAGTCCAAATTAATCCTTTTTCCCATTCCCATAGGTATTCATGTAATAAAGAGTTAGCAGCAAAATACAACAAAACCTCCCTCAGCTTTTCTTTGCTTTTGGCAAAGTAGTGATTGAAGGGGAGGGTATTAGCAAACAAAATAATAAATAACTGTAAGTAAAGATTAAAACCAACCCTTAAGTTACACATCTAGAATTTAAACTAAAAAAAAACTGTAAAAAATTAATTACATAATAAACATGTAATTAACTATACAAGTTACAAACCCAAAATTAAATATAATTAAACCATATTTTAAATTGGTAAAGGTTATATATGAACTTATGATACACTAAACATGTAATTAATTGAGGCAAGTTACAAACATTTTATAACTCCTAAACACTTAAATCACATTACTAGGCAAGAATTGCAAATGACATGATTAACATGCAAATAATTCTAGAAAAATTAACATGAATTTAAATATAGGCAAGTTATACACTTTACAACTCCACACCTAAATTAAAAATTAATAGGTACAAGTTACAAATTTACTACCTAATAAATATGCTAGAAATGTAAATTACACTAAAAATTAAAACCGAATGAACATGTAATTTATATTGTAAACTAGAAGCATGTACATCTAGAAATACAAGGTATGAACCGGTACACCATAAATTAATAAATTAATTAGAAAATACAATGAATTAACGTTGCACCAATGGAACTCTTCTTCCCCATTGATAACAGTGGCCTATTCCATGCCATGGGAAGACCAAACAATAGCATACACAAAATGGCAAAATCAAAAGCTTAACCCTGTGTACATGCATCTAATAAACCAATTAACTCGCTAGTACTACCAGTGGCCAATTACATGCAAAATTATTACACACACCTATGAATCTATTAATCTAATTCTATGATAAACGTCGAATCTATTTTAAGCTTGTTGGGAAAAACTACTCACATTACATAATTTCACATTGCATATCGCAAAATTATGAGATGAACAAAACAAACCTTCAATCCCAGAAAAAATAACATGCTGAATAAAATACAGATAAAATATAAAATGGTTAAAGGAAGCAAACCGAAGCCTATGTGATACCATAGTCTCCTTAAAATAGATTCGCCGCCTCACCATTGGGTGCTGGAGGTACGCCGGCGTCTACTTCCCAGGATACGACGGTTTTTACCAGCTACAACAGAAGCACCTTATGATTAGCTTAGTGAACGGACAACGGCAGCACTCTCTCTCAGGAAGAAAATTATAGGAGAAGTAGACTGACAGTGTATGGATGTCAAGGAAAAATTATATATCTCTTTTCAAGGAATTGGGCCTCCTTTTATACACTATGGGGGAGAGGGGAGGAGCCTCTAGCCATCAAGGCTGGCAACTAATGCTAGCAAAACTGCCCAATCAATTTTGTAAAACTGATGAGCCTTAAATGTGTGAATTATATACACATTTATGAGGCAATTTCTCATTCAACCATTTTTTTCCAACAATATATATATATATATGTATATATTACATCTATGTATATATTTTTGATTTCTTACATCTATGTATATATTTTCTCATTTCATTGGTTTTATATAATTTTGGATGATTTGTGTGATGGGTTTATGAAATTTTGGGTGTTTGAAGTTTGAAATTGAAATTACGACTCTCTCTGTGTGCATATTATACAAAAGTTCTACTTTTGTAATACATGGACTATGGTTTTATACATAGTCCATCTTCTGTTGTAATACATAGTCCCTTTTCTCATTAGTGTTGTGTATTGCTTTCTTGTGTTTGAAAGAAGTTGAGTATCTTTCAATCTTCTTATTCATCTCCAAGAAATCTTTGTTTTGAATAGAAAACCCAAGAAATCAAACACATGAGAAATCAAATCCAAGATGAAATCAAACACAAAGGTTTGCCGACTCGCCGATTGACGTCGCCTCTGACTTTCTCTGTTCATCTCTTCTCTATTTTGAGGATTATGGTTCTTAGCAAATGAAAGGGGAAAAAAAAAGGTCCAAAACGACATCGTTTTGGACCACCGCAGGAGGCGCCGCAGGGAATCACGGCAGACGATCCGGACTCATTTGTAAGACCCACTAAACTCTTAATTAGATGTAACAAAATGTCTTAGGATTAGTAGTGAAGGGGGTTTAGTAATCCCCCTATGTAGAAGGATTAGCTTGAGTGAATTTTAGGTGAAATTAGGAAAATAGTGATGGGATTGAATCTATTTTATATAAAAAATTTAAGCTCTGTTTGGTAGAACTTTGAAACGTTAGTTCCAAGTTTTGATTTGCACACTGTGTTTGTTTACGGTTTTTAAAAATTAATTCCACACTCACTTTTGAAAACTTTATCCAAGGCAGGAAAATTTGGGCTAACCGGACGTCTTACCGGTCGACTGGCCAGTTGACCGGAACAGTGTATAATTTTTATTTTTTTTAACCCATGTTAATTTTTATATATTCAATAAAAATATTTTTTGAATTTTTAAATTTTTTTTATAAGTCTTGAATGAAATTTTGAGTTGTGTGTTTGGTTATAAGTTGTAAGTTTTTATATCAAATATCATATGTCACATCAAAAATTCCTCACTCAATTCAAAACTCTTTTCAAATTTTTCACGCTCAAATAATAATTTTAAAACTCACAAACTCAAAATATAACTTTATTCTCAAATCATATTTAGAAAACTCTACCAAACGTAACCTTAGTTTTTTTTTTTACCAAGTGCACCTATTTGTTTTAGTTTTTTTTAATATAGAAAAAAATTATTTATTTATTTAATATAAAAATAATTTAACAACCTCATCACTAATCATCTCTCACACTATCATCAAAACAAACACACGTTTACTTAATCTCCTTGCTAATAATCCACACATTAACAATCTCTTCACTAACAATTCTCTCACTAATAATCTCGTCCAACCTAATCCACCAAACAAACGTGGCCTATAGGGTGTGTTTGATTCAAGGGATTATTGAGGGATTATTTACTGTTTGAATTGCTTATCTAATTGATGGGAATGTCCATCGTTTGGTGTAATTTTATTCCGTCGAATATGAAGTCCGGCCGGACTCTATATCCCTCATATAAGGGACTAAATAATCATAGGGGGATGAGATTATTTCTATGGGATTGGTATATCATGGGACTAATGTGTGAAATGTCCATTTTACCTTCATGCTATTACTTAGTAAACAATTGGAAAGAGAGTAAAATAGTCTTTTGAACATTTATAAATAATTCTTTTAGTGTTATTAATTTAAAATTATATATTAAATAAAAATTATAAATTATAAATTTAATTTAATTAAAAATAATAAATTAAAAATTATGGCCTTATAAATTAAATTTTTTTAGTGTTGTTAAAAAATTAAATTTATATATTAAATAAAATTATTTTTTTTAATGTTGTTAATTTAAAATTATATATTAAATAAAAAATATAAATTATAAATTATAAATTTAATTTAATTAAAAATAATAAATTATAAATTATGGCCTTATAAATTAAATTTTTTTTGGTGTTGTTAAATTATAAATTATAAATTACAAATTACAAATTATATATTAAATAAAAATTATAAATTACAAGGGTAAAATAGTCTTTTGAATATTTATCCTTATCTAGTTCGTCCAACCAAATATTAGAGTCACTAAAAATAGTTTTTTCTAAACATCTGATTCGATGAGAAAACAAATACGGGATACACATCCAATCTAACCAAATAATTTTGGGGATTCACAATCTCAAAATTTAAGTATGATGGATTCTAATCCCCCATTATCCAGTCTGTCCAATCAAAGATACCTGTAAGGTATTAAATTTAGTGAATATTTTTTATTAGTAAAATTTTCACCTTTTGTAAAACGGTTTTGCTACATGTATCAATTGATATACTAACTAGTGTACCAACATGCCTTATGACATTATTATTAACCTCACCTATTAAATAAATTACAAATATCTAAAACCTCTAAAATTATGTCACATCATTTATTAGTATACTAATTGGTATACCAATTGGTACATATAGCATTATTCTTTGTAAAATAATTTGGTGAGAAGTCCTAGATAATATTTTGTTTCCAATTTTACTTATTATCTGTTATTTTTTTTATCTGTTTGACATTTTTTAATTATCTATTCAAATTTATATCTATCTGTTCAAAATTTTGACCATCAGTTCAATTTTTCCTCTTTATCCATTCAAATATTTGTTTAATTTTTTTTTTTTTTTTTTTTATATCGGTTGAAATAAAAGCCAAATGAAACCTTATCTATTGAGCTAAACCAACCCTATCTGTTGTAATACGAAGCCAAATAAAACCTTATTTGTTCTTCATCATCATCATCATCATCATCATAATCAACAATAACAACAATAATAATAAAAATGAACAAATATGAGAAATACACAACAACAAGTACAAAAAAAAAAAGAGTAATTGAATCTAGATCTAGATTTGGATCTGGTTTTTGGTGTTTTAAATCAAGGTTGCAGAAGCCTTGTATGGAGGTGAGGTCTCTTCTAGTTCACGAAAGTCTTGTATGGAGAAGAGACTGAGGGTTTGAAGAGTTTTCATGGTGGCTGATGAGGTCTGATTCGAAGATCATCTTCAAATCAGAAGAGTTTTTACTTCGTCGCCAACGTTTGGGCCGTCTTGACCTCATCATTCGACCAAATGGGCTAATGAACTCATTTCATCTTCAAAGCGCCCAAATTGACTTTGGAGAACTACCCTAGCTCATTGTCGTACATCGATTTCTTGGCAAAATAAAAAAAAGACTGCCCAGACGGCGGTGAAAAAGCAGAAGGTGGGGTTGAGCGAGGGTGGATAAAGAGAGAGTCGTGGGGGTTATTAATCTGTTTCTGGTAGGCAATGAGGACTTCAGCAACTGCAAAGATTTGAGATCGTGGGCTTCATAGATCCGAGATTTAAGATCGGTGACGACGTTGCTGCTTTGGCCATGGCAATATGAGGGTAGCAAAGAAGTAACTGACGACTAGCGTTACTTTTGGAAAGAGTAACGAAATGAGTGGTGTCGACGATGTCATCTACAGCGTCGGTCATCAGGAAAGAGAGAAAATATGAAGTGAACCATCGGTGTACGAAGGCGAATACATAGAAAGAGATAGGTGATTTTAGAGAGAGTATGAGTGAGACGATTTTGCAGGTTGAAGGGAAAGAAGTGTTTTTAAATATAAGAGGATAATTTAGTCATTGTACAAAAATATGTCCTTATGAACATAATAATTTTGCGGCTGGATCTTTGGACAAAAGAAATTTGAATTTGGACAGTTAGACCGAGTGCCCTAACTTTATTTTATTTATAGATTAACTCTTGATATTTTATCTCTTAAAATTCTAATACAAATGTGGTGGATCTTATAATTCAAACTAATAATTATTTATTTGGAGTACGACCTAAACTTGCTCCAGAGACATTGAATAATTTCTCATTCAATTGGGGAAAAATTACAAATAAGTGGTAAGATAAAATAAATTTTTAAAAAAAATTACAAAGTCATGAAAATTTTGATCATTTCAATTATTAAAGTTGGTAAACTTTATCAGTAATTTACAATTTATTTTGAAAACTTATACTGAATTGTAATTTTTTCTATTATTGGGGCAAGTGTTAGTTTGAAATTTCATTCGAGAATTTTTATTGGGTTTCAGTAATATTATAAATTTAGATTTAACTATTTAAAAATTATTTACAATTATTATATTAAAATTCAGATTTATTCTATATACGAACTCTATATTATACAGATTTAATTATAGGGGGATTTGGTCAGAACTCTCATAATAAAATTTTAATTGTAACGCCCCAAAATAAATACGACAAACCATCTCATAAGCAGAAATATAATTTAAACGACATGTTTTCATTCATCAGAATTTGATATACAAAGGTGACACATGCACTGTACATTCATAAACAATCTTCCTGAATTTATAGCATATGTTACAAGTGATAATAAAGAATGAGAACCAAACAGGTATTTATATGTCCTAAAGGCTTACATCTTTCCAAGGCTTTGCTTGATTACAACAAAATGAGTCGGAAGCTCAATACATATAAAGTCCTAGGCTTGAAAATAAAGAAAATATAAAATGAACAAAAATGAGCTTCAGCTCCATAGTTCTCACAGGCTAAGTCATTAGCGGAGGCATATCACCAGTACTTGAAAATGGTTTTTCCCAAGTAGGGCGAGCCAAAACCCAGTAAAGACAGTCTAACACGATATATGAATCTTAACAAAGATATAAATATGAAGTGTGTATACAATGCCCGTGACAAAATTATTTACAACCCTTTCGCAAAACCATGCTATGTCAAGTTTTATAACACTATCCATGTTATCTTAACCCCTTTCTAACTCAATTCATGTAACGCCTTAAAAAAAAAAAGTGAATAATCCAACCCATGAGATTTATGAATATAATAGAAAATGTTATACTTCCATTCATCAAAGTTTATATTACAAGAGACATTACATGCATTACACTTTCATAACTGTTCATTCTGAAACTACAACATATAACACGAGTTGATAACAACAAAATAAATACCCTATGGGCTTACATCTTTCCAAGATATCACTTGGTTACAACAAAAAGAGTCCTAAGCTCTATATATGTAAAGCCCTTGGCTTGAATAAACATTTAACACAGAAGTAATAAAACAAAGCCTCCAGCTCCTAAGTTCTCCTAAGCTACGTCATTGGATGAAGCATATCACCTATACCTGAAAATGATTTCCCAAGTAGGGTGAGCCAAAGCCCAGTAGAGATAAACTAACACAAAGTATGAGATTTAACTAATATATAAATGTCAGATAAAAGTCCAATATTCCAGGCCAACTTACATTCTCTTATTTACCATTCAATATTGATAACCACATCTCAATCCATTTCCATTCATTAATTTCAAATTAATGCATAAGTGTAGTTCCTTATCATCTAAACAATCCCAAATGAGACTACAACTTATTCATTCACAATTCAATAACATTCATTATTCAAACACTTCAATCTTCTTGCCATTTTACGAATTCTCGTCCGAGAGAATCGGCACCCAAATATACACATATAAGGTTTCGGGGACTTTCACCTTGGACACTCCGGCCAACTTAATTTAAAATAGAGTCCATCCCCTATCTCCTCCCAAACAATGGAGTGCATCCTCTATTTCCCCTCAAACAATAATACATATACAATGTATTTAAAAGCGTTGTCACAACAATGACTATCCAAATCACATATTCAATGGTTTAATCAAACCGTCATATTCAATGGCATAATTCAAATGACTAGTTTCAATTTACTTAGTCCTCATACAGTTTTTACAACAATCATAGCTATCCTCCATCGATAGCCCAAAACAGATATTTCTAAACAGATGTACAATTTATCAAACAGATAATTTATCAAATCTTTCATAGATGAGTGATTTATCAAATCTAATGACACCATTCATTCACACATCCTCCCAATTTCATATTTCTCATATCAATTTCATTATTTATACAAAATAATTATTTAAAACAAATTAAGGCAATTTTTCCATTTTTTCCAAATATCAATTCCAAGTCCAAATTTCATCATTTTAACCCATATAACCTCATATTCAATACCCCATATATATATATATATATTCATGGAACCCCATATAAAAATCCCTCTTTTAAATTTTGGACACAAATCCTAACTTCACCCAAATCCTCCCAAATTCCACCATTTATACAAAATGACAAATACCTAGGTTAAAAATCATACCAAGATATAGAATATCCCTACCTCAAGTGTAGAAGCCTAAAGGAGAAGAAGGAGATCTTCAAAAGTGCACAAAACCAAGCTTGGTTCGGATGAAATGGAAGCCAACAAGATGCTTCACCTTCTTCTCAAAGGAAGCAGGGTAGTGGCGCTTTGTTCAAAGAGTATTTGTAGAGAGAGAGAGAGAGAGTGTTTCAGAGAGAGATAGTGCCGAATTAGGGTTTCTTGCAAAAAGGAAATCAAAAAGTGATATAAAACTCCTCTATTGCGAACTGATATACGCGACCTTTGCTCGAGCAAAGGAGTTGTCGCTCGATCAACCAGACACAACAAGTGACCTCGCTCAAGCGCAAGAAGAGTCGTTTGAGCGTAGAATGCAAAGCATCAGGAGTTTTACAGATGCACAAGCTCGCTCAAGGGCAAGAAGTTTCGCTCGAGCGAATAACTCTACCTTTCCAGAAATTTTGCATTTGGGGAAAAAAAACCTGAGAGCTCTTAAATCTCGCTCAAGCGAAAGAAACCTCGCTCAAGTGAAGAAACCAAATTCTGGGCAATAACAATCTAGACTAACTAACAACCAACTTGTTCCAAATATGCCCAACATGTTCCAAAACTCAAATTCAAAGAGTTAAAAGAGGAATACAAGACATGGATACAATATTAAACCACGAAACGCGAGTCTAGAATGTAACAAAGGTCGGGTCAAAACCGGATCGCTATAATTCATTTTATCTCAATCCATGAGTTTCGTCAATTTATTATAGACAACCAAATTGATGATACACTTCAAAGGTTATTGAATCAATATAGTCATCACATAAACACTTCCAATTGTCATTTTATGAAAATTTCGTTCACATGAATCGGCACCCATGTATACACAATGTTTTCGGGACTTTCACCCTAGACGCACAAGCCAACTTAGTTCAATGGAGTCTATTCTCTTTCTTCTCCCAAACATAAAGTACATTCTATTTCTCCTCTCAAATATCATACATATACAATGTATTAAACATAGTCATATTCAATGACAATCAATAAGAGATTAGTTTCAATTCCCTTAATTCTCATGCAATTTCTATAACAATCATGGCTATCATTTACCGATAGCCCAAGACAGATATTTCTAAACAGATATACAATCTCTAAAACAGATAAATTATCCAAATTTCCATAGATGAGACGTAATAAATACCCAACTTCACCATTTATATAAACAACCATTCAATTTCGTGTTTCCATTACCAATTTCATTATTTATATAAAATAATCCTTTAAGAAGTTTTAAGGCAAAACCCCATTTTCGCCCAAAACTCAACCCATGTGCCAAAATCAACAATCTTAACACCACACAACCTTATATCTACACTCATAATCATTATCAACACCTATACTAGAAAACTCCTCTTTTGATTTTAAACTAAAATCCTAGGTTTGTTCAAAATCACATCAAGTTCCAATGTTTCTTACACATCAATAAATAACCAAGTTAAAAACCATATGAGAATGTAGAAAAATTTCTCTCTCAAGTCTAGTAGTCGAGAGAGAGAATGGAGACACTTCAAACACGCCGAAATCCAACTCTATTCGGATAAGAATAAAGCCCTTGAGATACTCTATCTTTTCATCAAAGAGAGTAGGGTATAGAAACTACTATATCTAGGTGAAAAAGTAGAGAGATAGTGAGTTTTAAAGAGAAAGGCTCTAGATCTAGGGTTTTGAAAGAAAAAGAGATAAAAAGTGATGTAAAAGAATTTGCTGAATCGATATCGCCGCATTTGCTCGAACGCAAGAGTTGACGCTCGAACGTTAGACACAATAAGTTGTTCCACTCAAATGCAAGAAATGATCACTCGAGCCCAGAATATACACATCCAGGAGTTTTGCAAACAGAAAATCATCACTTGAGCGCAAGAATGGCTGCTCGAGTACCTGTTCGAGCGTAGAATACATTCTCCTAGTAGTTTGCAGACCTGCAAAAGTACTGAGAGTTTGCAAATCCAGAAGCGCCGCTCGAGCGGAATAGCAAAATCCTGGGTAACAAGAGTTGGGAAACCGAACAACCAGCCTATCTCAAACATAACCACAACAATCTAATAGCCAAGTTTAAGGGAAAAGAAGGTAACCAAGACATGTTCAACGGTACGGAACCAAGAAACCTGTGTTCAGATTACAACAAAGATCGAGTCAAAGCCAGAACCGCTATATTAATGCATTAAAGACAAGCACAAAAAGTTTTCCTTAAAAAATTTAACAAATATCACTATTATCAAAATATTAAACTTTAAAATAATATAACTTTTGATGTAAATGTTGGTTTTTTATAAAATTAATATTTTTATAATTCTCTCATCAAGATCTATCAAATAAGATCGATGTTGACTATGAAATTCTTTTTTTTAAAAAAATTATTACCGTTGAAATTGATGTAAACAGTAACAGTAAAATGTTACTCTGTTTGACAGTAACATGTTACTCTATCTCACAGTAACGTGTTACTCTATGTGACAGTAACATGTTACTTACTCTATCTCAGAGTAACATGTTACTCTATTTGACAGTAACATGTTACTCTGTTAATATTGTCCAAGAAAGAAAAAATATATATTTTTTACTTTGTCCTTATTCAATTATGCATTTTCTCCTTAAGGAGTTTATGAAGAACGATAAATTGGGCTGTTATTTTCACAAAACAAGGGTCCAATAGAGGGATTTTAACTAAATTTCCCTTAATTCTAATCACACATCATCATTCAAGGTGAATTCAAGATAGATAAATATGGGTTAATATACTTATTCTTCGTTAATTGGAGTCTCCTAATTATGAAAGTTTAAAAAAATGAAAAATTCTATATACATTAAGGGTATTAAAAAATTATTTTTGAAAAAAAAAGTTTATTTTTAAAAATATATTTATCATCTATTTTTTTAGAGATAAACGTGATAAAATAAAAATATTACCATTATTGGATGTGTTTTTATTTTTTTATTTTTATAAATGATATACACTGAGGTCATGTTTGATTCACAAGATTAATAGTGAAGTATTAATAATCCTATTAAATTAGTTTGATATTCACTATCCAATAGGATTAATATTCATTGGATTAATAATCCCACCCCTACCCCATTACTAATAATCTTACAAATTTGTTGGATTAATTATCCATCGGATTAATAATCCTAAACCAAAATGTTAAAACAAACATAGGATAATTGGACCCACGGATTAATAATCCTAATCCCATGCTCTAATCCACTTAATCAAACATGCTCTGAAGGTATTATGAAATAAGCAGTTTGAATTATTAAAATGAGATTTGTGATTTTTCAAATTTAGATTTGAACTTGAAACTAAATTTAAGAAAAGTTCAACCCTATATATAAAATTATCCTGTGACAGTGATCCTCTTGCTCAGCTAGCTCAAAATTGGTGTATAAAATTGATGTCAATATTCATACGCGTTCGAACTTGGAGAATACTTTCGCCTTTTTGGACTACAATTATTATAATCAAATTGGTGGCAACAAGCCAACAATATGGTGGTGTAATTACAAGGTGAAGGGAGGTTTAGAACAATTGAAAAAGTTGAAAAAAAAAGCTTCAAAAATTGGTATATTGTAAGAGATGTGAAAATTATTTAAAAAAAACTCGACATTGACATAACTTTACAATAAGGGATTAATTGAAAAAGATTACCAAAAAAAGTTAAAATTAAGTAAAAACTAAAATCCAAACTCAAGCACTACTTCAAGAATAAAAATGTCTGCCTACCTAATTGGTCTATGGATGCACTTTGTGCACTTTTTTGGTTAGAAAGTTTAAAATAATTAAATATATTAGAAGACACATAAGGAGTTGATTCTCAATTTTAGAAATTTTTGATTAGTTTCATACAATTTGAAATATTAATAAGAGAAATTAGTCTTTTAGCCCTTCAAAAATCTCTATAATTTTATATAGACCCTCTCAAATTTTGCAAAAATCCCATTAGTTATGTGATTTTGAGCATTTATATTTTAACTTTATAAGTTTTACTTTAACCCTTCGAAAGTGTAATAATTTTATCTTGATTTATCTTCGTACAAATTTTGGGTCCATCATTGGTTATATATTATTTATGACATGTACTTTAATAAAGAATATACAGTAATTTTAAATTTATTAAAATCTTCTCTATATATAAACAATCAAAATAATTGAAGAATAAAGAAAGATGTAATGGCGTTCCAAAAAAAAAGAAAAGAAGAGGTAATGACATTTCCAATGGGAGTTGACTTCTCGTAGTTGTATCTAAATTATGCAGTAGGGAGAACATGGTGTTCTAGTTCAAAATTGGTGGCAAAGTCAAAGAAAAAAATAAATAAAAAAAGGTCAAAGCCCACACATTATGCATAAGTATATTACAAGCAAGGGGCTGTTTTTGAACTTTTTTTCCTATACAAGTATAAAACCATTATTAGGCATTAAACAAATTACCAAATCATTTACGCTGTGTTTTGTTGGAGGATTTGAAGAGATATTTGGAAAGAGAAAAGGAAAAGTTTGGTGAAATGTGAATAAAATATACTTACATTTTACCTAAATTCACACACATTTTCCCTTTCAATTTCTAAATTCCTTCCCAAATTCCTCAACCAAACACATCATTAATGAGTGTTCAGAACATGAATTTCAATAAAGATCAAGGAGAGGGGGAAGAAAAGTGACAAAATATAAGCTAAATTTTAATAACGTTTTTCTTTTTTCTCAACAAATGCCCACTCATTACTCTCTTATTTTATATTTTTGTTGATAATCAAGAACTCATCACAAACAAAACTCTTTAGACCCACCTACAGAAAGAAAAAATCAAGGTTTAGAGGCTACTCTTAAGCTAGTGAATTAACGTACGAGAAGAGATTCAAACTATTATTAGTAACTGTGTAACATATCCACTAACCAATTAGTAAATCAATTCTATATCCACAATTTATCTTTTACAAATGGGTGTTTTGGAAAGATGGTTAATGAGAGGGTAATTTATATATATAAATTGGGTCGAGCTGGTTTATGGGCCGTTGTGAGCCACGGTAAGAAAGGCGGAGTAAAAGGGCCTTGGTGTTAGCCCGGTCCCCAAAAGGTTTTGTTGTTATCCCGGTCCAAGAGAGCGTTACAGACAGCCCGGTCACCACACTCAGAGTTAGCCCAGTCGTGGCATGTTACGGTTAACTCGGTCCGAACCTTGCTATTTCTTAGCTCGGTCTAAACACACCATGGTTTGCACGGGAGAAGCCGAGGTAAGAGTAATGAATGGAAGAAACCAGACTGGATTTAGTTCGGTCTACTCTACGGCTTAGCATAGCCATGCTTACCTCGGTTATATTGGAATCCGATCATGGTAAAACCATCTCACTTGGTTTAAGCAGTGTGGGGGTGTTGAAGGATAAGCATTATCTTTCAAGAATATGATTCCTAAGAGGACTCTACATGGAGGAGTAAGAGTCCTACTAGGATTGTGCCACACGGAACCTATAAAAGTTCACAACATCACCTATGGAGAGGTAACACAACTTTGATTTTTGAATACACAGAGTTTTTTGTCTATTTGTCTATTTTTGCTGACTTAGGCATCAGAGAGGTATCCGGCACACACCCGTCTGCTAGCTCACGTTTGTATTTTCAAGGAATAAAGCAACGTCGTACGAAGGAGTACAATCTTGATCAACAGGATTATACGAGGACAATATTTTGTACTCGTACAGTTAAAAACTGACTTTTTGACTTTTTTTATTATTTCATTTGAGATGTGATGTAACTCAAAATGAGTTAAAAGCTGACTTTTGACTTTTTATTGTGTTGCCAAAACACCCCAAAATGTGAGATAGAGGAAGTGAATCCAATTATTTAAGTTGTGGTCTATCATATAATTTGGTAGCTTAAAAACACATACTTGTATATGTTGGTGTAGAGAAAAATTTGATGAGTGCATTTAGAATCTTGCTAGATAGGCTTTAGTTTCCCCAAAAGCCCAAAAAAAAAAACCTGGGGAACAGATCAGCCCATAATGGACAATGTAAAATATGGGCTTGCATCATGCTTTGGTCTAAAGAATTGAGCCCATTGATTCATTTCCTAGGGCCTGGGTTTGGGGGATGGCAATCTCCCTCCCCGCCCAGATGAGGACATGGAGTGGGACGGATTTTTCTTCTTGGTCTTGGTTTACTCCACTCCACTCCACTCTTATATTGATTGTATTTATTAAATATATTTATATATAATATGATATAATTTTTAAAATATAATAAGATTAAACATTACATTTAACATTCATTTTTATTTATTTATTTCTCATCTTATATCTTTTAAATCTCATTAGTTATAAATTACTATCCATAATATATCAAATTATCTATTATATCGTATTAGTATTATCATTTCTAAAATGATAAAATTAACCTACATTCACTCTGTCCTATTTTCTTGATTTGTTCCGTTCCTGAAACAACCTAGTTTTTTACCCAAAACAATCTAATTTTTTGTCCAAAAAATTACTAAAAAAATTAAAAAGTTAACTTTTTACCAACTTTCCATAACACCACATAAATTTGTATGTATAGCCGATACTTAGGAGTTGCTGAGTTAAGCTAGACCTATTGACAAAGAACATGTGCACCTTACTAGGTGGTTAGAAGTTAATTCTACACTCTCTCCTATTACCGCCTCCAATAAACAATAAAAAATAATTTATAGAAGAGTCATCGGTTTCAATATAGGCCCTGTTTGTTAGAGATTATTTTCAGCTTTCAGCTTAATTTAAACTGTTTTGATATGTTTAGTTTAGCTTATGCTTATAGCTTATAGCTTTGTGGAAGTCATAAATCAGCTTATTCTTTGAGTGGGGCAGGAGATGCTTTAAGAATAAGCTGGAAATCAGCTTAAGCTGAAAGTTATAAGCTATAAGCTGTTTGGGCATAAGCTATAAGCTGTTTGGGCATAAGCTATAAGCTGTTTCCCTAAGCTCTACCAAACAGGGCCATAATTGGGTTCTCAACCCAAACAAAGCCAGTTGAGCTTCAGGAAGACAAACAAACAACTTCGATGGTTGAGCTCCAACAATTGTTTGATCTAGACACATTAACAACTAATGAATTTCCATTTTGTTCCTTTAACATTTCATAATTTCTCCCAATTGAAGCTCGACTAATCAAGTCATGGATTTTCCTTTTTATATTAAAAAATTGCTAGACATCCTAAAAGTTTTATTAAAATTTTTACTAAATGTCTCACATAGGTGTGGGACTAATACATGGTTTGGGTTTCACGCCCATGTGAAATATTATATAGAAATTTTAATAGAACTTTTAAGACCTCTTGCATTACTCTTTTATGTTAATTGTGGAAAACTATGCAAATTATTACCAAATTGCAGTCTTATCCGCAAAAAAAAAAAAAAAAAAAAAAAAAAAAAAAAAAAAAAAAACCACCTTCATTGGCCACTTTTTTAAATATGAAAGTGTTCTTGAGTAAGTTAAGTTAATGATTTTAGATTTAAGTCTTGTACCTCTCTTTTAACTAATATTTTTATTTTTTTCTCTTTTGGATGAAGAAATTAACACTTACAAAAAGAGAAGGTCACCTGGCAAAAGGAGAGAAGGAAATTTATGAAAACCAAGTAATCACTACTAAAAACAGGGCCTTTTGAATTAAATAGTCTTGAAATAAATAGTACATTCTTGACACATAAAAAACGTTTTTATGACGGCGTTTCGGCAACTCAAGGGTCGAAATTGGTGGGGTCGAATGTTTTGAGTCGGCAATCTGCCGCATAAAGGTTTTATTTTTTGTGACAAGATCGTGCCGACTCAAAAAGTGGTTCAATGTTTTAAGAAATTTAACCCATAATTTTCTTATAGCGCCTCCTCCCAAGTTTGAACCCACAACCATTTGGAAGCTTTGACCGGACCCAAACTCGTCACTCTAAATCCACTTCGCCACTCTACCTCTTTCCGTTATTAATTGACATATTTATTATTTATAGTATATACACTCAATTTTAATATAAAAGTATATCTATAAATATATATACATATAATTATAATTTCATTATTATGATATTCGAAAAAATTATCTTGATATACAAATAAATAAAGCAGAATGTCCTTAATTACATGTATCGCACAAATTAAATTTATTTTTTTATTTTTATTTTTATTTTTTATCGATCTGATTGATGTCTTAATATTAATTTATATTTAATTTTTTATTTAACATTAAATTATTTATTATCATTAAATTATTTATTTAACATTAAATTATTTAATTTAAATTTTTTATGCCTATATTAAATTATTTATTTAACATTAAATTATTTTTTATTTAATCTTTTATTTATTTAACATTAAATTATTTATTTAACATTAAATTTTTTATGCCTATATTAAATTATTTATTTAACATTAAATTATTTTTTATGTCTTAATATTAAATTATTTATTTAACATTAAATTATTTTTTATTTAACATTAAATTATTTAATTTAATTTTTTATGCCTATATACACTATTTTCTTCTTAATCCAATCACAACATATTTATATTTAATCTTTTAAATAAATTTTGTATAATTCTATTTCTACATATTTTTATTATCCAAATAAAAATAAAAATAAAATAAAATAATTAGAATCACTTTTAGTTTTATATTACTAATTCTCTTTTAATTTAACTATTATTTTTAATATCGAAATGAGTATTAAATATAATCAAGTAAATATATATATCTTGGTTATAAAATATATTTTTTGCTACGGCATCTGTTGCCGACACAAAAAGATATAATTTTTTGCGTCGGCACAAATTTGCCGACTCAAAAAGTATATACCGACGCAAAAAGTCTATCTTTTGAGTCGGTAAATACTACCGACTCAAATAATGCTATCAAATATTAGTTTTTTGTGTCGGCCAACGGTGCCGACTCAAAAGGTATGGTATTTGCGTCGGTAACTCTGTGCCGTCTCAAAAAGACTACCTTTTGCGACGGTAAAATTTGCCGACTCAAAAAAACCGACTCAAAAGACCTTGTTTTTAGTAGTGAATGTGTTCACTTTTAATAATAGTATAAATATTTTAAAGTGATTATAATTTGTTTAAAATAATTTATTTTGGATGTGAGACTTGGAAATTAAGAGATGATATTTTAATTTCAACTTATCAAATTTAAAATAGGAAAATGATTTGTCCTTCTAAAAATGCCCCCCCCTAATTCTCCTAATATCCAAAACAACGTCGTTTTGGACTCTTTTTTTTTTTTTTTTTTTGCCTTGTTCTGAATTTTCGGGGGTTTAGCGGTCCTCCATTCTCGCGGGATCTAGCACAGCCCTTTAAAATAAGTTGCAACATGCAATATGCAAATAGTACATCACTATTTATACTCTAACAATCAACAACTCTGATTTTAGGTTTGATTTGTCAACTATACATTTTAGTCAAAAAATCAAAAAGTTATTATAAGTTATCATATCACTCTTTCTATTTTTTTATATATCATTTTGTAAAAAGTCAAAAAAATTACAAAAATAATTTATTCTTAAACGAGGCCTTAATGCTCTCTCTTTCTTTCATAATTAATAAAAATTAATTTTAAATTAAGCTTTGATTTGGACATGTTTGAACTCAAACTCCATATTTTAAAAATGTAATTGGATATCTCTGAAGTTGAAGTTTCTGCTGAGCTCAGATTTTGGCGTATCCATCGCCATGTTTTCATGGCACCAATTCATTTTCAAACAAAGAAGTAAAATTGAACTTATTTTGAGTATTTTAAGGTAAAAATTTTAAGAATGAGACAAACACCTGACCTGATTTTGGAGTATAGCTGATTATTAAGCATACCATTTTAAAAATTAAACTAAATAAGTTGTAAATAAATGGAACCAAGGGAAGGTTAATTATATTTAGCACTCTTGCATTTTTACCATAACCTGGCTTCGACCATTTTACTTTTAATTGTAATAATTAATTCTTCATAATGTTGCAATTTCGTTCACCTATTATAATGAGACTAACAACAATTAAAAATGGATGGATTAAAATGAAATTTGGATAAAAGTACACAGACTAATGTCAAATTTTGATGAAAGTACACAAATATTAATAGGGCAAGGGGAAAAATAAAAAAATAAAAAAGAGAAGATATTGTGGTGAAAGTTTTAAGAGTACTAATGAGGCAAAAAAAATGTCGGGTATGATTTACATGATAAGTTTCATTAATCATATCAACATTAGATCAAAAAAGAGTGATATTCAGTGTGCTTAGTTTCAGTTTTCTAAAAATTAAATTTTTTATTTTTTGTGTTTTTTATTTTTAGTGAATATTTTTTAAATTTTAAGCATTTTTTAAAAAAAATTTTAGATGCACCTTACTTAGATATATCCAAATAGTAAAATATTTGTGAAAAAATATTTTAAAAAATTAATAAATATACAAAAATATGAAAAATGTACTGAGTTTCATATTTTTTAATATATTTTTTAGTATTTAGTGTATTTTTTAAAGATTTTTTTCACAAATATTATACTTTTTAAGTGTATTTTATGTTAGGTGTGTCTAAAAATTGCTTAAAATATTAAAAAAAATTATTGAAAACATTAAAATACGAAAAATAAAAAAATATAATTTTCTGAGAACTGTCTTATGAAAAATAGAACCAAACAAGCCGAATTGCAACTTTACTTAAATTGTGTTTGGATCATGAATTTAAGTAGAGATTTTAGAATGGAAAATAAAAAAGGTAAGTCAAATATAAATCAAATATAAGTTTTTTTTTCTTACAAATTTCTTATCCAAATTTATGATTAAAACACAATATTAAAATGTAAAAAATTAACTTTCATAATTGAAAACAAAAGGGTCCAAGGGAGAGACCATGGTGAAAATACAAAAATTAGCCTCCCAATTTGAGTGTTTTGGGGTTTTTTTTTTGATATTTTTTGTTAACTTATTTCCGTTTAGTGAACCTTTTTTTTTTTATAAAAAAAATCAATAAATTAAGGTAGCGTTTGATTTTATTTTCAAATCATGATTTTGATAAAAAAAAAAATTCAAAACTCTTTTTCAAAATTCATAACTAAACAAAATTTTCAAAAAAAGTTCATACCCAAATAAGTTTTCAAAACTCTATTTTTTTTATAAAAAAAATCATTTTTTTATTTTGTTCTTTAAAATTATTTTTTATTTTTTATTTTTTTGGAAAAAAATTTTTATTTTTATTTTTGAAAAACATTTTTTTATTTTTTTCAAAAAAATATTTTGTTATTTTTTAAAATATTTGTCAAATAATTTGTTATGATTTAAATATATATGGGTGATCCAAAAAATTTTAAAATTTAAAATATTTAAAAAATTAAAAATAAAATAAAATATTTAAAATAAAAAATAAAAAATAAAAAACATATTTAAAATATTAAAAAAATATATTTAAAATATTTTGTGCTTATGGGGCTGGCTCCATGCGAATGTGGATGGCAAAAACAAAAGCGAATTATGATCGGTATTTTTATCGATGTCCAAATGGTCACATAAAGGAAAATGATTTGTCTCCCCTAAAAATGTCTCCCCTAATATTTTTTTTTTTTTTTTTGCCTTGGTCTGAAATTTCAAGGGATTAGGGGGCCAAAAATTAGGGTTCCCTAGCACAACCCGTCACATAAATTGTGAAGAAATGAAAAACAAATTTAATAAATACAACATACAGTAAAATATATATATATATATATATATTTTTTCCTTAAAGTATAAAATTAAGAAAAAAATTAAATATTTTAAAAAATAAATCCAAAACAACTTGAAAATATAATTCAAAACTCATAACCAAGTAATTTTTTTTTTCTTTTTAAAATTTATTTCAAAAACTTATATTTTAAAATACAATTCAAAACTCAAATGTGATTTTAAAAACTAAATCAATCGAAGAGGTTTTTTGGGTGAATAATCGAAAAGGTTTTACATTCTACTAAAAAAGAAGAAAAAATTTAGAAGTCCAAAAAGATGAATCGAAAAGGTTTATATTTGATTGGGAAATATATTTTCAGTGATGCAGCAGTGACAAGCCAACGCCTTTACTTCAGAATGAAGGCAAGTTGCTGATTGAGACTACACAAACAGCCCCCATTCATGCATTGTACCTAACCACAAGAGACATGTGGGGTTGGTTTCGAAAGTGAGTTAGGCCTGGTTTGGGTACCCATAAAAATGTCAAAAAATTAAAAATTTATTTTAAAAATTAAAAAATTATCATTATGTATTAAATAAATATTAAAAAATTAATTTACACAAAATTACTTTTCAAACAACTCTGACGGCAGAGTAGGCGGACTGACTTTTGGAAAAAATTACTTTGTTTAGGTGTACAAATAACACGGTGTTATTCGGCCTGTGGGGTTCATCATGAGTCTCTTTTTTAATAATCTGAACCGTTAATATATAGAACTCGTCGAGTACTATATGCTCATAAAATATCACGTTGATCAGATATCGGTAACTATATGATCAAATCAGTTAAAATTTATAAAATGTATAGTGTTATAGTTAACGGTTGAAAACAAACTAATTCGATTAGATAGCTATCGATATCTGATCAGCATGATTTTTTACAATAATATAGTGCTGGACGAGTTCTACACATTGACGGTTTTGATTAGCAAAACGGGACCCGTGGTAGCCCCCACAGGCCGAACAACACCTCAAATTCAATACCTGAAAAGCATGAAATCATCTCCCAGCCACTACTCCCTGACGCTATCCCTGAATTCACCTGATCGCACAACCTATTTCCTCCTATCTTCTCCTATACACTAATTTATATAATTTTTTAATACACATTTTTTCATAAAACGTCAAAAAGTTATCCAAAACAACCATTTTTTCCCTCAATTTTTTAATCTAAAAAGTCAAAAAGTGCACTTATTTAGAACACCGCAAACAACCCCTAGTTTTTTGATTTTTTAATTATTTTAATTTAGGGTTAAAAGTCTTATTTGGAAAAAGTTTTTGATTTTTTTTTAAATTTTTTGTGAGAGAAATGATGCAATGATTATAGGTTGTATGTGATATTTTGTCTTATTAGACTAAAAAGCCTATTTTGTTTTTTATGACTATTTTAATAAAAAAAAGCCAAAACTAAACTTCCCAAACAAAGGCTGATACAATATATTGCAAATTTCTTATACAATAATGATACATTCCTCTAAAACTAAAATTTTAATTGAGCTATAACGACGTAGAAAGTCAAGAAAAAAAAAAGAAGTCAAAACATCACATCAAATAGACTTCGCATACACAGTAGGGCTATTAGAGTTCTAAAATTACAACTCCAAAACATTTTTATTTTTTATAATAAAAATTCAATGCAATCACTTTTTGTTCTTTGTTTGGGCTTGCCTAGTGTAGTTCGCAAGAAAAAAAAAAAAAAAAAAAAAAACTTGGCATTTTTATATTTATTTCTTTTGAAAAAAATATGATAACTATGTTTTTAAAAATAATTCATTATTTTTTTAAACAAATATAATAAAACAAAAATATTATGATTATATAATTAATTTAATTTTTTTTTTATAAATAATATACAAAATAATATTTTAAACAACAATAATACATCCCTCTAAAACTAGAGTTCTAATTGAGTTCTAGTGAGATAGAAAATAAAAAAAAATAAAAAAAAATTCTAAAACATCACATCAGATGAGCTCTCACACATATTAGACTTATTAAAGTGGTGTTTGGGAAGAACTTATTGGGGCTTTTTTTGGCTATTTTAGCCACAAAAGACAAAATATCACATCCAACCCATAATCATTACACTCCCCTCTCACAAAAAAAGTCAAAAAATCCAAAAAACCAAAAAGCCCTTCCCAAACCAAACTTTTAAGCCCAGGCTAAAATAGCCAAAAAAGCCAAAAAGCCAAAAAGTCAACCCACTTCCCAAACGGATGCTAAAGCTCACAAATTAGAGCTTTAAAACATTTTGGCCTTGTTTTTTATTTTTTTTTCAAAAATATTTTAGACCTCTAAATGAGGAGATTTATAGGGAGCTTTAGAGGTGGGTTCCATCTTATAATTTAATATTTTATCTTATGATTTTTTTTTTTTTTTATGTATTATCACATTATTAGAGTTGGTATTAGAACTCTAACTCTAATACTCTCTATTATTACTATTTTTTTTTTTTGATTTCCTGCATTATTAGAATTCAATATTAGAATTCTAATTTTAGAATAATGTATTATTATTATTTAAATCATCTAAATAAATGCAGTCATGGTCCCACACGACGTTTCAACTTGGTAAAAAGTAAGAGTGTACACGGTCCGGATTAGTTCGGTTATGAGAAAATCTAAGAAACGAACCGATCCTAACGGTTCTGTGATTTTGAGAACTGCACTGCATCGTTACACTTGTAAAACGAGAACCAAACCGAAAACACGGTTCGGTTTCGATTTGGTTTACGGTTCCAAAATTTTTTATTTACAAGAATAAATTATTAATATTAGCAAAATAATTACTCAAACTAAATACATTTAACTCATGATAAAAACTAATAATATTAAGGTATTACTTAATATTACATATATATACCATCCTAATATCATTAAAATTATAAAAAACTAATTAATAAAAATAAAACTTAATATCATATCTATACTATATATTAAGCAAAAGGAGATTTTTAACCCCAAGGCCTGTGGGAGCTCCAATCTCCTAATCCTAATTTTCTAATTTTTTGATTTAAAAAAAAAAAAAAACCTCAGCATTTATTGACTTCTCCCATCCCAACCTCAGCATTTATTGACTTTTCCCAACCCACAATTCCTTTTGACTTCTCTCATAATTATTGCAACATCTTTTTCAATTTCTCCTATAACTATGGTTACACACAAAAATAAAAAATAAAAAAGATAAGAATTTAGCTATAGATCTCAAAAAGATATAACATCTAAATTTGAATTATGATTTAATGATATAATTATGTATTTATATATATATATATCTATCAAAATTTTAAATCACTTAATGGGACAAATTAATCAATTTTCCAAAATTATTGATTTTTAATTTACAAACTAGATTAAAAAAAACTATTGACTGATTTATTTATTTAATAACAAAAATATTTTATAATCTCTCTCTTCTAATCTCTCTCACAAATTTTCAAAAAAAAATATTAAAACTCGCATTATTTTCTCTTCCTCCAAAAAACCAGATAGGAGCTCCAATCTCCTAATCCTAATTTCCTAATTTATTGATTTAAAAAAAAAAAAAAAACCTCAGAATTTATTCACTTCTCCCCACCCAACCTCAGCATTTATTGACTTTTCCTAACCCACAATCCCTTTTGACTTCTCTCATAATTATTGCAACACCCTGTTCAATTTTTTCCATAAACTTGAATTATGATTTAATAATATAATTATATATATATATATTTTTTATGTATATCTATCAAAATTTTAAATCACTTAATGGGACAAATTAATCAATTTTTCGAAATTATTGATTTTTAATTTACAAAATAGATTAAAAAAAACTATTGACTTGTTTATTTATTTAATAACAAAAATATTTCATAATCTCTTTCTCCTAATCTCTCTCACAAATTTTCAAAGAAAAAATTAAAACTTGCATTCATTTTCTCTTCCCCACAAAACCAAATAGGAGCTCCAATCTCCTAATCCTAATTTTCTAATTTTTTGATTTAAAAAAAACAAAAAACCTCAGCATTTATTGACTTCTCCCAACCCAACCTCAGCATTTATTGACTTTTCCCAACCCATAATTCCTTTTGACTTCTCTCATAAGTATTGCAACATCTTTTTCAATTTCTCCTATAACTATGGTTACACACAAAAATAAAAAATAAAAAATAAAAAATATAATAATTTAGCTATAGATCTCAAAAAGATATAACATCTAAATTTGAATTATGATTTAATGATATAATTATGTATTTTTTTTATGTATATCTATCAAAATTTTAAATCACTTAATGGGACAAATTAATCAATTTTCCAAAATTATTGATTTTTAATTTACAAAATAGATTAAAAAAACTATTGACTGATTTATTTATTTAATAACAAAAATATTTTATAATCTCTCTCTTCTAATCTCTCTCACAAATTTTTAAAAAAAAATATTAAAACTTGCATTCATTTTCTCTTCCCCCAAAAAACCAGATAGGAGCTCCAATCTCCTAATCCTAATTTTCTAATTTATTGATTTAAAAAAAAAAAAAAAAAAAAACCTCAGCATTTATTCACTTCTCCCAACCCAACCTCAGCATTTATTGACTTTTCCTAACCCACAATCCCTTTTGACTTCTCTCATAATTATTGCAACACTCTTTTCAATTTTTTCCATAAATTTGAATTATGATTTAATAAGATAATTATATATATATATATTTTTTATGTATATCTATCAAAATTTTAAATCACTTAATGGTAGGGATGGCAATTTGAAACCGGCCCGACGGGGATCCCCAATCCTGACCCCGATTTAAGCGGGTTTTCCCCGAAAAATACCCCCACGGGGACGGGGATGGTATTTAAAATTTAATCCCCGAACAGATTCAGGCCGAGGACGGGGATCAGTTCTCCAACCCCGGCCCCGGCCCGAATTTTCCCCGAATATTGCCCCGAATATTTCCCGAATATTCCTCATAGATATTTATATCTGCTCTCTTACTCATTATGTTTGAGCCTGCTCTCAGCCCCTCTCTCTCTCTCTCTCTCTCTCTCACTCACGGCTTCATCCGATATCCCTTCTCCTCCGGCCGATGTCCCTCCTCCTCCGGCCGATCTCCCTCCTCCTCCATTATCTTCGGCCGATCTCCCTCCTCCGCTGTCTTCGGCACCACCGATCTCCTCCGCATCACCGCCGATCTCCATCACCACCGATCTTCTATCGTTCTTCGCCATCGTCGGAGTTTTGTCGCTCCTGGCGTCGTCTCGTCTCTCGATCTGCGACAGATTGTTGCTCCGTCGCCTCCTCCTCCTCACCATCGTCGCGTCGCCTCCTCTGAGACACTGATCTGAGACACACAATGGCTATGGCCTCCCCCTCTCTCTCTTTCTCTCACTCTCATACGACTGATCTGAGACACACGACTGATATGAGACACTGATCTCTGTGTGTGTTGTGTGTTTGATTTTTTATTTTTTTCAATTTGAGACACTGATCTGAGACACAACACACAACTAAAAAAATCAGATCTTTTTATAAAAATGTTGTTTAGATTTTTATAAACAATAAAATGTAAAAGATGTTGCCTCAAATCAGTGTTGTTTAAACAATAAAAAAATATAAACAAAATCTAAACAACATTTTGTTTATAAACAAGATGAGTGTTGTTTAGATTTTTATAAACAAGATCAGTGTTCTCAAATCTAAACAAAATCTAAACAACATTTTTTTATTTTTTTACATTTGATCTCAGATCTGTTAAAAATGTTGTTGTTGTTGTTCATGTTGTTGTTGATGAATTCGTGAAGAAAATCTATTAGATCTGTATAATTGTTGCTGTTGTTGTAGTTTGAAGAAAATATTGAACTGATATTTTTTTTTCTTTTGTTCGGGGAATGTTCGGGGTCGGGGAAACCCGATCCCGTGAAGCGGGCGGCGATGGGCTCCCGTCGAGGTCGGGGAAGGGGCAGAGGAATTGCCACCATCGGGGACGGGGAGGGTGATCCCCGGCCCCGCCCCGCCCCGTTGCCATTCCTACTTAATGGGACAAATTAATCAATTTTCCAAAATTATTGATTTTTAATTTACAAAATAGATTAAAAAAAACTATTGACTTATTTATTTATTTAATAACAAAAATATTTCATAATCTCTCTCTCCTAATCTCTCTCACAAATTTTCAAAGAAAAAATAAAAACTTGCATTCATTTTCTCTTCCCAAAAAAATCAGATAGGAGCTCTAATCTCCTAATCCTAATTTTCTAATTTTTTGATTTAAAAAAAAATCTCAGCATTTATTGACTTCTCCCAACCCAAACTCAGCATTTATTGATTTTTCCCAACCCACAATCCCTTTTGACTTCTCTCATAATTATTGCAACACTCTTTTCAATTTCTCCCATACACACAAAAATTAAAAAAAAATAATAAAAATTTAGTTATAGATCTCAAAAAGATATAACATCTAAATTTGAATTGTTATTTAATAATATAATTATGTATTTTTTTATGTATATCTATCAAAATTTTAAATTACTTAATGAGACAAATTAATCAATTTTAAAAAATTATTGGTTTTTTATTTACAAAATAGATTAAAAAAACTATTGACTGATTTATTTATTTAATAACAAAAATATTTCATAATCTCTCCCTCCTAATCTCTCTAAAAAAATTTAAAAAAAAATATTAAAACTTGCATTCATTTTCTCTTCTCCAAAAAATCAGATAATATTTTCTATTAAAGTTGTAGATATCTACATATATTTTATATATTATATTATAACATAACAAAAAAAACTAAAAAACTAAAAACAAATCTTTAAAGTTTATCTAAATAAACTTTAAATCAATAAAACTCACATGTCTATCACATATCTAACTCACATCATAACTTACCTAAATAATAATAATTAAAAACAAATAGAAACCACAAATAAATTAAATTTTTTTTAAAAAAAAGATACCCACAACTCCATCTTAAATAAATTGAAAAAAAAATACTCGAATAGAAACCACACAAAAATAAAAATAAAAATAAAAAGATATATTTATCTATCTATCTATATCTATACTATATATTAAGCAAAAATGAGTTTTTAACCCTCAAGGCCTATGGAAGCTTCAATATCCCAATTTGAATTTTTTTAATTTTTAATTTTTTTTAAAAAAAAAACTTAGCATTTATTGATTTGGTCAAAATCCCCTGATCAGCATTTAAAATCCCGTTATACAAATAATTATAGATACAATTCGTATATAGTTACTGCAATACTCTTTTCAACTTCCCCCATACACTATAATTAGTGATAAGAAAAAAATCTTAAAAAACATAATTTATATATTAAAAAAAATCTCAAACAAATATAAATATCTATAATTATCCCGTGCATAGCACGGGTGATAGGCTAGTATATATATATATATATCTTTTAAAATTCGGTTCGGTTTGGTTCGAACCGCGATTTTTTCATAAAATCCATTAACCGAACCGTTTTTACGATTCTCATATTTTTTAATCCGAAACCGAATCAATTCTTAATAGAACCGAACCAAACTGTATGATTCGATTTGATTCGATCCAAATTACCGATTTAAACGAATTTCTGAACGGCCCTAATAAAAAGTGAAAATGTAGCCAGCCATTCATGCGCGCGTGCAATAATATTTTGAAAAATATTTGGGAAGTTAAAAATAAAAAATAAAAAGTTTGACCACCGTGCATTCATGCATATAACACTTTTAATTAATTATTAATTGATTATTAGCGTGATTGTTTGTAATACAGACAAATCCACCACCACCCCCTACTGGTACGGCCTATACACGATTGGTCCATGACAATCATTCTCCCAAACATCACCATTCTTAGCCTCCGTTTGAGAAGTGAGCTGACTTTTTAATTTTTTAGCTTTTTTAGTTATATAAGCCTGGGCTCAAAAGCTTAGTTTAGGAATGACTCTTGACTTTTTGACTTTTTTGACTTTTTTTGTGAGAGAAAAGTATAATAATTATGTGATTGGATGTGATGTTTTATCTGTTGTGGCTCATGAGCCTATTTTGTCTTTTGTGGCTCATGAGCCCAATGAGCCCTTGCCAAACAGAGGCTTAAAACCTCAAGATTGGTTTGGTTTATTTTTAAAATCATAATTTGAGTTTTGATTTGTCTTTTAAATTTTTAATTTTTAAAATAAGTTTTTAAAATAAAAATTTATTTAGCTATAAGTTTTTTTTAAAAAAATTGAGTTGTATTTTTAAGTTTATTTTTCCTAGATATTTGAAAATTTTCTTAATTTTATTTTTTAGGATAAAGATATTTTATTGTAAATATTTATT
The DNA here is from genome assembly GCA_025200525.1 of Camellia lanceoleosa. Classification (NCBI taxonomy): domain Eukaryota; kingdom Viridiplantae; phylum Streptophyta; class Magnoliopsida; order Ericales; family Theaceae; genus Camellia; species Camellia lanceoleosa. The sequence goes on from CM045760.1 coordinate 204,493,563, forward strand.
TTTTTGTATGTGTTGTATTTACTATATTTGTGTGTTGTATTTATTTTAAATATTTTTTATTTTTTGCATATTTAATTTTTTAATTTTCTTTAAATTTTCAAAATTTTTGGATCGCCTATATATATATATATATCTAAATAATAAAAAATTATTTAGTCAATATTTAAAAAAATAACAAAATACTTTTTTGAAAAAATAAAAAAATAAATTTTTCAAAAAAATAAAAATAAAAATAATTTTTAAATAACAAAATATTAATTTTTTTTAAAAAAAATTTTGTTTTAAAAATTTTATTTTTAAAAAAAATTGAATTAAATGTTTGATTATGAGTTTTGAAAATAGTTTTAAATTTTTTTAATTGAAATTATGATTTCAAATTTAAACCAAATGTTACCAAGCTTTTTTTTAAGAAATAAATGATAGAAAGTATGATTTTTCTGAATCACTTTGCTTGTTTTTTATTTTCTAAAAACACTTTCAGAAAATTTTACTCTCTTATTTTCTCTTTTTTTTTGTTTACTGAATTTTTTTAATATTTTAAGCAATTTTTTAGAATTTTTAGGCACACCTAGCATAAATACACATAAAGTATAATTTTTGTGAAAAAAATCTTTTAAAAATTTACCAAATACCAAATATATAAAATAAAAAATACAAGAATTCTGTATATTTTTTGTATTTTTATATATTTATTAATTTTTTTACAAATTTTTTACTTTTAGATATATCTAAATAAGGTGTATCTAAAAAATTTTTTAAAAAAAATTAAAATTTAAAAAATATTCACCAAAAACAAAAACAAAAAAAAAATTAAAATTAAAAAACTTAATTTTTAAAAAATTTATTTCAAAAAACTCAAATCAAACAGACGTTAATTTTTTGTTTTTGTTTTTGATTTTGATGTATACATGATTAACATGAGTCAAGTTTGTCTATGGGCTGGCCTATGGATTTGACTTACAAGCCCAACTTAATTCAATTTTAAGCTCACCTTTGACAATTTAATATTTTAGTTTAAAAATTAAAAAATTAATAAAAAAAATTAAATATTAGTTTAAAAATTAAAAAATTAATAAAAAAAATTAAAAAATCAATAATTTATATTAAAAAATTTATTTTCTTTCTAAGTTTTTTATAAAAAATTAAAAAATTATTTTAAATATATTAATTTTTTTAACTCATAAATTAATTAAAAAAATTTAAAATTATTAAAATAACATATTCCGAAAACGATGCTTAAATATCAACTCACACTTGGTGTTTAAAAAAAAAAAAAAAAAAAACCTCACACTCCTGAAACGGACAACAGACATGGATGGATATAAGAGAGGGTGGATAAGAGCGATGGCATTTTCAAAATATTTAAAACTATTAAATATTATATTAAAATAATTTAAAATTATAAGGATTTGGATCTCGAAACATACTTTTACACTCCTCCAATAATAATCTTGAATTTGTCTTTTGACAGTAAACCAAGGGTCATGTCGACCCCTACCTCAATCAAGTAGTTCAATGGCTTCCCAACTCACAGGTTGGAGCAGCATGATTTTGAAAATCGAATCGAATCGGTCGATTCAACTCCAATCGATCAGGATTCTAATTTGAATATATTTTTAAATCATTTTAATTTAAAAATTGATCTATTTAAAGAAAATTGAAAAAATAGGCGATTGAGCTACTAAACTAGACACCCAAGGATGGGTCAAGCAAACTAACCAGGTTGAAAAAACTAAAAATTTTGAACTCTTTTTTACACTTTATAACCATTTTTTAATATTTTTTTTTCTTTTCTCTGTCTTTCTTATTGTATATACAAGAAAATTTTAATTAAACTTTTTTTTAAGGGTCTTTTCTTGTGAGTAATTTCATTAAAAATTTAAAATTATTGTGAAAGTTTCTACCTATTTATAAGAAGGAAAATGCCTGGTAGCTCGAAGCTACCAGGCTCGAAATGGCTCGAAAATGGAAAGAGGAAGGGAGGGAGAGAAGAGAAGGGAGGGAGGAGCTCGTCCGTCGCAGCAGTGAGGAGGAGCTTGATGGCCGATCGTCAGGGTCTCGCCTCGCCAGCCGTCCCTCGCCTCATCCAGATCGCCTCCGCCTCCGCCTCCGCCGCCTCCGCCTCCGCCTCCGCCGCCTCCGCCTCCTCCTCCCCTGTTATTAGGGCCCCCTCCCCTCCCCCTCCCCCTCCCCCTCCCCCTCCACCATCTTCTTCGTTCTGCAACACAGACGAAAAAAAAAATAAAACTCGACACCAAAACGACGTCGTTTTGGTGTCGAGCCGTGATTCGAGCCCCGCGATTCGAGCTACGTAGCATGATCGTTATAAGAAAAACTTCTTTTAAAAAAAACTCAAAAAATTTATGTGTGATTCAGGATGTTTTGAAAAGTTGGTAAAAAATTGACTTTTTGACTTTTTTAGCTTATTTTGTCTTTTTATTGAAGAGAGATTAGAAATTTTGATATCCCTTCAAAAATTTTGCTTTTCTTTTAATCAAATTATTTGAATTAAAATCACATAGAAGAAATATTAAATATTTGATTTCCTCTTCCAAAATTAAAATTTTAAAATATATTACTATATTTTTTAGTAAAAAAACATATTAGGAGAAATATTTAAAATTATTTAATATTTTTAATGTCTTTAATTTATAATTTTATTACTTATATTTTTATTTGAATATAATTTTAATATATTTATGATGTCACAGTTTGATTGTAATTCAATTCGACGGTTGAACTGGTAACCCGTTTATATGATTATTTTTTTGATTCGCTCACCAATTCGATTTTTAAATCATTGAGTTGGGCAACTTAATGGCTACGTTGACCATGTACGGATGTTTTGGGGAAATGGTTAAAAATTGATTTTTGATTTTTAATTAAGCCTTTTGATTTTTTCATAAAGTAATTTGAGAAGTTGATAAAAAGTTATTTTTTGATTTTTTTACTTAATATTTGTTTATGTTATCATATCATAATCACATGACCAAAATATCTTATCTAATTTAGAAACTTTATATTTTGACCCAAGTGACTCATTTTGATCCATAGAGGATATAGTTATAATTTCACAAGTAATTTTCAACTACTTTTTAAATAATTTTGATGCTAAAAAAATAATTTTTTTACTTTTTACTCAAATTACAGAAAGCAACTTTTAATTTTGTTCCCAAATGACGCCGTAGTCACGCATAAGCTCATTCAACCATCGTCCTGCATCCTCTACTCAACTAGCCCAAAAGCAGGATCGAGAATTCTAAAGTGACGCGGCCGGAAAAGGACTCAGCAGATGGTCCCTCACCTATCCTCTAGCCATTATTCCTAGGAATTGTGCATGAAGCTGAGCCCCACATTATACTCTCATTAGCAAGAAAACAGATTTGGACCTCTAATTATGGAATTCGAGACAGCTCCAATAATGTGTAGATTCTATAATGATGTTTGTGTCTTATATTTTTTTTAATTGTCAAATTATTAAAGTGTTAGAAAAAATAATATCAAATTATAAAGAAAATATAATTTAAAAATATGTAAATGATTTTTGGGCAAAATCAAAACGGAAATAAATTGACAAAACAACATTACAAAATTTATAATACATAAATAAATAAAACTTGATCGAGTCAAGTGTGTGATACTATTTCTTTAAGACAGATTCGTCCTCCCACTAATGCTTAGAATTTAAAAAACGTCTATCTCCCAAGATACAACGATCAATGTCTTGCGCTAGCAGCACTACTATTGCAAGCCTAGCGAATTTCGCTGTGCACGTATTCTCTTTATAGGAAACTTAGACTCAAGAAATATGAAGAATAAATGCAAAGTGAAAAAGAAATGACCATTCTTTATACACTATACAAATTAAAGTGGGGGAGATGGAATTTATAGATTTTTATGTGACTCTTCGGAAAGATTGTGACCCTTTAAAAGGACACACTCTTCCAATTCAAGAGACACAACTATCGGAGTAAATTTTAATTCAAATTTTCAGACAATCCCCCACATAAATGAAATTTACGGAAAGGAAATGCAACAACATGCAAACAAAGAGAGAATACATTAAGGAAATAATCTGCATCGGGATACGTAACTTTTGGTATTGAATCTTTTCTAGTGAAAACTTATCGGACTTACTAGTTAATCAGTGGATGTGATGAGTTGAACTATTCAGCCGTTTGTGTAAGTCAAGACAATAGAATTCACACAGAATATCTCTAAACACAGCTTAGTTCTCATGGTTGTGTCTGTTTTGGTCTTAGGCAAGTCCTGGTGTTTCATGAGTGCTTTAGAGAATTTAACCTTATCAATTCTCATAGAAGTGGCCCCTTCACACTCATATAGGTGATCCTTATTTCGAGTCTCTTAAATACTTCTCTTGAAAGATACCCCTCTAGGTTTTTCAAGATATAAGTGATCATTAAAAACATAACTTACCCTAAATCCCTTACATACAGCACATGTTGCAGACATCACTCTCATCATAGGAATGGATAGGAAATAGACTTCTTTAGTGATTTCTAGCGAGCTACACATAATTTAGTTGTCCCTTTGAACTTAGTTCTTGGGATCTCCAATCATCTAAGTAGGGTTACCATTATGATGACTCTGGTGTAATAAACTTTAATCACATTCCCCTCGATGAATTTTCCCTCATTTGCTCTCTGATCAAACTTGTTTAGTGGCAACTATTTTTCGTTTGACCTTCTCAATTATATATCATTGAGTAGTTAGTGGATCCATTATATTGGCCCTATTTGTTAGAGATTATTTTCAACTTTCAGCTTAATTTAAGCTGTTTTGATATGTTTGGTTTAGCTTATGCTTATAGCTTATAGCTTTGTGGAAGTCAGAAATCAGCTTATTCTTTGAGTGGGGCAGGAGATGCTTTGAGAATAAGCTGGAAATCAGCTTAAGCTGAAAGTTATAAGCTATAAGCTGTTTGGACATAAGCTATAAGCAGTTTCCCACAGCTCTACCAAACAGGGCCATTATCTTTAGACAATATTCACAACTGAAAGAAAATGTCATATGGTATTAAATCTTTGATTACATCGAGACTTACCGTTACTCTATGTCACTCCCATTTTTAAAATAATAAACATAGAGTTGTTTCTTAAGAGTTAATGAAACCATTTTTGCTTCTACTCTAACTTTGTCCTAAAGAATTGAGATTCTTTGTGAACCTATTATCGGAACTATTACGTTGGTAAAATCCTCCAAGCACCCCCACATTTTAAGTATTCTAAGAAAAATTAATTTTCTTGTTAAGATATTATCACACGAAAATATCAATACACCCTCAGAATTTTGATATAAATTAGAATATACCATCCATCACTTATGGACTATGGTGTGCTTTGGATAATCAATTTCTGAAGAGAAATTATGAATTCCAGAATAATTATGATTACTACAAGTCACAATTAATGCTTTGACAAAATTATATCCTCATAAAGATTTTGTCTAATAATCAAACAACTCAAAATCTCATTTAATTGTATAATTCTTTAAAATGCATTCAAGGAAAAATACTTGTACAATACATTTTAAGAAAAAGTACTTGTACATCCAAATTAAGATTTAAACTCTTAAATTTGAATACTACTTGTTCGAGTTTCTATGAATAACATGTCATAAATCATAATTAGTAGACAATTCTACTTCTCTCCCCCACATTTGTGATAATACATAAATTAACACAAATAACATGACTCATTTACAAACAAGTGTTACTATCACAAAAATATGTGTGACAAAAGTAAATTGAATTATCTCTTCTAATTCAAGAGATGAACTCCCACATTAATATTATAATTCATGGTTAAACAAATTTTACTACACAAGTAAAATAATGATTGATGACAATTTATGTCACAAAATTTAAAGTTACTTTAAAATAACTTTCAATTGATTATTAACAAAATAATAATCAACACAAAAGATGTATCAATCTACTTCCAATTAAATGGAACGACACCACTATTTAAATCATCATGTTTGTTCACGATTGTTAATACTACTATCATAATCAAACAAAAAGGTTATTTACATATGAAATATACTTTCTAAATAATACCCCACAAGAGATCCATTAATAGTTACATGGATGTCAGAAAACTCATTCTAAATTAATTAATATACCATGTAAATGACATTAGTACCACAAAGATTTATAAACCTTAATTATCAACTCTATACCACATGTAGGCATGGCATTACAAGAAAAGTGGGTATATGAGACGAGACTAATTGCGACGGCACACTTGCTGTCTCAAAAAGTCACGTTTTATGACAGAAAATGCCGCTCTCAAAAAATGAAATATTCTTGACGGCACAATTTGTCGCCTCAAAAAATGAGAGCATTTGCGACGGTATTTTCTGCCGTCACAAATACTCTGCTTTTTTGAGACGGCAAAGTGACTTCGTCGTTTTTTTAGTTTTTAGTGAATATTTTAAAAATTTTAAATATTTTTTTTAGATGCACCTTACTTAGATGTATCTAAAAAAAAATTATGAAAAAATATTTTTAAAAATTAATAAATACATAAAAATATAAAAAAATGTATTGAATTATTGTATTTTTGGTATTTAGTGAATTTTTAAAAGATTTTTTTTACAATTTTTTTAATTTTTAGACACACCCAACATAAATACACCTAAAAATTAAAAAAAATACTTAAAATATTAAAAAAATTCAGTAAAAACAATATAGCACGGAAAACAAGAAAGTATAATTTTCTCAAAAGAGTTTTTGGAAAACTCTAACCTTGCATAGTAATTGTGGTTTTGAGACAGTTTCATATATTTACAGTCACAAAATGGTTTGAATAAATTCTAGTACTTTTTTCTGTCGCAAATTTTTTTTTTAAAAAAAATGTCATCTTACTCTTTTGATATAACATTTCTCTTTTCATTCATTTTTTCATCTTCATGTCTCTCTGTCTCTATCTCTCTCTCTCTTCTTTATCTCTTTCACTCATCACTTTTCTTTCTCTGTCTGTCTGTTTCTCTTTCTCATTTTCTCTCTATGTCTCTCGCCTATCTCTCTCATCTGTTTTCTCTCTCTGTCTCTCTCGTTCATCTCTCTTCTCTCTATCTCTCTCATTTCTTTCTATCTCTCTCGCCCATTTCGCTTTTTGTCTATCTCTCGCTCATCTCTTGTTTCTCTCTCTTTTTCTATCTTTCCCACTATCTCTCTCTCTTTCTCTTTTTCTGTCTATCTCTCTCTCCCTGTCTCTTTCTCACTCATCACTCTTCTCTCTCTCTCTACTTGTCTATTTGTCTATTTCCCCCTCACTATGTTCGTCTTGCTCACTCTCTTACTCTCATCTTCTCTATTTATCGAGCTCCTTCTCGATTTATCGATCCACTATAAACGACGTCGTCTTACTCTTTTGAACATTTCTCTTTTCACCCATTTTTTCATTTTTCTATCTCTCTATCTCTGTCTCTCTTCTCTTTCCCTCTCTTACTCATCACTCTTCTCTGTCTGTCTGTCTCTCTCTCTTTCTCTATGTGTCTCTATCTCTCTTCTCTGTCTCTCTCTCACTCATCACTCTTCTCTGTCTGTCCGTCTCTTTCTTTCTCTCTGTGTCTCTGTCTCTCTTCTCTTTCTATCTCCCACTCATCACTCTTTTCTATCTGTCTGTCTGTCTCTCTTTTTCTCTGTGTCTCTAGTCCATCTCTCTTCTCTCTATCTCTTTCATCTATCTTCTCTCTCTGTCTCTCTTCTCTATCTCTTCTTTTTTTCTCTCTCGCTTTCTCGCTCATCTCTTTCTGTCACTCTCTTGTTTATCTCTTTTCTCTCCTTTTTTTTCTCTCTTTCTGTCACTCTCTTGTTTATCTCTTTTCGCTCTTTTTTTTTTCTCTCTCTCTGTCTCTCTCTTTGTCTATATATTTTCACCCATTTTTTTCATCTTTTTCTCTCTATTTTCTTTCTCACTCTCATTCATCACTCTTCTCTCTCTGTCTGTCTATTTGTCTCTTTCTCTCTGTGTCTCTCATTCATCTATCTCTTTTCTCTCTCTTTGTGCTTCTCACTATTCATCTCCTCTACCACCTTCACCACTACTGTAAACGCCATTTCACTACCACCACTACTACCACGGTCACTATTTCACCTCTACGACTACCATCACTACTACCATCGCCACTATTCCACTACCACCACTACCACTATTGCCACTACTACTACTACCATTACCTCTCTTTCACCCCTGCTACTCCATCTACTTTACTACTACCACAACTTCACCATTAATCTCTTTCGTCACCACCACCACCACCATCATCTCTTATTCACCACCTTCACCACTACTGTCGGTTCCTTTTCTCTACCACAAAATATTACCTCTCTTCTCTCTCTCACTCATCACTCTTCTCTGTTTGTCAGTCTTTGTCTTTGTCTCTTTCTCTTTCTCTTTCTCTCTTTGTCTCTCGCTCATCTCTCTTCTCTCTATCTCTCTTGCTCATTTATCTTCTCTCTATCTCTCTCTCCGTCTCTCTCGCTCATCTTTCTCCTCTCTTCGCTCTCTCTCTTTTTCTATGTCTTTCTCTCGATCATCTCTTTTTTTCTCTCTTTCTCTCTCTCTCATCTATCGCTCATCTCTTGTTTCTCTCTATTTTTCTATATGTCTCTCTCTCTATCTGTTTCTCTCTCTGTCTCCTTGTCTCTCTTTATATCTCTTTCTCTCTTTGTCTCTCTCTCACTTATCACTCTTCTCTCTCTCTCTTTCTCTCTCTGTGTTTGTTTGTCTGTCTCTTGCTCTTCTCTCTCTCTCTTTCCCTCTATGTGTCTGTCTGTCTACTTGTCTCTCTCTCCCATTATGTTCACCTTGCTCACTCTCTCCCTCATCTCTTCTCTATTTACCGAGCTCTCCACTACAAGAAAATGCACTTTTAGCGACCACTTTGTCTTTCTCTCTCTCTCTCTCGCTCATCACTTTGTCTCTGTCTGTCTCTCTCTATCTCTCTTCTCTATCTGTCTCTCACCACCCATCTTCTCTACCACATTCACCACTACTGCAAATGCCATTCCATTATTACCAATACTACCACTGCAAATGCCACATTGACCACAAAAAATTAATTTTATTTTAATAGAAAATATTATCCCTACTTCTACCAAATAAAAAAATAATAAAAAATTTTTATTCATTAAAATAAATATGAAACAAATAAATTTGCAACCTTACTAAATGAAAAAATAAAAATAAAAGTTCATTAACTATAAAAAAATTATTTTAATAAAAAATAAATTTTTTTAGCAATGACATCCTCTGTTGCAAAAAAAAAAAAAAAAGTCATTTTATTATTTAAATATTTATTTGTAATGAAAATAAAAATTAAAAAAAATCCAAAAAAAATTCCATTCTCCTCCCCTCTTTTCATTCCCCCCTCCTCTTTTCATTCCGTTCTTCCCAAAAACCCGAATCCTAACTGCTTTCTTGTTTTCCATTCCCGCTCCCCCGCTCCTGCTCCCCCCCAAAATCCAAAATCCCCAATCGGGTTCTCCCCACCGCCCCCCCAAAACCCCAACCTCTTCAACCAAAATCCCCCCCGAAAAACCCAAAATCCCCAATCTCTCCTTCCGTTTATCTCTTTACCCATTTGTCTCTCTAGGTTTTAGGGTTTTGAGTGTGAGAGAGATGGGGCAACAGTCTTTGATTTACAGCTTCGTGGCTAAAGGAACAGTGGTTCTCGCTGAATTCATTGGAAATTTCACGAGCATCGCTTCTCAGTGTCTCCAGAAACTCCCTTCAATCGAATTTATTGCTGTTTTTCGAGCCCTCGTGATTCGTGACCGATATCATTTTCTGAAGGTACGCAGATTTTTTTCTTTTTCTTCTTAGCGATTGTGAATTTCGATTCCGATCCCGCGATTTCTAGGGTTTCTGATCGTAATGCAGGTTTTGTAGCGCTTCAATTTGCAATTGAATCGCTCAGAATTGAGACTTCTTGTATCACTATTTGCGCGAAATCGAGAGACCGAGTTATGTCGGGCCCGTTGGATCGGTTTGCGAGGCCTTGTGAGTTGTTTTTCTTTTCTGAATCTGAACATTTTTTTTTTTTTTTGATGTTATTGAGCTGTTTCTGTAGTCGATCTGGTAAGATCGTATTGAGTTAGGGTTTTGTTTTTAATATCATATTTTATGTCCTTGTATGCATGTTCAATTGACTCTTTTATATGATGAGAATCTATGGAAAAAATTTCAATTGCTTCTGTTTGGTTTGACGGGGAAAAAAAATCCTAAATTTTCTTGAGGATACTTGTTAGTCTATAAATCGACAAAACAACTTTATTTGCAATGAAATTTTCCATTTTTTTATTTTTTTTTTTTTTTTTGGGGGGGGGGGGGGGAGGGGGGTTGGGAGGGTTTCTAGCACAATCCAACTCTAACCCACATAAATAGGTTAGTCTCTCTTAATCAATTCATATACATCATTGTATTTGTTTTCAATTCTCTCAAATTTTCTTTCTTTGCTGTTTCCATTAGTTTGGAGGGATTGAATTAGTTTTTGGTTTCAATCTGAGGACTTGATGCTGCAAATGATATCATCTACGCCAAGTGTTTGTGTTTTTGCTTCTGTTTCTGTAATATGGTGTTTGTTGCTTTCATAGTTTTGCTCGAGTTCAAATCGTAGAATCATATCAATTTATTGCTTGTCATTCTAAGAATTAGTATATGATTTGTTGTTCAAGCTCTTCGGTGATCGAGTTTGTGTCTCGTTTGGTGGCTTGGGGTGTTGTTTTAATGATATAACTTGTTATATTTTTAAATACAATCATGCAACTTTAATTCTCCGAATTTCTTAGCATATCATTTTTTGCCTTTCTTGACATCATTAGGGATGGATGCATCACTTATCTATTACAGAAAAAGTATTTAGAACCATAATTGTTTTCGAGAACCCAAAATAATTCATATACTGTCCCACAGTGGAGGCCTCATCGTGCATATGTGTGTCATGTAATCATATATCAGCGAATAAGCATTCTCCCTCACATTCTTGTCAGAATAACTTTTTTTCTTCTCTTCTTTTTTCATTTTTAAATTTTAAAATTTTGACAAACAGACTGCCTAATACTATATATCAAATGATAGTAGTAAGAGATGTAATTAGAAGGCTGTGATTGGTGGGCTTTGCCTAGAGTTCTGTTATTTTGTCAAGTTCTGTTTCTCTGAGACATCTTCTGTCATTGTGGGTTGATGCAATTTTGCATAATTTCTATTACATCATTTGTATGATGCTTCAGCTAAATTATTATGTTTGCCTTTTTATCAGTGAATTAAGGTATGAACTCTTCATCAACTCAATTTGCCACTTCAGGAATGATGGGTTTATATGAGAGACAATTTTTTTAGAAGTGGACGCACCAATAAATTTTGTAAAATCTAGTCAATTCCTGTATATTTTTGTGTTCATTCATGTATTTGGTTTCTAGATTCGTAGTAAAACTCTTTCTGGATAAACCATAAACCTAGAAAAAGTGTCCACAAAAATAAAATATAAGATGTAGATTAATGAATCTTTGGTCTACATATTTTATTTTCTACAAGTAAAAAAATGTCTAGCATTACTCTACATTTTTACACCCACCAACCACTTCATGGTTTTTTATTATAATTCCCCACTCCTAAGGTTTGGAAACCTAATCAAGTAACCATCACAATCTTATAACAAATTATTGGTTAATTTACAGGTAATGAAACTCAAGGAACAGCTTTCTGAGGCAGAGAAGGAGATACATAGGCTACTGGAGAGATGCGATGGTGTTTCAAGCAACAGCCCGGCTTCATTGTTCTCCATGGAAGCCATGGATCCACCTCCTTTTCTAGGGGAGTTTGGGATGGAATGGTTTGGAAATATTTTTTATGTGCCAGAAAACAATTACAATCATGGCATGGATTGGGTTAATCTTATATGTTATGTAATTAAAGCAATTCTAGTATTAATGTAGCTAGTGACCATCTTATGTACATCTTTTTTTCTTCCTTTTTTTTTTTTTTTGCCCTTGGCTTTGTTTTTATATTGTGGTGTTTCAGTGGTAATTTACATTTGATTAGAAGATGGAATTGTTAATGTTAGAATATAACTTGCTTTTTAATTATGGATGAATTTTTATTTATATATTGGACTTTTTATATTATTATATAATTATTGATTTTTTTTATAGTTATTTTTCATTTAATACAGGTCATTTTCATATTTTTAATAATTTTATTACAGGTTTTTTTTTTTTTGTTTTTTTTAAAATTTTTTTTGAGACGGCAGAACACCCCGTCTCAAAAAGAAAATTGAAACAGGCTTTTTGCGACGGCACCTATACTATCACAAAAGGTAGGGAATATAATTGAAAAATAAGGCCTTTAGCGACGGTATCACAGCCGTTGACAATAGTCATTAGCGACAACTCAAGTTGCTGTCTTAAATACACTTTTAGCGACGGTATTTTTGCCGTCGCAAAAAACCCTTTTAGCGACGGCAATACTGTGCCGTCGCAAAAAACTCAGATTTTCATCCATTATTGGCGACAGAAATTTGCCGTCGCAAAAGCAAAGGCGACGGCACTTGCCGTTGCTAAAACCCTTTTGCAACCCCTTTTGTTGCGACCCCCACTTGCCGTCGCAAAAACCTTTTGCGACGGCATTTGGGGTACAGCACATGTTGCAGACATCACTCTCATCATAGGAATGGATAGGAAATAGACTCCTTTAGTGATTTCTAGCAAGCTACACATAATTTAGTTGTCCCTTTGAACTTAGTTCTTGGGATCTCTAATCATCTAAGTAGGGTTACCATTATGATGACTCTGGTGTAATAAACTTTAATCACATTCCCCTCGATAAATTTTCCCTCATTTGCTCTCTGATCAAACTTGTTGTTTAGTGGCAACTATTTTTCGTTTGACCTTCTCAATTATATATCATTGAGTAGTTAGTGGATCCATTATATTACCTTTAGACAATATTCACAACTAAAAGAAAATGTCATATGGTATTAAATCTTTGATTACATCGAGACTTACCGTTACTCTATGTCACTTCCATTTTTAAAATAATAAACATAGAGTTGTTCCTTAAGAGTTAATGAAACCATTTTTGCTTCTACTCTAACTTTGTCCTAAAGAATTGAGATTCTTTGTGAACCTATTATCGGAACTATTACGTTGGTAAAATCCTCCAAGCACCTCCACATTTTAAGTATTCTAAGAAAAATTAATTTTCTTGTTAAGATATTATCACACGAAAATATCAATACACCCCCAGAATTTTGATATAAATTAGAATATACCATCCATCACTTATGGACTATGGTGTGCTTTGGATAATCAATTTCTGAAGAGAAATTATGAATTCCAGAATAATTATGATTACTACAAGTCACAATTAATGCTTTGACAAAATTATATCCTCATAAAGATTTTGCCTAATAATCAAATAATTCAAAAATCTCATTTAATTGTATAATTCTTTAAAATGCATTCAAGGAAAAATACCTGTACAATGCATTTTAAGAAAAAGTACTTGTACATCCAAATTAAGATTTAAACTCTTAAATTTGAATACTACTTGTTTAAGTTTCTATGAATAACATGTTGTGTGAGGAACAAAGATTCAGGCAAGCCCGCACTCCTTTCTTCCAAGCTCCAGCCCGTCCGATCGACCTGCGTACACAACGGCGGTGAGCTACCCGGCGGTGTGTGGCTGGAAAACCCCTCCGACGGTCAAGTTAGAACACACACAATAATAGAGAGAGAGAGAGAGAGAGAGAGAGAGAGAGAAGACTAAGTTGTGTTTAGTGTATCTCACAAAATGTTCATCCATCTCAGCATAGGGGGCGCAGACTCGCTTATATACCTTCTGCGCCCCAAATCCACTCCCATTAGTCTCTCAACACGTGGTGCAGCTATCCCATCTGTCAGCACAAATCTTGCTGAACACCACCTAACCACACCGCCACTCTCTTTCGGGAGCTCGGCAAATGGCTGCATCTTCTCATTATCAACGGCCGCGGTTGCGGTACCGCCGAGTGTTCCGCTCGCCGTGCTCAATGAGGATCGAGCTCAGCTGCATCCCGGCATAGCCGAGCTCGGGACAGCTCATGCTGGTTTGCCGTCAGCCTTCCTTCCGGGCTAACTCATGAACTGTGGAACAACCACGCCTTTCCTAGCGTCGGTCATCTCACTTGACCAGTCTCTACACCATAAAGCCAAGTGGCTCGGTCCAACTACGCTTTGCCTTAACCAAGCAAATCCTTTCTGACAGGGTCGCGCGACCTCGGCCCAATCTTGTTCGGCCCAAATTTGTCCGGCCATTACCTCGGCCCAATCCAAATCATAAATCTCCCTCTCACATGTCATAAATCATAATTAGTACACAATTATACTTCTCTCCCCCACATTTGTGATAATACATAAATTAATACAAATAACATGACTCATTTACAAACAAGTGTTACTATCACAAAAATATGTGTGACAAAGGTAAATTGAATTATCTCTTCTAATTCAAGAGATAAACTCCCACATTAATATTATAATTCATGATTAAATAAATTCTACTACACAAGTAAAATAATGATTGATGACAATTTATGTCACAAAATTTAAAGTTACTTTAAAATAACTTTCAATTGATTATTAACAAAATAATAATCAACACAAAAGATGTATCAATCTACTTCCAATTAAATGGAACGACACCACTATTTAAATCATCATGTTTGTTCACGATTGTTAATACTACTATCATAATTAAACAAAAATGTTATTTACATATGAAATATACTTTTCTAAATAATACCCCACAAGAGATCCATTAATAGTTACATGGATGTCATAAAACTCATTCTAAATTAATTAATATACCATGTAAATGACATTAGTACCACAAAGATTTGTAAACCTTAATTATCAACTCTATAACATATGTAGGCATGGACACAAATAAATTAAAATTTATAGCACTGAAAACCAGTCAGAATTGTTAAAAACAGCACTGAAAACCAGTCAGAATTGTTAAAAACAGTTTCTAAAAAATATTCTAGAATTGAATATTAAAAACAAATTTAAACAAAAAAAATTAGAACTAGAAATACAGGAAAATAGTTTAAATTTCCGAATTGAAAAAAAAAAATAAACTGTTCAAAACCAATTTAACAATTTCAAGAATAAGAAAATAAAATAAAACAAAATAAAAACTATTTGAAAAAAACTATTTCCACCGTTAAAAAAAAAAAAAAAAAAGTTTGAAATCGTTTTTAACATCTTTGATTGAGGAGGGGATCAACACGACTTTTTAGGAAAACGGTAAGGGAGACGGGGGTGCATAGGTCTACCACATTAACCTGTGCAAAATTCATAGGTCCATGGAAGTAAATTTCAAACAATTATCTACCCATAGAAAAAATAAAAATTAAAAAAAATAAAATAAAATAAAAATAAAACGCCATTTGTTTTCCAAAAATGAAGTCGGAAAAGCAAAACACAATTAAATAGGGCCATACATAATAACACTTTTTCTTGTTTTATTTTGAACAAACATAACAGAATTAAATGATAAAATTAGAACTTCTTAATTCGTTATTTTTCCCTCAATTTTCTCTGCAACAAAAAGGGAACAACAATTAATGGAAAATCAATTATACATATCGAGCGAGAGAGAGACTTACTTGGAGATTGTTTTCTCTCTGATTTTCGTTATTTGCTCCTCTCTCTACACATTGATCGTACATAAAAGTATACCGTAATCCCGCAGTAAAATTCTAAGTTGCACCTATCCATTGCCAAATAAACAATGCACAAAAAGTAAGTGATTTGAACAAATCATTTTTTTTAATACCATATATTCGAATGATGACTAACATCACAAAAACAAAAATTTATCACGGAAAGTTCTATTCATGCTGCAAGTTTCTAGTTATACAATAATAAATAATTATATTTTCTCAAAAATTATAAACAGGATCGAATCTATCTTAAGATTGTTAGAAAAAATAATACCAAATTATAAGAAAAATATAATTTAAAAATATATAAATGATTTTTGGGCAAAACCAAAACTGAAATAAATTGACAAAACAATATAACAAAACTTACAGTACATAAATAGATAAAATCTGATCGAGTCGAATGTGTGACACTCTTTCCTTAAGACAGATTCGTCCTTCTACCGGTGCTTAGGATTTAATTGACGTCTATCTTCCAGGATACAACGATTAATGTCTTGCACTAGCAGCACTACTATTACAAGCCTAGCGAACTTCGTTATGCATGTACTCTCTTTATAGGAAACTTAGACTCAAGAAATATGAAGAATAAATACAAAGTAAAGAAGAAATGACCATTCTCTATAAACTATACAAATTGAAGTGAGGAAGATGGAATTTATAGACTTCTATGTGACTCTTCGAAAAGGTTGTGACCCTTCAAAATGACACACATTTTCAACTCAAGAGACACAACTATTGAAATAAATTTTAATTTAAATTTTCTAACATAAAACTCTAAAATTAGAGGGATGTATCTTTATTTTATTAGTAAAAGCCTAACATGATTATTCCCCTTACATGATTGAGATTTTCTAGAAACTATATTGTTTTATATAACAAGGAGGGAGACTGATTTAGTTATTTTTTTTATTTTTTTAAAAAAAAGTAAGTATAAGAAAATAGAAAAATAATGTGATAATTTATAATAAATAAGTCAACAAACAACTTGTTTAAGTGATTGTCAAACTATCTCTTAATTTAAAATTTTCAGTGTCATACTCTACTCACTTATTCTAATAAATTTTGAAAAATTCTATTATATACACCCTTTATTTTATGCACTTTTAATTATGTTATTTTTTATTTAATTATGACTAATTTTTTTTAGTTATAATAATATTTTAGTTATAACTCATGAAATCTTCAGTTATAACTCATGCGTTGTTTGGTTATAAATTATTATTTTTTAATTATAACTTAGAAAGTATAAATTTATGATTTTTTTTTTAATTATAAAGTGCATAAAGGTGTGTACCATAATCTTTCTCAATACATTTTTATACTTTATTTATTTATTTATCATTTTATACTATTGAAGTATTTGAAAAGATATAAATTATTTTTATTAATTAATTAAGTATTTTTAGAACAAGAATAAAATATTAATGAAAAGATATAAGTTATTTTTATTAATTAATTAAGTATTTTTAGAACAAGAATAAAATATTAATGAGAGGTTTCCCATTTGCAATTATTTTGGTTTTGTACTGGTTGGTATGAGATTCCCGCGAACAGAATCCAGTGGTCTGCAAGTGAAATGACAGATTACCCCTATCAATAGAGAAGTTATGGTTGGTCTTCATGGTATGATTGGTAAAAGAGGTAAAAAAATATAATTTTATGTTAAATGATTGAGAATAATAAAAAGATACAATAATTTGTGATTGTTGAAAAATACCAACACATAACGCTCCTAAGTCAACCAATAATTTTTCCTATCAATCTCATGCAACATGTTCATATAGATCTTTTAGAGAAGAATTAAAAAAAAATTATAAATTTATTTAGATCACATTAATTTTTATAATAAATAAAAAAATTAATTTATAAACTATATTCAAAGCAATTCATAGTGACATTTAAAAAAATTGCATTAAATGCGGCCAATGATAAAAAAAAAATAAATAAAAGCTTAATCACATGGGGTACTTACGTATAGGTCCTAATAAGTGAACTTATTGTCTAATAGATCCTATGAAAAAAATTGGTCATAAAAAAGTTACTAATTATAAATTTTAGCGACAATTTATAAAAATTATGACAAAAAAAAATCACTAATTGTCAATTTTTAGCGACATATATAAAAAATTGTCATAAAAAAATTATTTTTCACGACAATTTTATTAAGACTTATTTTCAATAGGACTTGATAAGAATTAAGTCTAACTATTAAAACCTATTAGTAGTTTATCCTAATCACATAAGATGACCTCTGGGAGTAAATTCTAAGGAGTCGAAACCCCAGGAGTCATTCCTAGGTAGTACTATATAGGCCCTGTTTGGTAGAGCTGTGGAAAAGTGCTGATAGCTTATGCCTAAACAGCTTATAACTTATAACTTTCAGCTTAAGCTGATTTCCAGCTTATTCTTAAAGCATCTCCTGCCCCACTCAGCTATAAGTTATAAGCTAAACCAAACATATCAAAATAGCTTAAATTAAGCTGAAAACTGAAATAAGCTATAATTAAGCTCTGCCAAACAGGCACATAGTAGGATCATTCAATCATATAGCGGTAAGTCGCAGACTTATACATAGACGGGAGTTCAAACCCACACTCCTAACATTGAGTATAATTTGCTTAAATCTTTAAGATTTGTCTCACTAACTCTATGTATTACAATTGACTCGCCTTAAAAAGAATGAAATTTAAAATCTCAAAATTTATGTCTCAAAATACTTCTCAATTATTAAACGCCAATGATCATCAAGAAGAGTTCAGTTTTCAGAGTTGAAAAGCGCAAATATTTAACAGTAATGTTTAGTGGCTCAAAAATTCACGACTTAAATAATTCAAATATATTAAAACCACACCATTCTAATACATTAAAACTATTTAAATTGTACAAATTTAGACTATTAAATGTCACTTACTTACCACGTCTGAAAGATTTATATTTCAATTATCACAGGAGGAGACTGGTGTCAGTGTCACCATTTGTTTCTTCGAGATTTATAAAGCCAAGGTAAGGTAAGGTAAGGTATGGTGACATCTTCATTCTTCGAGATTTATAAAGCCAAGGTAAGGTATGGTGACATCTTCAAACAAAGTGATGACCCGTCGGCTTTGGTCCGATTCACCATCGGATTGGATCGTGTTATTGGGTCTGTAAAGGTTCATTATAAGTCCCGTTTTAAAAAGTTAAATTATTTAATGTATAAAACTCTTCGAATACTATATGTCTGTAAAAAATCACGTTGATCGGATATCGATAGTTATGTGATCAAATTAATTTTTTATCAACTGTTAATTTAATCACCGTCTATTTTTTTTTTATACAAAGCTAATTTGATCACGTAGCTATTAATATCCGATCAACGTGATTTTTTGTAAATATATAATACTCGAAGAGTTTTACACATTAAACGATTTAAATTTTCAAAACGGGACCCATAATAGATCTTCACAAATCTAATAGTACGATCCAATTCGATGATAGACTGGACCAAAACCAGACCTTTTATTTATTTATTTTGGAGCTGACAATTTTCTCACGTTGGGTTCCATCCCATCTGCCCTGCTTTATAATTTGTGTGAGTTTTTTGCCCTAATAAGAAAGTGGGGTAGGTACAAAATTTACTCTGGATTAGCTTGAAAAATAAATATTCAGAATTTATTCAGAAAGTAGATTTAACGGTAGAAATTGAGGTGTCATTTGGCAAGTGGATTGATTTTTTGAATTTTGAATTTTCTTATTATTTTAGTTTAGGTTAAAAGGTTTGGTTTGGGAAGAGTTTTTTTATTTTTTAGCTTTTTTGACTCTTTTTTATGAGATAAGAGTGTAATGATTATGGATTGAATGTGATTTTTGTTTTTTGTAGCTAAAATAATCTATTTTGTCTTTTATAACTAAAATAGCCAAAAAAGTCCTAAATAGCTTTTCTCAAACGGAGCCTGAATTAGTATATAGTGAAGTCCATACATATAATAAATCTTAATCACATGTTGTAAATTTTAGATATATAATTCTAAGTTTACTAGTAGTAATCCGTGCTACGTACGGATTTTATAAATTAAAAAATATTATTATAATTATCTTCAAATAATTTAATATTTTGTCTTGTGATATATATAAAATTTATAATTTAACTTCTTAAATTATTAGTTTTAAAAAATTATATATATATATATATAAGTCTAAAGTGCAATTTTGATAATTTGTATTAAAAAACAAAAGTTAAATTTGATTAAATGAGTTATGACATACATTTTTTTATTATGAAAATATATAAATTTAAAAGTTATAATTAAGACAAATATACAATTTTATTATTAAATGCGAAGTGAATTGATATTTAACAATAATTAATATGATATTTCTATTATTAATCCAATAATATAAGTTACATTTCTTTTGATTTTAATTTCACAATAAAAAATACAATATGAATATAATACACACATGGATTTCTAGTTTTTAATAATAAGAGTATTTCAAAATATTTTCAAACTTTCATTATTTTCTTTTAATTTTTTCATCTAATTTGATTTTAAATTTGAATAAAATTTTTGATTTTATATGAATTACTTTAACTTTTGCATTAAATTTTTATCAAATTTTAAAAGAATTTCATTCTTATCCCATTTTTTTTTCTTTTCACCAATTTTGATGAAAAAAACAATAATTTTCAACATTTCATCTTTTTAAATTTTTATCAAATTATAATTTGATAAAAAAAAATATTAAGGGTTGAAGATTCTCTTAATTGGGATTATAGTGAAATAACATCTTGAAATTGTCAAAATTTGAGTATGTGATTGATTGAAATGTATAATTTAATTAATTCTCTTCTTATATTTGTTTAACAATTGACACTTATGATTATATTATTATAAGTCAAATTATGAAAAAAATTTGAGGTGTCAAACATTTTCCATTTGTAAATATTTTACTTATTAAAAAAATAAAAAAAACGTGTAACTTTTGGATATGTTTATCAGTTTTGTTTTATGGACATAAACAATTCATGTTTCAATTTAAAATTAAAAAGTTAAAAAAAAAAATAGATTGAGTTTTTTAGAGATAAAAGAAGCCATATAACTCTTCTATATACTATTTAATATGGACTATTTAATCACATAAAAAAATAAAAATTATATTTAGAGATTATTCTTATATATTATGCTATTATATACAATCATAGTTGTAACAAATTAATTATAATATATAAGAAAAGTTATATTAAGCTTTTAATTTCAATTAATTGAATTATAATTAACAAACTAACAAATAGCTGTAATTGTATAATGAGATAGAAAGAGGATAAAAATAAATAGAGCAATGATTCATCCCTCCTTTTCCCCCCATCCCCTTTGACCCCCTCTCTCTCATTGGTTACCTTTTCTTTTTCTTTTTCTTTTTTTTCCTGCTCCTCCAATCACCACCCGCCACGTGGCAAAGGGGGGTGAGGGGGTGACCCCCAAAAAGGGTCTCAAGCATTATTCAAATAAATAATACAGTGATATTTAAAAGTTTTAAATTTATCTAATGTTCTAGTAAAATATTAAATTCTCGATAAATTTTCACATTTTCTATATTAAAAAATGTCAATAAAAAATAAATAAAAATTTGATACTCATTTTTTTACTTCAATTTTATGATCTTCATTGAAGAAAAAAAGATCCGATTAAAATCCTTGGCACAGAACGGATATAGATACTTCGATTGCAACCATAATCACCAATAATTCTTCTCTACCATGCAAACATGTAAACAAACACACAAACCTTACTAAAACCGAAACCAAATCAAAACCAAAACCAAACAAACAATTATGACAACCCTTACCACTGTTTACTGATAAATACCACTAATTAGTGCTAATCTATGATTAAGCATGTTAAGTGACTGATTGACTGAAATTCTGACTGATTGATTGAAGTGTATTAGTTTAAACGCATTTCTATCTGTTTGACTGTTAATTGATCTGTTCGTGTTTTAGATTTGAACTGTAAATTGAAGGCCTTATCGGCGGCCGAATCTGAAATTGATTAGCGTTTCATGTTAATTAGAATTTATATGATTTTATGGTATGTTTAATTGAAATTTGATTTAGTATGATTAAATTGGATTAATTAATGTTGAATTACATTAGTTGGCTTATTTACCTTTTTGCCATTAGTGGGCCACTTTCATTAGCATCTTTGAGGCTCAATTTATACACTTAGCTTATCACCACTTCAGCCATTTTTTCTAGACCAAACCATTTGAGAGAGAAGAGTAAGAGAAAGAGCTTGATTCATCTAGAATTGGCTTGGAGAACTAGAAGAAATTGAAGAGCATTTGCATAATTGAACTCCTAGACTTGAAATTGAAGACCTAGGTAAGGAATCCATCTTCTTGATTGTGAATTTAAGTAATTTCTTGCATGGTTCATGGAGGAATAGGAGCTTAAGGTCAATAATTAAATTAAAGTGTTGAATTGAGTAGAAATTCATGCATGCATGTTTACGTTCTTGAATTTTGAGGTTATTTTTTATTGAATCCTCACATGCATGTCCATATTTGGGTTATAGTTCATAAATTCATCATGTTTTTGAAGGAATTGACTCATTTGAATAAGTATTTGAAGCTTTGATTTCAATTGAACACTTGCATGTCATATGTTTATCATATTCTTGAAATTTGTTGAAATTGTGTCTTATTGGAGCTACCTTTGGGCTTTGGTTTTGTAAATTGATCTTCGAAACATGTCATATTATGAGTTCTAAAGTGTTTTCCAGAAAATTAGCCCAAAAGGATCTGATTTGATGCTTTAAAAGTTGAATTTGAGCTTGAAGGTTCAATCTGGAAATTCTAGATTTTGGACCCACGCTCGAGCGTGGGACTCCATGCTCGAGCGTAGACTCTGTGTTCATGCATTTCACTCGAGCGGGGAAAGTAACGCTCGAGTGTAAAATGCGTGTGCCCAGTACTTTGCATGTGTTTACAGTCCGCTCGAGCGGGAAAATGCACGCTCGAGCCAGGACTTGTGTCTCACGCTCGAGCGGGGTTCGAGCGTCCGTCGAGTGTGAATTTCATGCATCCAGTACTTTTGCAATCCGCTCGAACGAGGATCTTTTGTCTGCATGTCCGCTCGAGCAGAGAAAGCCACGCTCGAGTGGGACTCCTGTTTCAGCAAATTTTGAAAAGTGTTTTAAAGTGCATCTTTAAATCCTCTTTCCATCTTAGGCATTCATAGGACATGTTTAAGGCATCTTAAGGAGGATATTGATGTAGAACCACACCGAGTCAAGATAGGGACTAAGTTATTGTTTCCCAAACGTGCAACTTAGTGTGTGTTCATTCTGTAACTGTGTAGGGTTGGCATCCGAGGAAGCGCACTAGCCTATCTGTAGCTCAGAACTCTGTGAGTAACAATGTTGTAAAGATACATTCAATCATGAATATTTTCTGAATGACCAACTGTACTGCTTTCTAAAATGATATTTCTTACTGAATGAATATTTATCCTATTTGCGAATTGTATTCGTGCCATCCATAGCAATTTACTGTTACTGTATTGTACTGCTACTATCACAGAGATCACTGTCGGTTCCCATGTTTGGAACCACTACTGTTTACTGATATGATGGCTATCAATCGCTTATTCGATGCATTAAGACCCTCTTATCTTGTTGCTACTGGATGTACCAATTATGACTGCTATGATCGAATAACTGATATACTGTTCAAATGACTGTTTTAAATACTGAAAGGACATTCATTCTTAACCTCTTTACGCATACGTTATTCACTAGGCTTTAGCTCACTGTTTTTATATATATATGTAGGTGTCCAGGCACCGGACCGGAGCTAGGAGCGTTGAGTTAGCTCTTGTTTTGTCAAGCCAACCATTGTGCCTTACTGCGAGGTTCCAAGTGCTGCCAAGCCAAGGCTGCTTTGGGGTGTTTTAGTTTCTCCCTTTCTGTTTTTGTTTTGTATAGACTAAGCATGTTATCTTGACCTAATAGGATTAGGTCCCCATCACAGTTGTTTGTATATGTATGTATATACTGTTTCTATGTTCTGACTGTGAATATGCATGAAAAGTCTTTTTGCATACAGACTGTCACAGCTTTTTGGACATCTTTTATTACTGTTTTGGCTTCCACTAGCCCCTGTACTCTGTATTACTATTATTCTTATTAGCGGGCCTTCTAATCACGGTTCTTTGGTGATTCTGATGCTAAACCCATAGGGGCGGATTTGGGTCGTGATAACAACATAGAAAGATAATCACACATAAAAAAATAAAATTAAAAAACAAATAAATTTATGGAATGAGAGAATGTTACCTCCAACAACTTAGACCTCACCTTACCCAATCCGTTAGCTCATCCACCAGTTTCCGCGAAGTCTAGGAGTTGAAATGACTAATCAGATTATTCTTTAAATAAAACTTAAAAATTGATTAATTCATTCCATTAAGTGATTTAAAGTTTTGATAGATATACACAAGAAAAATAGATAATTATATTACTAAATCATAATTAAAATTTAGATATTGTCATTTTTTTTTTTTGAGATCCATATCTAAATTCTTATCTTTTTATTTTTTATTTTTGTATGGTTTCTATTTTTTTTTTCAATTTATTTAAGATGGAGTTGTGGGTTTCTATTTTTTTTTTCTTGCCAATTTAATTTGTCTATGAATTCTAATTGTTTTTAATTATTATTATTTAAGTAAGTTATGATGTGAGTTAGATATGTGATAAACATGTGAGTTTTATTGATTTAAAGTATGATGGTAGGAGATATTTTCAAATTATATTTGTTTTGATAAACTTCAAAGATTTTTAAAATTTAAAATTGGATATTGAGATGTAAAAGAAATATTTTAATTGAATAAATAAAAATCAAATTTATTAATTTTATCTGTTTGTATATCTAATTTTTAGTTTTTTTTTTTTGGTTATGTTATAATATAATATATAAGATATAGATAGATATTCACAACTTTCATGAAAAATATTATCTGATTTTTTTGGAAAGAGAGAAGGCAGACAAGTTTTAATATTTTTTTTAGAAATCGGTGAGAGAGATTAGGATGGAGAGATTATGAAATATTTTTGATATCGTTCCATTTGAAATTAATAAATTAAAGGATAATTATTATTTCTAAAATAATGAAATAAATAAATCAGTCAATAGTTTTTTTTTAAAATTTATTTTATAAATTGAAAAATCAATAATTTTAGAAAATTAATTAATTTTTCCTATTAAGTGATTTAAAATTTTGATAGACATACATCAAAAAAATAGATAATTATATTATTAAATCATAATTCAAATTTAGATATTGTTATATCTTTTTTAGATCCATATCTAAATTCTTATCTTCTTTATTTTTGTGTGGTTTCTATTTTTTTTTTCAATTTATTTTAGATGGAGTTGTGGGTTTTTATTTTATTTTTTAAAATTTAATTTATATATGGTTTCTATTTCTTTTTAATTATTATTATTATTTATGTAAGTTATGATGTGAGTTAAATATGTGATAGATATGTGAATTTTATTGATTTAAATTATAGTAGTGTGAGATATTTTCAAATTAAATTTGTTTAGACAAACTTTATAGATTTTTAAAATTTAAAATTGAATATTGAGAGGCAAAAAGAAATATTTTAACTAAATAAATAAAAATCTAATTTATTAATTTCATCTGCTTGTATATCTGATTTCTAATTTATTTTTTTTGGTTATATTATAATATAATATATAAAATATAGACAGATACCTATAACTTTTATGAAAAATATTATCTGATTGAGGAGAGAAAAGAAAGGCACGTTTGAAATTTTTTTTTTTTTAAAATTAGTGATAGAGATTATGATGGAGTGATTATGAAATATTTTTGTTATCTTTTCATTATTATTTCTAAAATAATTAAACAAATAAATCATCCAATATGTTATTTTAATATTTTTGACTTTATGGTTTTTTTTAATTCAATAATTTTAGAAGGAGAGTTTGAAGTTGTGGCCTTTGTCTTAGATATTTTTTTAAATAAATCAATCAATATGTCTTTTTAATCTATTTTAAGTATTTTATTACACGAAAGAGCGTTTAATGTGGGTTGACTCAAATGTATGATTTATTTAGTAAGATTGTAAGAGTTATTCATATTGATGTACAAAAAATTACAAATTCAAATCATAAATAGTGTCATCAAAAAGAATCAAACACAAACCTTAATAATTTTAGTTCTTAAAGGATTCTGATTAATTATGTGACACGTCATAATAACCGCAAATTTTTTATTCTAGTCAAATTATTTTTGCATATCTTTTCTAACAAAGATCGTGAAGGTGCATTATCAGCAATACTATAAAGTCAAAATTTTTATGTAAAATTTTTTCAGTAAATATCAATAGGTGCCTTAAAGATGTACAATAATTTTTGGTGAATCATTATTTTTAAAAATAATACGCCATATTATTTATCATTTGACATTTGTCAATTTATTTTCTAAAAACTTAACAAAAAAGTATTGAATTATATTATTTTAATTAATCAATTTCAAATTGAAAGCTACACATGTATATAAATCACTTCTAGAAATATGATGTCTGAAATCACAATGGAGTCAACTTTAATTAATGTAATGATATTTTATATTACGATATGGTGTTATAAATAAATAATTAATTTTAATTTAAAATAAAATTTAAATTTAAATGATTTATTTTAATAATCTTAATCTTATCGTTTTATAAAAGTGTTAGTTGAATATTTATAATAAATTTAGTTAAATTATTTATTTATTTTGATAATTTTAATTCTGTTGTGCCATAAAAATGTAATTATCATATAATGATTTTATGTGATATATATTAAATTACAAGATAGTAAAATAAACACTAATTTTGATATTAAAAATAATAGTTAAATTATAAAGAGAATTAGTGATATTTTATATTACGATATGGTGTTATAAATAAATAATTAATTTTAATTTAAAATAAAATTTAAATGATTTATTTTAATAATCTTAATCTTATCGTTTTATAAAAGTGTTAGTTGAATATTTATAATAAATTTAGTTAAATTATTTATTTATTTTGATAATTTTAATTCTGTTGTGCCATAAAAATGTAATTATCATATAATGATTTTATGTGATATATATTAAATTACAAGATAGTAAAATAAACACTAATTTTGATATTAAAAATAATAGTTAAATTATAAAGAGAATTAGTAATATAAAACTAAAATATGATTCTAATTATTTATTTTAATTTTTATTTGAATTAAAAATAAAAATATTTTTTATTTTAAAACTAAAAGAGAATTAGTAATCATGATTCTAATTATTTAAGTGTATTTTTATTTTTATATTTATTTGGATAATAAAAATATGTAGAAATATAGTTACACAAAATTTATTGAAAATATTAAATATAAATATATTGTGATTGGATTAAGAAAAAAACATATTTAATATTCTTTTTGAATTATTCATACATATTGTATATAAGTATATAAAATTTAAATTAAATATAAATATTTTGTAATAAATAATTTCATGTTAATAAAAAATTAAATATAAATTATTATTGACATCAATAAGATTGAAAAAATATAAAATGTAAAAAAAGATTAATTTGATTCATGCGATACACATAATTAAGCACATTCTGTCATATTTATATAGATTTTTTTATTTATTATTTATATCGAGGTAATTGTTTTCAAATACGATAATAATTAAATTAAAATATCAACTATATAAAAGAAATCTCCCAGACAACACTAAATACATGATGAAAAAATATATAGAAAATAAGGCGGTGCTTGGTTTTGTTTTGGAATTGTAATTCCAATAAATTTTTTTCAAAACTCATGAACAAACATACAATTCAAAAACATATTAAATTAAATTCAAAATCTATTTTCAAAACTCATAACTAAACACACAATTCAAAACTCATTTTAAAATTCAAAATCAAACTCTTTTCAAAACTCTACTAAAAAAATCAAAAAAAATATTTTTATTTTGTTTTTTAAAATTATTTTTAGAATTATAATTTGAATGTGAAGTCATATTTTGAGTTGTAAGTTTTGAAAAGAGAAAACTTATTTGGTTATGAGTTTTGAAAAGAGTTTTGAGTTGTATTTTGAATTTTTTTTTATTTATTTTTTTAAATATTTAAAATTTTTCTTAATTTTATTTTTTAGGGCAAATATTTTATATTTTAAATATTTATTTATTTTATTTTAATATGCATTGTATTTCATACATTTGTGTTATATTTTTTTTAAATATATAATTTTTATTTTTTATTTTAAATATTTTATTTTATTTTATAAATACATTTTTAAATATTTTGTTATGTGTTTGGTTACGATTTGAGTGTCGAGTTTTGAAAGTAGTGTGGAGTTTTAGTTATGTGTTTGATTATTAGTTTTGAAAATAGTTTTTGAATTAACTTTTGAGTTACGTGCTTGGTTTACGATTTGAGTGTGGAGTTTTGTTTTGAGTTTAAAATATTAAAAAAATTAAAATATTTACAAAACAAAATCAAATATTTAAAATATTTAAATAAAAAAATTCTTAAACATTTTAAAAAAATAAATCCAAAAAAAATCAATATAAAACTTAAAACTCAAAATACAATTCAAAACCCTTTTCATAACTCTAATTTTTTTTTTCAAAATTCAAAATGTAAAAACTATTTTCAAAACTCATAACCAAACAAATTTTATTTTTTCAAAACTCAACTCACAGCTCCATATTTAAATAGTAATGATTCAGACCTCCACAAAATATTACCCCCACAACCCCTACTCACTTTTGATTGGTTCAAGTAAGAAAGAGAAAGAAAAAACAAAAACAATATAAATACATCATTGGTCCATATTACTGTGTGAGTGGTGGGGGTCTCCCCAAAAAAGGGTTTCAAACATTTTCCCATACTTAAATTACACTCCACGCTAAAATCATAATTCTAAAACTAAACCAAATGAAAGTATTTTTTATCAAATAGAGTGTATATAAAATTGATTATTATTATTGAAATTGAGTTTGTGTATGACTCTTATATAAATGAAAAATGAATGCTAATGTGACTTTTTTTTTATAAAAAATAAGTCTTTAGGATGCGCCACGTAGATAAAGGAAAAAATTACAACACATATAAAATTAATTATTATAATTGAAATTGAATTTGTGTAGAATTTTTATATAAATGAAAAGACATGTTGATATATATCTCTATATATATATTTTAAAAAAGCCTTTAGAATGCTCTACATAAAAAAATGAAAAATACTACTTTTAATAATATATATGATTTAATTTTTTTAATATAATAAGGTTAAAATATTATAATTAATATTTATTTTTACTAATTTATTTGTTATATTATATTTTTTAACTCTTATTAATTATAAATTATTATCCTTAATATACTATATTACTTTTAATTTTTATTAAATTTTCTATTTTTGAAGTTGTAAAATTAATCCGGCCTCGCTCCGCTACCGACCACTCCAATTTGTCTCTGAAAAATGCTTGGGAGCACTAATTAGTGCTCCCACTAATTAGGTGGCAGTGGATCCCGCTAGAAATGATGTGATGTTTTGGTCTTGGAGTTGTATTTTTTTTTTAATATTTTTTTAATGTATTAGTGCCATTAGTGGTGGTGTTTTTAGTGGGATGAATCATTGTTGTTTGTCTCCTCCCCCGATATTTGGCAAGTGATTTTTTTATTTTATTTTTTGAGTTAAAATATAAGAGGAAAATATAAAAAAAGTGTTTGAAAATATTTTTTTATTTTTTACAAAAAAAAAATACCAAAAAGCAAAAAGAATGAAAGAAAATATTTGATTTTTTATGTATAATTTTAAAATTTTTTAGCTAAAATATGCTTTTTTTTAGTCCAACTAACTTTCTAATTTTTATTGTATAAATACATGTAAAAATAAAATAAAATAAAAATAAAAATTAAATAATAAATAAAATTTTAAAAAATTATTTTCACAACCACGTTATTTTTTATATGAGAATCAGCTTTTTCTCACAAGGAATCAATATTATCAATATTTTTATCAGTTGTGATTTGTGGCACTAATTTGTTGAGCACTAATGCACTAATTTCTATATCAGATTAAAAAAAAAAAAAAACAAAGTTACCAAAACAGGAAATTAGTGCCATTAGTGCCAGCAGTTTTAGAACCACAAATCATTTTTCTATTTTTATTTATACATAGATTAATTATACAATTACACACATTTTTTTCATATAAAATGAGATCAAAAAAATAATAATAATATTTTCATCATATAAAATAATTGTGTTTGAGCAAATTTTATGTTTCTAATTATTTTTTTTTTGGGTATTATTACACTATTTTATTGATGGATTTTTCTTAAGTGTGCAACTTACACCTTACACTTATACTTTTTCTGTTGCCGTCCTGTTTTATGTTTATACCTTACACTTATATTTTTTATATTGATTATATATAGTGTAACAGGACCCTTTATTTATTTATTTACTTATTTTTACAGCATTTGCTTTTACAGTTTTACCAACTTGATGTGAGCAATGATTGTTTTTGCTTCACAGCTGGATCTGGACGGTTGGAGATTTCTGGCCCCCAAACCCCACATGCCGCCATCATCTTTTTCTCTTCACTTTTCATGAAGGTGGTAGACTCCAAAAGTCCTTTTTTTCCTCTTTACTTTCTGATTTTCCATTTTTTCCTATTTATATTTTTTAAAATAATTTTGAATCTTTTTAGAAAAAAATTAGTGAAATATAGTATAAGGGAATTAATATATATTTTTTATTAGATAAAGGCTCTCAATAAAATTTCTTTGTGATCAGACTAGAGAAATTTTAAAAAATTTCTTTGAAAATTAAAATTTCTTTGTAAAGTGCCAAATTTCTCAGTGCTAAAATTTCTCAGTGAAAATATTTAAAGACCTCAATTACTATAAAAATATTACATACCTTTTATCATATAAAATTTTAATATGAGTAACCTTAAACTTAAACCTCTTTTTTTAGTAACAATATATAAAAATATTTTTTTATTAAATTATTTATTTTTGGATACATTAATAAATAAATAGGGTAATCTGTCAATAGGTCATAATAGTTAGACTTAATTCTCATTAAGTCCTATTGAAAATAAGTTTTGATAAAATTGTCGCTAAAAATATTTTTTTTGACAATTTTTTACATACGTCGCTAAAAATTGATAATTAGTGATTTTTTTTGTCATGATTTTTATAAATTGTCGCTAAAACGTACAATTAGTGACGTTTTTTATGACAAATTTTTCTTATAAGACCTATAAATAATAAGTCAACTTATCAAGATTTACACGTAAGTATCCCTAATAAATATGCATAGGATTTATTACATTATTGTAGCTTTATTTTTTTGTATGTCAAAAACTATTACTTATGTTTTGGTAACACGAAAAATAAATAGTTTATTGGCTTATTAGTTTATTTAGATTATATCATTTTTTTAAAATTTATTTTTATATATCTTTTGATAATAAATAAAATAATGATAATAAGCAATATCCAAAATCACTTTAAAAAAAAGAAATATTGGTTGAACCGTTGATTGGTATTAAAAGTAAAATTAGATTTAGTAATTTTTTAAAGTATTTTTTTAGTATAAAAATGTTGAAGTTAATGTATTTGATAATTGTTAAAAAAGTTATAATTTATTTAGATAAGTTGACATTTTTTTTTTTTGTCTTTAGTGTTTCTTTTATAGTTTTTTCTATAGAAAAATTATTATTATTTTTTTAGATCCTTCACCTTAAAAGTAAAAAATTTCAATGAAGACAAAAAAAAAAAGAAAAAGAAAAAAAAAAGTGTAACTTTTTAGTAATTACCAAGATAAATCTTGTTTAAAAAGTTTTTTCCACAAACGTGAATTAAAAATGTAATTACATTTTTTGACTTAAATAATGAAAAAAATAATTAAAAGAGTCGCAGTCAAACAAGGCCTAATTATTCTCAATAAATTATTAATTTACATCCAGTTGGTTTATTTGCAACAATTTTTTTATTTAAAAAAACAGAAAAAGAAAACCCTTTTCCTCATCACATTGCTCTATATATCCTCCGTCGAAATAAACTCACAAGCCCCTTCTCCTTCCCTTTCTCCCCTCATCAATCTTCAACACCACTTTATTTCTTCGCTTCTAGTTTTCAGTGTCTTGAGTTCTCAGATCGGAAACTGAAGCTCTGCTCTTTTCTAGATCCAAATCAAGAACCCATTTGAAAGATCCTTTTTTGGGTGAATCAGTTGAAAGATCAGTGACCCATTTCTAGATTTTCTCTAGAAAACTAACCACTTTCTCATCTGTGTTGGGGGTTTCTCAACTCACCATCTTCTTTCAAAACCCAGTTGTTTCTCTCAAGTCAATCTTAATGCTCAATACCCTGTTCTTGATGTTTGAAATTCATGTCTCAAATTCTCAGTGAACTCTTTGTTTCTGGGTTTATGATAAATTCCACATACAGACGCAGGACCCATCTCGTTCAATCCTTCTCAGTTGTCTTCCTCTACTGGTTCTATTACATCTCATGATTATTTAGCCTTAAAAATCTATATATATCTATATTATTATATATAAATCTCTACATCTATATATCTATAAACTAAATTAGTGCTTTTTATCATCTGGGTCCTGCTTATTTTGATTAAATAAATCTCTCTTGATCTAATAATTTGTGTGATTTTGTGTTGAGGCAAAAAAATTTATCATGGCTTCCCCAAGTGGGACAACTTCAGGGTCATCTCTGCTTCAGAACTCAGGTTCTGACGAAAATCTTCAGATTCTGATGGATGAGAGGAAGAGAAAGAGGATGATTTCGAATCGAGAATCGGCGAGGCGGTCTCGGATGAAGAAACAGAGGCATTTGGATGATCTGAATTCCCAATTAGCTCAGCTGAGGAAAGAAAACAATCAGATCATCACAAGATTCAATGTTACAACCCAAGAGTTCTTGAAGATTGAGTCTGAGAATTCGATTCTGAGAGCTCAAGTTGCAGAGCTTAGTCACAGATTGCAGTCTCTGAATGAGATTATCTGTGTCTGGAATTCTGGGAACGATTGTTTTGGTTCTGAAGATGGTTTCAATGCTTCTGATGAATCTGTTGATGGGTTGTTGTTGAATAACCCATTGATGAGTTATGTGTATTTGAACCAACAACCCATCATGGCCTCTGTTGACATGTTGCAGTATTGATCTCCAGGTATCAGTTGGTGTTTTCTAGAGAGAGAGAGACAGAGAGAGTCTGTTGTATTTTGTATGGTCTAAAATGGTAAGGAATAAGAGGAAGTGATTAGCATAGTGAGATATGATTATGGGGTTCTCTTTTTTTTTTTTCTTCCTTTTTTTTGATTATGGGGTTCTTGTAAATGGGTTATTACTAGTATGGATTTTCAAGAACTTTATAAGTGTAATTTGTCTCTTATATTCTCAAGTTTTTATGTATTTTATTTTTATCGTGTTCAAAGTAGTCTCAATTAATTTTTAAATATATATAATTTCTCATCTCATATAATTTTTGTGTGTAACCATAGTTATAGGAGAAATTGAAAAAGATGTTGCAATACTTATGAGAGAAGTCAAAAGGAATTATGGGTTGGGAAAAGTCAATAAATGCTGAGGTTGGGTTGGGAGAAGTCAATAAATGCTGAGGTTTTTTGTTTTTTTTAAATCAAAAAATTAGAAAATTAGGATTAGGAGATTGGAGCTCCTATTTGGTTTTGTGGGGAAGAGAAAATGAATGCAAGTTTTAATTTTTTCTTTGAAAATTTGTGAGAGAGATTAGGAGAAAGAGATTATGAAATATTTTTGTTATTAAATAAATAAACAAGTCAATAGTTTTTTTTAATCTATTTTGTAAATTAAAAATCAATAATTTCGAAAAATTGATTAATTTGTCCCATTAAGTGATTTAAAATTTTGATAGATATACATAAAAAAAAATATATATATATATAATTATATTATTAAATCATAATTCAAGTTTATGGAAAAAATTGAACAGGGTGTTGCAATAATTATGAGAGAAGTCAAAAGGGATTGTGGGTTAGGAAAAGTCAATAAATGCTGAGGTTGGGTGGGGAGAAGTGAATAAATTCTGAGGTTTTTTTTTTTTTTTTAAATCAATAAATTAGGAAATTAGGATTAGGAGATTGGAGCTCCTATCTGGTTTTTTGGAGGAAGAGAAAATAATGCGAGTTTTAATATTTTTTTTTGAAAATTTGTGAGAGAGATTAGAAGAGAGAGATTATAAAATATTTTTGTTATTAAATAAATAAATCAGTCAATAGTTTTTTTTAATCTAGTTTGTAAATTAAAAATCAATAATTTTGGAAAATTGATTAATTTGTCCCATTAAGTGATTTAAAATTTTGATAGATATATATATATATATAAATACATAATTATATCATTAAATCATAATTCAAATTTAGATGTTATATCTTTTTGAGATCTATAGCTAAATTCTTATCTTTTTTATTTTTTATTTTTGTGTGTAACCATAGTTATAGGAGAAATTGAAAAAGATGTTGCAATAATTATGAGAGAAGTCAAAAGGAATTGTGGGTTGGGAAAAGTCAATAAATGCTGAGGTTGGGATGGGAGAAGTCAATAAATGCTGAGGTTTTTTTTTTTTTTTAAATCAAAAAATTAGAAAATTAGGATTAGGAGATTGGAGCTCCCACAGGCCTTGGGGTTAAAAATCTCCTTTTGCTTAATATATAGTATAGATTATTGTCTCCGAACTCTTTAACTACTATAAACCTTACAATAAGAGAATTATAAGTCTTACCCAATTAAGATAACTCAATTTGATTTACTCTCTAATTACAAAATAATAACAATCTTGATGTGAAGAAAAACTATACATGCACAGCATGCATAAATTTGAGATAAAATGTCCTTAATTATAAATATAAATATTTTTAGATTTTTTTTTGTACGCATAGGAAAGTTGTGATTTGAATTTTATTCTTAAATTTTGTGTGGGTTGCTTTATGATTAACATTAATTATGATTAAATAATGGGTTCATTTGGATGTTTAAGAAACTCCAACCTTATTGTAGGTTATTAGTATAATTACAGGATGAAGTACAGTTGTTTCTATCTGTTATGTGTGTGGCTCTGCTTTTGATATTATAAGGTTTAGAGACACAGAGACTATCTGTTCTTTCCTGATACCTCAGCTGCCTCTAGACTGCTCATCCATGGTTGAATTCCGGGTATTTTGTTCGGGTATTTTTCTTTATTTGAATTTGTGTAATTAGAAGTGCAAAACAAGGTCGGAGCGATACATTTTTCTCATCTATTTGGTGCACCATATTCTTGTTAAAGCGAGGTCTGAATGGAAAGTGTTATGAGAAATGATTTTATGTCATGCAACGTGCTAAAATGGCAAATGCCTTTGAAGGCCAAGTTGGAATGAGACTTCCAAATATGGAAGGCTGCTCTTGCTAGTGATCATAATTATGCTGTGAAAGAGTTCATAATGTGTTGCACCATTCATGCAGGAAGGATTCCTTGTCTTCAAATAATTTTATTCCTATGTCTCAAATCACTCACAATTATTAGATCATATAAAAATATTAAGATGTGAAAATTTCAAAACATATTTAATGATTGTGAATGATTTGGAATACGAGACAAGATTATTTGGGAATAGAGAATCTTGGGCGCCATTCATGCTTCTTTTATTGAAAAATGTCAAGTCCATCAAAATCCTTTAGTTAGATTGAAGTATGCAATTTTATGTGAACTAAACCTAGGTGAGAACATTGATTTAGTGAATGAGATACTATTTTATTAATGGTGTGGTTGGTTGGGAGATTTGAGGAGGAATTTTGAACGGGAAATAGAAAAGGTAAGTGAAATGTAAATAAAACATGCCTAAATTTCACCTAATTTGACACACATTTTTCCTTTTCTTTTTCAAATTTCTCCTCAAATCTCCAAACCAAACACAACATAAGAGTTTTTGAGTTTTACATATAATATCATTTTCTTAAAAACATATTCACTGTGTTTGGTTGTGGTTTTTTGAATATGATTTTTTGAAAATTTTATACAACTTGTTTGGTTATTCTAAAAAATGAGTTATGTTTTCAAAAAAATAAATGAGATAGATAGACTTTAGTAGAATAGGTACATATAGGTAGGTTTTGAAAATGAGATAGGTAGGCTTTGAATATGAGATAGGTAGGCTTTAGTAGAACAGCAATGCTATGTATCATGAAATTTTTTTCATGAAAATAATCGTGAAAGTTTTGTGATCCTTGGATTACACTTAGAATAAAGCACCACATACTAATCAAGGTAATCTAAAGATCATAAATTTTTCATGTTTATTTTCATGACAAAATTTTCATGATCCCTAACTTTTTCCTTAGTAGAATAGGTACATATAAGTACATATATGTATGTATATGTATATATATATATTTAAA
This sequence comes from Camellia lanceoleosa, assembly GCA_025200525.1. NCBI lineage: Eukaryota > Viridiplantae > Streptophyta > Magnoliopsida > Ericales > Theaceae > Camellia > Camellia lanceoleosa. The sequence continues at coordinate 204,529,798 of CM045760.1, forward strand.
AAATTTGAGAGAATGTTTTGATGTGATTTTTTTGTATTTTTTTAATTGTTTCAATCATTAATTTAGAGAGAAATTTGAAATTGTAATGATATATTTTTTTGAAAACCAAACAAGCATTTTTTTTCAAAAACAGTTTTCAAATCAATTTTTCAAAAAATTTTTCAAAAAACGTCAACCAAGCATGCTGATTATTTTTATAAGACAGGTAGTCCTTAATGACTATGCATCCCCTACCTTGAAGTTATTTTCAGGACTTTCAATATATATGAAACGAGATATTACATGAAGGAAATGAAGGTCAGGAACGATTAGCCATTAATAACTTGCTATGCATCCCTTCATCCTTTCGATGCTATCTCTAAGACTTTGGCCTATAAATTATGTGGAACAAAAGACTACAACGCCTTAGACACTCTCATCATATGAAAAAACAAAAAACAATCTTGTTGTCTTTATACAAGAGTCCACAGACAAAGAGATTGGCGAAAGAATTTAACAAAAGAGGACAAAAGAAAAAGAGTGCAAGTTGAGTAAACATTTTGAAATCAAACATGTTCCTATCAAGCTGCTCCCTTCGTTTTAAAATAATAGTTTCTTTTAAAAAAATTTAATTTTTTTTAGTAATATAATTATTATATTTTAAAAATATTAATTTTTTAAAATTACCATTTGGTAGTATATTTTTTAGAAAATATCAATTCTCATAATTATACTTTTTGTATTGTTAATAAATTTAAAAGAAAGACAAAATAAAAAATTCATATTATTTTAGTTTTTAATTTTTGAATAGATATTAGTATTTTGAAATAAAAAAAAATAAAATAAAAAATTAATATTTTAAGACAGAATGAGTACAATATAACAAAGGGAATGTGAAAAATATTTTGAAAACAAAAACTGTTGTTCAAATTGTGAAATTAAATAAATAGATTTATGAAGAAATCAAATTATATACCAAGAACATATGTTAATAATTACAATTAAATTTCAACAGAAATACACAAAATAATAAAAGGGTAAAGAGACGAAACCGAAGCCTGCACGGAAGCAGTTTCCTTAAAACAGATTTTGCCGCCTCACAGGTCGAGTGCTTGAGGAATCCCGGCGTCTGTCTCCCAGGATACGACGGTCAAAACCAGTTACAGCAGAAGCACTTTCTGACTAGCTTAGCGAACAAGAACAGTGGCAGCACTCTCTCAATGTAGGAACTTTCTGGCAAACTGACTTGTAAAATGGAAGCAAAAAAAAAATTTCTATTTGAAATTTGATAGGAGGGTCTCAATTTATACATGAAAAGGGAAGAGAAGAAGAGCCTCCAGCCTTTAAGGCTGGTCATTAAAACACCAAACATCCATAGCCCCTTTCCAAAAATATGAAAGTTTGGATGCCCAAAGGATTCACACCCTTTAGCCAAGAAAAAGGATTTAAATACTCTTTAAAATCCTATTCATGAATCTAACATCATGAGGCAATTTCTTATTCAAAACCCAACGGTTTTTGGCTTACTTGGACTTAACACAATAAAAGGTTGGAATCCACTTTAATATTTAATTAAACTCACCACACTTTAATATTAAATTAAAGTCACCAAAAAACATTTTTTTCCAACAATCTCCCACATGAATAAAAATTGACCGAAAGACTCAACAAACGGACATCATTCAACAATAATGACTTGAAGAGAGAGTACAACGAACTAACCCCGACATCAGAGAAGGTAGCTTTTGGCTTTGAACCTCTCCCAGTGAAAACCTATCAAGCTTACTAGCTGATCAGTGAATAAGACATCTTGAACTGCTCTGCCGTTTGTGTAAACTGAAACAATAGATCTCACATGGGAATTACTCCTACCACCATTCTGTTCTCACTGGTGTGCACTGTGTGGCCCTGGACACTAGCCTGGTTCAGCGAGTGGTTTCAAAGAATCTTGGCCAATCCAATTCTTCTAGAAGCGGCCCCATTTCAAACTCACATAGGTGACTCTATTTTAGTATCCTGCAATACTTAGCTCAACAGCTTAACACACAAGAGTCATTAAAAGCTCAACTTATCCTCTACATTTGCAGGTATCACTGATAGAAGGAATGGCTGGAGATTTAACCTCCTCAGTGACATACCACCGTTACACGCAATTAGGTTGTCCCATTGAACCTAGATCTTGAGATCTCCAGTCAACTAGGTTGGGTTTCCATTCCGGTAACTTCCAAAGGCCTCAACCCCATTTCTTTTAACGATGTTTCGACTAATACTCGACTTAACCCTTTGATTAGCGGATCCGCAATGTTGTCCTTAGACTTTACATAGTTTAAAGAGACAACTCCATTCGAGAGTAGTTGTCGTATGGAATTATGTCTACGACGAATATGTCTAGACTTTCCATTATACATATTACTCTGTACCCTACCAATTGCAGATTGACAATCACAATGAATACAAATAGCTGGCACAGGTTTAGACCAACGTGGAATATCTTCAATGAAATAGCGAAGCCATTCTGCTTCTTCCGTTGCTTTATCCAAAGTAATAAACTCTAATTCCATCGTTGATCTAGATATACACGTTTGCTTAGAAGATTTCCAAGACACGGCTGCTCCACCAAGAGTGAACACATATCCATTAGTGGACTTTGAGTCCTTTATATATGATATCCAATTCGCGTCACTATATCCTTCAAGCATCGCTGAATATCGAGTATAATGCAGCCCATAATCCCGAGTGTAGCGTAAATACCTTAACACCCGCACAATGCCCTTCCAATGAGAAGCATCGGGATTACTTGTGTATCTACTAACCTGCTAACCGAGTAAGCTATATCTGGCCTAGTACAATTCATCAGATACATTAAATTTCCAATTACCCGAGAATATTCTAACTGAGAGACACTCTCTTTATAATTCTTGGTAAAATGTAGGCTTAAGTCTACAGGTGTCGAAGACACACTCGTATCTGATCCACTAAACTGCTTAAGTATCTTATCAACATAATGAGACTGAGAAAGTACAATTCCGCCAGAGATTCTGGTAATCTTAATTCCCAGAATAACATCTGTAATGCCCATATCCTTCATGTCAAACTTAGAGTTTAACAACTTCTTAGTAGTTTTGATCATTTCATTGTTACTACCTATAATGAGCATATCATCAACATATAAACACAAAATGACATAACCTCTGTCAGTGTATGTCAGTGTCTTTGACATAAATACACTTATCACATTCGTTGGTTCTAAACCCATTTGACAACATTACATTGTCAAACTTCTCATGCCATTGTTTAAGCGCTTGCTTCAAACCATACAAAGATTTGACAAGTTTACAGACTTTCTTGCTTTGTCCTGGAGCTGAAAACCCCTCAGGTTGCTCCATGTAGATTTCTTCATTCAAATCCCCATTTAAGAAAGCTGTCTTTACATCTATCTGGTGTATTTGCGCAAAGCTGCTAACGTAATCACTATGCGAATAGATGTTATCCTAGTTACAGATGAGTACATATCAAAGTAATCCAGGCCTTCTCGTTTCCTATACCCTTTGATAACGAGCCTTGCCTTATAATTATCGATTGACCCATCGGCTTTCATCTTTCTTTTAAAAATCCATTTGCAGCCTAAAGGCTTGCAACTTGGAGGTAAAACTACCAACTCTCAGGTGTGGTTCTGTAAGATGGAGTCAATCTCACTTTTGATCGCTTCTTTCCATAAAGGACTCTCAGGAGAAGTCACAACTTCGTGGAAAGTTTGAGGTTCGTTCTCAACCATATAAGTCAAGAAGTCTGAACCAAAAGATTTGGATATCCTAGCCTTTTTACTCCTTTTGGGCTCATCTAAAACCTCAATTTGATCATCACCTGAATCATCAACACGATCATCCTCACTAGCAAGCTCATCAAATTGTTCCAAAGACCTTGGAACCCCTTTATGGGTTCGGCAAAGAAAAATGTCTTCAAAGAAACATGCATTCCTTGACTCCATGATGGTATTCCTGTGTATGTCTGGAATTTCAGACTTATGTACAAGAAACTAATATATGCACTACTATAATGTGCATAACCAATGAATATACAATCCACGGATTTCGGGCCTATCCTAACCCGTTAGGGTGTAGGAATCGCCATAATAGCAAGACACCTCTAAATTCGTAAGAATTTATAAGAAAGCTTAACGCCTTTCCAGAACTCATATGGGATCTTGTCCACTTCGCGTCAACACAAGTTTCACACTTGTGTTTCGTCAGAACGACCTTGTCGGACTCAAAAACCATGCAAAAACATGTTTACTGCGAAGAGACCTTGAGACAAGATTCTTACGAATGTCAGGAACAAACAGGACTTCATTCAAGGTTAGCTTTTTTCCTGAGGTTAACTTCAGGACCACCTTTCCCTCAACAAATGAGGTAGTAGAGTTTCCCATAAATAACTCCTTACCATTTGTAACTGGTTCGAAAGTTGTAAACAGCTCATTCTCGGAGCAAATGTGGCATGTAGCCATAGTAAAACTAAAACCCCTCGCTACCACAATTGTAGCATTTCCCAAAGAACCGATAACCAGGTTCCCGCAGCTTGTATGCCAGCTTCTTTGCAACACCACCCCTTGGCCCCAGCATAGAGCCCTTGTTCACGAGAGGCTTCTTCCTTATCCTAGAAAATTTGCTATGCTCAATGACATTGGCCTTCACTAAGGAGGTATTCCTTCATTTCTTTCTATTATCCTCCTTAATTTCGGAGTCGGATAATTAAGTATTCTTTGTAGAATTTATACAAAGTCTTAAACAAATCCTTGTGTCACAATGATTATAAAACTCTCAAAATCATATCACAGTAAATACATTCCCAAAATGTCATCAACCGAATTAGGCACCCAAATATATTTGGTCCAACCTATCACTCTGAAGCCAATAGTCTTACTATTAGGAAACACAAATCCAGTGTTCAATAGTCTACTATTTGGAATTTCATAACATGGCCAGTAGTCTTATCACTAGGAATCACTAATTTCTTAGCATGTGGTCAGTAGACTTTCTACTACTAGGCATCACAATGTCTTAACCTGTGATCATGTAACAACGCCCCGCGAGGGACCTCGCCACAGCTCGGACTCGATTTTTGTTGCGGTTCTAAATCTTGAACCAAAGAGTCCAAATCCGGCAAATCGTTTTGAGAAAACAGATTTTTTTTTTGAAAGAAGTGCCAAACATGGACTGCTTTGCCAGATAACAGAGTCGCCACCTAAATTTTTTAAAAAAAAAGGGAAATTTAGGAAACCCTGACTCGGTGCCAAAAGGCCACGTGTCCGTCATCACCAAAGTTGGCTCGGGAACTTGGGTACGATTGGGGAAGGTCACATCGTGAGCACCCCCGCTCGCCCGGTCAAAAACCGGCCTCTACTAACCATGATATCTGTTTTTGAAAACATTGTATGCTCTTATTCCGTTTATTAGCCTAGGATTACTATATAATGCTCGCAGCAAACAAGTATAGACTGGGCCGTCTGAATTGGAACAAAACATTTCATGTTTGTTTGTTTGAAAATGGTTTGCTACCCGCAGGTAGGCTTAAAATGCAGATTTTGCCACAATCTAGTGGGCTTAACAAACAATTGATGAATTGCTCCAATTCAGATAACTCAACCTCCACCCACAGGCATTCAAGGCAGTTATATCACATAAGCATTTAGCCTCATGGCAAGCATGCTATCATGGCAACACTCACACGCAAGCAAGGATGCTAAAGCATAACCACTTACCGAGTACTCAAGCCAAAACAGAAGCTTATTAGGAATCATGCATGATCCTAAAATATCTGAGAATGCCTAATGCAACACATGCAAAAATGCCACTATAGCAGGGCTCGGCTATTCTAGAGATGGCATATGAAATGTAACGGCTAACATGGATTTAACTTAGAATTGAAATACAAATGCGGTTTGTATGATGCCGAGTTCGATGCATGCAATACAGATGAATGATGCAAACATGCATCATCTTGTATGCTAATTGAAATATGCCCTATATCTAACCATTCAAAGCGGGTAAATAAAAGGGAGAAAGAAATGGGGTTGGAAGACATACATCACACTCACGCACCCTTATTACAATTATGCCTCGCAGAGGGTCCGAATGAATAATAATACTGAGACCGAATAAAAGAATATACTGATCAAAATAATACAAATTCTAATTAATTAACAAATTAATTACAAAAGAATTGAATGGCGTGCAAGCCGGGACCGCTCGCTTCGATAGATGTTGCATATTGAATTTGCTCGGCGAAATCCTTTGGGGCATACTGATTAGCCTCTGTTTGCAATTTTCTCGAAATGCGTGCACTCAAAAGTTGTTGATTGTTGATTTTGCCGCAACGGGAGAAAAGGCATAGCGATGTATTTCACAAATATATCGTGTCTCGATCCTCGCGCCACCAATCACGCATATCGATGCATGATGGCCGAGAGCCGATTCGCACAACTCAATATTGGGATGAATACATATGAATGCTACAATGAAAACCCAACTCCATCGTGGATGATCCGAGTGTCGGCGACTCAGAATTGAGACCCGTTCAGATTACTGGTCTGAAAGCGTAAACGCCTCGTTTCCCATGTAATATGCATGATATGCATGAAATGCAACTGCTATTCAAATCTAGCATGCTCAATGCTATGACAATGAGATGTCTCGAAATGCGTATCCACAGACACGCAAACCGAGAAAAGCGGAATGACATGCGAAATGCAATGATGGGCTTATACCAACATGAGAGAGCCTCAGCCCACTCACATAGGAAGCCAAAATGATGAAAGGAAGTGCCTCGAAACGCGTGCCCACAGGCGCGCAAACCGAGGCGATGATGAAAGATGAAAATCGGATAAACCGGCGCCAAACGTGCCTCGAAGCAGCGTGCAAACCGAGGCGATGATGAAAGATGAAGATCGGATAAAACCGAAGTGCCTCGAAACGCGTGCCCACAGGCGCGCAAACCGAGGCGATGATGAAATGAAAATCGGATAAAACCGAAGTGCCTCGAAACGCGTGCCCACAGGCGCGCAAACCGAGGCGATGATGAAATGAAAATCGGATAAAACCGAAGTGCCTCGAAACGCGTGCCCACAGGCGCGCAAACCGAGGCGATGATATGAAGTGCAAATCAGATAAAACCGAAGTGCCTCGAAATGCGTGCACACGGGCGCGCAAACCGAGGCGATGATGAAAGATGAAAATCGGATAAAACCGAAGTGCCTCGAAACGCGTGCCCACAGGCGCGCAAACCGAGGCGATGATGAAATGCAAATCGGATAAAACCGAAGTGCCTCGAAACGCGTGCCCACAGGTACGCAAACCGAGGCGATGATGGAATGGGATGAAATGGCACACGGAATGCCGCGATGGGCTTACACCAACATGGGAGAGCCTCAGCTCACATACATGAGGCCGTCGGATAAAAAAGTGCCTCGAAATGCGTGCTGCAGACGCAAACCGAGGCAATGGCATACAAGCATGAAAATGCAAATTGGGCTTATGCCAACATGAGAGGGCCTCAACCACACTCACATAGGCTGCCGGAATGATAAGAATGAGGTGCCTCGAAGTGCGTGCCCATTGGCACGCAAACCGAGGCAATGCAAAAAAGATGCAAATGGCATGGGAAATGATATGCAAGCATGGCAATGGAATTTCAGCACCTAAATAAAGGGGAAAACAGCCCCGAAATGATACAAAATGACAATCAATGCATGAAATCATCCCGAAAATGTGAAATTAAGCCCCGAAATGGCCTATAGCCATGCTATACATGCAAAATATGATCATGGAAGCAAGAACAGTAGCAAGGCAGTCCCAAATATGGCATTTTTCAGTAACAATCATGGCCAAAATGCAAGCATAGATAGATCAACAATAGCATGCAAAATTAGTGGCCAAAAGAGGGGTATTGAGACAAGTGATATATGCAAACCCCAAATGAACAAACTTTCTTCTACAATATTGAAGATGAGATAAAAATAGGCACAATTGCAGAAGGTGACATCCTCAAAATCAGAATACAAACGTGCTATAAAATCCATGCAAAGTAGGCTTCCAAATAGGCTATATCATGAGACATGCAATGCACACACCAAATGACAAAACTATCTTCATGAAATATGTAAAGGGGGTCAAAATAAGACCCCTTTAAGTTCTGACCAAAGGCCAAAACCAAAAGCACAAGAGGCTACAAAACATGCAAGAATACGGTAAATTTGATGGATTTCAAAGGAAGTACCAAAAATATACATCAAATGGCTTAAGGCCCTCAACATAACATGAAAAGGAGACAAAAACAAGGCTATTTCTAAGCCTGATGAAGGCTGAAATCCGGATCCAAGTAAGCCTAACAAAGCATGCAAGAATTGGGGCCTAAAGTGAATTTCCAAGAGAGGTGGTATATAGAATGGCCAAATGAGGTTGAGCCCTTCTACAATGTTGTAGAGGGGCTCAAAATAAGCACAAAACCAATAGGGGTAGGAGCCCCAAAAACAAATGAAAATAGGCTAAAACTAGCATGCAAATTGGTGACATACAAGATGGATATTGAAGGAAGTGTATCATGGAGACACCAAATGAAGTTGAGCCCTTCTACAAAGTTGTAGAGGGGCTCAAAACAAGCACAAAATCAGTAGGGGTCAGAGCCCTAATTCTCAACCAAATAGAGTATAGAAATGAATCAAGAAAAAGCCCTAAAAGTTGGTTTTGAGGACTTACCCTTGAAGACTTGTCTTTCTTTGATTCTTGGCTCTGATTTGTAGCTTCTCAACCTCTGAAATTCACCTCCTTGCTGCTGAAATGATGGTAGGGATGGTGAGGCTAGGTGTTGATGAAGGAATGGCCTTGACACTTGAAGCTTTTTTGGAGTTTAAAGCTTTGGAAATGGAGGATTTTGGAGGGGTGATCTTGAGACAAGTTTTTCCAACCTTGGAGAAGGAGGAGGGCCTTCAAATAGGCAAGAAATGGGGTGTAAAGGGAGGAAAGCACCCAATCTTTCCCTCCCGAATATCCCGGATGCCGGGATATGTTGGAAGATATCCTGACAATGACAGTCAGAAGCAAGAATCTGGCCAGTAAATTTTGTGGGAGGTGGCCGGCCAGCCACCCCACCTGGTCGGCCAGCCACCCAGCCTAGCCGACCGGCCACCTCAAAAAACCAACTTCAAAATTTCTGGCCGACCACCATACAAGAGTGTCCTCCTAAGTGTGTAGGATAAGGCCCCAGGGTTGGAATCTGGCAACACTGAACCAGAAGTCACAACATAGAACTTGAAAGAGAGGCTCAAACCTGAAATGCCCCATTTCTGGCCGACCACCATACCAAAGTGTCCTCCCAGATGTGTAGAGCAAGGATCCAAGGTTGGGATTTGGCAACATTGAACCAAGAGCCACAACATAGAGCTTGAAGGAGAGCCCAAAAATGAACTCCATAATTTCTGGCCGACCAGTATACCAAAGGGTCCTCCCGGATGTCCCGATCACAGATATGTAACTTTGGTTGGAAGAAAATACCCCAAGGTGTTCAACATTGGCGGAAGTGAGCAAAACGGGCTCCGAGGAGCGAACCGGTTATCTGGGATAATTGCTGGCCTCCCACCCCCAGTGATCTTCCCGATGTTGAAACAGAGGTACCGCCAAGTTTGAACAAAACTAATGAGAAATGAACGTCGGGCCAAAACCGAAAATCGGGATCCGAAAATGGGCATGGTGTCGGAAGTGGTGTTCGCAATGGCGGTATCCCCAGTGTCCTCTGGAATGACAAAACAGAGGTACCTGCCAAAAACCGGAGAAAATGGATGCGAAATGAATGCTCGGGACCAAAACCGCTCAATTTTGGGGTCCTGGAAACCGGCTATGAGCACCGAAAGTGGCATACGGCCACGAAGTGGGCATCGGGGGCCCCAGGGTTCCTCGAAACATTAAAACAGAGGTCTCCGCCAAAAACCGGAGAAGGCTGATGCAAAATGAATGCTTGGGACCAAAACCGCTCAATTTGGGGTCCCGAAAACCGGCTATGAGCACCGAAAGTGGCATACGGCCACGAAGTGGGCATCGGGGGCCCCAGGGTTCCTCGAAACACTAAAACAGAGGCACATGCCAAAAACCGGAGAACTCGGAGATGGTTGGGCGGTCCCGAGCCGAGGCACGCGGCCTGACGGCTCCGAAAACCGGGAACCGGGCTCCGAAATGGGCAAAATGGCCTACGGCCACGAAACGTAGCTCACGGCCACCGGGAGATAGTCTCTGGACCACTCCTTCCTCGGGAGAGAAAAACAGAGAAAACCGAGCCCGTTCGCAAACCGACAAGGTAGAAGATGGTTCTAAGTCGGAGCAGGCACGCGGCCGTGACTCTGGGACTTCTGAACAAGCACAGTATGCAATATCACCGAGCGCTCAACTGGTGACGTCTGAGTCTTAAGGTCGGTCAAAAATGGGGTGTCTACAGATCAGTAGTCATTTTACTACTAGGAATCACAACGTCCTGACATAGGATCAATTTACTAGGAATCATCATGTCTTGACATATGACCAGTAGCCTCTCCACTACTAGGAATCATGATGTCTTGACATGTGATCAGTAATCTATTCACTACTAGGAACCACAATCTCATAACTGTGTAGCCAGTGGTCTAACACCACCTAGGAACCACCAGTTTTCTATCTTTGTAATCAGTGATCTTGTACTCACTAGGAGCCACCAATTTAAGAATATATTTGGAATTTAAAAATCTAAAAAATATTCACCCACTATAACAAGTTGTCTTAACTTTGCTTTCAAGCAAAGTCACATAGCAATCATAGATGCTATAAATAACACATGGATACCATATTATTTGCCTCTGATCAATTCAAAGATATTTTAATTGTAATAACCCTGACCCGTAATTAGTTATTAATTCGTATTTAATGATGCTAATGAGTGGATTAAAATGAATTGTGAGATTAATATGTAATTTGCACGATAATTGGCCTTCGATCTGTTACTTATAGTAATATCTGTTTGAGATTCTGCTTTAACATGTAAATTGAAAGCCTTATCGGCACTTGAAAACGAAACTGAATATACCATCGTGTTATTTGGAATTTTTAGGACATTATGGTAAGGTTAATTAAAAATTGATTTAAAACGATTCATTAAGTTGCGTTTGGCAAGTCTAATGTTCCAATTAATGTATTATAGCATTATATGTGTTATTTGAGCCACTTTAGCTCATTTTGAGCTCATCTCTTTACTTCCTTAGTGGAAAATTCTGAGATAACATTTTAGAGAGAGAGAGAGAGAGAGAGAGAGAGAGAGCAATTCTAGAGAGAGGGAAGGAGAAATTCAAAGAAGAGTTGGAGATTTTGCATGAATTCACCAAGATTGTGTTAGAACAAGTGAGATTCAAGGCTTTAGGTGAGAATTCAACACCTAATTTGTGAACCTAGGTCATTTAACATGAAGATTTTGTGATTAAATATGTACATTAAACTTGGGTTTAAGAATTAGGTTACAATTCATGCATGCATGCTCATGTAGGTGTTAAATCATCATGTTAGTTATAAGTTTCACCATTTGTGTTGATTTTGGAGGTTGAATGGTACATGCATGCATATTTCATCAAGTTTTGTAAGACAATTCCATGTTTTTGAAGTTTTGAAAGAGAATTTGGAAGAGAAATCCACATGCTTACATGAATATATGGAGTTTTGACATGTTGAGTTTGATTTTAAGCATCTATGTTGTTATCAAGAGTTATTTGAGTCATGCATGGGTAATTCATCATGTTTTAAAGTTTAAATTCATGTTTTGAAAAGGATTCTTGCATGCATGGAGCTTAAGAGCTCAAATTACAAGTTTCATGAGTTTTGAAGACAAGAGTTTTAAAGAATTCACATGCATGTCTTACTTTTTGAAATTCAAGTTGAAATTGCAAGTTTTTGACAAACTTTGGGCCATGATTTTTTAAATTGATCTTTAAACTTTCATATTCTACAAGTTTTCTGGGTTATATCAAATTCTAGGGCCCAAGAGAGGTATTTTGGAGGTTTAAGCTCGTGTTTTGAACTTAGAGATGCAACCTGGAAATTCCAGAAATTATATCTACGCTCGAGCGAAGGAGTTCTCGCTCGAGCGACCACTCTGCGAGCGTGCACTCCGTTCGAGCGACCAAAAGTCTGCTCGAGCGTGAATTGCAAGCTCCTAGAAGTTTCATACCATTTGTAGATCGCTTGAGCGAAGGTATGTGCGCTTCGGCGGCGATTCACGTTGTTTTGCATATACGCTCGGCGAAAGTCTATGCTCGGCGAGTTTCATTCTGCGTCATCGGCGAGAAACCTACGCTCGAGCGAGGGCCTAAAATTCTGAAATTTTGCCTAAGTGCTCCAAGGCATGTCTTGACATCCTCATTGCATCTTAGGCATTCCTAAGCCTTAATTGAGCTATAGTAATGAGGTTATGGGTTAGAAACACACTAATGCATGAACGTGCTAAGTCAAGAGAATGCAAGGGTGTGTGTGTGTTCTAAGCTATGTGATAAGAATGAACATGAACCAATGTAATGTAAGCTAAGCCGTGTTGGCCAAGTACATGTATAATGATAAGATACGTTGTGTTATGTGCCTTTGTGATTGTAGGTCAACGTCCGAGAAGTGATTGACCATTTACGGAACCACTGTGAGTAACGTTATCGTAAAGATACGTTCATATGAAACTATGTTCCAAATGAGATAAGATATGCTATGATTTCTGAAATGATATATGTTTCTGTGAACGAACATTCCAAGTTTGAAATCTATTATGGCATCCATAGATAGTCCCAAGTCATGGGGGACGGCATGAAAATGCGGGTCCATGACATTTACGAGATCTCGTTAGCCACTTCATTGTGGTGATATGTGTTTAATTGGTGTCCGGGACCGGTTACTCTAGTCGGAAGACGTTATGTGATATGTTCGATATGTTCTATAGGATATGCCATTATTATGTTCTGATATGAGATGACTATGATTATGCTATGATCTGTTTTATACGAATTCGTTCACTAACCCCTTTATCTTAATGTTATTCACTGGGTTTTAGCTCACTGTTTGTATATATATGTATTTAGGTGAGCGTTTTGGAGTTCAAGCTCGAAGGCTTTTGCCTGGAGTTCTGTTCTGTTGTCAGCCAGCCTTTGTGCCTCACGAGGAGGTTCCCGAAGTGTCTTGGGTTCAAGTTTTGATTAGTTCTGTTTATGTATGAGACTTAATCTAATTATGTTGGCTGTACTTAAGATACCGTAATGTGTGTGGTATAATATGTTAATGGTTGACTTATAGTTATGTAAATAAAGTTTTTAAAATATTCTGTTTCATGTAAGTCAACATAGCTCATTGGACAACTATATTTACGTATCTGCTTCCACTAGCCCCTTATCTTATGTTAATCCGTTCAGAGGCCTTCGGTAATCCAAGGATTACTGGCCGGTTACGATGCTAAACCTATAGGGGCGGGTTTGGGTCGTGACATTAATGCAATCTTATGATTTCCTTTAATCATACTTGATTTCTCAAGAACTTCCTTTAAGAATCTCGTGAGGTAAAGATTGTCAGGTGGAACAACATTTATGTTTGTCACATTTTGAAGCCATTTCTGAAACATCACAATAGAATTTCACTTCTGTGATTTCAGAAATTAAACTTAACCCTTATAAAATCTCTCAGATGGAAATTTAATTCAAAACTAGTCTCACAATTTAATCTAGAATCGAACATGGTCAGGAATGTTTCCAGGAAGATTGGAGGGGTCACATCGGTCCCACTTAAAACCCAGTTAACCTTTTGACAAAACATCCATGAGCATGTTGACTCCTAGTCCATAGGAAACAATTTAAAAATTAAGATTTCCAGGGGATAAACTAGGTTATAGCAAACCGATTCCCAAGCAAATAAAATTTGCTACCAGAATTACACCGCTCATAAAAGTTAACCGGTACTCCCGGAACTAAATCCATTATTTCTGAATAAAATCAGAAATATTTTAGCTAATGCTAAAATTTGGTTTCCTTTCTCAAAACCAAAACATTTTGGACATAATCAGATTATAACAAAAAAATTTCTCCAAACACGGTTTTCCAACACTTTGGGAATAAAATGATTAAACCCAAAGACTTCCTCAAACTCCAAAAGTTTGAAACCAAATCCGTCTTAGTTATCATTTCTGAACAAATAAGAACTACTCTTTAGCCAAAGCTAAAACTTCGGTTTCTATCACAGAAAACCAAACCAAGTTCCAAACTTACAAGCAAATTGCTATAACAATTACACGCATATAAAATGCTTCTAACAAAACAAGCAAATAAAACTTGGTACCACAAATTGGTAAACAAACCAACTAAATCTCAAGCAAAACATGCTTCAAATATTTAAATAAAATAGTCAATCCATAAGGATTCTATTTAGTCCAAAAGCCTTTCCACGCTTAGGTATTCCTATTCAACACAAAAGTTAGTAGTCCAAACATTTTTATTTTTACATCCCAAATACTATTCATTTGGTTTTATATTTGTTTTTTGCATTGGTATCCTTACAAAGAAAGTTAGTAGCAAACCACAACAAAATACAAACAAATAATCTAAGTAAAAAATAAATATAATAAATAATTAAAACCATCTAGCCAACTATTTATAAAATTAACCAATGAATTAAAATGCCAATTAAATTAAAACTTTAAAATAAAGTTCAATACTTATGAGTTATAAATGAAATTAATTCATAATAAACATTTAAACTAATAACTCTAAATAAATAAGTTAAATTCAAAGTTAATGCACCAAATTAAATAATTTAGATTAATGCACCCAATTAAATAATTCACATTAATGCACCCAATTAGATAATTTAGATTAATGCACCCAATTAAATAATTCACATTAATGCACCCAATTAGATAATTTAAATTAATGCACCCAATTAAATTCAAATTAATCATGTATACAATTCATAAAAACTCTATAACTCCAAAATACATTAAATTATGTAATCTAGTCTAGAAAATAATAAGCATGTAACAAATTAAAAACTATAATAGAATTAGCATGTCAAAATTACAACATCCATAAATTATATTTTATAACCTTAAAATTCATGCAAATCATGGTAGGGGAATGATGAACCATACGCATAAAACAAGATTATACTAATACAATTAAGTATACAAATTATGATAGAGCATTCTAATTAAACTAAGCAATTCGAGAATAACATTGCATAATTTACATAGTCTACTTAAATAACAGAAGCAATAGCATGTAATATATCTAAAACACACATGGATCTATTCACTAGCAAACATAAATATATTAATTTACTCAGAAGGATGAATCAGTGCAAGAAGGCATGAAAATAGTTTTATGTGCATGCAAAGAAGCAAAATCATGAACCGGCAATTAACCTTCAGAAAATGGAACAATAACCTATTCATATAAATTACTTGAATCTCTAAACATGCAAATTTATATTTTGTATCATTGAAACAGTGAACAATTCATAATAGTTCTGGTAACATTATACAAAGCTAACCTAATTATCTATATAAATCTATTTGACTAATTTCATAGAAAATATATAAAAATCTATTTTAACCTTGTTGTTCAAATTGTGAAATTAAATAAATAGATTTATGAAAAAATCAAATTATATACCAAGAGCATATGCTAATAATTACAATTAAATGTCAACAGAAATACACAAAATAATAAAAGGGTAAAGAGCGAAACCGAAGCTGCGAAAGTAGTTTCCTTAAAAGCAATTTCGCCGTTTCTGAGTTGAGTGCTTGAGAATCCGGCGTCTGTCTCCCGAGATCTGACGGTCAAAACCGATTCTGAAGCACTTTCTGACTAGCTTAGCGAACAAGAACAGTGGCAGCACTCTCTCAATGTAGGAACTTTCTGGCAAACTGACTTGTAAAATGGAAGCAAAAAAAAAAATTTCTATTTGAAACTTGATAGGAGGGTCTCAATTTATACATGAAAATGGGAGAGAAAAAGAGCCTCAAACCTTTAAGGCTGGTCATTAAAACACCAAGCATCCATAGCCCCTTTCCAAAGATATAAAAGTTTGGATGCCCAAAGGATTCACACCCTCTAGCCAAGAAAAAGGATTTAAAAACTCTTTAAAATCCTATTCATGAATCTAACATCACGAGGCAATTTCTTGACAATTTCTTATTCAAAATCCAATGATTTTTGGCTCACTTGGACCTAACACAATAAAAGGTTGGGACCCACTTTAATATTTAATTAAAGTCACTGCACTTTAATATTAAATTAAAGTTATCAAAAAATATTTTTTCCAACAAAAACATGCATGATTAAATCTTGGAAAATATTTGAGAGTTCTAGAAAATGAGTTCTAATAGTTCTAATATATGTGTAAGCCTCATCTAATATGATATTTTGACCTCATATATATATTTTTTAATTTTTCACATTACTAAAATACTCAATTAGAATTGTAATGTTAAGGGATGAATTAGTGCTGTTAAATCTTAGTGATATGGTGGTGGGCGTATTTAGGCCAAGTTTGGGTACTCCCATATAATCTAAAAAGTCAAAAAGTTACTCAAAAAGTTAAAAAGTTAACACTATTTACCAAAAGTCAACAATTACAGTTGCACAATTCCCAATTCAAATTTTCCTCTAAAAACTAATTTTCAGAATTTTTTATTACACATTTTTCCATAAAAAGTCAAAAAGTTAACCCAAACATTCATATTTTCAACCTCAATTTTTTTGTCCAAAAAGATAAAAAGTGCACTTATTTAGTCTTCCCAAACAAGGCCTTACTTAGTGGTTGGTGCTGAACAAGTCCCACGTGCAAGTGGACAATGTACTAAGCACAAGTACCATAAGCACATGATCCCTTCCCTTCCTCCAAAGAAATTAAAAAGAAGGGTTCAGCTTTTTTTTCAATTAGGGATTAAGATTGGACAATTTAATTTATATTATAGGTTTATTTTTAAATTCTGTTTTATTGATCAAAACTATTTATATTTTAAAATTTATTGAATATGTTATTTATGTCAATAATCAAGTTAATCGGATAACGATAATTATGAGTTTGAATTAGTTTTATATGAATCATTTATTTTCTAATTGTCTATTTTTTTTTCACAAATTGATTCGAACACGTGATTTTCGTTATTTGATTAAGTTAATTTTTTACATAGATGATATATTCGACAAATCTTAAAATATGAACGGTTCAGATTATCGAAACAGAGTCCAAAAGTGGACCCACAGCCAGTGACAGAGCCAAAAAATTAAATTAGAGGAGCACTTATTAATTACAATATCGAAAATTTTTACGATTAATTTATGAAATATTAGAAAAATAATGTTATTTGTAACTAGTGTATCATGAACAATACAAAAAATATAGATATAAGTCTTAAAATAAATTATATAATGATAAAATTTTTTTATACAAAATTTGATTAAAAATTTAATATAATGGTAATACCACGTCATCATCAACATATGATATCACCAACTAATAGTACATAAACACATAAAAAGTAAACCTCACATGCTAAATGTAACTAACAATTCAATAAATTTCATATATTTATAGTGAGATTATTTATACTTACATGTCAATAATAATGACATCACCGTTACGTTCAAAATTTTTTATAGATAATATGATTTATAGTAGTCTCTTTATTTTCAATTAAAATAACTATTATTATTCTTATAATTTTTAAATGTCATTGATATTTTACTCTAATGATATTTTTATAATTTTTTTATTTAAAATATTTTCTTTATATTTATAAATTTTAATTTTTTTTTTTCTTTCAAAATCTAAGAGGAACACGTGACTCCGTTGAGCCTTACCTCCCTTCACCATTGCCCACGGCATGGACCAAGCTATCCAGTCTTGCTCTCTAACGGGAGACTAACGGAATGCTAAAAAGAAATAATGATTGCATAGATGGTATTTTGGTAAATTCAAGAATAAATTTCACTTCTTTGTAATTTTATTTTCTTCTTTTTCCACTTTACTGTTATTAAAATTGATTCCGTCATGAATTTGTAATATTTTACCCAAGATCCGTCTTTTTTTTAAAAATAAATAAATAATTCCGAGTTAATGTTAATGGCACAACTTGTACTTCGACGAATGGGACCCGTCTACTTTGCGCTCCATGCAACTTTTGAACTATTTTAAATGTAAATACACTCGGGAACTTATTTGTTAAATTCAAGTTGTTTCACCAAATCGTATTTGGAAAAAGTGAATGAGTTAAACAAATTAATTAAAATCATTTATGCAAATACAAAATCTTGACTTGAAAACATGACTTCGTACTTTACGCTACATTTTTAACACAACTTCACAAAAATCATTTTAAGGTTTGAAAAATAAAATAATCGCAATATGAGAAGGTCATTGAGACTGCTTGATACAATTTATAGAGTTGTTTATAATTTATTTTTCATTTAAAAGGATGGGTCAAATTACTTAGTGGAACTTTTGCTTAACTTATGAGATAAAAATAGTTTAAATTGAAGAAGAAAAAATTAATTATTGAGTAGTAATGGAAATAATATTTTTAATTTTTAATTTTAATTATCAACCTTAACTTGTTAGAAATTGTATCAAATAGGTCCATTGCTCAAGGTTATCCTCATTAATGGAAGACATTGCAAAATAAACCAAATGTTTTTTAAGTACCTCTGACATTATTTTTTTCCCCATAATGTTTGGATCTCACAAGAGACATTGAAAATCTAATGAAATAATTTCAGTTTTAAAAATACCTGAAGTACATAGTAATGGACAAAAACTACAAAGTAGAGCCCAAACAATGGGTAAAAATAAAGTGCAGTCTTTTTAACACCTTTTCATGTGAAGAAAGGGCCAAGAAGACATAGCAAAATGGGGCTCTCTGCAACTTGATATTTTAGAGAAATACAGCCTATCTGTTTTCTTTAGATTCCAATAGACTTTTTGGAGTTGTATCTCAGGTAAAGCAAACAAACACCACACAAAAATAATTTAAAGAATTGTTTGTGAAACTCAATCCACCCACTTGTCCTTGTGAATGTGATGCCCTCATACATATATATATATATATATATTTTCTTTCATTAAAAAAAAACACAAAGATTGCAATGAGACAAAGATTGTCATGTTTTGGTCACAATCTAAATGCTTGAAATCATAGTTTGGTAAGCATATGTGACTCACTTTCCATAAACCTTTTTTGGATTTTCACCCAAGAATGCTATGTATCCTATTCATTGATGACAAACATACAAAGGGTGTTTCTATTTGCAAATCACAAAAAATTTTGAATATCAACTACCACACGAAAATTTAGTGTAATAGTTGATATTTTAATAATTAATTTTGTTTAATAATTAATACCTGAACAAATAAAATGGTATGGATTTAAAAAAAAAATGATATGCAAATAAAAGCTCCCACATACAAGCCAAGTGTCCCCCATTTGAAATCTCCAAAATGTCCTTGGATAGATTTGTACATAGCCAAATATAATAAGAAATAAGTGTATATAGCAAATAAAGTTATCACTCTTTTTAATAATATAAGTTTTTAAATTACTTGTTGCTCAATGATTTAATATGGTATTAGAGTAATCATGTGTTCAAATCTTATTGTTTGCATGATAATTATAGTATTTACACGTATTGAATACTGTTATGGTGCATGTAAGGCGGCATATTTCACCCGAGGGTTGTGCAAAATACCTTTCAATCTGTTAAAATCACACCGATCCGTATTAATTCGTACCGCTCTAACAGCTAACCGTGATTTAAACTTTAAAATTTATAATCCGTCAACCCCGTCAACCGAACCGCTCCGCTATAGTTAATTTCCACCCAAACTCCATTTCTATGGAGCACACTTTGGCCTTAATTTCCCATTCACTCGATAATGGTTTTGAGCAACCAAATATACCACGATAATGGTTTTGAGTAACCAAATATACCACGTGAATCATAACGTGGCACAGAACGCATTATGACTTAGACCCGCGAAAATCGACGCATGGGTCCCACCTAAATATTAGACCAAAGGTAGGAAAAAATCTGTTTTTTATCCAGATTTTCCAAACCATTTCCAACAATCCTCCACATGAATGGAATGTGATGACAACGGAAATGCAATAATATACAGACTTTATTGAAAGAGTATAAGTCGAAAAAATCTTGCATCAGGATAGGTAGCTTTCGGCCTTGAATGTTCCCTAGTGATAACTTATCGGACTTACTAGCTAACCAATGGACGCAATGCCTTGAATTGTTCAGCCGTTTATGTAAGCCAAGAC
This sequence comes from Camellia lanceoleosa, assembly GCA_025200525.1. Taxonomy (NCBI): domain Eukaryota; kingdom Viridiplantae; phylum Streptophyta; class Magnoliopsida; order Ericales; family Theaceae; genus Camellia; species Camellia lanceoleosa. The sequence goes on from CM045760.1 coordinate 204,550,132, forward strand.
AACAGATTTCATACAAAATATCTTCTAACATATCGTGGTTCTCACTGTTGTGTTCATTTTGGCCTTGAACGCTCCTGGTTTTCATGAGTGTTTCTAGAGAATTTAGCCTCTTTCATTCTCATAGAATCGGCCCCAGTTCGACACTCATATAGGTGATTCTTATTGTGAGTAACTCCTTATACTTGATTTTATGCCTTAATCAAGATATAAGTAATCATTAAAAGCAAAGCTTATTTTTATATCCCTACAGACAACACATGTTGTAGATATCACTCTCACTATAGGAATGGGTAAGGAATTTTAATCCCTTGCGCCCCATTTGTTTTTAGAGGTAGAATGAAGGGGATTGATAGTGAGGGGATTAAGTAAAATTGTGTTTGTTTTGATGATAGTTGTTAGTATAGGAATTGTTAAATTATTTTTATATAAAATAACAAAACAAATAAAAAAATATTAAAAATTAAACATTAATATTTTTAAAAAAAATCCCAATATATAAAAAATAAAAAAATTTCTAATCTCCTCACTATTTTTCTAATACCATCTCTACCCCTCCTTCACAATCCTCCTTCCAAGGCTTTTACTAATACCAAGGGATTAGTAATCCCCTCCTCATCTCTCAAAACAAACACCCTATATAGTAGTCCCACCTCACTATCAATCCCAATCCCCTCCCTATAACCCCAAACAAACGGGGTCTTGGTGATTTCTGGCGAGTCACACATAACTTAGTTGTCCCTTTGAACTTAGTTCTTGGGATCTCCAGTCATATAAGTAGGGTTACCATTATGATGACTCTTATGTAATAGGCTTTAATCCCATCCCCATCAATGAATTATATACTAGCTCTTTTGTCAAATCTTTTGTTAACGGATCCGCAATATTTTCTTTAGATTTTATATAATCTATTGAGATTATTCCATTTGACAACAATTGGCTTACGGTATTATGTAAAACGAATATGTCGTGACTTCTTGTTATACATGTGATTTTGTGCCACTGGCTATTGCATTGACTATCACAAAGAATGCAAATAAGCGCGCAGTTTTGGCATTGGAATATCTTCTAAGAAGTGACGAAGTCATTCTGCTTCTTCTCCTGCTTTGTCTAAAGCAATGAACTCGGATTCCATTGTGGATCGCTCAATGCATGTTTGTTTCGTAGATTTCCAAGAAACAGCAGTGCCTCCCAGAGTAAAGACATATCCACTTGTGGATTTTGAATCTTTAGTATCCGATATCCAATTTGCATCACAATAACCTTCAAGTACTGCTGGATATCGAGTAAAGTTCAAACCATGATCATGGGTGAATCTTAGATATCTAAGAACCCGAATGATCGCCTTCTAATGGTCTTCTCCGAGGTTACTAGTGTACCTACTTAATTTACTGATAGCATAAGCTATATCAGGACGAGTACAATTCATTAGGTACATTAGGCTTCCAATGATTTGGGAGTATTTTAACTGAGACACTGTATCACCTTTATTTTTCGATAAATAAAGACTGATATCTACAGGTATTCTAGCTACATTCAAATCATTCTTGATAAATTTATCAAGAATTGTCTCAATATAATGAGATTGAGATAACGCATATCCGTTAGATATTTTAGTAATTTTCATTGCTAATATAACATCTGCGACCCTCATATCTTTCATATCAAATCTTCTGTTAAGCATTTGCTCAGTTGATTTGATCATGTTTTGATTGCTTCCAATGATAAGCATGTCATCCACATAAAGACAAATTATGACATATCCTTGGTCAGTGTTTTTAACATAGACGCATTTGTCACATATGTTTATCTTAAACCCATTAGTAAGCATTGCATGATCAAATTTTTCATGCCATTGCTTAGGTGCTTGTTTTAATCCATAAAGGAATTTTACAAGCCGACAAACTTTCTTTTCTTGCCCTGGTACTACAAATCTTTCGGGTTACTCTATATAGATCTCTTCATTTAGATCACCATTTAAGAAAGCTGTCTTAAGATTCATTTGATGTATTTCTAAATTAAATAACGTTGCTATAGCAATAAGCATGCGAATGGATGTTATTCTTGTCAGAGGGGAATATGTGTCAAAATAGTTCAGAGCTTCCTTTTGTCTGTAACCTTTAACTACAAGTCTTGCTTTATACTTGTTAATTGAACCATCTACTTTCATTTTTCTCTTGAATATCCATTTATATCCAAGAGGTTTAGAACTTGGTGGAAGATCCACCAATTCCCAAGTATGATTTTGCATAATGGATTCAATTTCATTATTAACAACCTCTTTCCACAAAGGTGCTTCAAGACCTGTCATTGCTGTCTTAAAGTTTTGAGGTTCATTTTCTAACAAGTATGTTAGGAAATCTAGACCAAAAGATTTTGATGTTCTCGCTCTCTTACTTCTTCTTGGTTCATCATCAGTTAAATCCTGTTGGTCGAGACCATTACTAGTCTCTTGTGTTTAATTGTCATTAGTCTCTTGACTTTGTGTACAATTATAAGTTCTTTTCTGTGAACTTAATTCCTGTCCTTTCTTGTAAGGAAAGACATGTTCAAAAAACACTGCATTCCTTGACTCTATAATAGTGTTCACATTTATATCAGGTATTTCTGATTTATAAGCCAGAAACCGATATGCACTACTATTCTGAGCATAACCAATAAACACAAAATCTACTACTGTTTTTGGTCCAATCTTAGTCTTTTTAGGAATAGGAACTTCAACTTTTTCCAAACACCCCCACACTTTTAAGTATTTGTAGGAAGGCGGTCAACCTTTCCACAATTCATAAGGAGTGCTATTATTTTTCTTGTGGGGTATTCTGTTAAGAACTTAATTAGCAGACAAAATTGCTTCCCCCCACAAGTTCTGTGGTAAGCTTGAACTTAGTAACATGGCATTCATCATTTCTTTTAGGGTTCTATTCTTCCTTTCAGCAATTCCATTTTGCTGTGGAGAATAGGGTGCTGTAGTTTGGTGTACAAAATTCATTTAATGGTGCATCATATTCACCACCCCTATCACTTTTAACGATTTTAATGGTTTTACCAAGTTGATTTTCAATTTCTGTTTTTGTAGAGTTTAAACATTTCTAAGGCTTCATCTTTACTTCTAAGTAAATAAACATAACAATGTCTTGTGCAATCATCGATAAATGTTATGAAATACTTTTTATCTCCTCTAGTTTGAACAAATTTAAGATCACATACATCTGTATGAATTAATTCTAGAGGTTCGATTTTTCTTTCAACCGATTTAAATGGAGCCTTAGTTAGTTTCGCTTCTATACAAATTTCACATTTATGATTAGGATTAATTTTAAACTTTGGTATATAATCTAAACCAATTAATCTACGCAAAGGATCAAAATTCACATGTCCTGATCTGCCATGCCATAAATTCGACTCAAGAATATAAGCAAAAGATGTGTTATTCTTATTTATAGCGACTTTTGGTACAACTGTCATTATATTTAGTTTGAAGAGGCCATCACACATGTATCCCTTACCAACATACATGCCACTCTTTGTTAATACAAATTCATCAGACTTAAAGACAAGCCTAAAACCATTTTTACTTAACAAAGAACTAGAAACTAAATTCTTTCGGATGTCAAGTACATGCAATACATTGTTGAGGGTCAGTTCTTTTCCTGATGTCATCTTCAAGATCACTTTTTCTTGTCCAACCACAGTAAAAGTAGAAAAATTTCCCATGAAAAGTTGTTCACCATTTGCAGCCTCAATGTAGGTAGTGAACATCTTCTTGTCTGCACATGTATGACGAGTTGCTCCTATGTCAACCCACCACTCTTTGGGATTTCCAACCAAGTTAGCCTCAGACACCACAACAGAGAGGTTGATGTCATTCACCCCGTCAGAGATGTAATCTAGTTTAGTTACATTGGTTTGATTAGTAGTCTTCTTGTTTATACTTCCACGATCCTTTTTAGGGCGGCAGCAATCAGAAGCTCGATGTCCAGTCTTGCCACAATTATAGTATTTCCCTTTGAACTTCTTGTTGCCATTGTTGTCGCTTTATTTAGGACCATCTCCAGTAAACTTCCTCTTTTTGTTATGTGGTTTATGAACTTGTTCAACCACATTAGCCTTAGACTCAATGGGATTTTTTCCATTCCTCTTTTCAGCCTTGTGGTTATCTTTCTTAATTCTCAGTCTTACAATAAGTTCATCCATGGTCATCTCTTTGCGTTTATATTTTAAATAATTTTTGAAATCTTTCCAAGCCTGTGGTAACTTTTCCACTAAAGCAACGACTTGGAAAAACTCGCTCAGAGACATACCCTCAGAATGAATATCATGTAAAATTAATTGAAAACTTTAAACTTGAGAAATTACTGTTTGGGAGTCTACCATAACGAAGTTCAGAAATTTACTGACAACAAATTTCTTCGTGCCGGCATCCTCTGTCTTGTATTTCTTCTCTAAAGAATTCCATAATTCTTTTGCTATTTTCAGAGGACTATAAACATTATACAGCATGTTGTCAAGGCCATTAAGGATGTAGTTTCTGCATAGAAAATTTGAATGTTTCCAAGCATCTACAGCGGCAACAACTTGCGGATCACTTTCACGCTCTTTAAGTGCTGAAGCCTCTTCATGGAGAAACCGGGCCAAATTTAGAGTTGTAAGATAGAACAGCATCTTCTGCTGTCATCTCTTAAACTCAGTACCGTTAAACTTTTTCGATTTTTCTCCGTGATTTATTGGTACTTGAATATGGTTCTGGATAGGGACCAGAGTTGGTGTAACAGTTGGATTACCATTACCAGTTGCAGTAGCCATAATCTCTGATTACAAAAATCAGAAAAAATTAAAACACAAATTAATTTTTTAGTTACTAAAATCAGAAAATAAATTATAACATAAAATAATTTTATTTTCCTTATACTAAAACTAGAAAAAGAAAATGCCACAATAATTTTCTGTAACACAAATTAATATTCTGCAATTGTTAATGATACCAATATATTACTACTAGTTGTCAAAGAAAATAGACAGTATATTACTACTATCTGTCAAATAGTTTAGAATACTATTTGTCTTTCCAACCAGAATATCACTTTGAAAATACAGAAAATTAAATACAATGAACACACCAAAAATAACGAATCTTTCTTAAGATTGTTGGACAATCTTCACTGTAATTAATTAATTATGTTTGTGTACTTAACAATAAACAAAATATACAAGAAATAAAGGAAATGAGAGAAAATTGTTTGATTATAAAAATCAAACTAGAAACAAAATTAAATAAATAAAAATAGATTTTATTTTGTTACAAAAACAAAAATTAAAATCTGATTTAATAAATAAATAAAACAGAATAATAAATTAAACAACTTACTAGATTAATTTTTTCGAATAATAATCTGATCAAGTCCAGTGTTTAACACTGTGTCCTTAAGATAGATTCGTCCTCTTCTTGGTGCTTTTAGAATATGGACGTTTATCTCCTAGGATGAAATGATCAACAACAAATAAATGCAGCACTACAATTTATTTGTTCAACGAACACACTTAGTGTATACACTCTTTCTCACAGAAAAATAATGAAATAAATGCAGCAAAATGCAGAAATGATTTGCAGCAAAAGATGGACGAAAATTGGAGTTAATCTGATCAAATGAGAGTTGGTCTATTTATATAAGTAATGGCACCCTTTAATTTTGAATTGAACAGGTAGCATACCTGTTTGAACAGTTACTGTACCTGTTGGGTTTGAATTTAAACAGATAACCGAATCTGTTTGAATTTCAAATATGTTCGGGTGGATTTAAATTTGAACCGAACAGATTCGGTTTTGGACAAATCTGAACCAGTAAAGAATTTCTAAAGAGGTGCAAATAAAATTTTGAATTGAAAAATTAAACCTTAAATTTGGACAGAATTTATTCTATGAAAAATAAATTGAATTCAAATATTTTTGGCCCAAAAAGATTAGTATTGGGCTGGAGAAGCCCAACTTCACACCATGCACTCAGCTCGGCCGAGCCGGATGGAGGATGGGACGCTTGCAAGACGTGGTGATTTTTGGGTCCAATGGGTCTAGCCCATTTTGTCCATAACCTCTCCCTTCTACAAACTTGGGGTGTCCCTTGGGGCCCTCCCCAAGTTATAAGTCCAAGCTATATAAACCCATTCAAAACTTTCCACCAAATCAATGTGGGACAAGCCATTTACACAAACTTTAAGGAATTTCCACCAAAACTCCATTTCCATGGAGCAGACTTTGGCTTCAATTTTCCATTCACTCAATAATGGTTTTGAGCAACCAAATATACCACATGAATCATAACGCGGCATAGAACGCGTTACCACTTAAACCTGCGAAAATCGACGCAAGGGTCCTACCTAAATAGTAGAACAAAGTTAGGAAAAAATCTGTTTTTTACCCAGATTTTCCAAACCATTTCCAACAATATCAATGTAAAAATGAATGTAAGAAAGATTTAAGATATAAAATTTATTACAAATTAGTAGTTATATATATGAAATATATTATGTAAAATTACTTTGTGTTATATATCTAAAAAATATTATACAAATTAGTGTTATATATTATGTAAATGTATGATAATTAGTTAGAATATTATTTAATTGGCCAATCCGTCAAAAATCGCTCAAACCGCAATTTGTTAATCTGCTAACCCACTATTCGATTTGTAATTTTACTCTTAAACTGCAGTACAAAAGCACTTTACCTCGATTTCATCCTATGAGGTTCATCTTGTAAAGGAAATGAAGAAGAGCACGCAACAATTATGAAAAATCTATCAGGTATAAAAAACTTATAAAATTCATTAAATAATATATAATATCACTCTTGTGAATGGCATATGGCTTGGTATTGGACCATTTTATTATCTTTTATTTATTTATGTATATTTTTTAATATGTCCTTTTGTTTTGTTCATGAATCTTATTTTATCTTGTTCACGAATCTCATTTTGTTTGGTGAATGGAGATTCATTTGTTTCTGGTGACCTTTTGTTTTGTTCATGAATGGAGATTAATTGGAAGTTCATGGACTTGGTGGTGAGTTAATATTTGGAGACTCTCCATTTTCTGTTGTTTAATGGTCATTATTTTTTGGTGTAATTTATAAGTCCTAGTGGCGTATAAATTGTTCTTCTCATCTACTTTTTCTATACCAACTATTTTTTATACTTGAGAGATTACTAGTCAAAGAAGTGTGTTTTTTTTTTTTTTGTGGAGCTTTGGGTTCACCATCTTGTGCAGAGTTGGCCTGAACCATACGACAAGTGGTTGGGCTATTGTACCCTAGAGGGGACAAGTCATAGTTTCGTGATTGTTGCATCAGTATTTGGGTTCTTCCTACCGCAATGGGTTTGATCTCCTTAAAGAAAAAGAGATATCCAAGTCTCAGTCTGATCTATTTATATCTCATTTTCTTTGCATTTTTTATCAATAAAATATAATTTTTCTAGTATTTTCACCAATAATTTTAAGGAGATCAAACATGGAATTATAGATAAATATAAAGCAAGGCTTGTCGCTAAAGATTTTAAGTAACAAGTTGATCTTGATTTATTTGATACTTTTTCTCCGGTTATTAGAGTTACATTCATTAGACTGTTGATAGCAGTGACTGCAATTCATGATTTAAAAATTTATCAAATGGCTGTGAAAAATAACATTTTTAAATGAAGATCCAGATGAAAAGATTTACATGGACCAACCTGAGGGCTTTGTGGAGCCTGACTAAGAAAGCAAGGTGTGTAAACTAACTAAATCCCTTTATGGTTTAAAACAAGCTCTTAAATAGTGGCATTAGAAATTTGATTCCTGCATGTTTGAGAATGGCTATAAGAGTAATGAATGCGATAAGTGCATATATTATAAAGCTTGTGAGAATGCACATGTGATTATTAGCCTATATGTGAATGATTTACTTATCTTTGGTTCTAATTTGCATATTATAAATTAGACTAAAAATATGCTTAATAGTCACTTTGATATGAAAAATCTTGATGAAACCAATTTTATTTTTTGAAGTAAAATTATGAAGACTAATGATGGCATTTTTCTTGATCAATCGCATCATGTTGAGAAAATTTTAAAAAAATATAATTTTCTAGACTATAAACATATTGCTATTCCTTTTGATGCAAGCATACATTTATCTGTTGTAACAAATGAAAAAGAAGTGATTAATTAAAGGACTATGCTAGCATGATTGGTAGTTTAAGATATGCTATTAACTGTACTAGACCTGGCATTGCATATACCGTTGGAGTATTTAGTAGATTCTCTAGCAAGCCAAGTCGAGATCATTGGTTAGCCATGGGAAGAATTATGAGATATTTATCTAGTACCAAAAACTATGGTTTGTTTTATAACAAGTATCTTGCGGTAATTGAGGGATATAGTGATGCCGATTGGAACACTTTGTCTGGTGATTCTCTCTTTACCACAGGTTTTATTTTTACCTTGGGTGGTGGTGCTGTATGTTGGAAATCTAAAAAACAGACTATAATTGCTAATTCTACAATGGAAGCTGAGCTTATAACGTTAGCTTCAGCATGTGAGGAAGCGAATTGGTTGAGAGATTAGTTACATGAAATCCCTTTTTGGGGAAAATTCAATTCCTCTTGTCTTAATTCGTTGTGATAGCATTGCTGCTATTGGTAGAGTGAACAATCATTTTTATAATGGTAAATCCAGACCTATTCGAAGGAAACACAGTAATGTGAGATCTTATTTAAGTAATGGTATCATAACTGTGAATTATGTAAAATCTTGCGTATCTGTTAACCAAGGCCTTGGTAGGAGATAGGGTCTGGAATACATCGAGGGGGATGGGTTTGAAGCCTATAAAATCATAAACCATGTATGAGGACACCTAACCTGGGGATCAGAAATCCTGTAACTAGGTTCAATGGGAATAATGAATCATATGGTGGTTGTAAAAATGCAGCCCTTAATATTTTGTTGTCCATCCCTATGATGTAAGTGCATTTGTTCTGTAATGTTGGAGGGTTGAGTTTTTATACTCTTAATGAAATTCTGTAGCTCTTGTTGAGTGGGGTGTGTAAATTATAGGAACATCCACTACTACAAAAACAGATAAAGATCACACTTTTTTGGTGTGATGTATGTTATTTAATCACACTTTTTAAGTTTTATTAAAGTGTGATCTTTGGGAGTGTGATTAAAAACCTTTAGATCACCCCTTTTAAGTGTGATTAAATCCATTTAGATCACACTTTTTAAGTGTGATTAAAAATATTTAGATCACACCTTTTAAGTGTGATTAAAAACCTTTAGATCACACTTTTTACGTGTGATTAAAAACATTTAGATCACACCTTTTAAGTGTGATCTTTGGAAGTGTGATTAAAAAGGGTCATTTTTAATCACACTTTTTAAGTGTGATTAATAACATTTAGATCACACCTTTTAAGTGTGATCTTTGAAAGTGTGATTAAAAATAGTCATTTTTAATCACACTTTTTAAGTGTGATTAATAACATTTAGATCACACCTTTTAAGTGTGATTAATAACTAATAAAATATGTAATAAAAAAAGGATTCGACATATTTAAAAAATAATCAATATTATTTTTGTATGCACATTTGAAGAATGTAATACACACTATATACTATATTTTGAATCATAGCCACATATTGAATAGAATAACGTCATATATTTCATAAATAAAAATTAAATATTCAAAAGTATATACAAAGGAATTAAATAAAAAAAATTAACTGTGCTTACATATATTAAAAAATGAAAAAACTTTAAAAAAAAAACTAAGTTCTTTAATTCTTGGACCATATTTTGCTTCTCTTCAAAAAATTTCTGACCTGAAAAATAAAAACACAAATTAATCCAGAAACCGCTAATGCATATGAATAAACTAAAAAGTTAATTCAGCAAACCAAATAGGAACATTAATCATTTCTGCTTGATCTTAATCCTTTTGGAAGTAACTTCCCTATTAACAATTAGATGCCATAGCAGCTCAGTGTCAATGACATTGTAATTAGGAGGTCACTAATGAGCACAGTATTTAAAAATGATAAATCTCAATACAGCTTGTGTACGATCTTTTTGTGAAGGTATATTATTATTACTGTTGAACCATAATTTTAAGTATCCATAAATAAATAAATAAATAAAAATTTAAGAATTTACTCCATTTTTTTTTGGGGGGGGGGGGAGAGGAGGGAGAGTACATACATTGCAGTTACTATCACTAGCAGCAGCAGGTTTTGGAGAAGCAAAGACTGCATTTATGAAAAGAATTCATCAGAGCTTCTAAATACACTCGCTTATTTTCTCTCTACACTCACTATATGCATTGTATATCTTGTATGTTACAAAGAAAAATTTGTGAATATAGGTGTAGAGATGAACATGGCGGGTGTGTGGTGGGTTTAGAAACTCCCAATTGCATCCTTAAAACGAAGATTATGTGTATATATATGTTGTTGACACTAATTAATATTCCTAACACCCTGTTCAAAAATAAAATGAAAATGAGAGCATACCTAATCAACAAAACTTGTTACCACAGTTGTAGAAAAGCAATAATTGAGAGAAAATTTTCAACTTCCACACCAATCAATTTTTTCTAAACACAAATCAACAAATAAATACACAATTTAGTGGACTATCCAGAAAAATCTAAGATTAAAAAATATTGATGCACAAGTTGTCAATAAAGGATCACCCATATTATAAACACCTAAATTCAAAAGATTTAGGTTGGTAGGTAGGCCAAATATAAAGCATGAACAATATTTTTCATGCTGTAAGAGAGAACATTCTGATGTATCTTTTAAAGCAAGGGTCTATTTTTCCAAGGGTCTATCTTTTAAAGCAAGGGTCTATTTTTCATAACCACATATTGAACATTCTGATGTGTCTTTCCAAGGGTCTATTTTTTGATTTCATATTAGAGTTTGATGTTGACATTAAAATTTGTAATGATGACTTACTTGAAACATGAAAATGACATTAAAAAAGAGGAAAATATTGATTTTTCTATTCCATAAAAAATATATATAAGTGAAATACTTACCCCGATTAAAAGGTTGCATTTCATGACTTCCAAAAGAGAATCTCTGATGTGTTTGTGGAGAAACCTGGTGAATGCCACTAGATCCATCTGTCACCTCATTTATACAATAAAATTCACATGAGTATGATAAATTTAGAAAAGGATAACATATGATAAATTAATACATCATTTAGATACAAGTATTTGTTTTTTCATGTTATGAACATTCTTAGAATTATCAATACAATAATATAAGGATGATCATCTTCATAACGTTGTCCATTCTCAAGAATCACAGTAACCTAATTTTGCATAACACATAGACAACTGTCAACCTCAAGATGAGGCCAAAACATTCATTAATGAATCAGTTTGTCAAATGGATGTTACAAAAAGAAGATAAAGAAGTGCTAAAAAAATCTCTGTAACAATCCCAATGTCAAGAATAAGAGGACAATCTCAACCTTTGTTGGCAACTTCATCAATGTTAAGTATATAAGTGAAATACTTACCCTGATTTTTCTATTCATATATCATCAGCAACTTCATCAATTGAACGAGCATGATGTATCTCCACCTGCAAAAATATGCTCATCAACATCAAATGGACAAAAACTGGAATTCATGGTGCACTTTCAAACAGCAATACTTGCATACATACGCTTTCAAGGAAACCTATTTTTACCTCTATTGAGTGTGAGGTTTCCAATGCATCCAAATGTAAACCCCCAGCAGTGTCTTCAAGAAATTTAGTCCAGATTTCCCACTCGGGAAATAAGGTGTCAGTGACTAAATAGCTCACCTGGATAAATAAAATTAGGAGGCAGGCAGCGTGTGACTAGGCCAATATCACTACATAACTAGCTAAGATAATCTAAACTGCATTACTCAGCATGCCACTGATGCACAGAGAATGTGGCAATGAGATACAAGTGCGTGATAATCACCTTGCAACTAAAACATTTCAGCATAAGACTGAAAGAAATAAAACAAGGATTTGACCTTTCATGGATGAAGCTTTTGTAACGAACTTTGACTCCTCATTAGCATCCTGCAGGAAAGGGCTCACATTTTGAGTTTCTAAAGTTAAATTAAAGTATGATTTCCAAAAAGAGAAAAACTAATATTGCATCATTTGGTTCATGCAAAAGCATGAATAAGCATATAACCCATGCTTAGAGAACTCAATTTTCTTAAAATCCAGTTGTACACAAAATTAGGTACTTGTACTACAACTGCTACGGTATGAATGATAACAAATGCTGAAATCAAGATCAGTAAGGTTTAAGAGAATTGAAGGTCTTCTTTTTGTTTGTTAAGAAGAGAGATAATGAAGATCTTATTCTTGATTCATTCAAATCGTGGGAATTTCATATAAAAATGAATGAATAACGAATAAAGACATCAATCATATTATTTATACAGTAATGAAACCTATGAAGCATGTCAGTACTTATTAAATCTGAAAAAATTTCATCATCATCATTATCACCAACGAGATCCTCTGCCCATCCTCCAATCAAGTGAGTAGATTTTGTAACACTCTCAGCGATAAAACTGAGATCTCAGAACTCTACCATGTAATGTAACACTCGTAGCAGTCAGATAGATAACAACCCTAATGAATCAGTCCCTACAAAAGCTTCAGTCCACCTGTTACATCATCAACCATTTCAGCAGGTCCTGCACATGCATGAGCATGAGAATTAGTCCAATGAACTATGGGAGACAAAAATAAATAAAATAATTTATTTTCACAATGCTAATCAGAAGAGTGACATAATTTTCAAATCAATGACACATTACCCTGTCTGGATTCTTATTTTTTTTAATGCCTTTCTTTTCAAATCAACCTTTAATTGCTTAATTTGCAAATAAAGCACATCAGTAATGAAGAGAATTCCAACTTCTCAAGTCAATGCATTTAGCTTGCAATAATCAAGAGCTCAAATTCATCCTTTCCTAATAAGAAAGCAAAATCCACTTCCCTAGTAAGAGCTCTACATATGCTTATGTAATTGGCTGGTTAAAACGCTGTAAATAAGATTTGTTGAATTGTAAAGTTAAGAACAATAAAACAAATCCACTTCCCTGAAAGAGTTTATTAACAAAGAGGACATTTCAACAAGATCAACAGCATAATCGAAACTGGGTCCTATACGCATGTTCTCAGAAATGCACATAGAGCAAACAAAAGAAGAAACTTTAAATATGAATATTAAGGACATGGACAAATGTTTAACATCATCTACATGTTTCTGATCTTAATCTCCATGTACAAAACCACATTTCACCACAAGCGGTTCTAGTAAGACAATCAAAAATTCAATCAATGTGAACCCTTTAAAGACAATCAAAAATTCAATGTGAACCCTTTAAAGACAATCAAAATTCAATTGGACCCATCAACAATCTTACCGCCTTTCTTTGCACCCAAATCTCGGCCGATGATGCGAACTCGACAACACATCGCCGGAGGCAAGCAACTAAGAAATCAAAGGCTTGATTGCCAACATTACCACCATACCCTTGTCTTCTTCATTCAACCAAAACTTCTCACCCATCTCTCAAACAATTCAACAAACACTTTAAAGGCAAACAACAACTTAAGGGGCCCAATTCTGGACACAAAGAAACAGCAGAATCTTGAAATTTAGAAACTTGGGTTTGATTGTTCATAGGAAAACGAACAATCACAAGTTGATTTCTTGTGATAGTTTGATACATCAACAATTACATGTACATATATGTATTGAATGTGTGTATATATCAACAAAAAATAGTGCGATTAAAAGAAGAAAAAAGAGAGTTACCTGAAGTAGGCATGGATGAGTGCGACTTTTAGGATAAGATTAACTCGTGTTCCATGTGACTTCAACAATGACGCGTTGGTGTCTGCTTTGTAGATCTGAACTGTTTAGGGTTTTTATTTTGTGGGTACGGATACAATGCACCTGGATCGACCCATTTTGTGTTTTTGAAAAATTTATAAGTTGTTTGTGATGGAATAGAGTGGTCGGAGAAGAATACCTAGATCAGAAACAGCAGAGAGCTCGATTTGGCTTAGTTCATCGTCATCAATCGGAGCATTTTCAGACGATGAGAGAGAGATTTGATCTTCAGATCAATCGCCTAATGTGATTTCTTCGATGAGAGTATTAGGGATTTTTGGTTCAAATATTAGGGATTTGAGATTTGGGGATTTTTGATTGAGGGGGGAAAAACGAGCGGGAATGGAAAAGGGGGGGGGATGGAAATGTTTGTGGAATTTTTTTTTTATTTTCATTACAAATAAATATTTAAATAATAAGATGATTTTTTTTTCGCAAGAGAGGATTTGCTAAAAAAAAAATATTATTAAAATAAATTTTTTTATAGTTAATGAATTTTATTTTTTTTTCATTTAGTAAGGTTGTAAATTTATTTGTTTCATATTTATTTTAATGAATAAAAAATTATATTTTTTTTATTTGGTAGAAGTAAGGATAATATTTTCTATTAAAATAAATTTAATTTTTTGTGGTCAATGAAAAATATTTTTTTGCGATCCATTTTTTTTTTTTGTAACTAAAAATCAATAACTAATTTTTTTGTGGTAGAGGATAGGAAGTGGCAGTAGTGGTGCAAGTGGTGGATAAGAGGTGATAGTGGTGGTAGTAGTGATGGTGAAGGAGATAAGTGGTGAACTTGTGGTAATGGTAGAGGAGATAGAATAGCAGTGACAGAGGAGAGGTAATGGTGGTAGTAGTAGTAGTAGTAGTGGAGTGGTAGCGATGGTGGTAGTAATGATAATTGTAGAGGTGGAGTGACATTTGCAGTAGTGGTGAATGTGGTAGAGAAGATGGGTGGTGTGAGAGAGATGAGTGAGAGACAGATAGAGAAGAGAGAGAGAGAGAGAGAGAGACAAACAGAGACAAAGCGATGAGCGAGAGAGAGACAAAGTGGTCGCTAAAAGTGCATTTTCTTGTAGTAGAGAGCTTGGTAAATAGAGAAGAGATTAGGGAGAGAGTGAGCAAGGTGAACACAATGGGAGAGAGAGACAAACAGACAGAGAGGAAGCGGTAACAGTGGTGAATGTGGTGTATAAGAGATGATGGTGGTGGTGGTGGTGGTGGTGATGGTGATGACGAAGGAGATTAGTGGTGAAGTTGTAGTAGTGGTAGAGTAGATGGAGTGACAGGGGTGAAAGAGAAGTAATGGTAGTAGTAGTAGTGGCAATAGTGGTAGTGGTAATAGTGGAGTGGTGGCTATGGTAGTAGTAATGGTAGTTGTAGAGGTGAAATGGCGACCGTGGTAGTAGTGGTGGTAGTGAAATGGCGTTTGCAACAGTGGTGAAGGTAGTAGAGGAGATGGGTGGTGAGAGAGAGATAGAGGTGGGAGACAAATAGAGGAGAGAGAGAAAAGTGAGAAAGAGAAAAAGAGATAAAAAGTAAAAGACAAAAAAAGAGACAGAAAGAGAAGAGAGATAAACGAGAGAGACAAAGAGAGATAGAGAGAAAAGAGATGAGAGAGAGATAGAGAGATGAACGAAAGAGAGGTGAGAGAGATAGAGAGAGAGAGATGGGTGAGAGAGAGAGAGAGAGATGAACGAAAGAGACAAAGAGAGAAAAGAGATGAGAGAAAAGAGATAAGAGAAGAGATAGATGAATGAGAAACACAAAGAGAAAGAGACAAATAGATGCAGAGAGAGAAGAGTGATGAATGAGAGAGAGAAAGAAAAGAGAGAAGAAGATGAAAAATTGGTGAAAAGATATAGAAAGAGAGAGAGAGAGAAAAAAAAAGAGCGAAAAGATATAAACGAGAGAGAGACGGAAAGAGATGAGCGAGAGAGAAAAAAAGAAGAGAGAGAAGAAAAATATCGTTGAATTTATCATTTGAAGAGCATTTCATTTTATCATTTGGCGAGAGAGAGAGAGAGCGTGCTATGCCCAATTGAAGAGTATTTCATTTTATCATTTGGTGCCAGAATATTTCATTTTGTCGCCTATTTTTATTCTGGTCATATTATTCACGACAGAAAATTGCGTGTTGTGAAAAGTTCAGGTTGTATTTGGTAACGTTTACGTTTTTAGTTTATATTTATAAAAATTATATAAATTAGTTTTTGTTTATTTTTTGAAAAACATAAACTACAAACGCGTTTGGTAATTGACAAAATGTTTTAAAATTTTAAAAATATAAAAAAGAGTGAGAAATGGCAAGTGGCGGCAGAAGACGGTGGTGAAAAGTAGTGACGGTGGGTGGTGGGTAGCTGGTGGCGGTGGTGGTGGGTGGGTGGGTGACAGTGGCGGGTGGTGAGTGGTAGCGAGTGGGTGGTGGTGGTGGTCGTGACGGGTGGGTGATGGATGGCAGGTGGTGGTGGTGCTGGTGGTGGTGGTGGTAAGTGGCGGTGGCGGTGGCGGTGGGTGGCGGATGGCGGTGGGTGGATGGGTGGGTGACGGTGGCGGGTGGTATAGCAACTGGGTGGTGGTGGTGATGGTGGCAGGTGGTGGGTGGCGGATAGCTGGTGGTGGCGGGTAGGTGGCTGGTGGTGGTGGGTGGGCGGTGGCCTTGGTGGTAGGTGGTAGTAAGTGGGTGACGGATGGCGGTGGGTGGCGGGTGGTGATGGCGGTGATAGATGGTAGTAGCGGGTGGTGGTGGGTGGCGGGTAGATGGCAGGTGAGTGGTGGGTGGTAGTGGTGGTGGTGGCGAGGGGTGGGTGGTGGTGGTGGCGAGTGGGCGGTGGCTGGTAGTGGGTGGTGGGTGGCTAGTGGGTAGTGGTGGCGAGTGGTGGGTGGTGGCGGCAGATGGGTGGTGAGTGGTGGTGGCAGGTGGTGGTGAGGGGTGGGTGGTGGGTGGTGGCGTGAGCAGTCTTTGAAAAATGGTGGCAGGTGGTGACTAGTGTTGGGTGGTAAAAAAAAAAAAAAACTCAAAACTCAAAACGGAAACACATTTTTTGTGTTTCAATTACCAAAAGCGTAAATTCAAAAAATGAGTTCATGTTGGTTTTTAAACAGAAATTTAAAAATTTTACTAATAAATTTTTTTTCAATTAATTTTTTTTCATTAATTTTTTTTCAATGAAATTTTTTTTCTAACTGATACTAACCAAGGGACAATTGGTAATGCTACTTTAAACCTTAGGGAGGGGATTGTAATTTCTAAAATGTGAGGGGTGTCAATGTAATTTACCCACTGAGGGCAAAATTAGTATTTAAAAAAATTAAATTGCTAAAGAGGAAAATCTGTAATGAAACTTTAAATCTTAGGGGGAAATGTAATTTCCAAAAGGTGAGAGGGGAACTGTAATAAACATAAACTTCAGGGGGTGTTAGTGTAATTTACCAAAAAAATTAATTGGAAAAAAATTATTTGAAGAAAAATTAATTGAAAAAAAAATTAATTAAAAAAAAATTTGCTAGTAAAATTTTTAAATTTCTATTTAAAAATCAACGTAAACTTATTTTTTGAATTTACATTTTTTCCTTAAATTTACAAACCGAGACAACCATTTATAAACCAAAAAATTATCAAACATGTTTTTATAAGTTTTAAAATTTTTGTAAATATAAATTGAAAATGAAATGAAATGGTGTCTGTTTGGTAACGTTTACGTTTATTTATATTTACAAAAATTTATAAACTGGTTTTTGTTTATTTTAGAAAAACATAAACTACAAAGCGTTTGGTAATTGACAAAATGTTTAACAAAATTTAAAAATATAAAAAAGAGTGAGAAATGACAAGTGGTGGCAAGCGGCGGCGGAAGATGGTGGTGGAAAGTGGTGACGGTGGGTGGTGGGTAGCGGGTGGTGGTGGGTGGTGGCGAGTGGGTGGGTGGGTGATGGTGACGAGTGGTGGGTGGTAGCGAATGGGTGGTGGTGGTGGCGGGTGGTGGGCGATGGTGGCAGGTGAGTGGCGGAATGTCGAGGGGGCAATTGGTAATGCTACTTTAAACCTTAGGAAGGGGATTGTAATTTCTAAAATGTAAAGGGTGTCAATGTAATTTACCCAGTAAGGGCAAAATTAGCATTTAAAAAAATTAAATTGCTAAGGGGGGAATCTGTAATGAAACTTTAAACCTCAGGGAGGGAGATGTAATTTCCAAAACGTGAAGAGGGAACTGTAATAAACATAAATCTTAGGAGGTGTCAGTGTAATTTGAGCAATGATTCATCCCCTCTTTTCCCCCCATCCCCTTTGACCCCCTCTCTCTCTCATTGGTTACATTTTCTTTTTCTTTTTCTTTCTTTTCCTTCTCCTCCAATCACCACCCGCCACGTGGCAAAGGGGTGAGGGGTGACCCCCACCAGGGGGTCCCAAGCATTATTCGTGTAATTTACCCTATATATAGATATATATATATATAATCGCACTTAATTAGAAAGTGACATAAAAAATAAATAATATCACACTCAATCAGATTAAGTGTGATTAAAAATTTGGGAATTGTATATTTTATATAAAAATCAATTTGAAATATTTTATACAATCACACTTATTTAAAAAGTGTGATTAAAAAGTAGTAATGTATATATAATCACATTTTAATTACCTTAAAAAATATATAAATAATCACACTTATTTAAAAAGTGTGATTAAAAAGCAATAGTGTATATATAATCACACTTTAATTAGAATGTGTGATTAAAAAGTATATATAAATAATCACACTTTAATTAGATTGTGAGATAAAAAAATATATATATAATCACACTTATTTAAAAAGTGTGATTACAAAGTAGTAGTGTATATATAATCACACTTTAATTAGAAAGTCTGATTAAAAAATATATAAATAATCACACTTTAATTAGAATGTGTGATTAAAATATATATATACAATCACATTTGTTTAAAAAGTGTGATTAAAAAGTAGTCTTGTATATATAATCACACTTTAATTAGAAGGTGTGATTAAAAACATATAAATAATCACACTTTAATTAGAATGTGTGATTAAAAAATATATACAATCACACTTATTTAAAAAGTGTGATTAAAAAGTAGTAGTGTATATATAATCACACTTTAATTAGAAGGTGTGATTAAAAAATATATAAATAATCACACTTTAATTAGAATGTGTGATTAAAAAATATATATACAATCACACTTGTTTAAAAAGTGTGATTAAAAAGTATATAATCACACTTTAATTAGAAGGTGTGATTAAAAATCTATATATATAATCACACTTAATTGAAAAGTGACATAAAAAATAAATATTATCACACTTAATCAAATTAAGTGTGATTAAAACACCAATCTAATTTTTTTTATCACACTTCTAATAAAAGTGAGATCTTTTTTTTTTGTCAAAGTGTGATCTTTAACTATTTTTGTAGTAGTGATCCTTGACATATTTCACCTATGTGAGCATGGAAGTGGGGTCGCTTTCTATGAGAATAAGGCTTATTCTCAATTATGCTCATGAAAACTGGCATTAGCACAAGGCTATAATGTGCTGGCTATTAAAAGTTCATGTCAACACCTGGATTATTATGTGTGAGCAGCAATACTTTATTTCCCCTAAGTAGTCGTAATTCAAGTTTGAGACCACTACTGACTCTGGAGTAGAGGTTGTTGTTTCACTAATGAAGGTTCAATGCAGAGCACACCTTCAAACTCTCTTGTCCTTGTTGATATTAAAATGAGTGGGGGATTGTTGGACCATTTTAATATATTTTATTTATTTATTTATATTTTTTAATATGTCCCTTTGTCTTGTTCATGAATCTTATTTTTTCTTGTTCATGAATTTCATTTTGTTTTGTTTATGAATGGAGATTAATTGGAAGTTCATGGACTTGGTGGTGAGTTAATATTTGGAGACTCTCCCCTTTTTTCTAGTTTAATGATTATTATTTTTTGATGTAATTTGTAAGGTCCTAGTGGCCTATAAATTGTTTCCCTCATCTACTTTTTCTATACCAACTATTTTTTATACTTGAGAGATTATTAATTAAAGAAGAGTTCACCATCTTATGCAGAGTTAGCCTGAGCCATATGACAAGTGGTCGGGCTGTTGTATCCTGAAGGGGACAAGTCATAGTTTCGTGATTGCTGCATCGGTATTTGGGTTTTTCCTACCGTAGTGGGCTTGATCTCCTTAAACAAAATGAGATATCCATGCCTCAACTTGATCTATTTATATCTCAATTTTTTTTTTTTTTGCATTTTTTATCAATAAAATATAATTTTTTTGGTATTTTCACCAAAGCTATAATGTGTTAGCTATTAAAAGTTTATGTCAACACCTAGATTATTATGTCCTTTTGTCTTGTTCATGAATCTCATTTTGTTTAGTGAATGGAGATTTTTGGTGACTTTTTATTTTGTTTATGAATGGAGATTAATTGGAAGTTCGTGAACTTTGTGGTGAGTTACTATTTGGAGACTCTCCTTTTTTTCTAGTTTAATGGTCATTATTTTTTGATGTAATTTGTAAGGTCTTAGTGGCCTATAAATTGTTTCCTTCGTCTACTTTTTCTATACTAACTATTTTTTATACTTGAGAGATTACTAGTCAAAGAACAGTGTTTTTTCTTGGGGGAGTTTCGGGTTCACCATCTTGTGCAGAGTTGGCCTAAACCATATGACAAGTGATCGGGCTATTATATCTTGGAAGGGACAAGTCATAGATTCGTGACTGCTGCATCGGTATTTGAATTCTTCCTACTACAATGGACTTGATCTTTTTAAAGAAAACGAGTTATCCGTACCTCAACCTGATCTATTTATATCTCTTTTTTTTTTTTTTTTTTGCATTTTTTATCAATAAAATATAATTTTTTTGGTATTTTCACCAACACTTAGCTATAAAATTTAAATGTACAAGAAAATAAACTAAAAAATGGGGGATGAAACTTTGAGCAGGCTAATAAATTCTTTACATATAAAATTTAATTATATATATAAAGAGTATACTACAATCTATGGCTTTACATTTTTTTTTTTGGAATAATTTTAACTTGAGGAATAACTTTGCTATGGATCTCTTTATCTCATATAAAGCAAACCAAAATTAAACTTTATAGATTCGTTGATCAAGTAGTGGCTTAAAAAATAAAGAAAAAGAACATTTTACTATTTACGTCAGGTCACTTATTCATATTAAACATCAAAAAGGGGGGGAAAAAAGAAAAAAAGAAAAGAAAAAAAGAGGAGAGATATATGTGTCATGCAACCACAAACAGACTTCCATCACCTTTTGTTACGGGCATCTTATATTCTTACGTTTATTTTATTTTTTAAGTATAAAAAGGCAGAAAAGAAAAATAAATATTAGAAGGAAAAAAAAGTGATGCTTATCCTCTCTTTTTTTCTTTTGGGATTAGAATATCTAAAATGAGAATCATGAGATTGATCCAAGTTTGTCATTGCCATCTTATTCTACAAAACATATTCTACAAAATAGTTGGACTTTATGTGAAGGAGTAAAATTGAAGAGATGGTTTTAAAGAACTTCCATGCCACTTTAGAAATTTTAAGTTCGAATCTTACTTGTGTTGCTCGGGTTTAAGTACTGATTGCTTTGCGATTGATTACAAGTATAAGAATTGGGTAAATTATATTTTTCAGTCTACAAGTTTATTCGAATTTCAATTTAGTCCCTTATATTCAAAATATAATAGTTAAGTTATCAGATTTTGATTCTTATTTTAATGTAATACTCTCATTACTTGCCGTTAAAAAAATGAATAAAAAGTGCTCATGCAATTGCCACGAAAGCATGCTCTCGAGCCATTAAAAATATATATATATATACTTTTCATACTTGTTGGCTACATATTTTGTAAAAAGCCAATTACAATTCGACACGTGGCAGGATGAGGGTATTATTGGAAGATGATTTTAATCTTAAATCTCAATCGTACACGTGGCAATGAGTATTGGTTCTCAAGTGGTCTGAGTAGCACTAGATCAGGAATGAGATACAAGGTGACGTGGCTTCAACGGTTACCTTTATTCAAATTCAGAAACAGGAGGGAAGTCCAACTGCAAGTGATGGCATAGTGGAACTATTTCTAAGGTAACATGATCAGCGATCATGGAGGAGCAGTTCGACGGTTCGAAGTGTAGTTCGAAGGTCATCCCTAACAAGTATAAATAGCAGGGAAGTTCCCAGAAAAGACCCCCAGACTCAGATCATATAAACCAGTTTTACTTCGTATTTTTTCCTTTCCAGTTTTACCTTTCCTGTACTTTAAATACTTGTTCTTTAAATACACATACTTCAATTCATAGGAGTAGTTTTCAAGTAGATTCAAGTAAATTCTTTGTCAAACTTCCTCAAGGCTGAGTTTGGACAATTCTAAGTGTTTATGTTAATGAAATACATCAATTGCTCTTAATATTACTTGTCATTTCTCTTAATTTCTCCTAAAAGTCAAGCCACCAGTAAAAGTCCTCTACATTGAAATTTGAAAGAACTAAAACATAGTCGCCGATAATTGATTGGCAATTATAATTTCAGAAGGATGATTGATCCTTCGGCCGCACGCCAAGATTTACAAATTTACCCTTTGAAAAGCCAAAAAGCCAACATATATTTTTGCACGCCCGATTGGGACAAATTAAAATGGCTAGACGAAGACGACAAGGAGAAAATGAACGCTTAGAAGAAGGCGTAGAAGGAGAGGTAGAAATACCTAATCCAGAGGAGAATGTGGTAACACACTCTGTGGAAACTCCTATGTCATCAGAACCTTTGGTCGAATGCATCAAGATTTCAGACAAGAACCAAATGTTCATAATATTGGACGAAACCAAGGAATTGGACCATCCACCATTCCATCTTCTCAGCCAACAAATCCATGGGATGGCTTGGTAGATGCTATGGGACAACAGCTAATGAACACAATGGAAAGGTGGGCAACATCCTTTTTGGATCGAATGAACAACCACCAACCAACAAATACAAGACATACAGAGGAAATCTTAAATGTTCATCAACAAAGATTGGCTAGAGAAAAACAGCCTATGCAAGTTAATGGACAGGTTAATGGTCAGACTAGTACTCAAAACTATGAAAGACCATCACCTCAGTCTTGGTATGAACCCATTTCGAGGCCTGTAGTAGGCCAAAATACCACAATATTCAACAGTGAAGCCATACCAGTTGGCAGATCTGGCCAAGTACAAGAAACTGGCATAAGAATGGTGGCAAATCCCATGTTCGAAGCTATACCTGGCACCCGGGGTTATAATAATCCTTTATTTGAATTTATACCCGGGGGGTTGGAGGGTTTGCCTACAAATGGAAGGGACACAATGCCTATTCCAACACCTTTCACAGGTCCTTTAGTAGGACAGCTCAAAGGGTTATCCATTTCCAACAAAGAACTTTGCACCACAGGACAACCTCCCAAATATACCATTGTATGGACCAAGAGGACCACGTGCACAAGTTCCACGAACCTGTGTTTGCTCCTCCAGTAGTGGTTCAGCAAGCCCAAAATATGGTCCCTAGGGACCAAATTGTTGATATTTTTAGGGAGCTATGTGGACCAATGTCTCGGGGGGTGCAGACTCCTGTATACAGAAAACCATATCCAGCGTGGGATGATAGAGTACATGAATACCCAAGAGGGTTTAGAATACCGATTTCACCCTATTCTATGGAACTGGAAATCAATCAACAGTAGAGCATATTGCTAGATTCGCTGCTCAGTGTGGTGAATTTGCTAATCATGACTACATAAAATTAAGATTATTTCCAAACTCTCTGACTGGGGGAGCGTTTGTATGGTATATCAACCTTACACCTGGCTCCATTCAAACTTGGCAACAGATGGAAGAGGCATTTCATGCCCAATTTTTCAATCGAGCGAAGTATCCATGGCGATTTGGCAAGATTGAGTCAAAGGCACGAAGAAAAGGCTACTCAATTCATTGCAAGATTTAAAGGCTCGAAATAAATGTAGAGTCATCCTTCCAGAGCCAGAATTTGTACGATTGGCTCAAAACGGTTTAGAGTTCAGGCTTCGAAAGAAGTTTGATTCAACTGAATTCAGGGATTTGGTCGAATTAACCTATAAGGTGTCACGATATGAAGCATTACTAGAGGAAGAACAAGATCGAAACAATGCTTCATATAAGACATACTATAAAGATCCCAATTACGAGATTGATGCAATGAGATTGTGGGCAAGAACATGTCTGTGAAGCATTAATTCATAAGGATACGACTATCGACCAACAATTTAAGAAGAAAGACTTTCACGTAAAGTATTCTTTCGATTTAACAAAAGCAGATGACATTTTCGATCATTTGCTCGCAGCTAATTTCCTTAAGTTACCAAAAGGAGTAAAACTACCTTCTCTTGATGAACTTAAAGGAAAAGTGTACTGTAAATGGCACAATTCTTGGTCTCACTCAACTAAAAACTGCATTGTTTTTCGAGACAGGATCCAAGAGCAAATCCGGAAAGGAAGCCTGAAGTTCCCAAACAAAACAGAGAAAGCCATGGGAATTGTGATAACTTGCGTTTCCAGAAGTCGGAGAGAGCGCTGCTAATGTGGTTGTTCCAAATTTTCAGAATCTATCTCTGCAGGAATTGGAAGAGGTTAATGTGCAAATGCATATTGCCAACCAGACAGCTGCCAAGAAAGAGACCAGGAGTTCACCAGTTGTTGGTCAGAGTCTCTCACATCAGAAGGAACATTCTGATGAGGAAATATTGGACGACGATTCCTTGGAAGCAAATTGTAATGCAAAGGATGTGTCCAAGGTGTAGATTAAGCTACAAATGGTTGAAGGGCTTCCAATTGATGGGAAGCAATACTATAAGGATGTTGAGAGGCGTCCTAGAACAACCAACGCTTACAACAAAAGGCCGTGCGGCTAGTGATAGGCAACGACGGTGGTGGTTGAGCTGCGATTAAGAATGAATGCTAAAGGCAAAGGGCCCTTGTATGAGTCTAGGCCACTTAACTACTATAAAATGGAGAGTAGACATTCTGAAAGAAGATTAGAGAGGAGTTCAGGTTATGGGACTAAAGCCAGAGATTGGCCTCCCAGATCAACTTCACACAGAATAGAAAATGGCCATCTCAAACAAAGGCCAGAATCGAGCTCGAAACATGAGACCAGAACCAAGCACTTACCTCCACGACCAGTTTCGAAGACGGCTTCGAAGGTGGAAAAGGGTGATTCAACGTCTGAATCAGTAAGCTCTTGGGTGCCTGGAGTCCCAGATTGGTTTGTAATGCAAAACAAACCTAGGGAATTGCCTGACAGGAGAGATGTTGGAATCACAGGCAGAATGGTCAAACCTCCTTTGGTGGCCCCAAACAACTGGGTATTGCTGAAGCACCCAAAGACAAAGGAGCCAAGTATGGTTCCGGTTATTTCCAGATCACAAAGGAGGAAAATTCAGCGCAGGTACACCCAGTACCAGCAAAATCTGAAAGAGAGTGAAGATAGTTCTTCACATATCAAGACAGAAGAAAAGAAAGCTTCGAAGTCAGACCGTGTTCCAAAACCGACGCTGCAAAGTAAAGTGGTTTGTAGCAGGGAACAATTGGCTCAAGTTCATTCTGAACTAAAGGCCAGGGAAAAGTCCAGTTTGGCAGGATTGGAGAAGGCTCTGATGGAGAGTGATAGTGAAATAGAAGAAGAGATTGGCATGAGCCAAAAGAAGGAAATGGCAGAAGAAGAAATGTTCGAAGCCTTCATGGCTGAACAAACGTTTCTGACTGAAAACTTAGTTGAGAAGGACCCTTCAAAGGGATCAGTCATCAATGAAATACCAGAATGCAGCATGGAGGACGCTGCTGAAGATACTGAACAAGGTAGTCAAGAAGGGAAGAAGGTACAACCAAATATTCGGTTTGGCTCATTCCCTGTGACGATTAACATGGTACATATACTACCTCATGAATTTCAGGCTGAGGATCAGGAGGACCAAGACATGGATCCAATTCCTGTTTCTAGTGAGGAATCACAAGTGAGCATGGTTCAGGATGCTTCGGAAATGGCTAGTCCTATGGAAGTTGAGTGCGAAAGTGAGGAGGAGGTGAGCATCAACCTCTCATATCCTTTTGAATACCCCTCGAATTCCATGACCCAACATGTCAAGCCTTTGTACATTAAGGCTTTCTTTGATGGTATACAGTTAAACCGAGTCCTAGTAGACAATGGGGCGGCGGTTAATTTATTGAAATCTTCTTTGAAGAAATTAGGAAAGAAGAATCCAAGGTTGATCCCAACCAAGACAACTATTCTTTGGCTTCTTTGGAGATAAGCAGATGGCTCAAGGTATTCTGCCTATCAATTTGAGTGTGGGAACCAGGGATTGTATGACAGCATTCTTCGTAATCGATAGCAATGCTAAGTATAATGCCTTACTTGGAAGGGACTGGATTCACACCAACAAGTGTGTACCTTCCTCTTTGCATCAGAAGATCATGATGGCTCTGGGTAATGGAGAGACAGAGGAGATTGATGCAGATCCTCAACCTTTCATAGCTTTGTACGGATTTTGCGAAGCCAAACTATATATTGAAGGGTAACTCCACTCAAGATATTGAGAAAAGTGATGGCTCGGTAAAGTGGCGGTACCGATGAGGAAGTTACACACCTGAAGCACTTAGTTCAGGAAAGTGCTGATGAAGAAGTTGCCGTGAAAGATGACAACGATGCCTGGTTATAGGCAAAGAAGTGAAGAACGAGAAGCCAATTCATTGGCTTTGATTAAATTCTCATCATTGGATGTAAAAGCAATAGTCCAGAAGGTACAGAAACAAGAGAGAGAAGCCATGACAATTGGCTGTGAACAAGAACAACAACAGGTCAGGAGATTGACCTTTGGGAAATATTGTGCATTGGACATTGAAACAAGAGTCCAGGAAATACAAGAAGAAGACGCCTTATGGACAGATTTTGTCTATGAGGAAGAAGGTAAAGATGTCGAAATAGAGAGTCTAGAGGCGGAACAAGATGAAAAGATTGTTTCGAAGGTTGAAGAAACCAAAGAAAGCTCCAATGAATTCTCGACAGGACCCTTAGAAGAAGTAAATTTAGGGAAGGTTACGTGCGTGACCCACTTACATAAGTACCTGTTTGAATGCTCTGGACAGAGACCAGTTGTTGGTTGTTTTAAAGAAGTACAAGGATTGCTTTGCGTGGTCTTACTACGAACTACCAGGATTGGATAGATCATTGGTGGAACATAGGCTCCCTTTGAAGCCTAATTTCAAGCCATACAAACAGAAACCTAGGAGGATGAGTCCAGATGTAATTCAGAAGGTCAAGGAAGAAATTCTTAGACTACTCAAGGCAGATTTTATTAGGACGGCGGATATGTTGAATGGCTATCTAATATTATGCCCGTAGTTAAGAAAAATGGCAAAGTGAGGGTGTGCATCGATTTCAGGAGCTTAAATCTCGCAACTCCTAAAGATGAATACCCTATGCGTATAGTGGAACTATTGGGGGACAGTTGAGCAGGGGACCAAGTTTTGTCGATGATGGGTGGGCACTGTGGTTATAATCAAATATGCATTGCGAGGAAGACATCCACAAGACAAAGATTCAGATGCCACAGGAATATTGGCACCTTGAATGGGTTAAGATGCCATTTGGTGCGAAGAATCTTTGGAGCTACCTATCAGAGAGCTATGAACACCATCTTTCATGACCTTATTGGAGGATATCTAGAATGTTATATTGACGACATCGTGGTAAAATCCCAGTCCATGGAGAAGCACTTGCTTCATTTAGAAGCAGCTTTTGAAAGAATGAGGAAGTTCAAGTTGAAACTCAACCCTCTTAAATGTGCTTTTGGTGTGTCATCTGGAAATTTCTTGGGTTATGTGGTGCACAAGAAAGGAATACAGATTGATCAGAATAAAGCCAAAGCCATTATTGAAGCTAGACCTCCATCAAGTAAGAAAGAATTACAAAGGTTCCTTGGGCAGGTTAATTTTCTTCGAAGGTTTATTTCTAACACTGCAGGGAAAACTAAAGTATTCTCTTCCTTGTTAAGGCTAAAAGATGAAGAGGAATTTGTGTGGACAGCGGAGCATCAAACTGCTTTCGAAGGTATCAAAGCCTACTTGGCCAATCCTCCAGTGTTGATGCCACCAAAACGAAATAAGCCCTTGAAGTTATACATAGCAGCAGCAGAAGATTCATTGGGAGCTTTCTTGGCTCAAGACAATGAAGAAGGCAAGGAACAAGCTGTTTATTACCTTAGTAGGTTTTTAAATTCTTGTGAATGTAAATACTCAGCTGTTGAAAAGCTGTGTCTTGCTTTGTATTTTGCTGCAATGAAATTAAGATATTATCTTTTACCTACAACTGTCTTGGTAATTGCAACCACAGATTTGGTTAAGTACATGTTATCGAGACCTATATTGAGGGGAAGAATTGGCAAATGGATATTAGCCTTATCGGAATTTCATTTAGAATATGTCCCTCAAAGGGCAGTAAAAGGGCAAGTATTAGCCAATTTTCTAGCAGATCATCCATCTCAAACAGAGAACCAAGAGGTAAAGGAGCTTGGTATGGCTAGTGTTGAACCATGGCAAATGTGGTTCGATGGATCGAAAGCCAATGGATTAATTGGAATTGGTATTGTGATTAAGTCTCCACAAGGGGTAGAAACCACACATGGTTTTAGAGTGGATGAAGCTAAATTTGTTGAATAATCGAGTGAATATGAAGCCTTAATAGTAGGACTAGAAATCCTTATTGGGTTACAAGTACATGCAGTTGACATATTTGGAGATTCTCAATTGGTTGTTAACCAAGTAAAAGGAATTTTCAAGTGTCAAAGCATAAGCATCCTACCATATTATGTTGTTGCATTACATCTGCTTTCTCAGTTTCAAATAGCAAATGTAACTTATGTTCCAAGATTCTTGAACAGTAGAGCTAATGATGTGGCTCAGAAAGCTTCGAACTTCAAGAGAAGGGATAGTACCCAAAGGGATATAAGCCAAGCAACATATCAGAGACTAATTCAACCTTTGAATAAAAGGAATGTGATCTTGGAAGTCAATCATAATGACTCACAAGAACAGGATTGGAGGCATCCAATTATGCAGTATTTGGCTGGTCCATCTTCAAAAGCCAGCAGGAAAATCAAATTGCAGTCTATGCAATATATAGTATATGATAATGCTTTATACAAAAGGGGAGGAGATGGCTTATTATTGGAGTGTTTGGGTCCAAAAGAAGCATTAACAGCTATGGCTGAGGTTCACGAAGGCATTTGTGGTGCTCATCAGCCTGGTGTAAAGATGAGATGGTTGCTTCGAAGGCATTCCTATTATTGGCCAACTATTCTAAAAGATTGCATAGAATATGCAAAAGGTTGCCAGGCATGCCAAAAACATGGCACAATAAGACATGTGCCCATAACTGACCTACATGCAGTAGTGAAGCCTTGGCCATTCAGAGGATGGGCCATGGTCATGGTAGGTAAAATTCATCCACCTTCTTGAAACATCATTGTTTCATTCTAGTGGCTCTTGATTACTTCACTAAATGGGTTGAAGCCAAGCCATATAAGGTCAGAGACAGACGGAGGTCATTGTGTTTACTAAAGGCTTGATCCATAGGTTTGGCATTCCACAAACCCTAACAGTTGATAATGGAACTGTGTTTGATGGGAAAATGGTGAAATCCTTTGTGGCAGAGTTTGGGATTAGTCTTATTAATTCCACTCCCTATTATGCAGTGCCAATGGTCAAGCTGAATCATCTAATAAATCCTTGAAAAAGGAATACAAAAGATGGTGGAAGATAATCCTAGGGATTGGCATAACCTATTGTTGGATGTTTTATGGGCTTCTGAGAACTTCCCCAAGATCGAGCACAGGAGTCACTCCTTATGCCTTAGTATACGGGCACGATGCAGTGTTACCTGTGGAAATTAATGTTAAATCTTTGAGGGTAAGATGTCAAGATCAATTAGAATCTGAGCAATATCATCAAAGCATGTGCCCGAATTGGAAGACATAGATGAAGCAAGGATTTTGGCATTAAATAGCATTCTTTTTCAAAAGAAGAAAGCCAAGAATTATAACAAGAAAGTCAAGCATATTGGCTTTGATGAAGGTGATTTGGTATGGAAAACAATACTCCCCATAGGGATTAAAAGCCATAAGTTTGGCAAATGGTCACCTAATTGGGAAGGACCATATCAAGTTCATAGAGTTTTACCTTTTGGGGCATACCATTTAAGAAATTTGAATGGTTATGTACATCCCAAAAAGATTAATGGCAGATATTTGAAGCCTTATTTTCCAACCATTTGGGAAACACAAGGAATGGAATAAACATTGAATACAAAAAAACATGAGATTACTCAAAGGATAGACAAAACTTGTTCTTTCATAAAGAATTGAATACATTATGCCATAGATTGGCCCAGAAGTCATTACAATGTCTTAATTGTTTTTGTACAACGTTCCTATTGCTAAGTGATGGGAATAGTTCTATAGTCAGTAGCCATGTCCTTTTACGATCACCAACTCTTGGTTAGTGATCCGCAATTTGGTGTCGATTCGACCCAAGGCTCGGTTTATTGCACTAATTCCTCCTCCGATTGGGCCTTCTTCTCTAACGGTTGAGTCGAAACTTGGAATCGAGAGGAATGTTGTTCCTTGAGTTCTGATACCTTGGTATGCACTTGAGAAACAAAACTCTGATCCCTAGTCAGTTTCTCATCCGCAACCTTAGCAGCTTGACAAATGTTGAGGTAAAAATCGATGGTGGCTGCTGCTTGAGATAGATGACTTGAGACATTCAAGCTAGACTGCTCAGCAATATTACAACACTGAAGGAACCCATTCCTGATAGTAGGCCTTTGTAGAGCTTCAAAGGAATCCTCGAAAAAGAATTTAGCGATTCTAGACATGTGTCTATGTCTTTTGAAGGCACAGAAGGTTGGTTGCTGGAAGAAGAATTCACAAAAATCTCCAATAAGGAGTCGGCCAAGACTAATGGCTCAGCTTCAGCACTAAAGGTTGGAGAAGTAGAAGATATGTCAAAAAGACTAGCCAGTCTTCCTTGGAAGATGTCTACTTCATCCCTAGACATGAAGGGCATAGAAAGTATGGTAGTGGAAGACACAGAGGGCTGCATGGGGATGGGAGAAATGGATGGAGGCGTCTTTGGCGGCTTCTATAGTCTTAGCCACCAATGAATCAAGCGAAGAGGTGGAGATAGGCATAGGTAGTGGACCATGAATTGGGGAATTACCACCCTCTGTGGAAGAATCAACTGCCATTAGGATTGGAGTAATAGCTGGAATATCCTTGGAAGAAGGAAGGGTAAGGCTCG
The DNA here is from genome assembly GCA_025200525.1 of Camellia lanceoleosa. Lineage (NCBI taxonomy): Eukaryota > Viridiplantae > Streptophyta > Magnoliopsida > Ericales > Theaceae > Camellia > Camellia lanceoleosa. The sequence goes on from CM045760.1 coordinate 204,581,457, forward strand.
AAGAAGGAATGGGCTGAGGTGGATTGAAGACCAAAAAAGGAAGAAATGGCTCTAAGCCAAGGAAAAGAGATGCAGGGATGTTTGGACTCAAAGAAAATGTGCCAAATATAGGCTTGAAGAGTGAGAGCATGGTTTGGATGGTTTTCCCACGTTGCGTCTGGTCAACTTCAACTGAAGACAGAGGAGGTCTAGCCGGAAAGATGAATGCAGTAGCTGTTGCTGTAAGAGGAAGGAATATAAAAGATGGTTAGAATTCAGTATAAAAGTTGATAAAAGGAAAAACAGTGGAAGTGTGAAAGAAATTACTTGTTTCAGAAGCACTGGCACTGATAAGAGAGCGGCGGAGGGAATAATGTGCGGCATTTTGTTGTTTTCTCATTTTTCCTTTGAAGCATCAACAATGACTTCTTCTCTTAAAATTTGTTGTTGCCGTCTCTTCTCAGCCCTCTCAAAAACGATTATTGCTTTGGAATGTTCCTGTTCTACTGCCTTGGCAGCGGTTTCATGAATCGGATCTTCCACCAAGTCAGCAGCAGAAACAGTCATCTTCTTTCTCTTCCTCCTTGGCAGTGGTATTACTGGCTCTTTTTCAATCTCCCCCTCTTCAATTCGGGTTTCAGGTTTTTCAGAGGTAAATGCTTTCTCCATTACTACAGTGGGTGTCTCGAAAGAAGGATGCTTAATTGTATCAGGAAGGGAGGCAATTACTTTTTGTTTCTTTGCTCTCTGTAAAGACACTTCTGGTTCTTGCTCAACCTCTTCTTCTCTCAAGGATTCAGATTCCTCGGGAGGGAGGATTAGTTTCCTTTTTTGTTTTTGTTGTTGTTGTTTCTTTTTGAGAACAGCTAAAGTTTCAATTCTTTTGGGAGATTCCTCGTGTGGGGGTCCTGTACCGAAGAACAAACGTGTAAAGGGAAGGAACTAAAAATTCAAAAGAAGGGAAAAGGAGAAGTACAAAAACATTTACCCTTCTTCGAAGCAGCTCTAGTAACTCTAGTTGGAGGGGATGAAGGTGCGGCAGTCTCATGAAGAGGGGGAATGTCCTTAGATGTTGCTGACTTAGCCTTCGAAGGTACTCCCAATCCTACCAGTAAGTCATGGGGATGTGCAGATAGGCGTACTTCCATATTGACTGTCCACCAGTTCTGGAATCTTTTCAAGACTGAGCCATATGGAAGAAAGGGGACAAATTGGAACTCATTCGACTCTTTCAGTAGTTTGAGAATTGCCGTCTCTAGTCTGGATTTGGATATTCTCAAATCTCTGGCAGTAAGATGGACATTCGAGAGCGCAAAGAGGCCGGTATTCCTTGAGTGAGTCCAAATTGTGCAGCAAATTGAGAAGGCAAGACACTTGGATATGCATTTGTAGGCTCGAGGTGTAGACTACCAATGAACAATTCCCTTGGTAGTAATATAGAAGCCTACATGTCTTTGTGTGGAGAAGTGGAGCATTCTTTATCGGCCGGAAAGCTTGCGCCAAAGTTGGTCCTTTATTGGCTTCAAAAGGATAGAAGAAAGAGGCGGATGGAGAAATGGGGAGTTGATAAAAGAAAGTAAAATAGTAAGCAAAGGCGGGGTAAAGGGCAATCCTAGCATACTTTTCCCCATAAGTAATAGGATCTGAACAAGAAATTTAGACATTTGGGGTGTAAGTCGTGAAATAAGCGAGCCAAAGTTGAAGCACCGAAGGGACCTCCTTGGTTAGCATCAAGAGGTTTCTCACAAAATTGGGAGCAGACTCAGTAGACATGACCTAAAAGATAAGGAGCAAGAGCTATGTGTTTTTCAAGACAAGCGCCGCCAAGTGGAACAAACTCGGGCATAATCCTCTAAGATGAGGTGCAAAGAGGAATTTGCATAACCAATACAAAATAAAAGAAACTCTCTGTCCCTCACAGGACCTTCCTTTTATTCTCGGACTTTACAAAGTCACTATAAGAGGAGTTTAAAAGGAAGAAAACTTAATGGGAAGGTCTGGTAGTTGGGAGTAAATGGAGAACCATGGAAAGCCCTAAGAGATGGCAAATATCAAGAACGGTGGGGGCCATCATGCCGCACCGAAATTGGAAGAAATTAAAAGACATATTCCAGAAACATAAGGCGGCAGGTATCAAGAAAGGGTCTTCAGGAATAATGAACCTGGAAAGACGAAGGGCATCGAGAATACAGAGTTCCTGTAGGTCATCTTCTCTCGCAGGAACAACTCTGTCATACCATTCTTCCCATTCGGTCCTTATTGTCGGCCAGCAACGGTGAGGACGATTCACTCTCCAGTTGCCCCAATCAAGCCCTTCTTCGTAAAGAAGGAAATGGTCCTCCAAGCGAGGATATAGGGCCGCAAGTTGAGCAGGAGCTTCCCTAAAAATAGGGCCAAGGACGTATTCCTGTTTGTTGCTATGACGAGGCGAAAAGGCGGCCATCTATGTGGCTTGGCTCACGGATGAAAGTTTGGTGATTTCTTCATCAATACATCGCTTCAAGGCCATGGTAGGGTGACACGATCATGAAAGCACTTTTAGTGAGGAAGGATCCATTGATGGCGAGTAATAATGAAGAGGGGTTTAACCAGAGATTGGTAGGGTTTGTGTGTCTCAAAAGAGTAAGTGATTTCAGAGTACAAAGCAAAGGGGTTTTAAAAGGGTTTTGTGTCTGAAAAATATATTGCGTGAATCCTTATGTACGAAAGTACGAATATGAGGAGTTTCTTCCAATATTGATAGTTTTGGAGGGAAGAACACATTCCGAATGTTAACGTTAGTTTCGAAGAGAGATATTTGGCTTCGAAGCCAATTTTGGCTCTACAAAATCAAATAAAGACGGCTTCGAAATACAGAATCTGGCTTCGAAGTATGCTACATGACTCCAGAAGCTAAGATGGCTGTACTTCCAAAGGTTTAAAGACACATTTGAGGAACATGACCTTTAAAGCAAAGCTTAGAAACCAAACATTGGTTTTTACAAGGGAAGATTGTCCATTGAATTAGGACAGCACAAGCTACTTTTCAAAACAAGAAGTGGTCAATTTAGAATTGATTGACTATAACAGCTATGACCATGCATTGGTTATAAGTAGCTTTGAAAAGTAAAGTTGTTAAGTTCAAACACTATTTTTAGATAATATTGACCAAAATTGTCAATTTTACTCCATAAGTTGGAAAAAGACATATTGGTTTCTTTTAGTGTTTCATTAAAGACAAGTAAGTCCAAATTCGAAGGATGAGATTATTTAATTTAAGGTTGTAAGTTGGCTTTTAAAGTAAGAAGAAGCGAGTCAAACAATGTCAAGTACAGAAGACTTTGCTTTTCATTAGAGCCAAGACAATTACATTAAATAATCTTATTTTTGTACAAATTCAAGTTCGTAAAAATAAGGAATAGAATAAATTACAAGATCATGAAATTTCGTCCAACAATGATCAATGAATATTTGTTCTTTCTTTATTATGTCTTCCATCTCTTCCAAAGTTGGCTGCATGAGTTGATGTGCTCTCACTTCATAATCTGACTCTTGACCTTTGCCGAAAAGCCTCCTCCTCGATTTTTGTTCCAACTCATCTATAACTAAATCATCCCAACACGCAGAATCCTTATTCTTGAAGTCTTCAAAGTCTTCAATGAAGTTTTTCGCCGTATTGAGCATGAATTCGAAGAGATGAAAGTTGATCCAAAAGGCGAGTGGTGACTTTGGAATTTCGATGCCAATGGAGAATCTTGGAAGTTGATCCAGAACAGTGAAGTTCTGCTTGGGCGATAGGATTAAGGATATGGCCTGGTCGAATATCACAGCCCATTGGAAGTTCTTAAGAGGAATGACATCCTCAAGAACATTAAAGGGTAGGTGAGAAAAAGGCATAGCGAAGTTGAGCTTCTTTCCGCTCAGATGGAGTTGGAGATGATGGAGGTTTGTAAGGGGGGAAGGTTTTGTCCATTGGGAGAGCAAGCTTTAACTTCTCTATCCAAGAAAGAGTGGGAGGAGGAGAAGGAGTAGATGGTTCTGCTTTAAAAGGAAAGGAAGAGGTGGATGCCTCTAATCTAGGGGATGGAGAAGGTGTGGATGCTTCTATTTCGAAGGGTGAAGAAGGTGTGGATGCTTCCATTTCAGAAGACGGGGAAGAAAAAGTGGTCGCTTCGATTGGGGGAGATGACACAGGAATGGGAGGAACAAAGGCATTAATATAGTTAAGCCAGTCAGAAGAACAAATCTGTGCTTTTTTGGCTAAGAATGAAGGGGTATATCCTTGTGTTTCTTCCAAACACCGGGCAGGGTGCATTGCTCCTGTGGGCATGGAGGATGTATACCAAGCTACAAGCAAATTCTCTTCTAAACTGCGTCGAAAGTCGATGGGCACGTAAGGATAAACCACCGAGCTTCGAGCGTCGGAAGGAAAATCCAAAGGGTCAGTAAACTCGATAAAATGATGATTGATCCGTTCCCTCAAGTCCCAGGACTCAGGAGCAGACCAGTTCGTCACCCCAGAAGATGAAGCTTCATCCCAAGCAGAAGGTTGTGAAGAAGAATTTCCTAATTCCATGTTTGCAATTTGTTGAAGCAAAGGCTTGAAAGTTGTTTGTTCAAAGTGTGAGGAGAATTTAGAGGAAGAACTTCTTGTATCGACAAGTTCGTAGACCGAAGGATTGAGGGCAATGTGTTCGTAGTCCAAAGGTTGATAATCTGCGAAAGCTTCCATGACCTGGATATAGAAAGGCGGGTAAAGGTAGCTAATAAATGCGTGGAGATTCTTTTCGAGGAAATAGCATTACTCAATGGCTTTTCGTTTTCTTGATCGTTAGAGTGAGAAGGTGATTGTGTCATGACCCGTTCGAATGCTGAAAGTTATTGGAACGTCCAACAAAGTTAAGGGTTAATGCAAATGATCACCAAAATAGGTGGCGGTTGTGTTTCTGAACATAGATTCATGCGTTCCAAAAAGCGAGGGAAAAGTTTTTGATTCACTAATATTTCCAAGTATTGGGTATATTAGTGCGGGGGGTAATGTTGGCTACATATTTTGTAAAAGCCAATTACAATTCGACACGTGGCAGGATGAGGGTATTATTGGAAGATGATTTTAATCTTAAATCTCAATCGTACACGTGGCAATGAGTATTGGTTCTCAAGTGGTCTGAGTAGCACTAGATCAGGAATGAGATACAAGGTGACGTGGCTAGCGGTTACCTTTATTCAAATTCGTAAAAGCGAGGGAAGTCAAGCGCAAGTGATGGCATAGTGGAACTATTTTAAGGTAACATGATCGGCGATCATGGAGGAAGCGGTCGACGGTTGAAGTGTAGTTGAAGGTCATCCCTAACAAGTATAAATAGCGGAAGTTCCCGAAAAAGACCCCGGACTCGGATCATATAAACCAGTTTTACTTATTATTTTTCCTTTCGGTTTACCTTTCTGTACTTTAAATACTTGTTCTTTAAATACCTGCACTGTACTTCAATTCATAGGAGTAGTTTTCAAGTAGATTCAAGTAAACCGTTGCTGTAAACTTCCTCAAGGCTGAGTTTGGACAATTGTAAGTGTTTATGTTAATGAAATACTTCAATTGCTCTTAATATTACTTGTCATTTCTCTTAATTTCTCCTAAAAGTCAAGCCACCAGTAAAAGTCCTCTTCATTGAGGCTGAAAGAACTAAAACATAGTCGCCTGATAATTGATTGGCAATTATAATTTCTGTAAGGACTGATTGATCCTTGCTGGCACGCTCGCATTTACAAATTTACCCTTTGAAAAGCCAAAAAGCCAACAATACTCCAACTTTTACTTTAATTTTATTTTGGTATTTTATATTTGAAATTTCACTTAAATTTTAAACGGTTGGATGATGAAAAGACTATATCAAAACTGGATTGAAGTATGTTTGGTTTTTATTCTTAGCAATTCTGTTTGACAAAACTCTTTTCAATTGTAATTTTATTCGTTCTTTTATTTTCAGTGAGACTATGAGTTTTAAATGCGAATCTAATTCGAATTGTGCCTTGCAGAGAAGTTTGTGATGTCTATTCTTTCATATTTGTCATTTTGCTGACTATGTCGGGAATCGAAATGGGTAGTCAATCATTTGGGGGTCAGGCGGTGCCTTGGTGGGTCTAGCGGCGCCACTGGGTTAAAGCAAATTGCAGTTGAGGTTGATTAGTATATCTCATTCTGTACACACTTTTGGATTAGCAAATATTGGAGTCTTCTGCCTTAGTGCTCTTTTTTCTCTATGGACTTCTAGCATCGTATCTTTTGCTTTTCTAAAGGAATTGACCTATACTAGCATATCATGGGTAATGTTGAGTCTCTTAATCACCTTACATCTTTTTGCATCTTCATTGCTTTCTCCTCAATTCTTTACAGTTAAGGCATGAGAAAAAGGTTACCTCAGAGTCACCAATCAGGCTATCCTTATTGTCTCCATGCTTCTCTGGTTCCATTTTCATATTCTTGAGAGTGTCAGCTGCCAATGAGTGTGGAAAAGAAAGAAAAGAAAAAATGTGCAAAAAAAAGAAAAAAAAAATTCATTAATTGAGGGGGAGCCTCCCTGTTTACTCACCAAATACTCCTTAATTCGTAGTGGTTTGACTTTCCTTAGCTGTGCTTAGATTCTTTTGTCGGAAGTCCAACTATCAGATCACTACTAGGATTTGAATATTATGTTTGTTGAACTCCAAGAGTCACACACACTTTTATCATGGGATCTATACTTTTCACATAATACATGACTTTCTTTTACGAGGAATCTTTTAGAAGTTGTGCACATTGTATTTTCATGTAATTGTGTTTCTTGAATAATCTTGTGTGTTTTAAGATATAAATCATATATTCCTTGCTTGTTTCACCATATTTTGTTTTTGTCCTTTTCTTCTTGTTCACTGTTTTCAGTGTTTGTGGTTTTGTAGACATCCTATTTTTGACCGACCTTAAGACTCAGGCATCATCGTTTGTGCACTCGATGATTGTGCATGTTTGTACTTATTTTGAGTACCCGAAGTTCTCAGTTGAGTGCCTTGTCTTTGAGCCTCTAAACTCTCGTGTTTTGGCCTTATTTTTGGGCCAAACCTTGGTGCCTCTTGCCTGGAGGGGGAAAGGCCATGTCGGCCACTTTTGGCTATTATCGGCCACTTGAAGTGGTCGGTCGGCTAGGGGAGGTGGTCGACGACCAATTTTCTCATTTTTCAGATATTTTATGTGCCAGCTGTGTTAGTTATTGATCATTGAAAGCCTTTTCCATACACGTGTATGGAGGGATGAAAGCAAGCTTTTTGCTTGTATTTCTATATAAGGGGAGGTCTCTCTCCTATTTTGAGGGTTCAGAAAATTTGTGAGCAAAATTTCACTCTCTCTCTCTCTCTAGACTTCTCTCTCTCTTCCTATGAAAGTGAGTTTTCTTTACATATTTGCATATAACCCCTTAACCAAATTAGACTACCTTGTAGCTGAGGATGTTGGAGGTCTTATTTGAGCTCTCAAAGCTAATTTTGGTTCAGAAAGTGGCTGTTTGTTGCTGTACTTCAAAGGTATAGGCTTAATCCCCCTTTTAGCTTCTTTTTGCACACTTGTTTGGCCACCTTTGCATGCTGTTTTTGGCCTAGTTTTCAACTACAAAAACCTCTATTTTTTAAGGTTTAAAAATTATGGTTTAAGGCCTTTTTGGAGTTAGGGGTGGTCCATCCTCTTTTGTAGCTTGTTTGCTAAGTGTTGTGCCATCTTTCAAAGCCTTCTAAAGCAACTTTTTTTTGGCCTTCTAAAATTGTGGTTTAAGGCCTTTTTTTTGGCCTTTCCAGGGGAATTTCAGTGGCAAAAAGTATGTTTTGAGGTCCAAAATTGGAGGGGGTGGCCTTCTCTCCTTGTGTCTTCTTTACATGTGTAGATGGCCTAGCATGTGAGCATGATTTTCTACTCTTTTGTAACTTGGTCTTAGCTTGTTTTTGCTACTGATTTAGTATGTTTTAGCTTTATTTTGTGCCTTCTTGGTCATATGAGACTTGTTGTGCATGGTTGTAGTATAAAAGGCCTTTACTAGCTTTGTGTTTTAAGGCCTCTAACATGTTGTGCATGTGTTGATTGCATGATATAGCATCATTTTATATATGATTTCAGTGTGTATAGCCTTGTCACATTCTCACATACTTCACTCTTTCATTACTTTTGAGAGTTGTGTTTTGAGCCTAGCTTGCGAGCCAACATATGAGCATGTTTTTATAGCTTTTTATGCTTCAATTTCAGCATGATTTAGCCACTGATTTGGTATGTTTAAGCTCTATCCAGAGCTAGTTTGATCATTTGAGTTTGATATTGCATGCCTCTAGTGTAGTGCTCTTCACTAGCTTTAATGCTTTTGGCTTTTAACATGTTGTGCATGTGTTGCTTACATGTTGTAACTTTATTTTTCATGCCATTTCAGCGCTGAAAAATCTGCAACCTCCCTCATTTATTCATTTTTCCATCTGTTTTGAGGATTGGTTAACCTTATGATTGTGTTTAAGCGTGAGATAGAGTTTGTGCTCAATGGTTTTAATCATCTTTTGAGGGTTTTTACTAACCAAAGGCATGATCTCTCTAATGTCTTAAACCATCCTTTGGTTGACCCTTCTCTCGTTAGAGGACAATCACATTGGACTTAATTGGTTAAAGGATTAATCGGTAATGCTAAAATGTGTAAACAAAATTGAATCAAGTAAAACTTGAATAAGATAAACATGTGTGTTGCATTGCATGTGTTTGGATCGGATGTTAATCCAAACACAAGAAATGTGGGACGTTCCATACTCAAAGTGATGAAACGTGTCACATTTCTTGGTCGTTGCCACCCTTGATCATGTATGATATGGTGGTGACCCTTTGAGTCTATTTGTGCATTCATTAAGCTTGTACAAACTTGATTCTTTGGCCATCATGTATGGAAATGCTAGGTTGGTGGCTTGAGAGCCAAGTGCCACACTCTTTTGAGCTTGAGACATGATGAGGAGAGTGGCAGTACACACATTTCCTTGCAAATACATTGATCTGCCTCTGTTGCTCTCTGTTACAACAAAAACAGGAGTTTGGAAAAAGCAGTGGCCGACTGACCACATGAAGTAGCCGACCGGCCACCAGTCCATTTTTGTGCAAAGTGTTCCTGTTTCGGGGCAGAGGCAGTCTGGAATATTGGTTCAGTGTTCAAAGATCAAGGCGAGTAAAAAACAGAGGCAACCGGTGGCAAGACGATGGATTTTCGAGAGGACGCAACCAAGCATGCATGTCTCCCTCACCCGCGAGGCCACTTTATCGCTTTACTAGCTAGTTGTAGTCAATTAATACATGTGTTGTAATTAATTAGTTTAATCTATTTTGTAATATTCTTAATTAGCTTGCGTAGCTAGTTATTCAAGTATTGTAATAATTAATTAGCTTAGCATAGTTAATTAGTTGTTTTGTAATAATTAGCTTAGCTTAGAGTAGCTTAGCTTAATTATTCGGACCCTCCTTTGCGATGGCGCAATGTTGTAATAAGCGTGCGTGTGTGTGTGCATGTCTTCTAACCTTATGTCTTTTTCTCTTTTATTTAACTGCTTTCGATGGTTAGTTTATGGCACGTTTTGATTAACATACCTTATGTTTTGCATGTTTGCATCATTCATTTGTCTTGTATGCACAAAGACTCGGCGCATCATTCAAACTGCATCGTATTTCAATACTTCTTTGAATACATGTATCAAATTGTTGCATTTATATGCTATCTTAGATAGCCGAGCCTATTTAGTTGCATTATTGCATGTGTTGCATTAGGCATCTTGTATAGTTAGGATCATGCATATTTCTAACTAACTTTTGTTTTGGCTCAGAGTACACTGTAAGCATTACGCTTTAGCATACTTGCATGAGTGCGAGTGTTGCCATGATAGCATGCTTGCCATGAGGCTATGTGCTTATTTGCTAAATTGCATGAATGCCTGTGGATGAAGGCTTTGTTGCCTGAATTGGAACAAACTGATGATTGTGAGTTTCAAGCCCACTTTGCGAAGTGGCAAAATCATGTTTTAAACTCACTTAAGGGTAGCAAATATGCGTTTTAGCCCTACTTGCGAATAGCACTTTCAAACCATTTTAAAAAACAAACATGAATCGAAATGTTCCAATTTTCATGACTTAGTCTATACTTGCTTGTGTGCGTCACATAGTAAAGTTAGATTAATAATCGAGAGAAGAACATATGAGGTTTATAAAACAACATATCATGGTAGTAGAGGCTGATCCTTTGATCGGGCGAGCAGGGGTACTCATTTCAGGACCTTCCCCTCTCGTACCCAAGTTCCTGAGCCGAGGCAACTTTGGTGATGGCGGACACTTGGCCTTAGGCACGAGTTAGGGTTTCCTAAATTTTCCAAAACAAAATATTTAGGTGGCGACTCTGTAATTTGGCAAAGGAGTCCAGTTTTGGTATTATTTGATTCAAAATTGATTTTCCAAAATGATTTGCCGGATTAGACTCTTTGGTGTTTATCAGTCTCGCATTGCACTTTATGAGATTAGATTCAGAATCGTGCAGGAGTTTGAACTGTAAGAGACCAATTCGCGCCTCTCTAAAAGAGGGACGCGCGAAGAAAGTTGAGTCTACAGGTTGCTTGTAGTGAGGGGCAGTTTGGTTCATCTTGGATTGGTTTGGTAAAGGAGTTTGACATTAGTTAGTTTGGGTGTTGCTATCCACTACTTGTTTATTGCTTACTTCTCGCAGGTTATTAATTTTTCCATCATCTTGTTCTTGCTTGTGTGGTTTTTGATCTTGCTTTCGTTGTTTGAGCTTCCTTTGTCAATTCTTGTCAAAAGGGGGAAAAAATGTTGTCGAGTGCATATGTTTTAGGATTTCATGTATTCATGCCATGTGTCGGGTGCATATGTCTTAGTTTTCATCTATTTGTGCTACATGTTCTTAAAGTCTTAGGATTTTCATCTATTTATGCTATATGTTCTTAAAGTCTTAGGATTTTCATCTATTTATGCTACATGTTCTTAAAATCTCCAATTGATATCTATTTATATTTCCATCTTATGCTTCAAGATAATCTTGTCATATGTCTATTATTTTTTCATATACTCTAGTGGTACTAATAATTGTTTTGGAGATTGTGGCACTAATAGCTGTTTACAAATCATGATCTTGAGAAAGAAGTTTGTTTTTGTTAGCTGTGATGTTGGGGTGATTAGGATTTTATTTGGTAGGTGTGTTTTGTCACAGCATTGCCAAAGGGAGAGATTGTTAGGTTTTTATTCTTGGCAATCCCATTAGACAAAACTTCTTTCAGTTGTAACTTTATTCGTTCTTTTATTTTCAGTGAGGCTATGAGTTTTAAATGCAAATCGTACTTGAATTGTGCATTGCAGAGAAGTTTGTGATGTCTATTCTTTCATGTTTGCCACTTCGCTGACTATGTCAGAGATTGAGCTGCCTAGTCAGCTCGCGGGAGTCGCAGGGGCAGTGCTCTTTGGAGGGTTCGAGGTAGCACCTAGGCGGGGTCGAGGGGAAGCGCCCCCGAAGCTATAAACAAAATTGTAGTCAAAGTTGCTTGTCCGCTCGAGCGGAGAATCTTTGTTTCGAAAAGTTTGAACTGTCTGCAAAAGTACTGGAAGTTGTGTTTTTGCGCTCGAACAGGACTTTGTAACAAGCCCGCGAAGGAGACCTCAAAGGGTTACAGTTCGGACTCGATTTTGTCGCGGTTCTTAATCTGAACCAAAGAGTCCAAATCCGGCAAATCGTTTTGAGAAAACAGATTTTTGAAAGAAGTGCCAAACATGGACTGCTTTGCCAGATACAGAGTCGCCACCTAAATATTTTTTATAGGGAATTTAGGAAATCCTAACTCGGTGCCAAAGGCCACGTGTCCGTCATCACCAAAGTTGCCTCGGCTCGGGAGCTTGGGTACGATTGGGAAAGTTCAGCTATGAGTACCCCCTCTCGCCCGATCCGAAGATCGGCCTCTACTAACCGTGATATCTTGTTTTGAAAACATTACATGTCCTTATTCCGGTTATTAGCCTAGAATTACTATGTTATGCGCACAGCAAACAAGTATAGACCAAATCGCCCAATTTGGAACAAAACATTTCATGTTTGTTTTGAAAATGGTTTGCTACTCGCAAGTAGGCTAAAATGCAGGTTTTGCCACCCCCCGAGTGGGCTTTAGAAAAGATGGTTTTGTCACTATCCAGTGGGCTTAAAACTCATAGTTTTAATGCATTATTCCAATTTAGGTAATTCAACCTCCATCCACAGGCACTCAAGCAGTTATATCACATAAGCAGCTAGCCTCATGGTAATCATGCTATTATGGCAACCCTCACACACATGCGGTATGCTAAAGTATAAAAAAAGCTCACCTAGTACTCCAAGCCAAAACAGAAACTAATTAGTAATCAATGCATGATCCTAGTTCATGCTTAAAATGACTAATGCAACACGTGCAAGGATGCAATGTAGACAGGCTCAGCTATCCTAAAAATGGTATGCGAAATGCTTCAATTAACAGGTACTCAACTTGGAATTGAAATACAATGCAATTAGTATGATGCGCCGAGCTCGGTGCATCCAAGACAAATGTATGGATGCACGCATGCATAGCATAAGGTATGCTAATTTAAATATGCCCTAGTCTAACCATCATAAGCAGGTAAATAAAACAGAAGAAAGACGTGGGATTGGAAGAGATACACACACCCACACACACTTATTACAATACGTCCTCACACGGAGGGACCGAAAGAATAATACAGTCTAAATAAATAATACTAAATTAATTATTACAAAACTCCTAATTAATTAACAAATTAAATGCAAAATTAAAATGGCCTCAGCCCCGCCTTTGAAATGTTTGGATGATGCATGCTCGACTCGTACTGCTCGGAAACCCGTTGCCATGGCACTGTTGCCTTTGTTTACACTGTCTTGCCCCTCTGAGAATCATATAAACTTCCAGACCTGCTTTGAATCACTCCCTGAGTGCTCCGGATTGCCACCGGCCAGAAAAAAAAGGCCACCGGCCATGGTAATTGAAGTATCAGCCACAACTTGAATCACCGGCTAGCCATTGATGGCCGATCGGCACTACATATGGCCGACAGGCCATAACTTCCTGCAGAACCCTGTTTTTTTGACAGCAACCAAGGACATACAGTGCATGGCATGGAATTTCAAGCAAATGTAAGCATAGCCACTCCCCCTATCATGCAATAGATTCAAGGGAGCGTGACCTTTGACCCTCGGGCCACCAATTATGCATTTCGGTGCATGATGGCCTAAGAGGCCAAATTTGCAACTTAATGTAAAAATGCATGCAACAAACAAATGAAAGCCAACATCCTATCATATTGGGGTCAAGGGCATCGGCGACCGAAGATTGAGGCGCGTTACGTCACTTTGAGTACGAACGCTTCTCAATCCTCACGCTTGGTTTGACACCCCAAACCAAGCAATGCAATGCATGTATGCAAATACGGCTCAAAAATGCAACATGAGGCTAATATGCAAGGCATGCCAAATGCGATGTATCCTAAGCATGCAAGCTAAGTTAATATAATATAAACATGCCAAATACGCATGTGAGTATATGAGATGCAATTAGCTAAACGTTATACAAACACGCAAGTATGATGCTATGCAAGCATGAACCCCCAAAGCAATGCAACATGACCATGCAATGATGGGCCTAAAACCACAAACGGTAGACCTCAGTCCACCCTCCAAACAGTGGCCAAAATGCCCAAGATGATAGGCCAATGCTTATGCAAACATGCACACCAATAGGTCCAAGACAAGGGACATTCTACCACAACTGCCCCAAGCACTCATGGCATGAATTTTCTAACATAAAATAGAGTTTCAATATGCAAAAAGACCCCCCAAAACCTATTGATATAGTAGCCCCAAAACTTAAACACTTAAGCATGCATTATGACCCTTTCCAAGGCACAAAAGAACAATCCTTCAAGGCATGAAAGTGATGATGAATGTAAGCGTACAAGCATGGATTAGGGACTGAAATGGCATATGAAATAACTCCAAAGCATTGAAACAACCTAACTAAGGCTTGCTCATGATTCACATAACCAATGCCAACATGCTAGAATACTAAGGAGCTATATAAAGCATATCAAATATGACCAAAACAAACACCCTAATGACCCCAAGCATGGAAAAATATGACCAAGAACTTCATAAAGTAAAGTCAAAACATGAGAGCATGATGGTCAAATGTCATGATACATTTCTAGGCAAAATGAATAAACACAAAGCAAGTACAAAATGCATGCTAAGGGTCAACAAACCAACATGTAACAGAGATATAATATGACCCAAAATACCCAAAAAGCCTCTAAAATGGAGTCATAAACAACTAAGCATGCATGCTACCATATTGAGCCAAAAACATGGATAAATGAGTCACAAAGGGGAGAGGGGTGTCCCTCCCCTATACAAGACCTCAAACCTCCCTCTTCACCACTGAAAATCCACTGGATTTCAGTGGTGAGAAGACCACTACACAAGAATAACCAAAGCTTGCCAAAAGAGCACAAAAAGAGGCCAAAAGAGGCCTAAGAGGGGGAGGTCGACCCCCAATACCAAAACAACCTTAATGAAGAATCTTAAGCATGAAAATACAAGATTTTTTTTAGTTATACATAAAGCCTAAATCAACATGCAAGACAGGTAAAAAACTAGTGCAAGATTGGGGAACTTTTTTTAGTAAGATTGTTACCCTTGAAGAACTCTTGAAGAATAGCAAGATTAACCACCTTCCTCTGGTCAAAATCAGTCCAAAAACTGAAGAATAAACCCTCCAAGCCCTTTAAGGTCAAAGTATGGTGTAATAGTGTGTGTCTTAGTGCAAAACTAAGGCAAAAACACACTTTTTAGGCTTCCAAACACACATAAAGAATGAGAGAGAGGGGGGATATAGAGAGAGAGAGAGAGTATATGACAGATGTATATATATATATATAAGCTCTGGTTTTTTGTTCTCACCCTAACAATGGAGAATGAGGAGGTCTTATATAGGCCAAGCAAAAGCTTAAAGCTTCTCAAAGAAGCTAAATAAGAAAGAGGCAAAGGGGGCAAAGAGGTCAAGGCTTCTGGAGGAAGCCAGGATAGCTGGCAAGCTTCTTGAGGAAGCTAAGACAAAGGTCCAAGCTTCCTCAAGAAGCTAGACCAAAAGGGTGCAAAAGATGCATAACAACCACACTATGCACGGGGAAGAGTGTTGGTGCATTCCAGCTGGCACAGCTGGCATGCACCATGCCTGAAGGGTGAAAAAGGTGCATACCGGCCAGCAGAAGAGGTCACCGGCCAAAAAAAGTGCCGGCCGGCCACATAAAGTGCCGACCGGCCATTAGTATCAAGAAACCATGGCCGGTGGCAACAATGAATGGTCGGTGAGGCAAAGGGAAGGCTGGTGGGGTGTAGGGATGGCCAACAAGCCATTCCCTGCCCTCAAAGCAGAAGCACAAGTATTTGGTGCAAAACCAAACACACAGCAAACGAGTTGAGAGATCCTGAGAAAAGGCACGCAGCCGAGGCCTCCGGGAACTCAAAATGAACACGAATAAGGATGATCACCGAGTGTTCCAACGGTGACATCCAAGTCTTGAGGACGGTCAAAAATGGGGTGTCTACAGTTGCGCTCAAGCGTCAGTCTGCTTAAGCGGCTATTCTTGCGCTCAAGTGGAGATCGCGGATTAGTTTTTTATAAATATGTGGTTTTATCCGTTTTTAGGGTTACGGCTTCCAGATCTTCTTTTTGGATATTAGGATTTATATCTGAAGTTTCTTTACTAGTTTCTTTGATGTTTGTTTGAGTTTAAATCTATTTTGAAAAGTATACATTAAAGGATTGTTTGTTTCGTTCAATACAAAAGAGAGTGTTGTTTTTTGGTAGATTCCGTGAAATTCGGGCATGAAGCATTGATAGATTTCGGAGTGGCTCATCGTCGTAATTCGACATCAGCGTTGTGGATTGAACGTTGGGCAAGATAATTTCGAGGTGAAGACGGGGTTAGAAGAGGCACATAAGGGTCGGTTCGATTCGAGTGTGGATTTGCTAAGTAATTGAGAGTACACTTTTGTAATTCCTTTATATTTTCTTAGTGGATTGTTTTGTAACTTTTGTCCGTGATTTTTTATCACAATTAGAGGCGCTCCAATTGTGATTTTTTCACATTAAATCATTGTGTTGATTTGTGTTTGATTGTTTGATTGGGATTGCTATAACTCATTAAAATTGATATATCACAAATCAATATTTAGGAGATTTTTAGATTTTTCAAAGTGTATAGTGTTGCAATTAAAAAGTAAAGTACTAAAATAAATTCAGATGAAAATTAAAATTAAAGTTAAAAGAATGAAAAGAATAATTTACCCAAAAATTTTAAAAAAATCCTACTCCTTCAAAATCCAATGAACTGTTTTTGTCTTTTGGGGGTTGCTTTGGAGGAAAAAAATAGTTGAGTTGGTTAAGGGTTCAATTTTGTCATGTCAAACTACTTTTTTAAAGACATAATAACAGATATATTAACCATTATCATGGTGCTACATGCTCTATCATTCCCTTACAAAATCTATTTTAATAGATACAGATCAACCATTAACAACATTTTAAAAACTACTAGGATGCCATTTATTTATTTACTTTATTTGGGGGTGGGAGAAATTGATTTTGGATGTCCCCACTTACTTTCTTTAACCCATCAATTATTGTTTTTTTTTTTTTTTTTAAAAAATTATTATACAATAAAGTACCTTATTAATACCTGTTTTTTCGTCTACATTCATAGAGTAAATTCTGAATGTTTTGTATGGCAACAGTTAAAGATGTTATTTTTTTGTTTTTAGTAAATTTTTTTTTTTTAAATTTGCGTTTTTTTATTTATTTTCAAGCCTATCTAATCTAAAGGGATTTAAAAGTAAATTTCTTTTGGAAAAATAACCCTTTTTTTTTTTGGCAAAATAAATTCATTTTTTATTTATTTATTAAAGACTGAAAAAAAGAAGAAGACATTTTTAGTTAACTTTTTCAAATATTTTTTTTTTTAAAACTTCCTAAATCTATCTAGTTTAGTAAAATTTAAAAGTAAAAGAGCAAATTAGTCTAAGATCCCTCTTTCATTTTTAGTAATGGAAGAGATTAATGATATTATTTTATGATGTCTAAAGTCTCTCAACCCCACACATATATATCACAAAAAAATTTAACTCTCTCTTTACGATCTTCATTCTAAGACGAGTTCATTTCTTTCTCTCTCTCTCTCTCTCTCTCTCTCCAAACCAAACCCTCTCTCTCTCTGCTCTTTTCTCCTCTGTTGGTCTTTATCTCCGACAACACCACCACCGCCTCAACATTACCATCCCGCCGCCGCCTCGTAAAGACCGATGTAGACGGTGGAGCAAGAGCGTCACCAATGAGGACCTGGATGAGCTCAAGGCTTGCATTGAACTCAGATTTGGGTTTGATCAGCTCAGTAATGGTATGTCGTCGTTGTACTCGTTATGTCGTTCGAATGGATCAGTTTCTACCCATGGATTTTGGTCAAAGCATCACGGCGATGTTAACTGCAATAAGCTCCAACTGGATTTATCTGTATGTATGTATGTGGTTGGGTCTATGTTTATTGTTTGTGCAAATTGGAATTGCAGTAGATCATTCTGTTAAAATATAGATAAAGTTGTAAGCAAATTAGATAAATTTCAAAACACAGAGAAAATTGTTGCTGAAGATTCAATAGTGAGTAAAATCTGACTTTGTATTCATGAACTTGATTGGTGTATTTTCATGCCTAAACCAGAGAAATTCTCTTATCTGTTTTTTTTTTTTTTTTTTTTTTTGTTCTTTTTCAATTTTCTCTTGTTTGATCAAAAACACAAATTTTCTTTACACAATTTTCTCTGGATAGAGCCACACAAAGCCACACAAATTTTCTCTAACACAATTTTCTCTGGATAGAGCGACACAAAGCCACTCAAATTTTTCTCTACACAATTTCCTCTAAATTTCTTTGGTACTTAGATAAATTTCAATTTTTTCTTATTTGAATCCAGAGAAATTCTTTGAGAAGTCCAAAATTTCAATAATTTATTTGGGATTAAAATTTCTTTGAATCGATGTTGAGGGATCTTAAATATTATGAAAATATTAAATATCCTTTATACTAATACCAGGGACCCTAAAAAACATTTCTAGAGTAGAAAATATTTAAAAAAAGATAAGTAAAAGAAAATTTCAACAAAAAGTTACTAATAAGCAATCGTCAAACTCAGCCTGATAATTATCTACAATCACAAGTTAGTAGAAATATGCTAGTATTTAACTCGTACAGGTAGCTCAACCTCTCTAAGGGAGGAGAACTTTGTGACAAACTGTATAATCAGACAAAGTCTGCCCTAAAAAAGTTTCTCTTCATTAAAGAAAAACAGAGAAATACCAAATAAAAAAACAAAAAGAAATTGGTGAATTCAAGTATGGTGATGCTCTTCCAATATATGAATAGACCCATCATGTTGAAAGATGGAGCAAGATGGTGAGATCTCTTCAAAGACTTTTCCCCGTCGATATTTGATTGCATATTAGAAAGAAAAGATCTAGCATGTTTTGTCGTGTTTTTGAATTTTAAAAAAAATAGGGATATATAACTCTAAAATAATAATTTTAATGGGAGCTCTAATGAGGTGAAAATAACAGTTTTAATGAGAATTCTAATGAGGTGAAAGAGAGAGAGAGAATAAAGAAAGATAGAGAGAGGAGTGTAGGTCTTTATATCAAATGAGCACTCTTTATATTATTAGAACTATCAAATTAGAGTTTTCAAATATTATTATTTTAAAAAATATTAAAATATAATGTGTCTGTTTGGCAGAGCTTAATTACAGCTTATTTCAGCTTTCAGCTTAATTTAAGCTATTTTGATGTGTTTGATTTAGCTTATAACTTATAACTTATAGCTTTTTAAAAATCAGAAATCAGCTTATTCTTTGAGTGGGGCAGGAGATACTTTAAGAATAAATTAGAAATCAGCTTAAGTTGAAAGTTATAAGCTATAAGCTGTTTAGCCATAAGCTATAAGCACTTTCTCACAGCTCTACCAAAAGGGCCAATATTTGAATCTTCAAAAATTATTTTAGCACAAGAATTAATACGATGGTCAATGGGTATTTAAAATTTTTCATTATTTTTATTTTTGAAAACATAAACAAACAAAAAATGAGAAAACACAATCAAATTATTATTATTATTATTTTGGTGAGAGAATGTGGCCAGCCCATGCTATTGAACGGTTCACATGAGTTCAAAAAAAAGAAAAAAAAAAATTAAAAATGTTGGTTTTGTTTAATGAGTGATTGGTAATATTATTAAAAGCATTGATTGAAGTAAAGCTATGACGTTAGCTAGGGAAGGTTTTGGACTTTGTTGCCTCTCCATTATGATAATGAAAATTAATAATAAAAAAATTTAGAAAGTTGGGGCAGTCAGAGATTGAGGGGGTTGCCTACTAGTTGAACTTCAATGGTGGCGATATGAGAACTCTCATAACAAGTAAGCCTCTGCTTGGGAACTGGATTGATTTTTTTATTTTTTTAATTATTTTAGTTTGAATTAAAAAATTTAGTTTGGAAAGAATTTTTTAATTTTTTAATTTTTTTTGTATGAGAAGAGTGTAATGATTATAAGTTGAATGTGATGTTTTGTTTATTGTGGCTAAAATAATTTATTTTGTCTTGTGTGACTAAAATAGCAACAAAAACCAAAAAATATATATATTTTTAAGATTGGAAGTGATTAATTTAATATCTCGTTTATCAAATATATATTTTAATCAAAAAATCATTATAAATTATCACATTACTTTTCTTACTTTTATATCTTTTTGTAAAAAGTTAATAAAATTATTAAAATAACATTTTTTTGTACGAATCCTTAATAAGTAATTACATGTCTATTAACCATCTTCTAGAAAGAAATTAATGTTTTCTTTTGAGTGAGAGATTAGTGTTGACATTTTTGGTTGCTACTGTTGTTGAGATCATATATATCATCAAATTTTTGAATTAAATCCAAAACGTTTTATTTGGCTAAAATTAAAAAATTAACTTATTTATTTATGTGTGTCTAAACATTTTAATTTTGAGTTTTTTTTAATAAAAAAATAGGTTTTCTAAAAATAAAAAAAAAAAATTGAGCCAATTTTTTTTTAAAAAAAATTCACAAAAGAATAAAATAAAATAAATTTTAACAGAAAAGCTTTGAAAATTAGACTTATTTTTAAATTTTTTGGATTTTTTAATTTTATTTTAGGATCATCTTGTCAAGACGGATCTAAAAAAGTAAAAAAAAATTGACATAATTTAAACTCTTTTTTTCTCAAGATAGAAACCTCGTTTGGCATGAGACTTTTAGAGATTGAGGGCTAATTTAGTTACAAAAAAAAAAAAAAAAAAAAAAAAAAAAAAAAAACTAAGAAGTCAGTAAGACAGATCCTATCTAAACTATAATTTTTTTACTTTTTCTCTCATAAAAGTTAAAAAAATCAAAAAGTCTAACCCATATGAATTTTTTAGCCCAAAACTTTGGAAACAGACTATTTTAATAATTGTTTATTTTTTTACGAAAAAATATGCCGAAAAAAATGTATAGAGAAGTAAAGATAGTGATGTAACAACTTATAGTAATTTTTTAACTTTTTAACTAAAATATTTAATTCCCAAATAAAATCTAAAATAATTAAAAAATCAACTAAAAAACTAATTTACTCCCCAAACCATGCCTGAGATGCTAAAAATAAGTAAGGCTAAGTTTGGGATGTAGAAAATAATCCAAAAAGTTAAAAATTTATTCAAAAAGTTAAAAAGTTAACACTATTCACCAAAAGTCAACAATTACGGCTGCACAACTGCCAATTCAAATTTTCCTCTAAAAACTAATTTTTACAATTTTTTATTACATATTTTTTCATAAAAAGTCAAAAAGTTAATCTAACCTCACTTTTTTAATCAAAAAAAAGATAAAAATACACTTATTTAATCTCCCCAAACAAGGCCAATGACGTACAACTTGGTACAACTTGGTTTTACATTTTCATGATGCTTTGCAACTTTATACATTGAACTTAAAATCTCCACTTCACGCCAAAAATAGAGAGGAGCCAACCTTAGCATGTGAAAAACTCTATCTTCATGTCTTGTTTGACAATTTGATTATTTTTGTATGTTATTTTAATTTTTAGTTATTTTAATAGATTAAAAATTTTTATATTTAGAAAGATAGTTAAATTTTTTTGTAATTAGATGTGATATTTGTAAGAGAAAAAATGAAATGATTATAGATTTGATGTGACATTTTATCTTATTAACTATTTTAGCTTATTTTATCTTTTTGCGAATTTTCACATTAAAAAAAAAAAAAACCAAAAATCCACTTCCCAAACATATATATATATATACCAGTGTATGTCTGTGCCTAAAGGCACGGTGTAAATAATATTGGGATCAAAATGTAAATGTAATTTGTACGTATCATGTTAAAATTTATAGAGTCTATGACACTTGATAAAAGATCAAGTCAGCATTGTTACTAGTTGTTTGCGGCTAACACTAGATACAGTGATGAGTGTCATAGTACCCTGAACCACAAATATCTGATTGAAATAACATAATACATACAACATAAATACCATAACCTGACAAATAGTAATCTTTAAAAATTGTTTACATATTAAGATACGAAAATCAAATATTTTGAAATTTTTTTCAATTAATTTGAAGAAAGCATTGACACCTCTCTACATCACGCAAGGAGCCCTAATATTGAATTTTCTGCAACAAATAATAGACAATCTATATAACAAAAACCCGAATCGTTATCCTAAAACAATGAATTTTTCAATCAATTGTAAATTGAAAAACTAAATACATCATATCATGAAGAAGAAATCAACTCTATGCCATAGCATCCCAACAATATATCAATACATTTTTCATAAAACTGCTTATGAAAAATCGCTTAAATGGTGAAATTTAATTTTGTAAAAAATTTTTTTTGGCAACTCATTTGGTTTGTCAAATTAATATGAAAATCATCAATTTTATCAATTATAGACAATTATAGAATATAAATTGTTGCTTTACAAAATAACCAAATTAAAATGATTTTAAAGTCATCCAGTAGCCATCAAGTATTGTTAATATCAATACTTGAATGAAAAGGTATAGTAAGAAGAGTAAATTAAATAAGAAAAATTATAAATAGGTGATAACTTCACAAAATTTTTAAAAACTCTATGATTTGTAATTTTCCCAATGAAATAAGAAGATGAGTAAAGAGAGCCCATATTATAGTTTGGTGCGAATTTCTATCGTCCTATGAAAATAAAAGATAACATAATTTTATTAGACGACAATTAGAAAGGAAAAAACAGAAGAAGAAAAGACAACTGACATGTCCAAAATAGTGACTTATCTGTCCAAAGTAATAAATCAATTCAATTCAAAAGAAAGACAATTTTTTTTGGTACCACGTGGAGAACTCAATTGTAATAAACTGATTCAAAATAAAGGATCAAGTCTACACTTTTACCATTAATTTGTGGCTAACACCTGATACATTGGTGAGTATCACAGTATTCCAAATTACAAATATCTTATTAAAATAACATAAAACATATAATATGAATTAGGCCAAATGCAAAGTATAACCGGACAAATAGTAGTTTAAAGAAATTGTTTACATATCAAGATACGAAAATCAAAATCTCAAAGAATAATTTTCCAATTAATCTGAAGAAAGTAGTGACACCTCTTTACATCGCGGAGGGAGCTTCAATATTGAATTTTCTACAACAAAAAATAGACAATCTATTACGGATTTTGTAAACTAGATAATACTGTTAGACCCATGAGACCTATCACGGATTTTGCCGTTCAATATGTAGATCTTGTCGAGTATTTTATTCTTATAAAAAATCATGTTGATCAGATATCGATAATTACTTGATTGAATTAGATTTTTGCCAATAATTTATTTTAAAAATTATATTTACCATTGACAGAAATCTGATCCAATCAAGTAGCTATCGATATCCAATCAACGTGATTTTTTGCAGGGATAAGGTACTCAACGAGTTCTACAACACGGTTCGGATTATCGAAACATGACCCATGATAGGTCCTCACGGACCCAACAGTACGCTCAAATTCAATCTTTGACTGAAGAGAAACCTGGCTCCTATATATATATATACATAAACATACAAAACACCACAAAAATTACATAATAATATTATTTTGTAAATATAAATTATGTTCTTAAATACTGTATTTTAAAATAAAAGGGTCACATTAAATCATATCGAATTCTATATACAAATTCGAAATGATTTATAGTTGTATATCATTATTTCAAAATTAGCAATAATTGTAGAACATTGGAAGACCATTTAGGATCTAAAAGGCCTAGAGTCCCTCAAATGTTATTGAAAGCTCTATTCAAGAATAGCTAAAAAGCTCATATTTTTGTTTTTCATGATTTTTTTTAATATATATATATATATATATTTTTTTGTATCTTTTTACTTGTTATAATCCAAAAAGTAATTTTCTTTAACTTCACTTAAGACCCAAAAAAAAAGAGGCTAATATATATATATATATATATATATATCTATTTTGGGTCTTTGGGGGATTTTTTATTTTTTTTATTCAAATCCATTTAGTTTAAATAAATCTCAAAATGTGATCTTATAAATTATTTAATTTTTTTTTTATATGAACCTAAAAGTTCCATTAAAGTAGAAATTATGCAAAAGAGTAGCCACTTACACATTTAGGTTTAATTTTTTAAAAATAAAAGTGAGTTTCTTATTTGGACAATCTGCATTGTAGAGATTTTAGATTTTTTCTCCTTTTGGAACTGTGACAACCCTCACCACTGTTTCCTGATTAACCACTAATTACTACTAAACCGAGACTGATTATGATAAGTAATTGAATCGACTGAAATACTGAACTGACTGATTGAATGTACTAGTTTAAATGCATTTCTATCTGTTTGACTGTTAAATTATCTGTCCATATTTTATGTTTTAAACTACAAATTGAACGGTCTTGTCGGCGGCCGAATCCGAAATTGATCGATGTTTTATGATCATTAGAATTTATGTGATTTTATGGAATATTTAATTAGAATGTGATTTGGTATGATTAAATTAGATCAAATATTGATAAATTGCACCACTTGGACTTATTTACTATCTTGCCACTTAGTGGCCCACTCCATATCATATTTTGAGCCTTACTACATTCAAACAAAACATTTCCTCAGCCATTCCTTGAGACCAAAACCGAAGTAGAGAGAGAGAGAGAGAGAGAGAGAGAGAGAGAGAGAGAGAGACGTAGAAGAGTGAATTCATCTTGTTTTTGTTAGGAGGCTTAGGGATTTTGGAGGATAATTGGCAAATTGAGCTTCCCTTCTTGAAATTGAAGACTTAAGGTAGAGCCTTTACCTTCCTGATTGTGTATTTAAGATAGTTCTTGCATAGCTCATGTTACATTCATGTGATATTGAAGAGTTGAGTCTTGAATTGGACCTAACATGTTGAATTGTAACACATATCATGCATGCATACCTATATTGATGAGTTTAAAGTTGTTTCTATGGAAAATTGTTACATGCATGTCCACATTATGGTTATAGTCCATGATTTCACCTTGTTTTGAAAAGATTGGCTCATTTGAGCAAGTAATTAAAGCTTTGAATTGGTTTAAATTCATGCATGTTTAATTGGAATCATGTTCATGAATTTGATTTAATTGATCTTTCTTTGGGGCTTTGATTTTACAATTGAGTTTTGAAACATGTTATATTATGAGTTTTGAAGTATTTTCCAGAAAATTAGTCCAAAAGGATCGAATTTGATGCATTGAAACTTAGTTTTGAGTTTGAGGTTCAAATCTGGAATTTCTAGAATTTGGACTCACGCTCGAGCGGGGAAAGTGGCGTTCGAGCGTGAAATGCGTGCTTCCAGTACTTTGCATTGTTTTACCGCCGGCGAGGACTTAGGCCACACGCCGAAGCGTGTCAGCGCCCATCGAGTGTGATTTTCACACGTCCAGTACTTTTGCTTTATTTTGTAGTCCGCCGGCGGAACCTTTGTTCAGATGACCACTCGGCGGGAAAGCCACGCTCGAGGAGACCTGTTTCAAAAATTTTGTAAAGTGTTTATAAGTACATCTTTGCATCCTCTTTCCATCGTAGGCATTCCTGTGGCATGTTTAAGGCATCTTAAGGAGGACATTGATGTAGAACCACACCGAGGCAAATTAGGGATTAAGTTATTATTTCCCAACTGTGTAGCTTAGTGTGTGTTCATTCTGAAACTGTGTAGGGTTGGTATCTGGAGACACGTACTAGCTTATCTGTAGCCCAGAACTCTGTGAGTGACAATTGTATAAAGATATGTTCAAATATGAATATCTTCTGAATGGTTAAACTGTACTGTTTCTGAATTGATACTGTTAACTGAATGAATATATGTCCTCTATTATGAATCAGACAGGCATCCATAACAACCATCATTACTTATTATCGCCATCGTTACAAAGATCTCTATTAGTTCCTATCTTGGAACTTCACATCGTTATGATGGCCATCATTGATCGCTTCGGTCTTTCAAGACTTCATCACATCTTATCGTTTCGCTAATGGATGTACCACATATAGTATATGAATGACTGATATACTGAATCAATTGACTATTTTTAATACTGAAAGGACATTCATTCTTAACCTCTTTACGCATTATGTTATTCACTGGGCTTTAGCTCACCGCTCATATATATATGTAGGTGTACAAGCACCGGACTGTTGCTAGAGGCGTCAGGATAGACTCTTGTTTTGTCAAGTCAACCTCTGTGCCTCACCTCGAGGTTCCAGTACTGTTCAAGCCAAGACCATGGGGTGTTTTAGATTCCCCCTTTTGTTTGTGTCCTGTATAGATTGAGTGAGACCTGTACTGTACTGAATGTTCTGTATACGTTGTAAATACTGTTCTGTTTCCGAATGTGTATATATATATATGAAAAGTCTTTTTGCATTCAGACTATCACAGCTCATTGGACATTGTTTAATTACTGTTTTGGCTTTCGCCACTCAACTCAGACCATCAAGTTATCAAGTATAGACCTTCTAATCTCTTGACATCGGTTATAGTGCTAAACCCATAGGGACAGGTTTGGGTCGTGACAGGAACATATCTCACATTGCGAATAAGAACGTAACACTCCAATGTAACACTCAAATGTAACACATTAAAAAACATCTTAGTATATTTTTTCCAAACGTAACAACGTAACACTCCAAATTTTTTAAAAACTCTAAAAAATTAGGCCCCGTTTGGGAACAGGCTAATTTAGTAACTTTTTGGCTAATTGGCTAAAAATGTTGGTAAGAAAAACCTATATGTTTGGGCCAACTTTTTGGCTAATTACGAAACGACGTGCAAAAAGTAGAGAGAAAAGGGAATCTTTGACTTTTTGGTATGGGTTGTTGGCTTTTTAGCTAAAAAGGTAACTTTTTGGCTTTTTGGCTAAAAAAGATTGTCCCCAAACGGGGCTATATTTTTTTTCAAACGTAACATTCACAATTTGAAATTATACATTTACCCAAAACTTATTAAGAAATTTGTATACTCATTTTGGAAAGGTTTGAAGAATCTCACACCCTTATAATGGTTTGAAGAATCTCACATATTTTTTTTTTGGAGTATTACATTAAAATATTATGTTTGGAAAAAGTATCTTAAAGAATTTTTATATGTTATATTAGAGTATTATACTAAGAAGTTTTTTTGGAGTATTATATTGGAATGTTATGTTTGGAAAAAGTGTAATAAGGAGTTTTTTTTTTTTTTTTTTCATTGAAATGTTACAGATTGAAATTATACATTTGCTCAAAGTTTACTAAAGAGTTTTTATACTCCTTTTGAAATATTTGAATAATCTCACATCATTTTATAATGTTCGAAGAATCTCATATTTGAAATCATTTTTGTACTTCTTTTGAAATGTTTGAAAGTCATTCCAAATTAAAAAGATTCTTATATAAAAAGTCATTTCAAATTTAATTCTCATAAGTTGTGTATGTTACATTTCTAGCACCCAAAAAAAAAAAAAAAGAAGAAAACTTAATATAAATATGAGTATAATCGTAAATTGAAATTTTAAATAACACATTAAGGCCTCGTTTGGGATTAGTAACTTTTTGGCTAAAATATGAACTAAAAAAAATTAGTATGTTTAGGATGACTTTTTGACTTTTTATGAAAAGATGTGCAAAAAAGAGAGAGAAAAGAGAATCTTTGACTTTTTGGTATGGGCTATTGGCTTTTTGACTTAACTTTTTGGCTAAACCGACTAGTCCCCAAACGAGGCCTAAATTTACATTTCTAAAATTAACAGGACTAATTGGCCTATAAAAAATTATTGAGACTACTCAAATTCTCATTTCTTAAAATGAGATTTATAAGTAAATTTTTCTTAGTTTAATAGATCCTAAAAGTGATAATTTTTTTTAATTATTATGTTTGTAGAAAATTAAAAAAAAAAAAAAATACAACTGTTAATTGTTAAAAAATAATTGTGAAACACAATCAAATTTTTTTTTTAAAAATGCTTGGGAGTACTAAATATGACGGGGGAGCTCTAATGAGGTAGCCCCTCAATGGTGTGATTGTTGTATTTGTTTGTTTGTTTTTTTTTTTGTTTTTTTTTATTTTTGGCATTTCCAGCTTATCAAAGCTGGTTTAGTGTTATTTTTTTAGAGCTTTGAATCAGCTTTGAATTCTTTTATCCTAGTGAGACGTGTTGTTAACAAGACACACAAACATGGCTTTAAATGTGTGGTGATGCAGGCAATCTCAAATAAAAAGTAATATTAGAGACACTAAAATATTTAGGCTTGGTTTGGCATAATTAAAAAAAAATCAAAAAATTACTATTCTATTTAAATCTCATCATCTTATTTAAGTCACATCACCTCTCTACTATATCACTTTAAATCTAACCCATATTTCATAAAATATCAAAAAGTATGTTTATTTAGGGTTGGTTTGGGATGTCTTAAAAAAGTATACTTTTTGATTTATTGGTAGGTTTGTGTTGGGTTTGGGTTGGGTTTGATGTGATGTGTTAGAGAGGTGATGTGATTTAAATAAGATGATGTGACTTAAATAAGATAGTGACTTTTTGACTTTTTAACTTATTTAGTACATGCCAAACTAACTCTTAGTTTACTCCAAATAACCCTTACTAAAATTTTTATTAAATATTTTATATGAGTGTAAAATTTAAAAAAATAAAAATAAAAATAAAAATAAATTCTATATAAGTCTCGTACCTATGTGAAAAATTTTAAAGTTTCTACCATTTTTGTCAAACAAAAGCACCAATTTCCAAGCATTGGTTCAATTTTGAACCAGCACAACCCAGAGAGAGTATCATATAAAGATTTAAAGCACAAATGGGGACAAAACATTCCAGATAGGCCATCTAGGTGTTCAAACAATCATCATGTGAGCTTTTACCATCTTCGATTTTGATGTCTTATTAGCAGGAGGGGGAAGGGTTAACGATTTACTGAGATGTTGGGTGTTTTGGAAAGTTTACTTTTTTTATTTTTGATTTAATTTTATTTTTAATGAATATTTTTTTAAAGAATTTAGGTTTAGATTCAGCTTGGACGAATTGAAAAATTATAATCTTTTTTAAAAAATATTTTAAAAAAAATCTAGAAAAAACAAACATAAGTCAAAATAAATAATTTTTTTAGCTTATTTTCATCTTTAATATTTTTTTTAAATTTTTTTTAAAAATATATTTTTTAGATTTGTCTCAACAAGACGGAGAAAAAAAAGAGTAAAACATCTTGACATAATTAAAAAAAATCATTAAAAACAAAAATTCAAAAAGAGAGAATTTTTTTAGCCAAAAAAATGGATCGTTGTTTGAGGAATCCTAAATGCTGTTGGAGTAAAGGATAGTCAAAAAAGGTGTTCTAGCACACCTAACTCTCTAGAACCATGACACTACAATGATTCAGGAAAACTTGTGGTGTGTGGGGTATAGTTTATTTAAGATGTTTATAATTTTTCTTAAGGTAAATTATATTACAGCCTTACATTTTTCATCGAATCTTATTTTGACGTTCATACATAAAATTATAATAATAGTTAATTCTCTATATTTTTATTAAATCTTATTTTAATTTTTACATAAGAAATAGTGACAATTAACCCTTGTATTTTTATTCAAATTCTACTTTACTCTCTACACAAGTATTAATATTCCTCTTCGATTATGTCATTTTTAAATCTTTAACAAAATCCAGTCATATGATAAAAATGTGACTACGAAATAAGAATAAGAGAGGCAAATCATTTATGGTTTCTACTAATACATTTTGTCTTACGTGATAAGTATATAAAAATTATATAATACAATATATATATATATATATATGGTATAAATTGCGACTAAAAGGTAAGAAAGCAGGAATTTTGAAATAAATAAAAAATGCAACAAAGAAATCAAAGAGAAAGA
Organism: Camellia lanceoleosa; assembly: GCA_025200525.1. NCBI lineage: Eukaryota > Viridiplantae > Streptophyta > Magnoliopsida > Ericales > Theaceae > Camellia > Camellia lanceoleosa. The sequence goes on from CM045760.1 coordinate 204,611,057, forward strand.
AAGATGAATAGAAAGAAGATTGTCTTACCGTGAAAAATAGAATTTTATAATTCCAATTTATGCAAAACCTTAATTCATCTTTTTAATTGTTCATAATTTGCATTTTATTTTAGCCTAATACAGTCATATTTTGATGTAAATTTTGGTATAAAGTGTGTACTGGTAAAAAATATTGATGATTTTCCTTTCTTATCTTCATGTCGTATTTACATTATTATCATATGGCTAGATTTTGTTAAAAATTTAAACAATTGAGTAACAGAAAGGGGACATTGACACTTGTGTAGAGATTAAAGTGAGATTTTATTAAAAGTATAGGGGAGTTGACTGTCACAATTTAATGTGTAAGGATCAAAGTGAGATTTGATCAGAAGTACAGGGAATTCACTGTCATGATTTCATATATAGGGGCTAAAGTGAAACTTGATGCAAAGTGTAACGTTGTAAAGTGTAATTTACCCATTTTTTTATATTGAAAATTAGCGTCAAATTGTTCAGTATAGATTTTGCTTACAACTTATTAAGCAAATATAACTTAAATAAGTTGAAAAAAAAAATCTTATTATCTAGAAACTATGAGAGGAGTTGTTTTTCACTTCTAAATTTTATTTTTTTTTATAATTATTATTATTAACTTGTAGCAGACAATATATTGCACCAAACAAATCTTATGTCATAGATTTTTATTTTTATTTTTTTTCCTTTTCTTCTGGAATCACTATGGAAATATAAGTGAGTTTATACTCTGTTGCATGTGAAATTGTGACCTTACTTCCATCGTAATATAGACCCTATTTATATCTCTGTATTTTTTAAATTATTTTCTATATTTTCCACTAATTTGAAATATATATTGGTCCGTAGTATGAGTTACAGGGTAGTGATTGCTAAGAGGGTGAAGGTAATCCAATTTGTCTATGCTAATTTTTAGGCCTTCATACAAAATTTTAAAATTTTGTTTTGGTTTTTTTAAGAAAAAATTTCACTAAATACAATTATAATTCAATTTTTAATTAATTTATTTTATTTTATAAAATTGGCATTTTTAGTAATTTTTTCAAACATCTTAAAATTACATTCTTTTTTTTTTTTAATTACATTATATTCCATTCACAAAGCCCTTCTCTTTTTCTTTTTTCTTCAGAAATCTTTACATAATCCAAAAGCAAAAATGATGTATGTTTACTGAAATTTTCTACATAATTTATAATAAGAATGACATGACAGTAACATTTGTGAAATTAGGACAATGATGGTGAGTATTTTCATTGTAAATGAGATCAAAGGGTGCCATATTATTTTGTACGAAAATTTTGTATATTATTACTCAAAATTGGGTATTTGGTTCATAAATCCAATTCTGAATTTTCTTTACCTAAAGGTTCATACACTAAAATACTTTGCCTATAAGAACACGTTCTTATAAAATGACCAAATTACCCAGGTATATATATTTAGGTTATACAATGGAAAAAGAAAATCAAATCTCTCTTCTCTCTCTCTTCAGAAAATCATAGCCTCTTTTTTTTTTCTCTCTCTCTCTTTCTCACTCTTCTTTCTCTCTTTATCTCCAACACCACTACCATTATCCTAAGAGTCCGGATCCTCTCCAGCTCTTCTCTCTAGCCATCCCTCCGGTCAACGGTCAAAATTTAGCCACGTCACCCAACTCAAAATCTATGGCTAAGATTAGCTAAAATAAATAAAAAAAACCATTAACTTCTCACCACTCACACACACTCAATCATTCACGCTCTCTCTCTCTCTCTCTCTGACATCCCATCTCTCTCTCTCTCTCTCTCATTTCAAATAAGAAATTAAAAAACTATTTTAATCCTTTTTATTTTATTTTCATAAGATATATATAAAATTTTAATTTTATAAATTTAATATAATTAAAAATATACTTTTAAAATAAATATTAAATATATTTAATAAAAATCTAAAATAAATAAAAAAAGATATATTCGGTTTGCATGGATACATAGATTCAATTTGTGTTTTATTTGATTTGTACCTATGCATAGATTGAATTTCTGTATATTTTATTTCATTTAAAAAAAATTATTAACTTGTTTGGTTAATAAAATTAAATTAAAATTCATTATTTTCATATGATTATCTTGTGAAAATAATGACTTTTAATTTAATTTTATTAACTAAACAAGTTCATAATCATATGAAAATATCAAAAACAACCTTCATTCTTAAAAAAATCATATGAAAATAATGATTTTTAATTTAATTTAATTTTGTTAACCAAACAAGTGTATAATTTTTTAAAGGAAATAAAATATACAGAAATTCAATCTGTGTATAGATACAAATCAAATAAAACACAAATTTAATTTGTGTATTGGTGCAAACCATATATACTTTTTATTTATTTTAAATTTTTATTAAATATATTTAATATTAGTCTTATTTTAAAGGTATATTTTTACTGATATTAAATTTATAAAGTTAAAATTTTATATTAAAAATTATAAATATATTATGAAAATAAAATAAAAGGATTAAAATAGTTTTTTAATTTTTTATTAGAAATGAGAGAGAGAGAGAGAGAGAAAGTGTGGGATGTCAAAGAGAGAGAGAGAGAGTGGTGGGATGTCAGAGAGACAGGAGAAAGAGAGAGAAAACGTAAGTGATTGAGTGTAAGTGAGTGGTAGGATGTAAATAAGTTTTTTTTTTTTTTTTTTAAGCTAATCTTAGACACAGATTTTGAGTGGGGTGACGTGGCTAAATCTTGACCGTTGACCGGATGGATGGCTGGAGATAAGAGCTGGAGAGGATCTAGACTCCTATCCTAAAGCCACTGTCTTCGACACCAACCCCAACACCACCATCACTGTCTTAAACGCCGCTCTCTTTTCTCTTTCTTTTCATCTCCGACACCACCACCACCGTCCTTCCCCCCAACACCACCATGGTTGTCTCAATTGCCGACAATCTCAGATCTGAAATAGATTTACGATCTTCGATTTGGTCCCTGCCTCAATTTTTGATCTCGGATCTATTGTTGTTGTTGTTGTTCGAGTTGGTAGGTTTTAGTGAGAGATAGTGATTAGCATTGGATAAAGATGGGGTGATGGTCACTGTTAAAACAAGAGTCACAGTTACAGTAGAGGTAGATTAGGCTTGGGTCCATTTATATATAAAAACAAAAAAACAACATTAAAGCTTACTATTTTAATTAGTCTCTCTTCTTCATTGTAGAATAGGAAGTTCATATATATATATATATATTTGGTTCATTATTAAAACAGGGGTTTATAGTAGAAGTATATGAGGCTTAGGTTCATTTATATACAAGAACACAAAAGCAACAGTATAACTTACTATTCTAATTAGTCTATTTCTTCATTGTAGAACAAGAAGTTCATATATATATATATATAATATTGTATAGATATACATTTGATTTGATTTGTTTATTTATTTATTTATTTATTTTGGTGCTTTGTATTTGAAATTGTTCAATCCATATCTGGATACATTTGTTGTTTTTTTTTGGTTTGTTTGTAGTTATTGATTGTTGTTATGTTGATGTTGATGTTGATGTTGATGAAACAGATTGCAAATATATAGGTTCAATAGATAGATAGGTTCAACAGATTTATATGTTTGATTTCACACATAGAGAGAAAGTACGTTCAGCAGATTAGATATAAAAATTGAACAAATAGGTCAACAAATTCAACAGCTAAAAAAATAAGATTAAAATTTGAACAGATGTTTGATAGCTTTGCAAAATTTGTGCAAATCAAAATTATACAGATGAAAATTTGTAAAGATAAAATTTGGATAGAAAATTTGTACATATAAAAATATTGAATAGATAAAAAATTAGATAGGTAACATTTGGAAAAATAGAAAATTTGCAAAGAAAAATTTCAATAGATAGAAAATTTACACAAAAGAATGAATAGATAGATAAAAAAATTTGAACAGATGGTCAACGAAAAGTCAAACAGATAAAAAAAGAGTTAATGAGTAAAATTGGAAACAAAATGTTTTTTTAGGACTTTCTACCAAATTATTTTATAAAGTGTGAATCTCTCACCAACCAAAAAATAAAAAATAAAAAATAAAACTTAATGCCTTGAACAATTACTAGTGGATTTTTCCCTTAAAATTCATATACATCAAAATGCTCAGCTCACCCCCTATCAGAATCTGAACCAAAGTTACAAGCCCATCATATGCCACTCAATGCCTTTTAATGTTAGTGGGTTCTGCAGCCGTGGCATTTGGGTGCAATTTGTAATTGGGTTGGACTGCTTGTTTTGCTTTTGAAGCTTAAGAAAAGTTTGGGCTCCTACAATCGCCTAGAACCCATCTTTATTGGGCCAAGATGGGTAAGCCCAATATTACCTAAGAGATTATGTAATTTGTTCAACCCAATAATGAGCGCCGACTCGCCGTATCTTTCACTAGTATTAAATATTTTATGTGATTATGAAAATTATATTATATATATATTTTAATTTTTAATTACATAATAAATAATTTTTTATTAATAAATAATTAAATCAATTAATAATTTTTAATAATATGATAAGTTTATTTTAATTAATAATTATTAAAAAGGTGCATGTACGTGTGTAACATATTATTATTCAAATATGAAAATAAACCTACAAATTTGATTTTGAAAATTTGAAATTGCTATGACAGTTAAACTGCCTTGAAGAATGTGTGCATAGATGTAGGAATTTTTTTTTTATAATTATTATTCCATTTAGACCTCACTTAATACAATAGTGTTAATGATAAATATGTTTTAATTAATAATTATAGTAATTTTATTATTATATAAAATAATAATTAAGATATTTAATTTTTATTTTATAATTTTTTTCAAAAGGGTTGGGTTTATCTTCACTTCGTTTAAGAACTTGAGCGGTTCATGAAATTTACTACCGATTCTATTTTAATGATTCAAATAGATTTTTTTTTAATATATTATTCATAGTAAAAATTAAATTAATATAATAATTATAGAAAAATGCTCCGGCCCTACTGGGCTGACCCCCAGAACTCTTAGTAGACTCTGATTGGCCAGAATATATATATATTTTTTTAACTTCTCTAAGATGGGGGCAGGGGGAATGGGGTGTCAATCATGTTTGATAATTATAATATTTTTATTTTTGATAAACTGACACAAAAGCCCCCCATGGAAATATTGGGAAACCACATAGATTTTGCCCTAAAATCACCGCATAATTTTCCCTCCTCCACGCGGCTAAGCTACGTGAGCCGTGAAGTTTTGGAGCAATAAAGTTTCGGACCCACACGTGTCTCATTTCTGCAGCTCGATAATCCTACGTGTCTCGCACATATATATAGATATCTAATAATAATAGTTCATTTACATTTCTATTTTCAAATTATTCTTTCGATTTGCTCTGTGACTTGGGAATCTCTGATTGATCTGGCTCTCTTCGCAACCCAGTGATTCTCTCTCTCTCTCTCTCTCTCTAGCTCTCGTTCTCTCGCTTTCGTCAGCTTCAATCACCTCAATTTTCTAGGTATTTCATACAGATTTGGGTATATAACATTGTAAAATTGTTGGGTTAGCTCTTCTTCTTGTTATTGTTCCGTAGTTGTTCAACTGTACAATTCTCATGATTGTCGTTTCTTTTTCACTATTTTAAGTAGCTGAAACGTTTGTAAGATTCTTGAATTTGTCTTCACATTGATTTCTTTATCTTTCATGTTCTGAAATTTGGCACCTATCTATCTCTATATATATGAAAATGGGTATTATGCATTTGTGTCTATATGTACAGATATGGGAACAGGTAGTTTAATTTTGAGTTTTCTTTTTAATCTATGAATTTATCTGATATGTTATGTTGCTTCATTGATCTTTCTTTTTCTCTTTTAAACGATTGAGAACCTAATTCTGTTAGGATCTGAAACCGGTTTGGCACACCAACAAGCAATCACACAAGAGATTTACGTGGTTCCGTAATATGCTACGTTCACGGACAGAGATTTCTCACTATAGAATTTCCCGGTGGGAGAATACAACTCACACCCCACAACCCTCTATAACTCACTCTCTTACACACAGATTATACACTCTGTGTTTGTTCCTCACACACCACTCTCTGCTCTACCCTCTCCTATCTCTCCCCTTTATATACACAGAGGAGTTGAAGAGAAAGGAAGAACAAGGGAGAGACAACATCATTTCATTTTCTCCTTTTGGTGGAAGAAATTCAACACACACATGTGGATGAGCTGGCGTAGCACATGGCCGGCTTATTCTTCCTTTCAGTGCTCCACTTTCTCTCCCACATGCAGAAATGAGCTAGAAATCAACAATTCTCCTCCTCCACGCTCATCTGCATGGCCAACTTTTTACTTGAAAGTCCATCCCGGTCAAATTCTTGCAAACTTCCAATTTGTCTTTAGTGACAACCTTGGTCATTATGTCTGAAAGATTCTTGTTTGTGTGAATCTTCATCAGCTTTATTGCTTCTCTATCACTTCTCGTATCCAATGATACTGGACATCAATGTGCTTTGTACGAAAATGGTATATGGAATTCTTGCTCAGATCAATTGCACCCTGACTAGAACAATGTACCTTGTACTCTTCCTACTGTAGACCCAATTCTTGGAGAAACCCCTTCAACCATAACATTTCCTTTCTGGCATCTACGACAGCAATGTACTCTGCCTCTGTTGTAGATAAAACAATACACTTTTGCAGTTTGGACTGCCATGAAACGGTTCCCCCTGCAAAAGTGAACAGAAATCCTGATATAGATTTTCTACCATCAAGATCACCTACCATATTGGCATCTGTAAAACCCTCAAAAATCGGTTTACCTTCCCCAAAACATAGGCACATCTTTGAAGTTCTCTTCAAATACCAAAGAATCCATTTAACCGCCTCCCAATGCTCCTTTCTTGGATTGGTGAGGAATCTGCTCATAACGCCAACTGCGTGAGCTATATCTGGCCAGTTACACACCATTGCATACATCAAACTTCCTATTGCGAAAGAATAAGGGATTGCCTCCATTTATTTCCTTTCAGAGCTGGTTGTGGGATATGAACGCTTTGTCACCTTGAAATGGTTGGTTAGTGGTGTGCTGACTGGCTTGGCATCCTTCATGTTGAACTTTTCAATCACATGTTCAACATATTTCTCCTGTGACAACCATATCTTTTTGGCTTTCCTGTCACGAATAATCTTCATGCCTAAAATTTGTTTTGCTGGGCCTAAAATTTTCATGTCAAAATACTACGACAAGTCATTTTTCGACTTGTTGATCATAGCAATATCCTATCTGATGATCATCATATCATCGACATACAACAGTAGGATGATGAAGTTTCTATCTGAAAACCTTCGAAAGTATACACATTGGTCTGCTACTGTTCTGTGGTACTCGTGATCAATCATGAATGAATCAAACTTTTTGTACCATTGTCTCGGCACTTGCTTCAGGCCATAGAGACTCTTCTTCAATTTGCAGATTAGGTTCTCTTTTCTTTTAACTTCAAAACCTTCTGATTGCTCCATGTAGATCTCTTCCTCTAAATCACCATAGAGAAAGGCAATTTTGACATCCATCTGTTCTAGCTCCAGATTTAAGCGAGCTGCTAATCCCAAAGCTACTCGAATGTAAGTCATCTTCACAATTGGGGAGAAGATCTCATCAAAGTCAATATTCTTTTTTTGCCCAAAATCTTTGACTAGCAAGCGAGCTTTATGCTGAAGCAGTTTTCCGTTGCCATCTTTCTTTAACTTGTACACCTATTTATTCTTCAAAGCTTTCCTGCTTCTTAGAAGTGGAACAAGCTCATAAGTGTGGTTCTTCTGCAAAGAACTCATCTCCTTCTTCATGGCTTGCATCTAGCAGTCTTTCTCTGTATAACTCTTCACTTTTGAAAACTCTCTAGCTCCTCCTCATCAGTAATCAGAATATACTGAGAAGTAGGATATTTGGTTGATGGCATGGCAGCTCTTTCTGATCTCTGCAACTAAGGTCCTGTTGCTTCTGGTGGAGGGGGTTGCTCCTCCTACTCAACACCCTCTTCATTTGGGTTTTCATCTCTTTCCCTCCTAATCCTCATCTTCTGGTGTAAGATCCTACAACTCTAGCACTTCTGGTTGCACCCCATCAGATCTAGCATGTTGTGATGGTTCGGGAGATGGAAACAAGTCCGGAGTGATGACAACTCTAGACTTTGTAGACTTTTTAAAATCTGTTACAGTTTGGTCTTCATAGAACACAACATCTCTGCTCCTGAATATCTTCTTGTTCATTGGGTCTCACAACTTGTACCCAAACGTTGCATCTGAATAGTCCATAAATATACATGGAGTGGACTTGTCATAAAGCTCCTATCTATTTTCCTTTGAGATGTGTGCAAGCCTTACACCTGAAAATTCTCAAGTGAGAATATGATACCTTTCTTCTAGACCAGACTTCCTCAGGTATCTTGAAGTTCAATGGGATTGAAGGTGACCTGTTAATGAGATAACAGGCTGTACAGGCGACTTCAGCCCATAATGACTTTGGCAACTTTGCCATTTTGAGTATGCATCTAACTCTTTCTACAATAGTGTGGTTCATCCTCTTTGCCACACCATTGTGTTGTGGGGTGTCGGGAACTGTTGTCTTGTGCCGGATATCTCTACTGGCATAGTATGCTTAAAAAATATTGGAATCGTACTCGCCACCATTGTTTGTGCGAAGACACTTCAATTTCTTCCTGGTCTCTCTTTCCGCCATAGCATGGAACTCTTGAAAGTATTAGAATACCTCATCCTTTGTCTTCAAGAAATACACCCATAACTTCCTTGATGCATCATCAATGAAAGGTAGAAAATACTTGCGGCCGCGAAGTGACTCCACTTCTATGGGGCCACAAACATCTGAGTAGACCTTAGTTGCAGGAATCGTCCAACTAGGTGGCGATTCTGAGTAAGAATCGCGATTCCGCGTTTCTTAGAGAGAAACGTGTAGGAATCGCGTTTCTGTGCAAAGAGAAACGCGATTCAGTCCAAGACAGGGTTGTAAAGGGGAGAGAGAGACCCTAGCCTTCCATGTCGAAATGAGAGGAAGAAGAAGGGTTTTTCAGAGAAACTTACAGTGAACAATGGTAGGGTTTCTCGGACACATCTTCGATTCAGTCAACGAAGATAGCCTTCGATCTCTGTTACATCTCCTCTGATCTGGTCACGATCTCGCCGATCCGTCACGATCTCCTCTTCACTCTCTGTCTTCATCTCTCTCGATCTCCTCTTTTGTCTCTTTGTCTTCATCTCTCTCGATCTCCTCTAATCTGGTCGTCTTCGTCTTCGTCTTCCTCTCTCTCTCTCTCTACCTCCTCTTTTTCATCGATTAGATCTGCCCTCCTCCGCTTGTAACTAATGAGTATAATAAATAATATAATTATAATATAATTTGTTATATAATAAATAATATAATTTGTTATATTTAAATAATATAATTATAATATAATTTGTCATATAATAAATCTAATTAAATCATATATAATAAAAAAAATCTAATAAAATTTATAAAATAAATTATCCAATTTTTTATTATTTATTTTAACATATTTTATTATTCCTTATTTGTTATATTTTTTTTATTTATAATATATATATCAATTAAAAATAAAAAAATAAATTAACAATAACATATTATTTAAAAAATATAATAAATAAATAAAATAATTAATGTGTATTATTAAAAAATATATATATATATATATATTACCGCTCCCCGAGGCGCTCCCAACCTAAGAAACTTCTATCAGCTCACGCTTTCCCGCTCCCGCCCCCGCTCCCGTTCCCGCTTCGTGCAACTAAGGAGTAGACAATGCAGAGCACTTCTAATTTTCTCTTGCTCGTTGAACTGAAGGCTACTCAATGTTGCTTGCCATATAGGCAATGATCACACGGCTTAAGGGCATTACCCTTAGACAAGGGTATCTTGGATTACTTCGCCAACAGATGCAATCCCTTCTCACTCATGTGAGCTAGTTTTTTGTGCCACAAGTCTGGTGACTCCTTGTCTTCTACTACATTAAGACTCTTTGGACAGATCTTCGTTTGAGTCTTGTACAGTATGGAAGACACTTCTCCTCTGGCAATTGTCAAAGCTCCTCCTGTTAGCTTCCAATGGCCATTACAGAATGTACTTGTATAGCCCTGTCAGTCCAGGGCACTTCCAGAGATAAGATTGAGGTGTAAATCTGAAACATGCCTCATATTTTTGAGAACCAGCTTGTATCTAACATTAGTTCGAATGCTAATGTCTCCAATACCCACAATCTTCGAATAGCTAGAATTTCCCATTCGAATAGTGCCAAAATCTCTAGCGTTGTACGAGCTGAAGAGTTCTCTGTGGGAAGTAGCGTGATAGGATGCAACTGTGTGTATCACCCACTTTGTGTAGCTGTGGTCAGCCACGTGAAGGCAATCATCCTCTTCATCAACTGCAAGAAGTATTTAATCAGTTGTTGTGGTTGTCGTGTTCTCATTTCCCTTTGATTTATTGCTTTGGCCTTTATTTTTCCGGCTTGGGCAGTTCCTCTTTATGTGATCCTCCTGACCACAGTGAAAGCAAGTGAAGCTGGAGTTTCCTTGACCTTTGCTGTCTCTGGATTTACTACTATTGTTCCATTTGCCTCTGCTCTTGCTTCTTCCTCTATTGTTTCCTCTACCTTTGTCTCTGTCTCTGCCTTTGCCTTATGTGACAAGAGCATGGATCTGATTACCCCCCATGTCTTTCTTTCTTGTCTTTTCATTGTATAGGGCTTCTGTGACCATGCTCATGCTCATGCTCATGCTCAGCTTCCCTTTGGGTGCAGAGTTGTTGAGAGAAACCACCAATGTCTCCCAGTTGTCTGGTAAGAAGCTAAGCAATAGTGCGGCTTGCATTTCATCATCCAAGTGCATCTTAACGGTTGCAAGCTGATTCACCAAACTTTTGAATTCACCGGTGTGTTCGGCGACATACACACCATTCAACTTTAGATTTACAAGCATTCTCATTACCAAGACTTTGTTTCGAGAGGTCTTTGACTGGTACATGTCTTTTAACATTGTCCAAAGGACATAGGCATCTGTCTCCTAGGCAACATGGTAGAACACATTATGGTCTATCTATTGTCTGATCTGACTGACAGTCTTTCAGTTCATCTTTATCCAGTTTACATCCTTTTCTGCTTTTGATTTATTCCCTTTTAGAGTAATAGGGTCAAACAAGTCTCTACAGTATAGGATGTCTTCCATCTACGGCTTCCAGATTGCATAATTGGAAGCATTCAACCTGATCATGAACCCTGGAGTTGATGTGGATTCCTCTATCATCTTCTTTCTTTTTACAGAAACTCTGAATCAAAAATTTGATCATGCGGATGTGTCTAGAATACTCCAAATAGTTGGAAATCACTATTGGATCGCCAAAATCGGACTTCAAATTGCTCAGATCTAGTGAAAGATCAATGGCTGTAACTTAGCCGCGTAGCACCAGATAACTCCTCTGCCTTCTGGGTCAGGTCGGATCACGGTCGGGTTTGGTCAACCCGGTTGACCTATGATGCTGACGTGGCACTTGCGTGGCACCGACACATAGCGTTGACTTGGTGACATATGGCAGACAACTATCTGCTGATGTGGCAGAGACACGTGGTAGCAAGTTACTAGCGGTGGTGCAGCTCGACTCGGCGCGGCTGACGTCAACCTGACATCACTCGCACACGTAGTTGACTCGCTTTCTTCCTCCAGCTGGCACGTGAAGCCCATGGCTGCAACTGGGCTTCACTTGCCGATTTTAGGTGGCGTGTGTGGTGGATTGTGGTGCTTTGGTTTGCAGTTGTGGACTCCTCTTGTCGAGGTGATCCTCCTGGTGTGCTCAAAACTTGATTTCGACAACTTCGAAATTTGACAGGTTCTGAAAAAAAGGCACACGTCCACGGAGAGAGATTTCTCACTATAGAATTTTCCGGAGGGAGATTACGACTCACAGCTCACAACCTTTATTCTCTCCCACAAGCAAAAATGAGCTGGAAGTCAACAAATTCCTTTTAAAAGGATTTGGTAGTGTATGCGGTGGATACAAATACGATGCGTTTGCAATTTTATATTTAAAATTTCGGTTGGGTGATTCGATGAATGAGAAAAAATAGTTTAGCTGTTATTAGATGTGAAGGGCATTTAAAAAATAAAAAATAAAAAAACCCTTGATAGTATTCACAACAAATGGGGTGCATGCTTTTATATAATACAATAGATATGGTACTAGAATTGTTTTGAGGCATCCAACCCAAAATCAATAACCATGCTTGTGCGGCTTAGGGGGGTAGGAGAGAAATGGACCCAAGCGAAGACTTGGTTCACTAGAGATCACCCTAAACCTAAACCATCTCCAATATCATTTTAGAATTATTGGAGACATTCAATTCAAATTCAAAATCAATTGGCATTGAGTGGATGATTTCTAAATTATAAGACCAAGCTGCTTGGTTGGTTTAGGGAGAAAATATGGGACCAGTGTCTGACACTTCCTACATTTGCGGTCCAATCGCATTTGGAGGTGACAAAGATGAGAGACGAGAGAAATCTACATATAGATTAACATATGAATTGATGGTTTGATTTTGTGATGTGATTTTCTTCCTTTAATCTATGAATTGTCTGATATGTTACATCATTACTCTCTCTCTCTCTCTCTCTCTCTCTTTTCATTTAAGTGATTGAGGGTTTAATTTTGTTTCACACTCTAGTTGCCTGTAAAGCTATGGTGAAGGAGACTGAGTATTACGACATATTAGGAGTCACTGTGAACGCAACTCCAGCTGAGATTAAGAAGGCTTACTACCTCAAGGTAAGCCCTGTACCTCATTATCTAGAATGGTTGGTTGGATATGAATTTGTCTTCATAAATTTTGAGACCTTGCTATGTTTGGATGGTTGAGTTCAATTGTGATTGGTACCTAAGACGTGTTCAATTCAGAAAGATATTTGAACAAGATTTTAGAATTCAATTTTTGTAATTTGAAGCGTATTGAACCTTCAAGTATTTCTTTTGTTTCCTTGTTGTGAGGATATTTTTTGTTGTTGATTTTAATAATTTGAGAATAATATTAATGACATTCACTACTTCATTTCATGCATGACATAATTTCGTGTCTTCTGTTTTAGGCAAGGTCAGTTCATCCAGATAAAAATCCTGGTGATCCAAAAGCTGCCCACAATTTTCAGGTAATGCATCTGGCTTGATTTTCTTCAGCATTTTTAATTTCTTTTTCTTATGTGATAATGAATTTGATAATTAAGATATTATAATGTATAATTCTTTACTTCGTACCTTAGTATCAATTAATTTGTCTATTTAAATCTGGAATCCTGAAAATTATTTGGCTTGCTCACATCTCTAGTTTAAAATAAGTATTGATTTAATTTCCTGCTGGTTGTTAATCATATGCATTGCAACTAAACTTCCTAACCTTTAAGTTACTTTATGTTTATCTAGCTTTACAGCGGGGTACCATGAAAGTAAATAAATAAATAAAATGGAAGGAGAAAAAGAAAAATCTTCTCTAGTAGCAACCTTGTACCTTATTTGCAATTATTTTTTTGGTTATGCTTTCATGTATTCAGGTCCTTGGGGAGGCTTATCAAGTTCTAGGTGATCCCGGGAAGCGTGAAGCATATGACAAATATGGAAAGGATGGAATACCACAGTAAGTATTTATGACAGACAAAAGATATAGAGCTTCCCAGGGCTTGTGGATAGACATAGAAAAAACGGCATTCTTTTGATCATTTGCTTTTGTATTGTGCAAGAATAGCTTATTTTACTGTTTTATTTCCATGTTCTAGGGACTCAATGGTGGATCCTTCGGCTGTATTTGGAATGCTTTTTGGGAGTGAATTCTTTGAGGATTATGTTGGGCAACTTGCACTAGCTTCCATGGCAACTGTTGAGATTGAGGAAGACTCGCAGGTTCCTCCTGAAGTCCGGAAGCAAAAAGTTCAGGAGAAGTTGAAGGTATATTTCTATTGTGCTACATTTGGTTCATTGGAATAAGTTGGAATGGAATGATAATTTTTTAAATTTGGTTCAATAAAATTTTTTGAAAAATGCATTGCAAATGGAGTTGTCATTCATCAGGGAATGGTCATTCTATAAGAAGACTAAGAAATGATCATTCCATTCCAATCCACCTTCATTCTGGTGAACCAAACACTACCTAATCTATAAATTAATCAACACACTTGTGTTAAAACCTCTGTCTGCTTTCAATGTACAGGCATTGCAGAAGGAAAGGGAAGAAAAGCTAATTACATTTTTGAAAAATCGACTTGAACCATTTGTTGAAGGTCAAACCAAGGAGTTTGTGGATTGGGCAAAATCAGAAGCTCATCAGCTTTCACAAGCTGGTAAGCTGTTCCTCTTTTCCCTTGTATATCTCATCCTATTGCAACTTGAGAACATTGGAGACTTCCAGTTGGTACTTTCTGCAAACTAATTTTTGTTCTTAAATTTGTTTAGTCCTGTTCTTTTATTTCTTCAGAGACTTCATGACCTTTGAATGTTTTGCTTTTTCATTATTGGAAGAAAGATGTTTGAACTAATTTAAGATAGGACTTCCCCTTTAATTGACAATTTTCTACATCTAGGTAACTTCTTAAATTTGCTACAAGCATTTGTACATGTCCAAGCAATGGTTGGGAAATTCTTAACAGAGTCTGTATATGACGTTATAATATTTGGGTCAATGTTTTATATTTGTACATGTCCAAGCAATGGTCGTGAAATTCTTAACAGAGTCTGTATATGACGTTATAATATTTGGGTCAATGTTTTAAAATTAAAACTAGTTGAATAACCTGGCCCACTGGTGGTGAGTCACCAACATATTCTTCAACCTAATTCTAATTTTAGTGACTTTAATTTTAATATACGGGTGTATTCCTTGTCATTGCATTTGCAAAGATATATCAAATAAATGAAAAAATTCCTGAAATAACAAAGTCATTGCTTTAATGAAAGGAGGGGGGGGGGATGTTATTTTGAATGCCATGTTGCTTTTTCACTTCCTATTAACTTGTATTTGATATAAATTCAGCATTTGGTGAAGCTATGCTACATACTATTGGTTACATTTACACAAGGCAAGCTTCAAGAGAACTTGGGAAGGACAAACGGTATATGAAGGTGCCATTTTTAGCAGAATGGGTCCGAGACAAAGGACACCAGATAAAATCGCAAGTTATGGCAGCTTCAGGTAACAATATTTTTGCCACAAAAAAAAAAGAAAAAAAAAGAAAGAAAAAAAAGAAGTTTCATTATTGTTCTTCAGATCAACCCAACTATATTAAATGTTTCGCTATGCATAGGTGCTGTGTCTTTAATTCAAATACAGGAGGAGCTGAAGAAGGTGAACCAAGGAGAAAACAAAGAAGGAAACTTAATGAAAGCCATGGAAGATAAGAAAGACATAATGCTTAATTCGCTTTGGCAAATCAATGTGGTTGATATTGAGTCGACTTTATCACGTGTGTGTCAAGCAGTAAGTTCCAACTTTGAATTTACGTTGTGCTTAAGCCAGAGAAGTAGTGAGTTATGCGGATTTTTATGACAGCATATAATTATATTTGGAGATTCATACCATCTCTTGATCGGTTAATGCAGTTATCTGCCATTTAATTTAAATTCCGTCTGCAAAGAATATTTTCCTTCAAAAAGTTAAACATGAAAAATAAGAATGAGTAATATTTATGTTTCGTGGAAGTGATGTTGATTTGTCTTCCATTTCAGGTGCTTAAAGACCCTAGTGTTTCAAAGGATGTTCTCAAGCTACGGGCCAAAGGGATGAAAAAGCTTGGGACCATTTTCCAAGTAAGTGCTGGTTTGCTTGGCCTCTTTTCATACAATTAGCATTGCAATTGGAACAGTCTTGCATTAAAACTTCATCATGTCTTTAAACTACACTCTGCCTTGCGTCGGTTTCATTTTCAAAACTGTTTTCTGTTCTCTAAAATAGAAAAATGTAAACTGATACAAAAAGCTTGATTAGGAAATTTGTAGGAAAACTTAATTAAAGCTACTGATACAGTTTCCTACTACTATTTTTAGGAAAATTTTCTGTGACAGCTCATCTTTGGGAAGAAGTTTTAATTTTAATTTTAATTTTTTTTTCAAAATTTGAAAACTTGTTTTCCATAATAAAAAAAAGAAAAAGAATAAGAAAAAGAATAAGAAAGCGGTAGGAAAGAAAGTTAGCATTTGGTTTACTTTTCAATACTCAATTCTGTTTTTAAATCATGATGTGAATGAAACATGTTAACCAAACATAATTTTAAAATACAACTCAAAATTACTTTAAAAAATACTCTCTTCTCTCATTTTTTTTTTAATTTTTTTTTATTTTATATATTATTATTCAATCAATCAATCACACTTTCTCTCTCCTCTCTCTCTCTCTCTCTCACATTCTATATATCAGCCAATCATAAAAAAAAAAAAAAAAAAAATTACAAATCATCCCAAAACTATTTTCAAATCTAATAACCAAACAAATTTTCTCTTTTCAAATCATGATTCAAAAACTCAAAACTCAAAACACAACTCCATACTCAAATCATAATTCTAAAACTAAACCAAATGGACCTTGTTTTCAAAGTTCCATTTATTTTTATTTCAAAAAACACAAAATATGAAACCAAACAGTTCAAACTCTTGGACAATTTTCTATGAACATGAAGTTGAATTTTAGAGTACAATTTTGGAAGAAAAGGTGAAGAAGATGAAAAGGAATGCCCACGGGGCAATCAATTTAAAGAAACAAAAACATGTACTACAGACAACAGAAGGCAAAGTTGGAAGTAAATTTTCAATGGAAAAAGATGTCCCAATTCTCAGTATGGTATGTCTTAAGTACCTTTAATTTGTAAGATTGTTAATATTTCAGGAGGCAAAATAAGTTCCTGTTTCTCTGAACAGACCGAAAATTATGTCCTGTTTTGGATGTCCTTGGATAGTC
Organism: Camellia lanceoleosa; assembly: GCA_025200525.1. Lineage (NCBI taxonomy): Eukaryota > Viridiplantae > Streptophyta > Magnoliopsida > Ericales > Theaceae > Camellia > Camellia lanceoleosa. The sequence goes on from CM045760.1 coordinate 204,628,090, forward strand.
AATAAGAGCTGTGAGTTCTCTGGTTTTGTTATGTACTACTCGATCGAGGTTTAGAGGTTTAAAACTTTGCTTGTCTTGGGTTTTGAAAGGTTAACTATTGCTTGACAAGTGACATGGTTGTATGAGATTTAAACAACTCTACCCCTATCATACCACATTTTAAAGACTCTGGTGTACACCAAGCTCCCGATCCCATTCCACATACTGAAACAATTCACATTCCAAGAAAAACAGGTTTAACTACCCCTTCAATAATGAAAGGCGCTAAGTTTCTAACAACTAAAAACGAGAGATCAAATTTGCACAAGTGAATGATTTTAAATTACTTGAACAGTTCAAATGTTGTTCCATCTTGTAGATATGATCTTGTGAACAGAAGATAACTCTTAATTATAATGGGATCAAGTTTGCATCAGTATGATTCTGTTGTTAGTTTATATTGAATAAAAGTTCTTGATTGCTTCTCAGGGTATCAAGTCCATTTATAAAAGAGAGAACAGTTTACGCCGTGAAACTGCCAACATGGTAGATGCTGATACGTCGTCCAAGAAATGCTGATCTAATACCTCCTTCAAGTTCTTTGCTGTATGCTGTGTGTATTAGTAGTTGTTTGTCTCGCTTTAATTGCTTCATGCTCATTTCTTGAACTTGGAACAATGCATGAACTATTGATTGATTGTGTATTTTGTCGTGTTTGCCCCTTTAATGTGGTTCATCCTCAACCAAGTGGTTCACAACTTATGTAGCCTTGTAATACTACTAAATTGTTCGATCAAGTATTGACTGGGAAACCTATCTTTGTTCATTTCGGTCTTTAATGTTTCATTTCAAGCTCGAGTTTAGATGTCTTGTAGAGAGCTGCAGGACATCAAGATTGAGCACCTGAACTTATGGTAGGGGTAGGAATGTAATTGGCTTGTCAGAATTCCGTACTCCAGGAACAGGGAGGACTACTCTGCACCAGTTCAGGTGACCATGGTACCAATGAATTGCGGAGATGTGTTTCGTTAGTTTAGTGTGTAGATTTTTAGGTGTCGTTAGCATTGTTGGATATCAACCTTACATCTAAGCTTTATTGAGTTATACAACATTTTATGTATCTCTCATAATCTGTTTCATTCTTTCTTGACCACAAGATATCATAATCCATTGCATTCTTTATGGTTATATATGTTCCACAATCTTGGATAAAATTTAACACCAAAAAAGTTAGCTGTTAAGGCGAGAGTGTCTTATACTTACATACTTTACATTACTATTGCACTTAAATGATGTTGGATTTTGCTTCACAATAAACCACTCAGTGCTTAGATGATTCATAGAAAAGATGTCATTTATATTCACTACAAAAATTGGGAATGAATTTAGCACACTGTAACCCATTGAAACAACCCCAATCATCAAAGCATAGGCATGAACTATTGGTTTCTTAGGTATCAAAGCTTAAAAATACTGCAAATGAGAGAGTCAATTCCCTAACATCCTAACAAAGTGCAGAGAACTGGTTAGCCCAGTTGGTTCTTTTTTTTTTTTCAATATAAGAAGGGGTAGAAGGGGCCAATCAATCAATGTGTGGTAACTCTATCTGGGTGTGATTGAAGGAGTCTGTAATTATTGGAAGCTGAACAATAGAAGTCTGTAATTATTAGAAAGTCAAACAATAGTTCAACACTATACATGGATACAAACACTTTTTTAAGACAGACTTGAGTCATAGTTTGATTTCAGTACTAAGACTCCAACGCGTCTTTTTAGCCATTAAACATGGGAGTAACTAGTCGAAACTTGAAGTTTCATATAATTTTGAGCACATGCCTCATGATTCCTATTAGGGTTGCTTGCCTTGCTTATCTATCTATTCTAAGAATTGGTAAAACATCACAAATATTGACCATGCTCAAAGTTCAATTTTAACCAACTGTAAATGAGTAGATGAAATAATGGTGGAACATACCGTGGAGAAAAAGATTGACCTTAAATTAGGAGACATGTCCCAAGTCACCACCACTTCATTAGAAAAAGAGAAACATACGAATATTTTAATTTAGACTTTCATAGTGGCTTCTCTTTAATCTCCACCAGTGTCCTATCAGTTGGTGTTTTGGTGGGTTGTCCTTGTCTTTATGGATAATTGAAAGCACTACTCTTCCATCAAATCTATTTTATGCCCATCTAATTGACGATCTAGTAATAAGCACATTGAAGGACAGACTAAACCCTACTCACCAAGCATTGTTTCCATGTAGTCTCCACTAAAGCCCTTTTGAGTTTAAATTTAAGTTGAAAGAGCTAAAATTCCAATTCTAGCCTCTGCAAAAAATTGGTTGCACCTCTCAAGTGTAAATATATACTTGTATGACAATATGCATTATTGCTCAAATTCTCAAAATGACTGACGGACCCCGAATTGTCGTGTGGGTGGGTGTTGTTATTATTGTTATTATCTAAGTGAAGTTATACATGAACAGATTTTTCAATGCATTTTATTACTATTAGATACAAAAAAAAAAAAGAAAAAAAAAATTTATATTAATAAATACATGTGGGATTCATGCCTTTATGTTTAGCGGTTAGAAAATTCAGTAAAAAATCCTTGTATGTAACAATCCAAAAGGGACACCTCAATATCTGGGTTGTTGGGGTGCATATTATTTTTTAGAAACAAAAATAATAATCGGTGTGTTTGATTTTAATTATTTGCATTCAGTTTTTTGAAAACTGAGTTTTTTGTTTTTCGTGTTTTTTTTTTGTTTTTTTGTTTTAGTTGAATATTTTTTAAATTTTAAGTAATTTTTTTACTTTTTTAGATGCACTTTACTTAAATGTATCTAAATAGTAAAATATTTATGAAAAAATATTTTAAAAACACAAAAATACGAAAATGTACTAAATTTTTATTTTTTTTTTGTATTTTTTGGTATTTAGTGTATTTTTTAAAGGTTTTTTTCACAAATATTATACTTTTTAAGTGTGTTTATGTTAAGTGTGTAAAAATTTAAAAAAATTACTTAAAATATTAAAAAAATCCATTGAAAACATTAAAATACGAAAAATAAAAAAGTAAAATTTTCTGAAGCTGAATCAGTACGGAATGCTTGCTTGACTAACTTTTTTTTTTTTTTTAGTTCAAAAAAAAAAAAAACTATTTTTCGAAACACTATTTTTTATGAAATATTTTTAAGTTAATTGCAGAATTTTGAAAATTGTTTTTGCACAAATATGGAAACGATGAGTGTTTCTATATTTCACATCCTTTTTTTTCTTTCTTTCTTTTTTTTTTTTTTAAAACAAGAAAAACAAACAAAAAATGAAAACATCAAAAATGAAAACAATGCCAAACAGATCATATATTAGCTCAAAAAACCAAGTTGGACACCTTTGAAGAAAAAAAAAAAAAATTGGACACCTAAATGATATGTGGATTTCTCCCAAAATAGTGGCTCAAACTGGTTTTTTCAGCTGATAACCCAGATAAGCATATATCCTATATCATCTGGATCCAATTACGCACATCAGAGAACCTTTGCAAAACAAATATCAATAAAATGAGCAGATTTGAAAGGTGATGGCTCTTTTTCATAAAAATATTTGAAAGGAAATGGTTCTCATTCAAGGTGCTTTGTTTTTGGGAAATGATAGGTGGCAGGAAAATTTGTAAGGAAAATGGTAAGGAAAACTGTCTGCACCGTTAGATCAGATATGATCTCATGATCCAACGGTGCAGATGAGTTTTCATGACAGTTTTCATGAAAGTTTTCATGACACGTAGCATGACCCTTTGTTTTTTTAGATAATAAATAAATAAATAAATACAAGGGGTTGACTAGCATGATGGTAACCTTCTGCGGTATGATCATAGGAGTCCATATTCACTGGGAGTTAGGCAAGACATAGACGGGCTCGACAATGAAGGCATTACAACAGGAGAATTTTTTTTGTTTGTTTTTTTATTGATGTAAAACAGGGACACAAAGAGTACAAAATGATTACACCAATAAAAGGCGAACGTGGAACTTGCATCATCGTTAAAAAATGCATCTCAACTAGGTTGGCGCATTTGAGAACTAGCCAATCATGTGAACACCAAAGCCAAACAAAACAAAAAGAGCCAACAAAAATGATTTCAACACAGGAATCCGCAAGCACTCCCTCCATCAAGGGTAAAGTCGTAAAACTGATAACCCAAAATTAATGAGTAAGAGTCTCACTTTCGAGTGTCACCTCGAGAATTTAAGGTGTATATCTTATAATAAGGATTCTCTTGCAATATGCAAAGTAAATATTTCAAAACTTGGGAAACTTTTGCCCCAATAATTAAGGGGCATTATGATAATTTTCATTAAAGACTACACTCTTACTTTTAGCTTGATTAGATATGTTAATCCACTAACTCCTTAGACTTAGTGCCCCAACATACAGAAAAGTGGTCTCCCTCAACTTTTTCTAGTTTTTGAATTTAAAACTATAAAAGCATATAAAGATTGCATTCTTTGCAATAAACTATCAACCTTATTTTCATCTCCAAGGCTGCCACTACTAGTAAATTTAATCTCACAATATACTAAAGGAAGCATCATTTGTTCTATTCTCTCTCCTCATAGAGCAAAAAGTGATCCAACTTGGGAAGATCAAATTTGTAGAAACATGGGTGTCATGATGCTTAAGGACATTAGTCTCCTCTTCCTCATCATTTCATCATCACTTCTATCAACTTCATTTGCAGGTGGGTATTTAAATATTATGTGATTTCTTGTATTTCTTTGAAATTTAGACTTCATATTGTTGCGGTAGTGTAGATTCTGCTAAGTGCTAAACCACTCAACGAATTTTGAAGTAAAATGCATTTTGGTATTTTGATGTGAGGGAGGTGGCTATATCTAAAAACCTCTTAGTAACTTTTTTATAATAACAAAAGCCACAGTAGTCGTGTTGTCCTAGTTTGTGGTGAATCACATAATAAACCATGTGTTCTTTTTATCTTTTCTATATGTTTGTTTCTTTCGGTGTTTCATATTTCACTAATCTTAGTTAGGTATCATAGATTCCTAATACATATATATGTTAGCGGTATTGTCTTATATTAATATGTATCTCGATACCGTTATTTAAAAACACTGTCAACAGATGCCATATTACTTTGATTAACAAAGAGAAAGAAGAGCAAATGAACTTGATATGAAGTCAATTGGATTTGAGTTGTGTTACATGTTGTACAAAATTCAAATAAAAAAGTTAGGAAAGACTCATACTTGTACAATTAACACGGCCAAACAACAATCATCCAACAAACCTTAAAAGTCACATGATTTGCAAATTGTGTTTCATTTTTTGGGTTGTTTTTTCTTGAATTTGTTATTATTAAGTTTTTTCAGTTATTGATCATATGCTTAAATATGTTGCCTTTGCAGGCCGACGACTGGTTAACAACTTAGCCAAGGATGTGGATGCAACAACTCATGAGGTTTTAACTCATCATTGTCATCTCTCTGATATCACCGCTATACCCAATATTTATAGGAAAAAGTTAGAGATCATGAAAAATTTTTCATGAAAATGATCATGAAAAATTTATAATCCTTTGATTACCTTGATTAGTGTGTGGTGCTTTATTCTAAGTATAATCTAAGGGTCACAAAACTTTCATGATTATTTTCATGAAAAGTTTTTCATGATACCTAGCATTGCTGTTATTTATAACGAATATTTACAAGGCCAAGAGTCATATGTACTAAACAAAAGCTTCAAGCACGGCTCATATATTGAAAGAAAAGAAACCAAAATATAATTTCAGTCTCAAAATAATTCTAATCCCTTTTCGTTGTTTTTTTCATAGGAAGTGATGACGGAGCAAGTACACGACAAGAAAGAAGGGACTGCAACAACTGCAATAATAATACACGAAAGGCTTTTGAGAGCAAACACGAAAGACTATGGAAATTATGATCCAGCACCAGCACTTGTCAAGCCTCCTTTCAAACTCATACCCAACTGAAAGCATCCATGCTTACTATATCTATATTATGCAATGTGATAAGTTTTGGACATGTTATTAGGGTTAGGAAAGGCCAGTTATGTGTTATATATATATAGATATGTGTGTGTGTGTGTGTGTGGTTTTATGAGAAGTATGTGTGTGTATCAGTTATATCACATGTTTATAGTAATCAATCAAAAGTCCTATATCCTATATATCAATATGTATTTACGGGGACATAATGCATTTGTTCTTAAATGAATGAAATAATACTATAAAACATAAAAAATAACAAAAATGAATTTGCTTTGTTTAGAATAAAAACAATAACACATCAAATGAACAATTAAAAAACAGCTAAAATTTACATTATATAAAAATTAAAACATGGGAAAAAAAAAAATCAAAACAATGAAAAAACTAGCTGAATCAAATAATTTAAAAATTAAATCCAAAAATGAAAACTATAAAACACCCTAAATTTTTTTTTTTTTGGGGGGGGGGGGGACTGAATGAACAGTGGTAAATAATTAAATTAACAGTTCAAAGCAATAACTTAAAATTTTGTAAACAAAAGAAAGTCCCTATACTTTAATTCTCAATTTAGTCATTCCATTCAAGTTTTTGTTAATTTTTTTTACATGTACACCTTAAGGGATTGCCAAGTGTCTCGTAATCGTTAATTTTAAACTCCAAATTGGAATTATACTTAAAAAAAAAGAAAAGAAAAGAAAAAGAAAAAAAAAAGGAGAAGGATAAATTAACAGCAAAAACAATCAAATTTTACAATTGGAAACAACAAATAAATAAATAAAACATTTAAAAAAATTTTTGGTGGGAGTGGGGTGAAAATCACTGTTGGTGATTCACAAGAAGAGGCTTAAAATTAAACCAAACAGAAATTCAATTTATTAGAACAATTCTGAAACAAATACAGAGAGCACTCGTCTTCTACTTCTCTCTCACACATCTAACTCTCATAATACAATAGCTATTTATAGATAGCCTAGACAGTTTAAAAGCATACAATCATAATGTGAAAGCTTGCAGCCATTGTTTACTTCCTGCCAATCTTTCTTCAACAATGGAGGCTGTTAAATATGGTGGGTGATTGGCTACTTACCATGGCTACCTATCAAGCTTATTTTCAACATCCCCCCTTAAACTTGATTCTCAACGTGCTTCATTCCAAGCATTATCTTCATTCTGTTGAATAGATCATTTTTCAATGGCTTTGTGAAAATATCTGCAAGCTAATCTTGGGATTTGCAAGGCAATAATTCCACCTCTTTATTTTTCACATGCTCTCAGATGAAATGATAGCAGGTGTCAATATGCTTACTTCTTTCATGAGAAACTGGGTTATTTGCCAATGCAATTGTTGAGCGATTATCAACATAGATCTCAGTGGGTTTTTCTTGTGGAAATCCCAAATGCTTCAGTATGTTCCGTAACCATATTGTATGACACACAGCTGAGTTAGCTGCAACATACTCAGCTTCGCAAGTCGATAATGTCACAATGGCTTGTTTCTTGGATGACCATGTGAAGGTTGTATCTCCTATAAAAAAAGTAAACCCCGTAGTACTTTTCCGTTCATCCAAATCACGTCCCCAGTCGCTATCTGAGTAGCCAACAAGATTGAAATTATCAGTTGGTTTATTGAATAAACCATCATTGACTGTACCTTTGATGTAGTGAAGAATCCTCTTTGCTGCATAAAGGTGTAACTGATCTGGTGTTTCCATATATCTGCTAATCAGTCCTACTCCATAGAGTATGTCTGGCCTGGTACAAGTAAGATAGCGAAGACTTCCAACTAGGCTCTTGAAATAAGTTGGATCCACATCACCTGTCTTCGTACCTTTTCTGAGCTCCACTCCACTGTCTACAGGAGTGTTCACTGGATTGTAATTTTCCATTCCATATCTCTTGAGAATTTCCTTGGCATAACCACTTTGGGAAATAAAAATTTCATCTTTTCTTTGTGCCACCTTCAATGCCGAGAAAATGAGTTATTAATCAAATATCTGTCATTTCAAATTCTTGGACCATACTTCTTTTAAAGTCTTTGAACATGGCTGGATTGTTTCCGGTGAAGATTAGATCATCAACATAAAGACAAGCAAGCAACATGCTTCCATCAACTTCCTTCTTCAAATATAGTGCGTGCTCATATGGACATTTTTCAAAACCATTGTCATGAAAATACGGATCAATTCTAGTATTCCATGCACGTGGAGCTTGCTTCAATCCATAAAGTGCTTTCTTCAATTTTTACACTTTGTCTTTATGCCTATTCTGAACATACCCCGAAGGTTGTTCAATATAGATTTATTCTTCGAGGAAACCATTAAGAAATGCAGATTTCACATCAAGTTGATAAATTTGCCACTTGTGCTGGGCAGCCAAAGAAACCAAGAATGAGTTTTGCATCTTTGACAACTTTATCTTGATTCTAGTTCCAAGCTTCCTCTTCTTCAAATATCACATTTCGACTCATGATCACCTTTCTAGTAATGGGATTATACAACTTGTATCCCATTGTTCTATCTCCATATCCGACAAGGATACATTTTTCTCCCTTATCATCGAGCTTGGTTCTTTTTGCTTCTGGAATCTTGGTGTACGCAACACACCCAAATATTCTGAGATGGTTGACACTTGGCTTATGTGAACTCCAAGCATCTTCTGGAGTCATAGAATGAAGACTCCTGGTTGGGCATCTATTTAGTAGATACATAGCACATGATACGGCTTCAGCCCAAAATTGCTTGGACAGTCCCTTTCTTTTCAACATGCTTCTTGCCATATCTAAGATTGTGTGATTCTTCCTTTCAGCAACGCCATTTAGCTGTGGCGTATAGGATGGTGTTGTTTGATGTTTGATTCCTTGCTCTTTGCAATACTTCTCGAAAGTATCTGATATATATTCTCCACCTTGATCTGATCGCAATGTCTTGATGTAGTAGCCGCTTTGCTTTTCTACAAAAGCTTTGAATTATTTGAAGATGCTGAACACCTCAAACTTTCTTTTAAGAAAGTACACCCATGTCTTCCGGCTATAATCATCAATGAAGGTGAGAAAATATCTATTCTGTCCATTTGACATCGGCTTCAATGGACTACACACATCAGTGTGCACTAGCTCTAGTGGCTTTGTTGCTCTCCACTTCACTTCTTTGGCAAAGCTAGTTCTGTGATGCTTGCCAAGAATGCAGCTTTCACAGACTTCATTAGTATGAGCAATATGAGGGAGCCCTTTCACCATATTCTTGGTTAACAATAGCTTCAAGCTTCCAAAGTTGAAATGTTCAAACCTCAAATGCCATAGCCAGTCTTTGTCTTTGATGATGGCATTTAAACACTTCGCAGCATCATGTTGGATGTTCAATGAAAACATCCGATTCTTGGACATTCGCACCCGAGCGATCAAATTACCAGGATTGTCTTTGATGGTAAGATGACAATCTTTCATGCTGATGTCGTATCCTTTCTCCAGGAGTTGTCCCATACTCAAAATGTTATTCTTCATGGCAGGAACATAATAAACATTGGAGATATAATCATGATCTCCATTTTTGAGCTTGATCAGAATATTACCTCTTCTTTTCACTGGAGTCTTTGAAGAATCACCAAATGAGACTTGTGCTTGTACAGTCTCGTCAAGCTCAATGAACAGCTCTCTTTTACCACACATGTGATTACTGGCTCTCGAATCTAGATACCAAACATTGTTTTGGTTTTCAGTGTCTTCATGGTGAACAAACAGGACTGTAGGTCCAACTTTGTTTGTTTCCTGCTCGGAAAAATTTGCTTGCTCGCTAGCTTCTGTTGTTGCTCTACTTCGGCATTCATTGCTGTAATGCCCGAACTTGTGGCACTAGCAACACTGAACATTACTTTTGTCAAATCCTGGTCGGTTGTTGTAACCATCTCCTCTACCTCTTGCTCTTCCTCTTGGAGCAAAGTGTGGTTGACTTCTTCCTCATCTGGCTGGACTTCTTCTACCTCTTCCTGAAAAAACAGAACTTTGGTTATTGTAACTACGGCCTCTTCCTCGGCTTCTTTGTGATGTCCCCCCTTGCTCGTTTCTGTCATCTTTGAAAGACAGTTTTGATTGAAGAGCTTGCTCTAGAGAACTTGAGGAAGTCTTCTTGTTGATCCTTTGTTCATGAATCTCAAGTGTGCCCATCAACTCATCGGTGGTCATGGCACTGAGATCTTTGGACTCTTCTATTGCTACAACTACGTGCTCGAACTTGGAACTGAGTGATCGGAGAATATTCTCTATCACTTGAAGAGATTCCATCTTCTCTCCATATCTTCTCATCCGATTAACAATGGTCAATATTCTGTTGAAGTACTTAGAAATTGACTCATTCTCATTTATGTGCAGCATCTCGAATTCGCCACGTAACACCTGTAGTTGAACTCTGATCGTCTTCTCAATTCCACGGTGTGAATTTCGAAGAATACTCCATGCCTCTTTAGAGGTTGTTGCTGCTGAAATCTTCTCAAAACTTGATTCATCAATGCCTTGATAGAGTAGATACAAGGCCTTTTTATCTTTCCTTCTTGAATCTTTTAACGCCGTCTTCTGAGTATCATTTAAATTTTCTTCATCTTCGAGAGTAGTTGACATGTCATATCCTTGATCCACTAACTCCCACAAATCTTGTGAGGCTAGTAGGACTTGCATTTGAATACTCCAATTTTCATAGTTCTCCTTGCTGAGTTTTGGAAACTGGGGCTGAAAGAAATTGTTTGTGTTGGCCATTAGTTGTCTTTAACAATCTGTAAATTTTCAGAATGGAATTTGCAAATTCTGACCGCACAGATGTGTCCGAAATACTCCATATAGTTGGAAAGCACTATTGGATCACCCGAAGCAGACTTTGAATGGGTCAGATCAAGCCAAAACAAGTTGAACGGCTCAGATCTGTGGCTGCAACTTAGCCGCGGCACACCAGATTATTTTTTCCGTGCGCTGATGTCAGCGGCTGAGTCAACGCGGCTTGGCTAGGTGAGCGGCGGCTCGGTCAACAGCTTGACGGCTCGACTTGGCGGCTTTGGTCAACAGTTGGCTGGCGTGGCTCGATGACATCACAGGATGACGTCACTCTGGTACGTGCGCGTGTGGCGCGTGGGTGAGTGGGGGCGCGTGAGAACGGCGTCAGAAGTGCGTGGGGCACGTGTGGATCCGTCTGATTTGCGTTTTTGACGTGGTTTGCACGGTTGTGCTCGTCTCGTCGAGAGATTCAATTTGATGTAATCAAAAATGGATTTTGACCACTTCGATTTCTCAGCAATTTTCGAAAAACACACTCTGTTCTTGCAATTTTGTAGAATTTCTGCAAATTCAAGCTACCTTCGAGCTCTGTTACCACTGTTGGTGGGAGTGGGATAGAAACCACTGTTGGTGATTCACAAGAAGAGGCTTAAAATTGAACCAAACAGAAATTCAATTTATTAGAACAATTCTGAAACAAATACAGAGAGCACTCTTCTTTTACTTCTCTCCCACACGTCTAACTCTTATAATACAATAGCTATTTATAGATAGCCTAGACAGTTTAAAAGCATACAATCATAACGTGAAAGTCTGCAGCCATTGTTTACTTCCTGCCAATCTTTCTTCAACAATGGAGGTTGTCAAATATGGTGGGTGATTGGCTACCTACCATGGCTGCCTATCAAGCTTATTTTCAACAAAAATGATAAATTAAACGTGCTTAACCTCATAAATAATAGATGACATAATGCATTTGTTGTTAAAGGAAGAAATAATAAAATATAAAATAACTATAGTGAATTTGCTCAACTTGGAATAAAAACAAAAACACAACAAAATGAACAATTAAAAATTTGAGGAGAACTACAATTAAAAAATTAAAACACAACAAAAAACAAGTCCCATAAAACACCAATAAAAATAATAAAAACCAACTGAATTAAACTATTTAAAAATTAGAATACCAAAATAAATAAATAAATAAAACATAAACACCTAAAACATTAGTGGGGAAAAAGTTGAATTAACAGCTAAAACAATTGAATTAATAGTTGAAGACAAAAATTTTCAAATTACAACACAAAAAAAACCCTCATAAAACATCTACAAAAGAGTAAAATACCAACTTAGATTAAACAATTTCAAAATTTTAAATATAAAAAAAAAAAGAAATAAAACCATACAACACGCAAAGCATTATTGCTTGGTTCCATTTTTTCAAAAACACTTTTCAGAAAATTCTATTTTCTTATTTTTCGTATTTTTTTGTTTTTACTGAATTTTTTTAATATTTTAAGCAATTTTTTTACTTTTTAGACACACCTAACATAAAAACACCTAAAAAGTAAAAAATTGTAAAAAAAATCTTTTAAAAATTTACTAAATACCAAAAATTCCAAAAAAAAAATACAAGAATTCAGTACATTTTTTGTATTTTTATGTATTTATTAATTTTTTAAAATATTTTTTTCGCAAATTTTTTACTTTTTAGATACATCTAAGTAAGGTGTATCTAAAAAAGTAAAAAAATGTTTAAAATTTTAAAAATATTCACTAAAAACAAAAAAACACGAAAACTTAAAAACTCAATTTTCAAAAAACTTAATTCGGAAAACTCAAACCAAACACACTGAATTGGATGGACAGCTAAAAACAATTGAATTAACAATTTAAAAATTAAAACATAATAAAAAGTCCCCTTAAAACACCAATAAAAACAATAAAATACTAGTTCGAGTAAACAATTTGCAAATTAAAATACAAAAATAAAATAAAATAAAACATTGAAAACATTAGAAAAATCATAAATTCCAATTGTTTAGCATATTAAAGAGGAGACATAAAGCATTTATTGTTAAATGAATGAAATAAAAAAACTTAAAAATAACTAAAGTGAATTTGCTCAGCTTGGAGAAAAAACAAAAACACAACAAAATGAACAAATTAAAAAATTGCCGACAATTACAACTTAAAAATAAAAGAAAAGCCCCATAAAACACCCATAAAAAATTGAAAAATCAGATGAATTAAACAATTTTAAAATAAAAATAAATATAAAAAAAACCATAAAACATAAAACACTCAAAACATTAGAAGGTAAAAAAGCTGAGTTGACAGCTAAAAATAATTGAATTGCCAGTGGAAACAACAATCTACAAATTAGAACGGAAAAAGAAAAAAAGAAGAAAAAAAAAAAAAGAAGACAAAACCCTATAAAACACCCATAAAAACAACAAGCTATACAAGCTTAATTAAACAATATAAAAATTAGAATTTAAAAAAATCATAAAACAACCAAAACATTAGAAACAAATGATAAATTCCAAACATAATGCACTAGAAAATGTTTGAAACCCTCAAAAAGGAGCAAGGATCCACAGTTTCCAAAAATTTCTATCTCTCTGTCTCAAATCACTCACAATCATTGGATCATTTGAGAATTTTCAAGACATATTCAATGGTTGTGTTGTGAGTGATTTGAGATATGGGCACAAGAATTTTTGGGGACACGGGAATCCTTGGGCCTCAAAAATTACCCACAATGATATGGTAGGATATGTGTCAATTTTTGATTTGTTACACACTTAATAATGGTGAGTCAAACTCCTATGCCACATCATTGTGTGTGAAATAAATATGTGGGTCTCTAACATTACTCTAATGCATTTATTGTTAAATGAATGCAATAATAAAACTTAAAAATAACTAAAGTGAATTTGCTTAGTTTGAAATAAAAACAAAAATATAGCAAAATGAACAATTAAAAAATTGTAGAAAATTGCAACTCAAAAACTAGAACTAAAAAAAATGGCCCATAAAACACCCTTAAAAACTTTGAAAAATCAGATGAATTAAACAATTTTAAAATCACCCCCCAAAAAAACACCCAAAACATTAGAAGGTAAAAAAGCTTAGTTGACAAGTAAAAATTATTGAATTAACGATTGGAAAAAACAATTTAAAAATTAAAAAGCAAAAAGAAAAAAAAAAGAAAAAAAAGAAAAAAAAAAAAAGCAACAACAACAAGAAGAAGATACCAGCTCAATTAAACAATATAAAAATAATCATAAAACACCCAAAACATTAAAAAAAAATTGATAAATTTCAAACATAATGCATTTTTGTTGTTAAATGAATGAAATAATAGAACTTGAAAATAACTAAAGTGAATCTGCTCAGCTTGAAATAAAAACAAAAACATAGCAAAATGAACAATTAAAAAATTGTTGAAAATGACAACTCAAAAACTATAACAAAAAAAAAAAAAAAAAAAGACCCATAAAAACTTTGAAAAATAAGATGAATTGAACAATTTAAAAATTAGAATACCCCCCAAAAAACACTTAAAACACCCAAAACATTAGAAGGTAAAAAAGCTGAGTTGACAACTAAAAATTATTAAATTAACAATTGGAAACAACAATTTTAAAATTAAAACACAAATAAAATAAATCAATAAACCAATAAACCCAATAAAACATCCATAAACTCAAGAAGATACCAACTCAATTAAACAATAGAAAAATAATCATAAAACACCCAAAACATTAGGGAAAAAAAATGATAAATTTCAAACACAATGCATTTGTTGTTTTGTTAAATGAATGAATGAATGAAATAATAAACTTAAAAATAACTAAAGTGAATATGCTCAGCTTGAAATAAAAACAAATAGCAAAATGAACAATTAAAAAAAAGTTGAAAACTACAACTCAAAAACTAGAACGAACCAAAAAAAAAAAAAAAAAGCCCCAAAAAACACCAATAAAACTTTGAAAAATCAAATGAATTAAACAATTTAAAAATTAGAATACCCCCAAAAAAATTAAAACACCCAAAACATTAGAAGCTAAAAAAGCTGAGTTGACAACTAAAAATTATTGAATTAACAATTGGAAACAACAATTTAAAATTTAAAACACAACAACAAAAAAAACAAAAACAAAAACAAAAACAAAAACAACAACAACAACAATAAAACACCCATAAAAACAGCAAGATACCAGCTTAATTAAACGATAAAAAATAATCATAAAACACCCAAAACATTAGGGAAAAAATGATAAATTTTAAACATAATGCATTTGTTGTTAAATGAATGAAATAATAAAACTTAAAAATAACTAAAATGAATTTGCACAGCTTTAAATAAAAACAAAAACATAGCAAAATGAACAATTAAAAAGATGTTGAAAACTACAACTCAAAAATTAGAACCAAAAAAAAAAAAAAAAGCCCCATAAAAACTTTGAAAAATCAGATGAGTTTAAACAATTTAAAAATTAGAATACCCAAAAAAAAAAAAAAAAAAAAAATTAAAGCACCCAAAACATTAGAAGCTAAAAAAGCTAAGTTGACAACTAAAAACTATTGAATTAACAATTGAAAACAACAATTTAAAAATTAAAACGCAAAATATATATATATATATATATAAACCAATAAAACACCCATAAAAACAACAAGATACAAGCATAATTAAACAATATAAAAATAAAACGGAAATTTCGCCAAAATCATTCCAACGGATTCTTGTTTAGTAAAAATAGCAGCCCAATTTATTTTGTTTAATAAATCTCCTAAGGAGGAGGCACATAATTCAGTAAGGATAAAGTAAAATATATATATTTTTTCTTAGACAATATTACCAAAGTAATATATTACTATGAACTAGTAACATATTACTGTAAATCAGAATAATATGTTAAACACCCATTAAAACAAAAAGATACCACCTCAATTAAATAATAAAAAAATAATCATAAAACACCCAAAACATTAGGAAAAAAATGATAAATTTCAAACATAATGCATTTGTTGTTAAATAAATGAAATAATAAAACTTAAAAATAACTAAAGTGAATATGCTCAGCTTGGAGTAAAAACAGAAGTACAGCAAAATGAGCAAATTTGCTGACAACTACTACTTAAAAATTAAAAGAAAAGAAAAAGACAAATTAAAAAAATCAGATGAATTAAACAATTTTAAAATTAAAATACCAAAAAATAAAAATAAATAAAACACCCAAAACATTAGGGGGAAAAAACAGAAATAACAGCATAAAACAATTGAATTAACAGTTGAAAACACAATTTAAAAATTAAAACCCAAAAAATAATAATAATACTTAGAACCCTATAAAGGGTTTTCATAAAAACAACAAAATACCAGTTGAATTAAACAATTTAAAAATTAGAATATAAAAGATAAAAATAAAAACAATAAAAAATCCAAAATATTAGAAAATTATCATAAATTCCAAACATAATGCATTTTCTGTTAAGTGAATGAAAGAATAAAACTTTGAAAATAAATAACTAAATAACTAAATTGAATTTTCAGCTTGGCATAAAAACAAAAACACATCAAAACGAGCAATTCAAAAACAGCAGAAAACTTCAATTCAAAATTAGAACACGAAAAAAAGAAACCCATTAAAACAATGAAACACTAGATGAATTAAACAAATTTTCAAATTAAAAAAAAAAAAAACTAAGAAGCACACATGAAAACAACAAAAGACAACTAAATTAAACGATTTAAAAGCTAGAACAAAAATATAAATATAAGTGTATATATATATATATAAACATAAAACACCTAAAGCATATAAGGGAAAAAATGATAAATTCCATTATGATAACTGATAATCTCAATGGGGAAAAAGAAAAAAAAAGAAAAAAGAAGATGAAATGGTTTAAACATCACTTTTTTTATATATTGGGAATTTAGTATTGGGGTTAAATAGATGGGAGAGGATTAGGATGGAGGTGAAGTTATTTAGTGTTGTGTTTGTTTGTAGAGTTGTGGAGGGGATTAGGATGGAGGAGGTGATATAGATGGAGGTTGGAAGGGGGATTGTGATGGAAGAGGTGAAGATGGTATTAGAAAAATAGTGAGGGGATTAGAAATTTTTTTATTTTTTTTTATATTGGGAATTTTTTTTAAAAATATTAATGTTTAATTTTTTATATATATATTTTATTTGTTTTATTATTTTATATAAAAATAATTTAACAATTCCTACACTAACAACTATCATCAAAACAAACACAATTTTACTTAATCCCTTCACTATGAATCTACTCCATTCCACATCTGAAAACAAACAGGACCTTAGAGTTATTATTCCCTATGTGATACATTGTGTGTGCTATTTCAATTAAGTGAAAAAAAAAAGAAAAAGAAAAAAGAATTAGAATGCTTCAAACATGTATGGTTGATGAGACACAGCATCCCATTCAAATGGTTCAAACCAAATGCAAGTAACAACGGATGCACAAAGATAAGTTGTTCAACAAAATCATAAAGACTTTTTGAAACTCCGGACACTTAAAACGAAAAAATCACCAAAACAAAAATCACCCTATACATAATAAGTAGAAAGCCTGACGTTCGAAACCTCTTAGGTATAAAAAATTTATTGGCACTTGCCCCAGTTTTGATTGGAGCCCCCATTAGTAGATAGTAGAATTGGTCACTCGAATTAGTCGGTCTAATGGGCCGGATATCAAGTTATCAAAAAAAAATTAAGTATGATAGCTATACAATTACAATGATATCAAACTATGACTTACTTTTGAGCTCTGAAAGAATGATTAATTACAAGCAAATAGAAGATAAACATTGAAAACTTAGGTTTACCTAAACAACTGGAATTAGTTTATCAAAAAAAGGATCCCTAAACTTAAGAATAAAGTGATCACCAACAAAAAAACCTATGATGATGAAGCTACAAGAAAATCCCAATCACATTAGCAAAGTCACAGTGCAAACAGAAGCAACTAAATGAAATGTTAATCATTAACAGATGGCGTTGTGTTGCAATGAAATTATATTGCAAGAATAGAGTTACTTTTTGTTATCAAAAATAAATAAATTAATTAAAATCTTCATCTCCATCAGACGATTTTCCTATTCCATGAACATTCATTCTACAGAGAAATCAACAGAATATACCAGAACTTGTAAAAATTTGCTCCAATCACATTCAATTCCCTATATTCCCAAGTTATGTTTCAATGAAACAATCATGCCATTCTTAGTCGTATTACACAGATTTTAACACACTCATAAATTAAGCTTATAAGGGTTTCAATTTCATCACTATGATTGCTTTATTGCAACTTAGATTTCGAGTTCACCATCAACATCAACAAAATTGAGAAAAAGAAACCCTAGAAAAAGAGACAGAGTGAGAGAGTGAATAACCTTATGCGATAGTGAGAGTTCGAATAGTGCGGCACAAATATAACAAAGTCCAGAGAATGAGAAGGTTTTCATAACATTCTGCTAAAAAGGAAACCTAATTCTAATAACTGTTTGGTTTTAATTTTTTGAAAGTTGATTTTTTTTTTTGTACTTTTAGTAAATATTTTTAAAATTTTAAATAATTTTTATTATTATTTTAGATACACCTTAGATGTATCTAGAAAATAAAATATTTTAAAAAATCAATGAATATACAAGAATATAAAAAAAAAATATTATATTCCACTTCTAATTTCATAACAAATCGGCTCCCTGAGATATATTAAAAAAAATAAAAATATTTCATAAAAAAAAAAAAAAAATATTACATTCCACTTCTAATATAAAAAAATATATTAAAAAATCGAAAAATATATTAAAAGAATAGTAAAAACAAAAAAGGGTAAATTACAAATACACTCCTGAGATTTGATTAAAATACAAATCACCCCATGTGGTTCTGGAAATTACATTCCACTTCTAATTTCATAACAAATCGACTGTTTTATTAATAAATCATCAAGTCAATTAACAGTTTTTAATGATGTTATAAATACATTTCAATTAATAATTTAAGTAATTTTATTATTGTACAGGAGAGTAATTATGAATTTCTTTTTTCTAGTTAATTCTGTTAAATACAAAATTTTAACAAGGGGTATTTATAATTTACCTAAACAAAAAATATTTTAAAATTTTGAAAAGTGAATTTATAAAACTCAAACCAAACAAGCTAAAAACTTAAACTTTATATAGAGCGGGCTTGGGGGCCCAAAGGTTTTTTTGAAAATAATTTTTTGGGGCAAAAAGTGGCGGTTTACGCTGTTGGGCCGAAGTCAGCCATGATATAAATATGGGAAAATTTCAAGGCAGCGTATGTTTTTTAAAAAAAATTATACATAGATCCTTCATTTGGCATAGAACGGTTTTGGTTTTTTTTTTTTTTTTGGCTAAAATAGTTATAAAAAGAGAATAAATTTTTTAGTCTAATAAAATAAAATATCACATTCAAATCATAATCATTTTATTTTTTTTCTTACCAAAAGTCAAAAAAAGTCAAAAAGTCTATTCAAAACAAAACTTTTTAACTCCAAGCTAAAATAGTCAAAAAGTCAGCTCACATCTCAAATGAACCTAGAGTTTGTTTAAGAAGAAGATTTGGGCTAAAATAGTTATATAAGACAAAATATATTATTTTATCTAAATAGGACAAAATGTCACATTCGACTTATAATCATTTTATTTTTTCTTTCACAAAAATTAAAAAAGTTAAAAAGTCTATCTTAAATGAGACTTTTTCGCCCCAGGCTAAAATAGCAAAAAAGTCAAAAAGTCAACTCACATCTTAAACAAGCTCATAAGCGATAAATTTATTCACATTAATAATTAAATATATAAAGTTTTACAATGATTTTGTAATATTTCAAAAATTGATTGGTCTACCGAATTTGGATTAACTCAAATTGTTCAAATTATGTAAGTCAAATGATCAGCCGGACAACCAATATCACCCCTGTCAACCGCAGCTATTACCATTGTTAATTGGTATGTCAACGGCATCTACCGGATGACTGGCTAGACAACCAACATGCACAAACTTTGACAATTTGAATGAACAAAAATTTGGTAGATGTAGCATTGTTGTATATTTTTTATGGTACCACTAATAACTAGTTTTCCCTATAAATATTAGGATTAGGTATGCATTCAGTCGACTCATTAAAATTGAATGACCTGGATTAATTTGTCACAAAATAAACAATTTCGATAATTTGAGTTAATGGATGCGAATATATATTTTTTTCAATCTATTTAAACTCAGGTAGATGACAAATGGAAGGCATCCAATCCAATCCAACTCAATATACCAATACCCCTAAAAAAATGATGATATGCTTTAATATTTTATATATTAAAAAAATATATTTTATTTAGTAATTATATTTTTTATTTATGAAATATGAAAATTTGATATTTATTTTTATTATAAATTTAGAACCCAAAATAGTAAAGAATTAGTACAAAATTGTTTGAAAAATGTCCAACATAGTAAAATTCAAACTGTCAAATCAATCAACATCTATCCATCAACTCATTCAATTTGCATCCGCTAATTAAGGAAATAAATTGACTTTTTTTAATTTGTCTAAATTCAGATAGATGACAGATATATGGGAGGACTCCTAAACACACTCTCACTTTAAGAGTTGTGTAATCAAACCGGCTTGAAAAGCAATATATATATATATATATATACTAGTTTACAATGACTTGTGCAAGGCATGAGTTATTATTACAGTATGTTTAAGTTTTATATTTTGATAATTTTTTAAAAGTTAGAATATTGTTTTATGAAATTGAATAAAATAAATCATTAGATATACGATAGAATTATGGGATATGATATGTATCATTTTTTGATTTGTTATACACCTAATAATGTAGACTCCAATTCTATTACCATATAATTTTAGATGAATTTCTAAGATTTTAATATTTCTTCTGAATTTATAAAAAATTAAAAAAAAAATTATGGTGCTTAACTTTTCTCAATACATAAATATAAAATAAATACTAAAATAATTCTTTCATCTAAAAAAAACTACTAATATAATTTACTGAACTAATAAAGAAGTAGAAAAAAATACATATATATACAAATGACTAATTTTATTAATGCATAAATCATACTTGCATAACAAATAATCAATTTTATTAATAAGTAAATCGTTAAGTAAATTAACAATTTTTAATGATAAAAAATAATTTTCAGTTAACCATTTTATTAATAAATAAATCATTAAGTCAATTAATAATTTTTAATGATATGAGAAATTTTTTTCTATAAACAATTTTGATAATTTATTATTGCATTGGAGAACTTTTATTTTTTCCAGAGTATTGTGTAAAATTAATATCTATAACAAACAATAATTGTAATTTTTAGTATTAATAAAAGATTTATATTTCATAATTGAATAAGAATATTTGCGTAATTATGAAAAAATCAGTTTCATAATTGACCAAGAATGTTTACATATTTATGAAAAAACCTGTTTGATAATTGACAAAAATATTTGCGTAATTACAAAAAAATCTTCACTCTACGTATAGGCCATCATTAGTAAATTATTCAAAATAAAAGAGCAAAATCGAAAGGAAAAGACGAGCCTCAAGCAGCTAAGTGATTCTTATATATATATATTAGTTTTAAAGGGCTCGTGCAATGCACGAACTATTATTACAATATGTTTAAATTTTTTATTTTGATAATTTTTTAAAAATTAGAATATTATTTTATGAAATTGAATAGAATAAATTATTAGATATATGATAGAATTATGTGATATGATATATATCATTTTTTGATTTGTTATACATCTAATGATGTGGACTCCAATTCTATTATCATATCATTTTGGGTTAATTTATGAGTCTTTAACTGTAACATCTCTATTTTTGAATACTTTAAGCTAAATTAATATAAAACACTTAAATTGATACTTGGAAAAGAATATTTAATTTTATAGTTGTATGTGTTAAAATATAATTTAATTTAAATTAGCGATCATTGTGTTTAACCAAAAGATGATAATGTAATTATTAAGTTAGTTGGGTCAAGGTGAAATTTAGGTGAAAGGTGGCAATTTGGCTGGAGACTCCATATTGAGCCACCTGTGCAAGATTATGATTACAAAAACAAGATAAGGGTGTGAGTCATTGCTTCACGCAAGTATATAAGGAAGTTTTGCTTCCAAAAAAAGAAAAAAAAAAAAAATGTACATAAGAAAGTTAGAGTAGCAAGCAAATGCAACAAGGGTAAATTATTTATGTGTCTTCTACAAGAAAAATTATTTTTGGCGATAAAATTTTTAGTCGCCAAAGATTCACTTTTAGTTGTCAAAAGTCGCCTTTTTACCTTCCTCGACTAAATTTTTTAGTCGCCGATTTTATCGCGAATAAACGGTCGCAGAAGGTTTTGGCGACTAAAAAGTTTTTAGTCGGCAAAAAGACAGGTCTTTAGCAACCAAAGTTTTGGTCGCCAATACTCAATTCCACTGTTTAAAATTATACATTTGGCGACTAATCTTTTAGTCACCAATAGTTGATGGAACGCCGACCAAACTGTTTAGTCGCCAAAACAAATACTTTTGGTGATCAATAGTTTAGTCGCCAAAGGTTGTTCGGTGGAAAAAAAAAAAAAAGAAGCTAACTTTTTTGCTTTTTTTGAGATTCGAACCACCAACCTTTTACCTTCTAAACCTTTAGCAACACACTCCTTCCACTATGCCACTAAAACATCACATGAATATATATGCAATATATATTATTTATATACTATATTGACCCGTATTAATATAAAACTATATATATAAATATAATTATTTTTATGCAATATAATTTATGTAAAAAATAAATTATTTACTAAAAACAATTGAAGCCACATGTAATTTTGGACTACTAAAATATTTTTTAGTTGCTAAAAAAATAAGTTCCGGCTGAAAGTAGCATTTTTGGCGACTAAACCTGTTTTTAGTCGCCAAAAACGTCCCCTTTTGGCTACTAAACTGAATTTTAGTCGCCAATTGCCTATTTTTAGCTACTAAATTTTTTTTAGTAGTCAAAAAGCTTTACTTTCAGCGACCAAACTATTTTTAGTTGCCAAAACACGTAGAAACGACGACCAAACTATTTTTTAGTCGCCAAAACCTATACTTTTGGCTACTAAATTATTTTAGTCGCCAAAAACCATCACTTTTGGCTACTAAAAAACCTTTCGTCTCTAAAACCCATACATTCGGCGACTAAATCTGTTTTTAGTCGCCAATAACTATACATTTGACTACTAAACTCTTTTGGTCGCCAAAAGTCTTCACTTTTGGCTACTAATTCCATTTTAGTCGCCAATTGTGCTACTTTTAGCGACGAAAATTTGGTTTTTAGTCGTCAAAACTGCTTTTCCTTGTAGTGCTTATTTGGAAGATTTATACAAGAAATAGTTTTATGAAAAAACTTCTAATTCAATAAGTTTTATGGTTTTCTTGTGGACACATCTACTCCAATTTTGATTAATTAATAACCTGATTAATGATAACATCATATATGAAAAATCTAATGTTATTATAGATTGTGATCATATCTATATGGTTAGAAATTTGAAATTCAAAATAACATAATTAATGACAATACCATGTATAGAAAATCCAATATTACCATAGATTGTGATCATATCTATATGGTTAGAAATTTGAAATTCAAAATAACTTAATTAATGGTAATACCATATATGGAAAATCCAATGTTACCATAGATTGTGATCATATCTATATGATTGAAAATTTCGAAATTTAAAACGTAAATGTAACATGTACCATCCCAAACCAATTTGGAAATGACATTCTCATATATATCTGAAATTCAAAATAACTTGATTAATAGCAATACCATATATGGGAAATCCAATATTACCATAGATTGTGATCATATCTATATGGTTGGAAATTAAAAATTAAAAATATAAATGTAACATGTAATATCCCAAACCGAATGTGACATTCCCAAACCCAAAGTGACATTCTCATATATTTCTTATCACAAACCCAACGTAAATGTAACATGTAATATCCCAAACGTACCGTGACATTCTCATATGCTTCTCATCCCAAACCCAATGTGACATTCCAATACTCCACCGTTAAATTATGAATAATGTAACCTCCTAAATATAACATGTAACATCCTAACCTAGCCCATTTATTGAACCACCATCACCCCCAACCCAACGTAGCTTCAACATCGAGTGATGAGATTCAATCCATATTCAATTACAAACCCAAATTAATAATTTTGCGCAATGTACTGTGACATGTATGTAAACACTGACTACAACAAAGATACGATATACATTCAAACATATATACAACCAAACAAACGCACAAATGTCATCTACTACATGGTGTATGTGGATTAACGTTGCACACTAAATGTAACATGCATCACAACACGATCATTCAGGTCCCAATGTACAATTGTCATCCTACGACGTGATTTACATTCGACATCCAATTAACAACCAAAACCAAATACCCCCAACCTAACCTTGAACCTATACACACCACGTCACACATCGAACATGTCAAAATGCATCAACCATCACAATGTCAAATACACACATTCAATTAGAAGATTGGCCAAAGTGTGTCTATCAATGAGTGTAATAGATTGTCAATGCCCTATTAAAGATGAACAATCCATACTTCAACAAATCGCAACACACTTCAAAAAAAAAAAAAAAACATATATCTTTCCCTCAACTGATTGGAGTCGAAATCTGTAGAATGAATCAACACACAACCCTCAAAATTCATCATATCATCGACCATATCCACATCTATTTAAGCAACATTTTGAAAATGCATTGGAATCCCGTGATCAAGGTGAAAAAAAACTTGCATGGTCATTACCTGTAGACTTGCCTTTTCTAAAAGCCTTCTCAAACGTGATATGATGAATGAGAAAATAAGGTACAATATGAAAAAAAATTAGAGGTATAATAGTACACTACTATCATTCATTTACAACTCATAGGATCTTATGGAACATATTTCTATTTAAAGAAGATTTCAAACTCTAAAAGAATATTTATAGAACTTCACATTAAATAAGTCTTCCAAATAGGACTTATAAATAACTTTCCCATGCAACAAATTCAACAAAAATAACAAATCAGTAGATGTAGTAAGCATGGAGAGGGGACTCAGATAGATCAAAGAAAAATAGGAAGGAAATAATGGAATCAACATTAAAAAGTATTTAATGGAATCAACATTAAATTCTCTATCCTCATATAGCAAAAAGAGCTCCAACTTGGGAAGATCAAATTTGTAGAAACATAGGTGTCATAATGCTTAAGAACATTAGTCTCCTCCTCCTCATCATTTCATCATCACTTCTATCAACTTCATTTGCAGGTGGCTATTTAAATATTAAGTGATTACTTGTATGTATTTGAAATTTAGACTTCATATTGTTGTGGTAGTGTAGATCCTGATAAGTGCTAAACTACTCAACAAATTTTGAAGTAAAATGCATTTTGGTATTTTGATGGGAGGGAGGTGATATCTAAAAATCTCTTAGTAACTTTTTTATCATAACAAAAGCCACAGTAGCTGTGTTGTCCTAGTTAGTAGTGAATCACATAATAAACCTTGTGTTCTTTTTATCTTTCCTATGTGTTTGTTCCTTTCAGTGTTTCGTATTTCACTAATCCTAGTTAAGTATCACAGATTCCTAATACATATATATGTTAGCCGATATTGTCTTATATATAACTGTATCATTGATACCAATATGTATCTCGATACCGTTATTTAAAATCACTATCAACAAATGTCATATTGCTTTGATTAACAAAGAGAAAGAAGAGCAAGTGAACTTTTTTTTTTGGATAAGTAGAGAAAGTGAACTTGATATGAAGTCAACTGGATTTGAGTTGTGGTACATGTACAAAATTCAAATAAAAAAGCTAGGGAAGACTCATATTTCTACAATTAACATGGTGAAACAACAATCATCCGACAAACCTTGAAAGTCACATGATATGCAAATTGTGTTTCATTTTCTGGGTTGTTTTTTTTTCTTGAATTTGTTATTATTAAGTTTTTTCAGTTATTGATCATATGTTTAAATATGTTGCTTTTGTAGGCCGACGACTGGTTAACAACTTGGCCAAGGATGTGGATGCAACAACTTATGAGGTTTGTAACTCACCATTGTTATCTCTTTGATATCACCGCTATATCCAATATTTATTCAGACCAAGAGTCATATATGCTAACCAAAAGCTTCAAGCACGACTCATATATTGAAAGAAAAGAAACCAAAATACAATTTCAGTCTCAAAATAATTCTAATCCCTCTTCGTTGTTTTTTCATAGGAAGTAATGATGGAGCAAGTACACCACAAGAAAGAAAGGACTACAGCAACTGCACTAATAATACATAAAAGGCTTCTGAGAGCAAACACGAAAGACTATGGAAATTATGATCTAGTACTAGCACTTGTCAAGCCTCCTTTCAAACTCATACCCCACTGAAAGCATCCATGCTTACTATTATTGTCACGACCCAAACCCGGTACCCAAAGGCTCGGCGTCGTAACAAGATAAAAATAAAATAATTCAGATAATTCTGTAGTCGCAGCGCAAGCGGATAAATTAAATAAATTAAAATAAAATAATTGGGTACCAACTGCTTATTTAAAAGGAAATAAAACATAGTCATTTGAACTTTATTGTATTACAAGAGTTCAAAAACAAAAAAAAAAAGTTATTTAAAAAAAACAACACAGCGATTCATTTTCTATCTTGATCCCGCTAAACCTCGTCACTTGAAAGGGGTAACAACTATAAGCACATAGCAGAGTGAGAAATATTATACTGTGAGTATAGGGGCACAAAATAGTCATGGATAATTATTTAAGCTAAAACATTAACATAATTTGAGTTGAATACACAAATTAATTAAGTGCCAGAAACTGAAATAATTAACTATAACCACGGTACATAACAGAACAGAATAGGGGTCACTAAGTGACAATCACTATAGGGGTCAATGGATCCATGACAAACAGGGGACCACAAAGTGGTCAAACAGGGGCCTATGGTTATTTAAGTCCCCCAAGGCATGGGACTTTCGTGGTGGTACTTATAGAAAATAATTATTTATAAGGTCATTGTCAAATAATCTCTAAAATTTAAACAAACATATCTATGGGTTTTAATTTAAGCAAATAGAGTTCAGAAAATAATCCACGTAATTGAAACATTAACCTAACCATAAAACATAATTTATATAAAATAAATTGTGGTAACTCAAAACATTCGTAAAATATATTATGGTAACTTAAGACATGTAGAAGACATATTATAATAACTCAAAGTATAATAAAACTCACCTAAATTGACCCTTAATCTTTAACCTTTATTTTTCTATTGTTGATTCGCTAAACCCGTATGTATAATTCTTTCAAGCTCGGTGATCCCATAACACTATGTCCTAAACTATTTATAGGGAGAGTAGATATGGTCTTTGCTTGGCACATAGCATGTTAGGTGTCAAAATATTTCTAGGTGGCATGTTTAAGTGCCATGAGCCTTAACTTTTTTCCATGTGGTGTTGAGTCACCTGAGTTCTACCCCTTTGAGTTTAACTTTTGGAATTCCTAAGAGTCACGTAATGTTGGCTCAAGAAGACTAAAATTTGGCTTTTCATAATTTCTAAGGTTGTTATCCTTTTAGTAATTTACAATGATCCCTAATATGACGTATAATTATAAGTTAGGTTCACGTCTAAAAACCTCACTACCCAACTATAAAACATCACTTACCACTTACTAAAATATTTAATGTGTGGTGTCTTATAATTTATTTCCTTAACAATTTAATCGATAAATTTCCAATTTCTTAAATTATACATTTATTTATTTATTATTATTATTTATTTATTTTTGAGTCTTTATTTATTGCAAATTTTAAATTTAAGAAAATCCGGGTGTCACAATTATGTCGTGATAAGTTTTGGAGATGTTATTAGGGTTGGAAAAGGGCAGTTATGTGTTATATATATATAGATATGTGTGTATGTGTGGGGGGGGGGAGGGGGGAGTGGTTTCTGAGAAGTATGTGTGTGTATCAGTTATATCACATGTTTATAGTAATCTATCAAAAGTCCTATATCCTATATATCTATATGTATTTATGGGGACATAATGCATTTGTTCTTAAATGAATGAAATAATACTGTAAAACATAAAAAATAACAAAAATGAATTTGCTCTATTTAGAATAAAAACAATAACACATCAAATGTACGATTAAAAAACAGCTAAAATTTACATTTATAAAAATTAAAACACAGGAAAAAAAAAATCAAACAATGAAAAAACTAGCTGAATCAAATAATTTAAAAATTAAAACCAAAAATTGGGAGGGGGGGGGGGGGAGAGGGGACTGAAGGAACAACAGTCAATAATTAAATTAACAGTTCAAAACAACTATTTAAAATTTTGTAAACAAAAGAAAGTCCCTATACTTTAATTCTCAATTTAGTCATTCCATTCAAGTTTTTGTTAACTTTTTCTACATGTACACCTTAAGGGATGGTCAGGTGCCTTGAAATCGTTAATTTTAAACTCAAAACTAGAACCATTGTAGACACCTCATTTTTGACCGTCCTCAAGACTTGGACGTCATCGTTTGAACACACGGTGATCATCCATGTTTGTGTTCGTCTTGAGTTCCTGGAGGTCTCGGCTACGCGCCTTGCCTTAGGATCTCTCGACTCGACTGTTTTGTGTCTGGTTTTGCACCAAATACTTGTGTTTTGCCTTGGAGGGGCAGGGAATGGCTTGTGGGCCATCCCCACACTCCACCGGCCATGGCTTGAGGCCACTAGCTGTGTTTTGTTGCCACCGGCCAAATGTTTGGCCGGCCAGCACTATAGATGGCCGGTCGGCTATCTTTCTTTGGTCAATTGCATTTTTGGCCGGCCGACCACTGTGCATCTGCTTTTGCAGATATTTTTGTGCAGCTGGCATACACTGTCACCCCCTCCATACACGTGTATGGAGGGATTGCCCTCTTGTTAGCTTCCTTTGGAAGCTTTACAAGACAAATTGTCTATAAAAGAGGGGTTCTTCTCTCTTGCTTAGGGGTTAGACAATTTAGACAACATTTTCAGAGCTTGAGCTTTAGGGTTAGGGTTTACATATATCCTCTATCTCTATATCTCCCTCTTTCTTGTGTTTAGTGTGTGTTTAGTCTCATTTTTGTGCACAAACACCCACCATCACACCTTTTCTTGGTTGCTGAGGTACCAGAGGTCTTTCCTTGAAGCTTTTGGACTGGTTTGCAACCAAAAAAGCTGCTGGAACATTGTTTGTGAAGAGGGTCTACAAGGATAAGATTTTTGTCCCTTTTTACCCCATTTTTGCAAAGCTTTTTAGCCTATCTTGCATCTGTTTTTGAGCTTAGCATATAACATATAAAAGTCTTGTTTTTGTTTTCTCTAAATAGTTTGTTAAGGGTGTTTTAAGCTTTGGGTTGTTTGACCCCTCTTAAGGCTTGTTTGGCCTTTGTTTTGTGCCATTTTGGTTGAGCTCTGGGACCATTGTGTTTGGGCCTCCTCACCACTGAAATCTTGAGGGATTTCAGAGGTGAGGATGGTGCCTTGAGGTCCTAGGAAGGAGAGGGCCACCCCCTCTCCTTGTTGTCCTTGAAAAGGGCTATTTTTGCCTCTCGAGGGAGCATCTAGTTTAAGTGTGTGTTGACCATGCCTTGACTGATATTTATGCTTATTTTGCCATGAAACAGCATTGTGTTGAGTTGGTTTAGACACACCTTGCATGCCTTGCATACATGTCTTATAATGCCATCATTTAGCCTTAACATGCATCTAGGCTTTGACCCTTGTTCAAGCATGTTTTAGGCCCTACTTTGTGAAGTTTTTGTACTTGTTTTTCCATGCTTAAGGTTTGCCTTTAGTTGTTTTGGTCGACCATGGCATGCATTGCATAGCCCCTTTACATTGTTTAGCTTGTAGGCTTTAAATGTGTGAAGTGTTGAGCATGCATTGTTTGATTTATTTCAGTGGTTTGACACCACTTATAGCATCATTTCAGTCCTCATGACATGTTTGCATGCTTGCCTGTGATGCCTCTTTGATGCCTTATGAGGTTGTGCCTTATGCTCCATGTTTGGTCATTGTGCATGCCCTTGAATTTAAGTCATTTAGATGCCATCTAAGTGGTCTTTAGGCTTTGTTTTAATATGCTAAAACTCTGTTTTTGGTCATTTAATTCATGCCATGTTTGGTTTTGCTAAGGGTAGTTCAATACCTCCTTAGCTTGCCTTGAGTTTTGGACCTCTAATTGCATGCTTATGCTTGTCTTGTTGGCTTGGTTTGGCACCATTTTAACATGATTTTCAGAGCTTATGTTGCATGTCATTAGTCCATGTTTTTGCGCTTACAAGTTGTCTTAAGTGTTAGACCATATTTGCATGCATGTGTGTGTGTTTTGGACTTCACTTCCATAGCATCTTGGCCACTGATTTTGGCATGCTCGCGAGCTATCCATGTTAGTTTAAGTCCACCCGTTTGCATGTTGTTGCATGCTCCCCTTGTATGTCGTTGCATATTTGTGTGTTGTTGCATGATTGAAGTTGCATGATTGAATGAAGTCACATGCTTGCTTGCATGCTCAAACACCCACATTGTGCCTTACATACTTGTTAGTTGCATTGTCTCATGCCCTATGTCTTGCATGACCATTGTATGCCTTGTATGCTTCTTAGCATTGTCCATGTTGCATACTAGTCGACATGCTTAGGATTGCATTGCATTGGCATGCATGCTTTGCCTCTTGAATTGCTTGTGATAGAGGTTGAGTTCAATTTGCTTGATTATATGCATTGCATTCCATATCAACATGCACACTTGATTCTTTGGGCCATCATGCATGGAAATGCGTGATTGGTGGTCCAAGAATCGAGGCTCATCCTCCTTTGAGTCATACACATGATAAGGAGTGTGGTTAGTGCATACATTGCTTGAAATGCATTGCCATGCCAAGTTCTGTCCTCTGCTGCTGTCAAACTAGTTTTTGCAGGAAGATTTGGCCGGCCGGCCATCTTAAGTGCCGACCGGCCATCCATTGTTGGCCGATGGATTATTTTGTGGCCGGTGACCATCATACATGGCCGGTGACCAATCCCTTCAGCCGGTGGTGTTCTACAGCACTCAGAGAAGCAACCTTGGGACTTGTGCAGTCTTCAGAGGAGGATAATGACCAGCAGAGGCATCTTGTGCATGGCAGTGACTTCCAAGCGGAACCAAGCGCGCATGCATTGGACCCTCTTCCCGAGGCTGCTGTTTACTATTTTCATCAAATTAGTTAATTTGTTAATTAATTAATTGATTTGTAATATTTAATTAGCTTGTTGGTTAGTTAAATTGTATTATTCTTTCGGCCTCTCCGAGCGAGGGCAAATCTGTAATAAGTGTGGGTGAGTGTGTGCATGTCTTCCAATCCCAGGTCTTTCTTCCCGTTTGTTTACCTGTTTATGATGGTAGACTAAGGCATATTTAAATTAGCATACCTTATGCTATGCATGCGTGCATCCATACATTTGTCTTACATGCACCGGGCTCTGTACATCATGCTAACTACATTTGTATTTCAATTCCAAGTTGAGTACTTGTTAATTGCAGCATTTCAAATGCCATCTTTAGGATAGCCGAGCCTATTGTAGTTGCATCTTGCATGTGTTGCATTAGCCACTTTAACATGAACTAGGATCACGCATGTTTGCTAACTAGTTTACTGTTTGGGCACGGAGTACATTGTAAGTATTTTATGCTTTAGCATCTCGCATGAGTGTGAATGTTAAACATAATAGCATGCTTACCATGAGGCTAGATGCTTCTGTGATATAACTGCCCGAATGCCTGTGGGTGAAGGTTGGATTGTTTGAGTTGGAACAATTCACTGAAATCCGTGTTTTAGCCTACTTGCGAGTAGCAAATTCCAAAAACGTTTTCCAAACAAACGGATATGCAATGTTTTGTTTCAAATTAGGCGATCTAGTCTATACTTGTTTGCTGTGCGCATAACATAGTAATTCTAGGCTAATAACCGGAATAAGAACGCATAATGTTTTCAAAACAAGATATCATGGTTAGTAGAGGCCGATCTTCGGATCGGGCGAGAGGGGGTGCTCATAGCTGACCTTCCCCAATTGTACCCAAGTTCCCGAGCCGAGGCAACTTTGGTGATGACGGACACGTGGCCTTTGGCACCGAGTCAGGGTTTCCTAAATTCTCCCGTAAAAAATATTTAGGTGGTGACTCTATATCTGGCGAAGTAGTCCATGTTTGGCACTTCCTTCAAAATCTATTTTCTCAAAACGATTTGCCGGATTTGGACTCTTCGGTTCAAGATTAAGAACCGTGACAAGATGAGTCCGAACTGTAGCATCGAGGTCCCTCGCGGACTTGTTACAACTATACTTTTTTTTTTAATTATTTAAAAAGAGGGTAAATTAACAACAAAAACAATCAAATTTTACCATTGGAAACAACAAACACATAAATAAAACATTTTAAAAAATGATAAATTAAACATGCTTAACCTCATAAATAATAGATAACGTAATGCATTTGCTGTTAAACGAAGAAATAATAAAACGTAAAAATAAATACAGTGAATTTGCTCAACTTGGAATAAAAAGAAGGGTGATTTACAGGTAAGTCCCGTTTTAGGAAATAATGGTACATTAAGTCCTACTTCAAAAACTTTTTACCATTAAGTCCCATATTAATTTGATATGACAAAACTACCCTTACCAAATCAAAACACAAAACATAAATTACAGAATCACGTTTTCATTCTCACACTTCATCATGCTATTTCTTACCATCGCAGATTTCATTCCTACCTTCATCAATTTCGCCTCACATTTCGTTTTCATTCATCAATCTTGTCTCAGATTTCCTAAAAACAAACTACATCATCAAACATTCTAAGATCCAAACAACCAAAAATGGTGAAAACAAGTAGGATTCAAGTATCTTAAAACCTAGTTTTTGCAGAATCTTTCATTTTTGAGACTTTTGTTTTTCATTTTCATTTCAGCTTGAATATTTAGTTCGAAACTTTTCTTTTCGAAACTTTTGTTTCTGTTTGTGAATCTGAGAACATTCATTGTAATGACACCAAAATCAAGTTCTCTTACTTTCAATTCAGGTTTCAAAGTAGATTTTGGTTTGATTGTTGTTAATATTATCAGATTCTTACTAAATTTGAGTAAAAACCCTAGTTAATCATATTATCTTGTTTTCCATTTAGGTTTCAATATTGAGTGTCGTGCAATTGCTGTGAATGTTCTCTTATTTTGAGTCAATTTGAGTGAAAAACCCTAGTTAATCATATTCTCTTGCTTTCAATTTAAGTTTCAATGTTGATTTTGGTGTGATTGCTATGAATGTTCTCATATTCTGAATCAATTTGAGTGAAAAACCCTAGTTAATCATCTTCTTTTGCTTTCAATTTAAGTTTCAATGTAGATTTTGGTACAATTACTGTCAATGTTCTCATATTCTGAAACAATTTGGGTGAAAATCCTAGTTAATCTTATTCTCATGCTTTCAATCTAAGTGTCAATGTAAATTTTGGTACCATTACTGTTAATGTTTTTAGATTCATATTGAATTTGAGTGAAAAATCCTAATTAATCATATTCTCTTGCCTTCAATTTAGGTTTCAACGTTGATTTTGGTTCGATTGTTGTAAATGTTCTCAGATTCTTAGTGAATTTGAGTAAAAAATCCTAGTTAATCGTGTTCTCTTACTTTCCATTTAGGTTTCAATGTTGAGTATTGTGCGATTGCTGTAAATGTTCTCATATTTTGAGTCAAATTGAGTGAAAAACCCTAATTAATCATATTCTCTTGCTTTCAATTTACGTTTCAATGTTGATTTTGGTTCGATTGCTGTGAATGTTCTCAGATTCTTAGTGAATTTGAGTAAAAAACTCTAGTTAATCATGTTCTCTTACTTTCCATTTAGGTTTCAATGTTGAGTATCGTGTGATTGCTGCGAATGTTTTCATATTTTGAGTCAATTTGAGTGAAAAACCCTAGTTAATCATATTCTCTTATTTTCAATTTAGGTTTTTGTCACGACCTGCTCCCTGTACCCAAGGGTTAAGTATCGTGATGGCCAGTAACTGAAGTTACCTCCGGCCAATTCTTGAACAAATAAATAAATGCAAGCGAAAATAATATTTAAGTGAGGGTACCAAAATAATCATCGGAGTTTTTATTTTTATTACAAAATTTATTGACCAAAAAGACCGATATTTACATATAAGCATATCATAAAAGTGTTGTGTGTGTCTATTCCGCAGCCCCGCATCTAAGACTTTCCAAAAGCTATTTCTGAATTGCATTGTTTCCTGAAAATTGGTAAACAGCTATAAGCACATGACAGAGTGAGAAATATTATACTAAGAGTATAAGGGACACAAAATAACCATGGATAGTTATGTAACTAAAATATTTAAGATAACTTAGTTTAAACAAATAATCATTTAAGTAGCAAAACTGAGATTATGTAAATAAATAACCATAACCACAACACCGAACAGAGGTCATAGGAGTGACAGTCAGAATAGAGGTACGGATTCAATATGTGTCTCGTACGGATTTTAGAGGTGGCTCCCACAATAGTGTAGCACTTATCTTCGAACAACACTTTGCTCCGCACAGAACAGAGGCCAATAGATCCATGACAATAGAGGGCCACAAAGTGACCAAATAGAGGCCAATGGTTATTTATGTTCCCCAAGGCGTGGGACTCCTATGGTGGTATTTCCAAGATATATTTGTTTATAAGATCATTATCAAATACTTTCTAAAATTTAAACAAACATATCCATAAGTTTTATTTTAAACAAATAGAATTTAGAAAATAACCCACGTAATTGAAATATTAATATAACTTGTATAAAATAAATTATGGTAAGTCAAAACATACGTAAAATATATTATGGTGATTCAAGGTATAATATAACTCACCTTAAAATTAATACCTCACTCTTTCTTTCCACCATCAAAACCTTCTTAACTTTCATTACTTTATTTCCCTTTCTTTATTTGTTTTTTCCTTCCTCTTGTTCCCAACTCTTCCTTTTATACACAATGCAAGGCTTGCTTAGCAAGCTTTAGGCGACACGTAGCCACCCACGTACCCCCCTATTTAGCTACTATCACTAAGCTCTACAATGGATAAGTTTAACTTAGTTATTTATTTATACTTTGACCCCTAAATTCTTAATAATTATATTATTTTACAAAATTGCACATAATAATACAAAATAAATCATATGTTTTTTCAACTGTGATTAAATAATATTAGTATAAATTTTATAGAATAATTAAAAATTTGGGTTGTTACAGTTTCAATGTAGATTTTCGTGCGATTGCTATGAATGTTCTCATATTTTGAATGTTCTCATGTTTTTTAAAAACCCTAGTTAATCATGTTCTCATGCTTTCAATCTAAGTGTCAATATTGGTTTTGGTACCATTGCTGTTAATGTTTACAGATTCATATTGAATTTGAGTGAAAAACCCTAGTTAACCATTTTTTCTTGCTTTCAATTTAGTTTTCAATATTGATTTTGGTTTGATTGCTGTTAATATTCTTAGATTCTTAGTGAATTTGAGTAAAAAACCTAGTTAATCATATTCTCTTGCTTTCCATTTAGATTTCAATGTTGAGTATCGTGCGATTGCTGTTAATGTTCTCATATTTTAAGTCAATTTGAGTGAAAAATCCTAGTTAATCATATTCTCTTACTTTCAATTTAGGTTTCAATGTTGAGTATCGTGCAATTGCTGTCAATGTTCTCATATTCTAAATCAATTTGAGTGAAAAACCCTAATTAATCATCTTCTCTTGTTTTCAATTTAAGTTTCAGTGTAGATTTTGCTACGATTGCTGTGAATGTTCTCATATTCTGAATCAATTTGGGTGAAAAATTTTAGTTAATCATGTTCTTATACTTTCAATCTAAGTGTCAATGTTGATTTTGGTACCATTATTGTTAATGTTTTCGGATTCATATTAAATTTGAGTGAAAAACCCTAGTTAATCATTTCCTCTTGCTTTCAATTTAGTTTTCAATGTTGATTTTGGTTTGATTGCTATTAATATTATCAGATTATTGGTGAATTTGAGTAAAAACCCTAGTTAATCATATTCTCTTGCTTTTCATTTAGGTTTCAATGTTGAGTATAGTATGATTGCTGTGAATGTTCTCATATTTTGAGTCAATTTGAGTAAAAAACCCTACTTAATCATATTCTCTTGTTTTCGATTTAGGTTTCAATGTTGAGTATCGTGCAATTGCTGTTAATGTTCTCATATTCTGAGTCAATTTGAGTAAAAAAACCCTAGTTAATCATATTATCTTGCTTTCAATTTAAGTTTCAATGTTGATTTTGGTGCAATTGCTGTGAATGTTCTCATATTCTGAATCAATTTGAGTGAAAAACCCTAGTTAATCATGTTCTCATGCTTTCAATCTAAGTGTCAATGTTGATTTTGGTACCATTGCTGTTAATGTTTATAGATTCATATTGAATTTGAGTGAAAAACCCTAGTTAATCATTTTCTCTTACTTTCAATTTAGTTTTCAATGTTGATTTTGGTTCGATTGCTGTTAGTATTATCAGATTCTTAGTGAATTGAAGTAAAAACCCAAGTTAATCATGTTATCTTGCTTTCCATTTAGGTTTCAATGTTGAGTATCGTGCGATTGCTGTTAACGTTCTCATATTTTGAGTCAATTTGAGTGAAAAACCTTAGTTAATCGTGTTCTCTTGTTTTCAATTTAAGTTTCAGCGTTGAGTGTGATACCATTGCTGTCAATGTTCTCAAATTTTCTATCAATTTGAGTGAAAAACCTTAGTTAATCATATTCTCTTGGTTTCAATTTAGGTTTCAATGTTGATTTTGGTATGATTCCTGTGAATGTTCTCAGATTCTTAGATAATTTGAGTAAAAAATCGTAGAAAATCATATTCTCTTGGTTTCAATTTGGTTTTCAATGTTGATTTTCGTATGATTATTGTTAATGTTCTCAGATTCTTAGTCAATTTGAGTTAAAACGCGTACTTAATCATATTCTCTTGATTTCAATTTAGGTTTCAATATTGAGTTTGACATGATTGCTCTGAATGTTCTCAAGTTTTCAATCAATTTGATTGAAAAACTCTAGTTATTCATGTTCTCTTCCTTTTGATTTAGGTTTCATTGTTTATTTTGATACGATTGTTATGAATGTTCTCAGATTTTGAATGAATTTGAATCAAAATCTCTAGTTAATAATATTCTTTTGCTTTCGATTTCAGTTTCAATGTTGATTTTGTTTTTATAGCCATGAATGTTATCAAATTTAGACTTCATGAGAATGACATTGGATTGATTCTTTTAGGACACATTCTCAGTGTTAATATGTCGTCTATATTGATTTTCCATACAGGAAACCAACTCATGAAACCACCAAGACTAAAAAGCAATGCAAAGAAAACAATAAGAAAGCGTAAAGAATAAACTTCGATGGAGAAAAAGCAAAAGGGAAAGTGTAGAGAATGGAAACTAACTTTCAGATCAAACATGGTGACAATAGTGAAGCTATTACAGCACATCAAACTCAGGAACGAGCATATCACAGGGTTGAAGAAAACCCCATTATGGTTATTGTTTGATGCAATCTTGAAGAACAAGTTGAATTATAAACAATGCAGAAAATATGATGATATTGCATTCAAAATAATTCAAACATACTAGCCAGGCAGTGGTTCTTTCCAATTGGGATCAGAAACTGTAAAGGTAACAACAAACGACATCAAGTTCATCTTCGGTATATCTTACGGAGATGAGCCGATGCATCTTGGTTATGGAAATAAAAGTATATCATCATTTTTGACCATACAAACTGAAAGGCTATTGAGCACAACCATCATGGACTTGTTGCAAAAAGTATTGAAAGGTAAGAAGAAAGAAGACACCGAAGATGTAATTAGGATGCTGTGTATGTATACTTGTTTGAAGCTTTTTTTCTCTACATCAGGAACAACAGTTGGATGGGTATTTCTTAATTACATGGAAGACATAAACTCTATGAGAAAATACAATTAGGTAGAAACAATAAGGAATGCACTGATGTCTTTAATTGAAAAATACCACAAAAATCTAACAAAGGTCACAGGATGTGTTATGGCTCTCTTAGTAAGTACATATTTTCTCTATTATATTAGTTTGTTGTTAATAACAGAGAGTATTCTTTCTTATTCAAATGACAAAAATTCTTTACATTTGCTTTGTAGTATTGGTTGTGTGAGCATACACTGATCATCCACCCTGAAATTAACGAAGCATGTCCAAGGGTGATCAAGTGGGATCTTATAACATTACATATACGTATGAAAGTCATATCATTACATGAGCTGACAAGAAGACAGGTCACATTCTCATCTCATTTGAATTTCAATTCAAGTTGGGAAAAATCCCTATTTTTTTACACTGAATTATTACTGAGAAACTTTTTAGTTTCCTAAACTTTAATTATTTCAAAAACTAATATCTACTATATGTTGACCTACAGGTAAGTAGTGCTCAATTAAGTGGGGAAACTTTTTAGTTTCTTAAACTTTAATTATTTCAAAAACTAATATCTACTGTATGTTGACCTATAGGTAAGTAGTGCTCAATTGAGTGGGGAAAGTAATGAAGAACATGATGACACTGAAAACGAAGAAGAAGAAGACGAAGAGGAAGAAGAAAAAGAAGCTGAAGCAGAAAAAGAATATGCTGAAAATACTGAAGATGAAGAACAAAAAGATACTGAAAAAGATGCTGAAGAAAAAGATGCTGAAGAAGAAGAACAAGGAAAAGAAGATACTAAAAATACTGAAGAAGAAAAAGAAGAAGAAGAAGAAGAAGCTAGTTAAGATGCTGAAGAATGCCACCAAAAACAAAAGCCAGCAAATGAAGACTTTGATAGCTTCTACAACATTATGATCAATAATGCACCTGAGGGAGAAGAACACATTCATCAACAAACACTTGAGAAACTTCAAACTAAGAACAACAATTTGCAACTTGACAACACAGTGAAGACCAATCTACATAAATAAACTTGAAGAGGATAACAGGTTACTCACAGTACAAATATAACAATTGAAAGATGAAAATTCTCTATTTCATAACCAATTGGTTGAAAAATAAGTCCATGAGATCACCCAAGAAGTTTGTGGAGGAAAGCATTCTGGGACAGATACAAAGAATGAAGGTCATACAATAAGAGATGAAAATTCTCAAGTGCTGCAGAAAGAGGTCCATGAAAATTCTGAAGTGGTGGACAAAAGGCTCCATCAGAATGAGGTCTATGACATAACACAACAATCTTTTGCAACAAAAGATTGTGAGACAAATACAAATACAAAAGATTGTCAAAATTCTCAGTTGCAGAATCAGTTAGTGAAGGAAGAGGTCCATGACTTAACCCAACAAGTTTGTGTAATAAAAGCCGATGATCTGACAGAATTAGGACAAACAAATCTGCAGAATTCCATGATTAAAAAGATCAAAACTAAAGCAAGGAAGACTACTAAGATTTTAGATTATGAGTATGGAGGCAAGAAAGTTAAAGTCGAGAAAGAGAAGGAACACAAAGATAAGACAATTTCTAACAAGTATGCTGTGGCTCAATTGCTACCTCCAGAAGATAACTATAAACTACAAATTCTTTGGAAAGAAAAGTGGACAGAATCAAGGTATAAACTACGATTTGTCGAAACTGAGAAATAGCTCTGTTTTCTAAAAATATTTTGACTTAATTATTAACACATTTTTTTATTGTTTTATAGTGCTTGTATATAGTTTGGCGCAAGATATGACAATTGTGTGTTTATTAATGATATCAAGAGCTTGGTAAAAGGGACCGACATATCCAGCTGTGTTCGTATAAAATTTGCAATATTTTAACACTGAAAAACTTCTCATTAATTCATTAACATTACTTTTGTATTTTAATTTGATAGACAATTAATGCATATGTTGAGATTCTAGAAAGCGAATCACAAACACAGAATTTTGGTGATGGAGCAGAGCACAATGACAAATCTTTCGTATTGTCAAGTCTATATTGGGTAAGGAATAAACGTGTATTTGTCAATTCTATACATTATCTTTCTTTCGATTTTGGTTTCAAAGTTGATTTTTTGTGTTTGTTATCATTGCTGTGAATGTTCTCAA
Organism: Camellia lanceoleosa; assembly: GCA_025200525.1. Classification (NCBI taxonomy): domain Eukaryota; kingdom Viridiplantae; phylum Streptophyta; class Magnoliopsida; order Ericales; family Theaceae; genus Camellia; species Camellia lanceoleosa. The sequence goes on from CM045760.1 coordinate 204,668,213, forward strand.
ATTTTGATTTGGGTATCATTGCTAGGAATATATCCAAGTTTTAAAACAATTTGATTGACAAATCGTAGTTAATCATGCTTTGTTGCTTTTGATCGAGATTTGAATATTGAGTCTTGTACCATTATTGTGAATATTCTTATATTTTTTTGTAAAAAACAGCCAATGTTGAAGAAGAAAATGTCAGAAAAAAGGAAAAAGATTTTGAAAAATACTTTACAAGAATCCTTCACATGTAGATACATCCATATCCCCATCCACAATTCCAATCATTGGACATTATTTGTTATCGACAAACACCTGGGGACTTGGAAACATTTCAACTCTTTGAGACCAAGGAAAGGAAAGGACAAGCATTACAACATTGCATATTAACTGGTAAGAACAATTTCAGATTACCATTACAATAATCAGATGCAAATCATTACATATTTTATATTGATTTTTTTTTACAGCAAAAAATCATCAATGAATACATGAAGGATACACCTTGTCAAGCAGAAAAATTATGGAATTGTGATGTGAAGATTGAATCAGTCAAAGACAGCCTCAACAAGAAACAATGACGTATGTTATGTTTATTCTAACTAATAGATTTTAATATCTTTTTCAAATTTTTTTTGCTTTTTCCCTAACTGTGTGAAAAATGATTTCTGTAAGGCTGACTGTGGAATTATTGTTTGCTACATCATAAGACAATACATAAGGCATCAACCAATTCCAAACACATTGCCACCAGGCACATGCACAAGACTGAGAGGAGGCATAGTACATGAGTTCCTCAATGATCTACAAAGATCAATCAAAGTCAAGTAGAGTCAAGATTGCAACATTCAATGAAATTTTTTTTGATGTGTAACCCAATGAACTCTTTTTTGTCACACTCTGATACAATGACTAATGTTTCTGTTGATAGTTGCAAGCATATCGCCTCACAAACATGTCATAATTTCTATGATGTGTGATGGAATAGTTTGTCATACTCTCAAAGATATATGCACTAGGGTTTTCTTGATGTTTTTGTCCATATATTCAGTTTTTATTATCTTGTTCCTTACACTGCTATATCGGAAAAGTGATAAAAATAGTGGACACAAGACTTTATTGTATCAAAATTAGTGCTTTGTTGATGTTTTTGTTTATATTTTCAGTTTTTATGCAGTATTTTGTTGCCTCACAATATTATCACAATCACTTATTTTGAAATTAAAAACTTAAAACTGAGAATATTTTCAGTTTTATAAAGTGATCACTTAATTTTCAAAACAACGAAATTATGACAACAATTTATTTGCTGCCTCACAATATTATCACAATTTGAAAAACTAAAATTCAAATCAAAGAATATTTTCTCTTTCTGTCCACTGTTACTTTATTCAAAACATAAAACATTGATCATATCTATTTAGAATATTAATTCACATTCATTCAACTGATCACATTTATAACTAGTTCCAATTCATAACAAGAGCCTTACACTATTATCACAAAATTAGCTATTTTGAACTACAAACTTAAACTGAGAATATGTTCACTTTTTATACAGTATTCACATAATCTTCAAAAGCAAACATTCAACAGTCAAGTTTATTTACAAAAGCCAACCAAACAAATAATTCACATTAAAAACAACACAAAGCCAACCAAACAATATTATCACAAATAATTTCAAAATTAAAATTTGAAACTAAGAATATTTTCACTTTCAATTCAATGACACTTTATTCAAAACATAAAATATTATTACTCAGCTCTCAACAGTACAAACTGCTACTTCAAGAAATTTATGAATACGAAATTTTTACAATTACAAAGCAGCTACAAAAAAATCATAAAGCCTTCTTACACGATTTCTTATTGTGATTGCCAACCTTCCCACATCTACCACAAGTAATTTGCCTTACTTTCTCATCATTAGAACGAATCCTCTTATCATTTGGCCTTCCTGGTTGCTTCTTAGACAAAGGAGAAAGAACAACATCACTATCACTATCAACATTACAATCTGGTTTCCAAATTGAAGGAACAGGATATATGGGAAAAGAATAGGACTCTCGATAACTTTGAACATAAAAGTATTGATCAACAAATAAACTCAAATCATGTCCACTCTTTTGTATAGCACCAACTGCATGTGCACATGGAAACCCTTTCAACTGCCACTCGCCACAAGAACATATTCGTCTACTAATGTTAACTGAAATAGATGGATGTGAATGCACTTCATAGACATCATTCCCAGATGAACTAACAATCCATGGCCTCGAAGTATTAAAACCATCATGCAACTTGGACTCCATTTTGGGGCATATCACACCATTCTATTTATTAACAAGTTCCCTTCTCTTGGCAATTTTCCTCATCAACTTAATTTTTACACTATCAATCAACTTTGTGATAGGCAAGTGGCGTTTCTCTCGTATCTACGAATTGAAAGATTCAGCTACATTTGACCACATCTCTCCAAAGCGTTGCCCTCGAAAATATGCATTACTCCAATGATCATATGGTATGTCATCTAAAAACTTTTCAACTCTTGACCCACCTTCAGTCTTTAACTCAACCAAACATTGATGAAATGTTTCTTCAGTTAGAGCATATGCACATTTCCCAATCAGAGTGATCAGTTTTTCTTTCAATCCATGAAACATACCACGCCAATGATGCCTTCAGTTCATCTTAAAATGATATAAACAATAAGCATGGAAAGCCATTGGAAAAACCTTTGGCAAAACTTCAACTAATCCAAGGTTACGATCTGACACGAATGTAATATTTCGTTCTAGTGAAACAATTGTACTCAAATGCTCCAAAAACCAATGCCAATTGTCTTGATTCTTTGAGCCAACAACTGCAAAACAAACAGGAAAGAACCCTGCATGTACAAAACAGAAAATGAGAATATTCTATTATTCTTAGAAAATGGTAACACTTTAACATTCAAAATATCAAACACTAAAATGAATAACTGAAAAAATAAAAAATGCATATACAACAACAATATTATATAAAATTTAAATCAATCATATTTCTAAACTGAGAACTTTCTCAATTTTAGAACAGAGAAAATAGATTTCTTATGTACCTTGATTTCCATCTTTTCTTGTAGCAGCAAATAAATTTCCTCTAAATCTTCCCTTAAAAAATGTGCCATCAAGGAATAAGAGAGGCCGACAATAATCAAATTCACCAATGGAACCATGAAAAACAACAAATAATCCCTTAACCGTTTAGTATCATCGTCACACTCAAACTCAATGTAACTCCTTGGATTGCAACTCTTTGCAACATCCATATACCATCTTAACTGGTCAAATGACATTAAGTAGTCTCCAAAAATCTCACCTTTTGCTTTCTCTACCCCTAACCAAGCTTGATGATAACTAACTCTCAGCCCATACCCCAACTTAAAATCCCGAACAACATGAACTGGATGTGTCAATGGATTATCACGAACACCTTCAACAATCAAATCAGTAACTAAATTAGAACTCATACGAGAATGATTCATCATACGTACTACAGCACCACATGTGTGGACATTGTTCAGCTTCCTTATATAAAAGAACCTATTAGCATTCTCCACTATACCATGAACACTCCGTATACAACCTTTGGTCTCTCTAAACAAACATTGTGCGGTAACACGAACTTTATCATTCTTAACAAATATGAACTCAAATCTACACTCAATAAAAAACTTCAACAACGCATTACGAAATTCAACAATTCCACCTTCAAGTTTCTATCTTACATGTTTAATACTAACTGTCCAACCAGCAGACAACAACACTTTTTCCTTGTGTCGACAAAATGATGATAACATATCAACCTCTTTTTCAACCTCTAACCTCGAATTCCTCTTGGAGGATGTAGATGCTTTGTTTGACAAGTTCACAGACTTATTGCTGTCATGAGACAATGCAATATCATAAACTTCAAGATCCAACATTGACTCTCTTTCTCCATAATCCAATCTTTTGTTGAGATAACCACAGTCAATGGTTGAGTCTTTTACTCTCACAACAACATCAATACACTTTGAATCAAAATGCACAACTAATGCCAACAACAAATCTAGCTCCTCATTGTTGTCCAACGTACAACTAGGATGTCTAGACAATGAGTAAGATAGACAAATATTATTAGATTGCAAACTATCCCATTTCAAACATAGCTTATCAACCAACTGATCATATGTAACATTTTGATCAATCTTAATTACAAATGTACAACCGTTAAACTTGCACAACAAAAAAATAGGTGCACTCATACAACCTTCACTCATCTTTCAATCTAAACAAGAAAAAAAGATCGCATCAATAAAAACCAGAATAAATACTTCATAACAATACTAAGAACTTTCTTAGTTTTCACAAATCATGTTTTCAATTCATAAAATATCTAACCAAAACCGAGAAATCATCTAGCAAATCACGTCTTCAATTCGTAAAAACGAAATTATTCAATATATTCTCATAAATAAATTCAATCAAAACTAACGAAAATTCTAAAAACACATAATATACAAAAATCGAAACAATACATACCTATAAACTAGATCGAAGATCAAATATCCAGCAAATCAATTCTTCAATTTATAAATCAAAATCGCATATAACAAACTCCAACAGATTTCAACTCAAAAAGAAAACCAAACTAAGAAATCCTTCAAGATCCTTTGCTATTCGAATCAAAACCGAGAAATCAATTATGTATAATAGCGAACCAAACCAATAAATCCTTTAAGATCGTTCACGATTCGAATCTTTAGCTACTTCCATAACTGATCTGTTAACTGATTTGTTTTTTCTTTCTAGTAAATAACGTGAATAACGTGAATGCTATTTTATATACAGTTGTTTTTGTTAAAGGGAAAACATGTCTTTTTACCTACTGTAGACGTGCCCGAACATCCCAGGCTCCGCGCACGAAATATGGCGCGAAATCCGTTTTGTTCATTAGCTACTACAGTTCGGACTCAATGTCACGGTTTGAATCTAATCTCACAAAGTGCAATGCAAGATCGATAAATCACCAAAGAGTCCAAATCCGGCAAATCATTTTGGAAAATTGATTTTTATAAAGAAGTGCCAAACATGGACTGCTTTGCCAGATACAGAGTCGTCACCTAAATATTTTATTTTGAAAAATTTAGGAAACCCTGACTCATGCCAAAGGCGACGTGTCCATCATCACCAAAGTTGCCTCGGCTCGGGAACTTGGGTACGAGAGGGGAAGGTCATACAATGAGCACCCCCGCTCGCCCGATCAAAGATCGACCTGTACTAAGCATGATATCTTATTTTTGAAAACACATGTGTTCTTATTCCGATTAATTAGCTAATCTTACTATGTGATGCGCACAGGAAAGAAGTATAGACTAGATCGCCTAATTTGGAACAACAAATTGCATGTTCGTTTGTGAAAATAATTTTAAAGTTTGCTACTCGCAAGTAGGCTAAATCGGGGATTTGATGAATTGTTCAAATTCAAGTAATCTAACCTTCACCCACAGGCATTCAGACAGTTATATCACATAAGCAAATAGCCTCATGGCAAGCATGCTTTCATGGCAATCAATAACACACATGCAGTATGCTAAAGCGTAAACACTCACAGTGTACTCCAAGCCAAAACAGAGAACTAGTTAGAAATTATGCATGATCCTAGTTCATGTTAAGATGGCTAATGTAACACATGCGGAAATGCAACTAAAATAGGCTCGGCTATTCTAATCATGTCATGTGAAATGCAACTTGGTACATGTATTCAAATAGGTATTGAAAATACAATACAGTTAGTATGATGCGCCGAGCCCGGTGCATGCAATGTAAATGAATGGATGCAAACATGCAAGCATAAGGATGCTAATTAAAACATGATCTAGAACTAACCATCGTAAGCGGTTAAGTAAAAATGAGAAAGACGTGGGGTTGGAAGACATTCACACACTCATGCACACTTATTACAACAATGCGCCCTCTCGACGGAGGGTCCGAATGAAAGCTAAGCTATACTAAGCTAAGCTACTCAACTAATTTGAATAACTAGTTACAACTAATTATTACAAAACTTTAACTAATCAAACGAATTAATTAAGTTACAAAACCGAATGCTAATTAACAAATAAAGCACTAAATCAGGCTACCTCAGCTCTGCCTTGAACAAGGGAGGATGCATGCTCTCGATTCCCATCCTGAAAGCTCTACAAATGCTCTTTAGAGGCTCTGTCTGCAGGGTGTCCTTGAGAATTAGCTACTGGATCTCACCAAAATAGTGCTGAAGAGTGCACCAGTGGCCTGCCGGCCATGAGAAGCTTCTGCCGACCACCTTGCCGACCAAGAGTGCACATTGCCGGCCACAAATGAAGATCTGCCGGCCAACAATAGGTGGGTGCCAGCCATTGGTGTGCTGTGACACCAAGCTGCAGCAGAGCACAAAATAGAGAAAATGGAGGGTCTCCCAAGGGTATGTACGTACTATGCCACCCCATATCACCTCAAAACATCAAAGGAGAGGCATAATCGAATCCAAGACCATCAATCACGCATCTCGATGCATGATGGCCAAAGATCCAATATGTGCAAATTTCAATAAATGCATGACAAATAAGACACCAAGACCATTTCCTTATCATGGGAAGTCAAAGGAAATAGAGACCAAGGGTGATTGGCTCACTTCATCACTTCAAATATGAAATGAGCTAATCCACCTTGTGTTCAACATAACGCCCGATTGAATACAATGCAATGCAACATGATCAACCTATCAATTCTAATGGCATGCAAACAATGCTAATGCAACATAATCAACCTAGCAATGCTAATGGCACGCAAACACAATGCAATGCAACATAAGCATGCAAAACAACAATGCAATGTAACAACATGCAAACAACATGCTAACACAATGCAATGCAACAACATGCAATCAACATGCTATATAGACTTAAAACGAATATGGGCATACCTCAATCATGCCCAAAACAGTGGCCAAAACACCAAAACAAAGGCACCAAAAGACAAGGCATGCATGTACAATGCATTAGCCAATCAACTAGGCCTAAGAGCACAACTCTCAAGAGTGCTCAAGGAGTGGTAAACATGGAAGTGTGACAACACTAAATGCACTAAAATAAGGTATGAAATGATGCCAAATCATTCAAACAATACAAGCATAGCATGCAAAGGTCCTTAAAGCATGGAGCTAGTAAAGAGGACTACAAAGGTGGCATGCAATATATGGCACAAGTGCATGAACTAAACATGGACAGAGCTGAAATAGGTCAAAACAATGACTAAAACATGCTAAGATGGATGCTCAAAGACCTAGGCATGCAAGCATACAAGCTAAGCCATAAACAAGGCAACAATGCACAATACTCAACGGCACTAAAAGAGTGAATGAAGTGGGAACATAGCCATGCTATGAGCTTTGAAATGAAATATTAAATGATGCCAAATCATCTAAATAGCTCAAAGATAGCATGCATGAGCAGTCAAAACACAAAGCTAGCAAGGCCAATTGCACTGCAGCTATACAAAGCATGAAGCATATGGCAAAGGCAACCCAAAATAGTCCTAAAACATGTTAAAGTGATACTAAAACATGTATGGAAGGAAGCCAAAACAAGCTAACATGAAGGGCATAAGGCACAATGCATACAAGGCAAATATGGTGGATTATACTACACCTATTAAGACCAAGCATGGAATGACTTAAGCAACAAAATTAGAGTTATATCATGGCATAATAACCCCAAAAACACATTGAAATGATAGCTCGCAAGCTTAGGCATGAAGGCATACGCAATGATCCATGTGTGACAACCCTCACCACTAATTAGTGCTAATCTATGATTAAGCATGTTAAATGACTGATTGACTGAAATCCTGAACTGATTGATTGAGTGTATAGCTTAAGTGCATTTCTATCTGTTGATTGTTGAATGATCTATTTATGTTTTATGTTTCAAATTGCGAATTGAAGGCCTTATCGGTGGCCGAATCCGAAATTGATTAATGTTTTATGCTAATTGAAATTTATGCGATTTTATGATAAATTTAGTTAAAATTTGATTTGGTATGATTAAATTAGATTAATTAATGATAAATTAAAAAAGTTGGACTTATCTACAAATTTGCCACTAAGTGGACTTTGCTAGACAATTGCATAGGATTGATTCACATGTGTTGCATCTTTTGTTCACTTCATTTCTTGAGCCTAAACCGACTAGAGAGAGAGATGGGAGGAAAGCTTGATTTCATCTAAAATTGGCTTGGAAACTAGAAGAATTGAAGGTTTATTCGCATAATTGAGCTTCCACATCTTGAATTCAAGACTTAAGGTAGAGAATTTACCTTCTTGTTCATATTTTAAGTTAGTTCTTGCATGGTTCATGACATATTGAAGAGTAGAGTCAAGAATTAGCATAATATGTTGAATTTAGAGCTAAATCATGCATGCATGTGCACATCTCAAAATTTAAAGTTGTTTTCATGGGAATTCTTGCATGCATGTCCATATTATTGTTATAGTCCATGAATTCATCTTGATTTTGAAGGAATTGGCTCTTTGGAGCAAGTATTTGAAGCCTTGAAGTTGTTTAAATACATGCATGTTACATTTATTTATGTTCTTGAAGTTTTGTGTGAAAATGAGTTTAATTGAACTACCTTTGGACTTTGATTTTACAAATTGATTTTTGAAACATGTAATATTATGGGTTTTGAAGTGTTTTCCAGAAAATTAGCCCAAAAGGATCGAATTTGATGCTTTAAAAGTTGGTTTTGAGCTTGAGGTTCAAATCTGGAAATTCCAAATTTTGGACTCACGCTCGAGCGGGGAACTCCACGCTCGAGCGTACACACTAAATTCATGTAGTCCGCCCGAGCGGGAAAAGTGACGCTCGAGCGTGAAATGCGTGTATCCAGTCCTTTGCATGTGTTTACAGTCCGCTCGAGCGGGGGAATGCATGCTTGAGCGAGGACTTGTGTCTTACGCTTGAGCAAGTATCGAGCGCCCATCGAGCGTGAATTTCGTGCATTTGGTACTTTACTGTAGTTTATAGTCCGCTCGAGCGAAGTAATACATGCTTGAGCGGAGCCCTTTTGTCTGCATGTCCGCTCGAGCGGAGAAATCCACGCTCGAGCGGGACCCCTGTTTTCTGAAAATTTTGAAAAGTGTTTAAAAGTGCATCTTTGCATCATCTTTCCATCCTAGGCATTCCTAGGGCATGTTTAAGACATCTTAATGAGGATATTGATGTAGAACCATACCGAGGCAAATTAGGGATTAAGTTATTATTTCCTCAACTGTGTAGCTTAGTATGTGTTCGTTTTGTAACTGTGTAGGGTTGGCATCCGAGGATGCCCTAGCTGCTTATAGCCCAGAACTCTATGAGTAACAATGTTATAAAGATACGTTCAATTGAAATTACTTTATGAACGAATGATTGAACTGCTTTATGAAATATCACTGTTTACGGAATGAATGTTTGTCCTATTTGTGAACTGTATTCGTGGCATTCGTAGCAACTTCTTTATTCTTGTCTTGTCTTTATCTTGTCAAGAGATCTCTGTCGATTCCCATGTTGGAACCACTCACATCTTGATATGATGGCTATCAATCGATCGTCCATTAAGACCCTCTTGTCTTTTTGCTATTGGATGTACCATATATGACTATTATAGTTTCTGAATGACTGTTATGGCATGAAATATGAGCCACAAACTGAATGATTGATATACTGATAAATGACTGTTTGTAATACTAAAAGGACATTCATTCTTAACCTCTTTACGCATATGTTATTCACTGGGCTTTAGCTCACTGCTCATATATATGTAGGTGTACAGGCATCGGACCGTTGCTAGGAGCGTCAGGCTAAGCTCCTATTTTGTCAAGCCAACCTTCGTGCCTCACTGCGAGGTTCGAGATCTGTTCAAGCTAAGGCTGCCTAGCGGTGTTTTAGATTTCTTCCTTTTGTACTTATTTTTGTAATACTGCATAGACTGTGCCTATACTGTATTGTTATGTTAGGGATGTAATCCCTAACCTGAATATCTGTATATGACGTATGTACATACAGTTTTGTTTATGTGAATATGTTTGAAAAGTCTTTTTGCATACAGACTGTCACAGCTCATTGGACATCCTTGTATTACTGTTTTGGCTTCCACCAGCCCCTGTACTTTGTATTACTGTCTTACTATTAAGCAGGCCTTCAGTAATCTCGGATTACTGGCCAGTTACGGTGCTAAACCCATAGGGGCGGGTTTGGGTCGTGACACCATGTTAAGGCATAAAGGGGGGAAACCCTCTAACGCATTGAATGAGTGATAAATGCAAGTGCATGACCATGAAACATGGACTGAAATCACATTTCACATAATGCCAAATCATGAAAATAGTTCAAGTAATACATGCTAATGGACTCAATGCACAAAGCCTACAAGCTAGAATGAACCATAGCTATACGAGGCAAGTCATGCATGACCAAAACAACACAAATCAGAGCTAGAGCATGCTAAAACATGGACAAAAGCTTCTTGAAGTTAAGCCTAAAGCATGCTAGAATGACATGTTAAAGCATGAGACACACTAGGCTAATTCATGGAATTATACTACAAGTGTATGGAGCATGCAAGAGGCCATCAAACCCACCCAAAACAGAGTCATGGCATGCTAAAAAAACACCAAAAACCTATTGAAATGGAGTCAAAACAAGCTAGAATGGCATGCTACTTCATGAAGCATACAAGACTAATTTGTGTGATTTACACTACAAGTGTATTATGCATGCATGGAGTGACAAAATCAAGTAAAAACAGAGGCATGCCACAGCAAAATAACCCCAAATACAAGCTAAGATATGGCCAACATAAGCTTAACAAACATGCTCAAACATGAGGCATATGAAGTAAGTATTGAAGACATAAGGAGAGGGGATGACCCTCTCCCTTTTGGGACCTCAAAACACCCTTCCCACCACTGAAATTCCTCTGAGTTTCAGTGGTGAGAAGGCCAAAACAAGGTGGTCCCAAAGGCTCACAAAGAAGGCACAAAAGCAAGGCCAAACAAGGCCTAAGAGGAGGTAAACAACCCCAACGAAAAAGTGACCTTAAACAAACTTTTTAAGCATGCAAAAATAGAACTTTTTCCAGTTAAGAGTTAAGCTTACAATAGTATGCAAGTTGGGATAAAAGCTTAAGAAAAAATGGGAGATTTAAGGGTTAGAAACTCACCCTTGAAGACCACCTTTAAAGCTGTAACTCCAGCAACTTCTTTGAGCTCAAACCAGTCCAAGAACAGCAAAACAAACCTCAGGAAGCCTCAGCAACACAAGAATGGTGTTTGAGTGTGTGTTTGTGTACAAAAATGAGACACAATGACACTTTTAAGGTACAAAACAAGAACAAAAGAGTGATATAGATACAAATGTGTATGTATAACTCAAACAACAAAATTTTGAACCTCTGAAATGAAGGAGGAGCTTCTCCTTATATAGAAGAGAGCAATGCAAAGCTTATTAAACAAGCTTGAAAAGGGCTTCATCCATCCATACACGTGTATGAAGGAGGAATGAGTGAAAACCAGCTGGCTCAAAAGATCTGGCGTGAAAACTGCTAAGACAAGGTATTTTGCTGGCCATCAATGGTGGCCAGCAGGCTTCATCAATGGCAGGCAGGGACAAATGTATGGCCGGCAAAGGCAGAGAGTGGCTGGCAATGAACCATGAGAAACATGTTGGAAGGGCCAACATATGGTCCAAGAATGGGGCAGAAATGATACAGGGTTTGGAAAGCTCAAACCTGTGGCGTTCCACTGCGAAATTCGAGTACTCGACGAGTAATCGAACTTGTGACTGGATGTACCTGCAAGCACAACCAAGTCTTGAGGACGGTCAAAAATGGGGTGTCTACACCTACAAATGGGACTTATCGGTTCAAAAAGTTTTTGATAGGACCTAAGCTACAACCAAACATGTTGATAGGACTTTTAGGTAATTATCTCTAAAAAGAAAAACACAACAAAAAACAAGTCCCCTAAAACACTAATAACAATAATAAAAACCAACTGAATTAAAAAATTTAAAAATTAGAATACCAAAATAAATAAAACATAAACACCTAAAACATTAGTGGGAAAAAAGTTGAATTAATAGCTAAAAACAATTGAATTAATAGTTGAAAACAAAAATTTTAAATTACAACACAAAAAAACCCTCATAAAACATCTACAAAAATAGTAAAATACCAACTTAGATTAAACAATTTCAAAATTTTAAATATAAAAAAAATAAAAACAAAACCATACAACACGCAAAGCATTAGGGTGAAAAACAAATTGGATGGACAGCTAAAAACAATTGAATTAACAATTTAAAAATTAAAACATAATAAAAAGGTCCGTTAAAACACCCATAAAACAATAAAATACCAGTTCGAGTAAACAATTTTCAAATTAGGATGCAAAAAATAAAATAAAATAAAATAAAACATTTAAAACATTAGAAAAATCATAAATTCCTCTTGTTTAGCATATTGAAGAGGAGACATAATGCATTTTTTGTTGAATGAATGAAATAATAAAACTTAAAAATAACTAAAGTGGATTTGCTCAACTTGGAGAAAAAACAAAAACACAACAAAATGAACAAATTAAAAAATTGCTGACAACTACAACTTAAAAATAAAAGAAAAGCCCCATAAAACACCCATAAAAAATTAAAAAATCGGATGAATTAAACAATTTTAAAATAAAAATAAATATAAAAAAACATAAAACATAAAACACCCAAGACATTAGAAGGTAAAAAAGCTGAGTTGACAACTAAAAATAATTGAATTGCCAGTGGAAACAACAATCTACAAATTAGATCGGAAAAAGAAAAAAAAAAAAAAAAGAAGAAAAACCCTATAAAACACCCATAAAAATAACAAGCTATACAAGCTTAATTAAACAATATAAAAATTAGAATTTAAAAAAAATCATAAAACAACAAAAACATTAGAAACAAATGATAAATTTGAAACATAATGCACTAGAAAATGTTTGAAACTCTCAAAGGGCATGTTTGATTGGGTGGATTAGAGCATGGGATTGAGATTATTAATCCATGGGCCCAATTATCCTATGTTTGTTTTAACATTTTGGTTTAGGATTATTAATCCAACGGATAATTAATCCAACAAATTTGTAGGATTATTAGTAATGGAGTAGGGGTGGGATTATTAATCCAATGGATATTAATCTAATTGGATAGAGAATACCACACTAATTTAATAGGATTATTAATACTTTACTATTAATCTTTTGAATCAAACATGACCAAAAAGTACTCACAATGATGTGGTAGGATATGTGTCAATTTTTGATTTGTTGCACACTTAATAATGGTGAGTCCAACTCCCATGCCACATCTTTGTGTGTGAAATAAATATGTGGGTCTCTAACATTACTCTAATGCACTTATTGTTAAATTAATGAAATAATAAAGCTTAAAAATAACTAAAGTGAATTTGCTTAGCTTGAAATAAAAACAAAAACATAGCAAAATGAACAATTAAAAAATAGTAGAAAACTACAACTCAAAAACTAGAACTAAAAAAAAAGCCTCATAAAACACCCTTAAAAACTTTGAAAAATCAGATGAATTAAACAATTTTAAAATTAGAATACCCCCCCCAAAAAAGGGGATTTTTTTTAATGTCCCTGGTATTAAGATTCTATAGCATAAAGGACACCAAATATTTTCATAATGTCTAAAGTCTCTCAATATTGACTCAGAGAAAATTCGACCTAGAGAATTTGACTTTCCAGAGATTTTCTCTCTAGAGAAATTATCTCCAGAGAAATTCTGGACTTCCCAAAGAATTTCTCTGTGTTTTTGACCAATTTTCTCTGGTTTGCTCATAATTTTCTCTGTGTTTTTTTTTATATCAAACTAGAGAAAATTGAACAACCACCATTTTCATTTTGACTAATTTTCTCTGAACTATAAGACATTCAGACAACAACAACTTAGAGAAAATTGAACAAACACCATTTTCATTTTAACCAATTGTCTTGGGACTGTAAGACATTCAAAACACCAAAAGTAATGGATATCACAACACAACACTTAACCAGACTAGTAAATTTCACCAACAATGATATGAAGTTCATGGCTTGCTTCTTAATGGTGATCATATCATAAATGTTACTCTAAAAAGCTTGAAACTCTCATGAAATCCAAAAAAGCTTGAATTCTTTGAGAAGTCCAGAAATTCTTTCGGTTCAAACCAGTGAAAATTCAAAGCATTCAATTTTCTCTGTTGTTGAATTTTCTTTGGTTTGAACACAAAGAAATTTGAATTTTCTTTGATTTGAATTAGAGAATTGTTGATGTCTACAATTTAGTTTACATTTCAAGGGATTAAAATGCAGAAAAGGGATTTCATAGATAGCTACATTGAAGAAAAGCTTCAATTTTTAAAATTAAAATAGAAGATAATACAGAGAGAATGGAGGAGAAATTCTTTCTAGACTCACATACCATTAGAATTTGTGCGCCTTTGTGTGGCTCTATCCAGAGAAAATTGTGTTAGGGAAAATTTGTGTGACTTTGTATGGCTCTATCCAGAGAAAATTGTATAGAGAAAATTTGTGTGGCTTTATGTGGCTCTATTCAGAGAAAATTGTGTAGAGAAAATTTGTGTGGCTTTGTGTGGCTCTATTCAGAGAAAATTTGTGTGACTTTGTATGGCTCTATCTAGAGAAAATTGTATAGAGAAAATTTGTGTGGCTTTGTGTAGCTCTATTCAGAGAAAATTGTGTAGAGAAAATTTGTGTGGCTTTGTGTGGCTCTATCTAGAGAAAATTATGTTAAAGAAAATTTGTGTGGCTTTGTTGTATGGCTCTATCCAGAGAAAATTGTATAGAAAAAATTTGTGTGGTTTTGTGTGGCTTTATCCAGAAAAAATTGTGTTAGAGAGAATTTGTGTAGCTTTGTGGCTCTATCTAGAGAAAATTGTGTAGAGAAAATTTGTGTGGTTTTGTGTGGCTCTATCTAGAGAAAATTTGTGTGGCTTTGTGTAGCTCTATCTAGAGAAAATTGTGTTAGAGAAAATTTGTGTGGCTTTGTGGCTCTCTTCAGAGAAAATTGTGTTGAGAAAATTTGTGTGGCTTTGTGTGGTTCTATCCAGAGAAAATTGTGTTAGAGAAAAATTGTGTGGCTTTGTGTGGCTCTATCCAGATAAAATTGTGTTAGAGAAAATTTGTGTGGCTTTGTGGCTCTATTTAGAGAAAATTGTGTAAAGAAAATTTGTATGGCTTTCTGTGGCTTTATCCAGAGAAAATTGTGTAGAGAAAATTTGTCTGGTTCTATCCAGAGAAAATTTGTGAATAGAGGCAGAGAAAATTTCTCTAAGTTTATAAATTTCTCTAGCTCTATTCAAAAAAGAATTTCTTTGACTTTGTTTAATATGTAAGCCAACAATGCAATCTTTACTAACAAACCCACAAAATAATACTAAAACAGTAAAAAATCACAAATTTCAAATAAAATTTTCTCCACCTAAATTTAGTTCTAACAAGAAATTTCCTATGAATAGAATAGTTTGTCTCCACTCAAAAAAAAAAAAAAAAAAAAAAACAAGTGAATTTCAATTAAATGTGGAAGATAGGGGATTTATTAGATTGATGGGAATGAAAATGGGTTTACCTCTTTATTGCGTCTCTTGTAAATGGGGGTGAGAATGTTGAAGGTAGTAAATGAAATAGAAGTTGGGTCAACAATGGGTGAAGTAATCACATAGCTTCCAATCCTCGAAACCCTTCCCTTTGTCTTCTTCGTTCTCATTCGCATATATATATATATATATATGTGTGTGTGTGTGTGTGTGTGTGTGTATGTGTGGATATGTAAGCACACATATAAAGTTAATCGATGAAACTGATCAACAATAGAAGAAAATCCAAATGGGCAAGAACAGAGGATTACTAAGAGAGAGAAAGTTGACAGTGATGAGAGAGAGAATTGAGAAAGAGAGAGAGAGATACTGTGTAGAATGAAAGTCTGTAATTTTTAAAGAGTTTAGAAGCTCTATATGTATATGAGATGTGATGATATGTATTGTATGTATATGAGTTTATAAACCGTGATTGCAACGCAAGTGCTAATGGTGGGCGAAAAAACAAGGGGATTTATTTTAATGGAGTGGGTGAAGAAGGACCTTAGACATCACAAAATAATATTGTGAATCTCTTTTATTACTAAAAATAAAAAGGGACCTTAGACTAATTTTCTTCCCAAAAAAACACCCAAAACATTAGAAGGTAAAAAAGCTTAGTTGACAACTAAAAATTATTGAATTAACGATTGGAAAAACAATTAAATAGCAAAAAAAAAAAAAAAAAAAAAAAAAAAAAAACAACAACAACGATGACGACGATGACAACAAGAAGATACCAGCTTAATTAAACAATATAAAAATAATCATAAAATACTCAAAACATTAAAAAAAATGATAAATTTCAAAAATAATGCATTTTTGTTGTTAAATGAATGAAATAATAAAACTTAGAAATAACTAAAGTGAATTTGCTCAGTTGAAATAAAAACAAAAACATAGCAAAATGAACAATTAAAAAATGGGGGGTTTTTTTTAAGGTCCCTGATATTAAGGTTGTATAGCATAAAGGACATTTAATATTTTCATAATGTCTAAGGTCCCTCAACAATATTTTCATAATGTCTAAGGTCCTTCAACCTTGATCTAGAGAAATTTCAGTCCAGAGAAAATTGGTTTAGAGAAATTTCAGACCAAATTTCTCTGGAAGGTCTAATTATTCTCAGAATTTCTCTGGCCCAATTCTTCCCAGAATTTCTCAGTATTTCTCTAATGCATTGGTTAAGTCCAGAGAAATTTTGAATTTCTTTGCTCCAATTCTTCTTAGAATTTTTTTGGCCCAATCCTTCATAGTATTTCTCTAATGCATTAACTGACTGTCCTGACCATATGCAATCACATGCTCTTATGGACATTAGGTAGTACTTTGTTTTCTTTACTATATCACTAAGAAAATTTCCAGATCTGCTGCTACTTTTAACATGCAAAATACCCATGATTTTGTTTAGTATTGATTAGTACTCTTTCTCTCTTACAGTTTTTTTCCCTTGTCTTAAGTTTATGTCCCAATCCTTTGCACATTGTCAATTTCTCTAACTTTATGTATTATGTAAGCCAACAATACAATCTTTACTAACAAAACCATAAATTTCTCTGGTCCAAAACCAGAGAAATTCTCTCCAAACCAGACAGATTAGAGAAATTCTCTCTATTTGCAGAGTTGTATTTTTATGAACAAACCTTGGTTATTGTACATTGATCCAGGAAATTTCTCTGACTCCACAAATTTCTCTAGCTCTATTCACAAAGAATTTCTCTGACTTTGTGTAATATATTTGTCCAGATAAAATTGATCCAGAGAAAATTGGTCTAGAGAAAATTCCTTAATATTTTCATTCTTATGCTTTCATCATCAAAATAAATATTTTCATTATTCAATTTCTGCCCACAGTGAAAGAGTTTTTCATTAACCAGTAGACATAAATGCCCACTGTTATATTCCCCAAACCTACTGTGATGATTCCCATCGTACATAAAAGGTCTACATAAATATATGTATGTATATGTGTGGGTTTTTATGCTAGTGAATTGAAAGAGAGGAAAGAGGCATGGTTCTGGATGTGTATATATATAACTAGTTTGGTTGGTCTGAATTTTCTCTGGGTTGGGTTGGTCCAGAGAAATTCTCTGGTTTAGTTGGTCTGAATTTTCTCTGGGTTGGTCCAGAGAAATTCTCTGGTTAATTTCTCTGAATTTTTATTCCACCAAAATCAATGCAGTATAATAACAGTGTGTATAAAATAAATAATCCTTACAATAGTCACTCATCTTGATGCTAAAAAAACTAAACTTCACAATCAATTTATATTGATTTTTGTTTGTCTTCTTCCTTTGTTGTGGTTTTATATCTTCCATATTAACCAATATAGTTATGACAACAGGATAAGAGTGATGCTTTCATGAGGATAACAAATAGCATTTATGAGAAAGAGGAGAATCCTCCATACTGAAGAGTGACAATTCTATTAATTTGAAAATGTTGAAGAACAGATTAATCCTCATCTTGGGAAGGAAAAGCATAGTTGGTAGTGAAATCTGGTTCAAAATGATGGGGAGTTGTTGCAGGTTATGAGGGAAAAGAGGATCCTAAACCCAAGGGGAGTTTGGGTCGCTTGGATGGACGCTTGTAGCGTGGCGGCGTTTCAAGAGGTAGTGAGTGCTGTTCGGCCACCACAGACGGCGTCGCTGGGGACACCAACTGGGCATTTTGCAGTCTACGAAACTCCAACATTATTTTTCAGAACTCCAACATCTAGACCTTCAATGGTTTCACGAATCCGATTAACCCCTTCGTTCAAATCTCCAGAGAAATCAACAACCACAGTCTTGATCTGGGTTTTCCCGAATTTGGCTCCGATCGACTCCGAAACCTCCTTAAGTTTCTCGGGGTTTCGACCAACGAGAATCAAATTCAGACCTTTATGTTCCTGACTTGGTTATCCTCTCTGGCTATGAGAGTGCATGTGTAATATAAGGGTACGGGGGTGAGGGACCTTAGACTACAAAAGAACATATCGTGGACCTAATCCATTACTAAAAGTTGGATAGGGATCTTAGATCGATTTTCCCTTCAAAAATTATTGAAAACGACAACTCAAAAACTATAATAATAATAAAAAAAGGACCCATAAAAACTTTGAAAAATAAGATGAATTAAACAATTTAAAAATTAGAATACCCCCAAAAAAACACTTAAAACACCCAAAACATTAGAAGGTAAAAAAGCTGAGTTGACAACTAAAAATTATTAAATTAACAATTGGAAACAACAATTTTAAAATTAAAACGCAAAATAAAATAAAATAAATCAATAAACCCAATAAAACACCCATAAAAACAAGAATATACCAACTCAATTAAACAATATAAAAATAATCATAAAACACCCAAAACATTAGGAGAAAAAATGATAAATTTCAAACACAATGCATTTGTTGTTTTGTTAAATGAATGAATGAATGAATGAAATAATAAACTTAAAAATAACTAAAGTGAATATGCTTAGGTTGAAATAAAAACAAATAGCAAAATGAACAATTAAAAAAAGTCAATATGAATCTTATTTGATAGATCTTGATAAGAAGATTATAAAAATATTAATTTTATTAAAAACATACATCTAGATCAAAAGTTATATTATTTTAAAGTTCAATATTTTGATAATAGTGGTATGTGTTGAACTTTTCAAGAAAAACTTTTTGTGTTTATCTTTAATGCATTAAAGTTTTATTATGAGGGGACTTTGATCTAAGGATTAAGGGTCACTGCTGTGCCTTTAGCACAACACTAACTATTGTGCCTCAATTTGAGGTGCATTATAGACTTATTTTTATGATCCGAACTGTTATTTTGTAGGGTTTGTTGAGTATTTCGTACCTACCAAAGATCATATTAATCGGATATCAATAACTGTATGATCGATAATCAAAAAAATAAATAATAAGTTTTTCTTTTGAGAAATGGCATAAAAAATATGCAATTCGATCATATAATTATTGATATCCGATTAATGTGATTTTTGGTAGGCACGAAGTACTCAACAAACCTTACAAAATAAACAGTTAGGATCATAAAAATAGGCCCATAATACACCTCAAATTAAGATACGACAATCACTACTGTGCTAAAGGCACAACAGTGACCCTTAATCCTTAATCAAATCCCCCATCAGAAAACACCCAAAACATTAGAAAAAAAAGGATAAATTTCAAACATAATGCACTTGCAAAATGAATGAAATAATAAAACTTAAAAATAACTACAGTGAATTTGCTCAGCTTGAAATAAAAACAAAAACATTGCAAAATAAACAATTAAAATTTTGTTAAAAACTACAACTCAAAAACTAGAACAGACCAAAAAAAAAAAAAAAAAAACAAAACAAAACTTTGAAAAATAAGATGAATTAAACAATTTAAAAATTAGAATACCAAAAAAAAAAAAAACTTAAAACACTGAAAACATTAAAAGGTAAAAAAGCTGAGTTGACAACTAAAAATTATTGTATTAGCAATTGGAAACAACAATTTAAAAATTAAAACGCAAAAAATAATAATAATAACAATAATAAAACCAGTAAAACACCCATTAAAACAAGAAGATACCACCTCAATTAACTAATAAAAAAATAATCATAAAACACTCAAAACATTAGAAAAAAATGATAAATTTCAAACAGAATGTATTTGTTGTTAAATGAATGAAATAATAAAACTTAAAAATAGCTAAAGTGAATTTGCTCAGCTTGGAGAAAAAACAAAGGCACAGCAAAATGCGCAAATTTGCTGACAACTACAACTTAAAAATTAAAAGTAAAGAAAAAGAAAAATTGAAAAATCAGATGAATTAAACAATTTTAAAATTAAAATACAAAAAAATAATAAAACACCCAAAACATTAGGGGAAAAAAACAGAAATAACAGCATAAAACAATTGAATTAACAGTCGAAAACACAATTTAAAAATTAAAACCTAAAAAATAATAATAATACTTAGAACCCTATAAAGGGTTTTCATAAAAACGACAAAATACCAGTTGAATTAAACAATTTAAAAATTAGAATATAAAAAATAAAAATAAAAACAATAAAAAATCCAAAATATTAGAAAATTATAATAAATTCCAAACATAATGCATTTGCTGTTAAGTGAATGAAAGAATAAAACTTTAAAAATAAATAACTAAATTGAATTTTCAGCTTGGCATAAAAACAAAAACACACCAAAACAAACAATTAAAAAACAGCAGAAAACTACAATTCAAAATTAGAACACAAAAAAAAGAAACCCATAAAAACAATGAAAAACTAGATGAATCAAACAATTTTTTAAAATAAAAAAAATTTTAAAAAAAAACTAAAAAGCACCCATAAAAACAACAAAAGACAACTAAATTTTAAAAGTTAGAACATAAATATAAATATAAATATAAGCATGTATATATAAACATAAAACACCTAAAGCATATAAGGGAAAAAATGATAAATTCCACTCTGATAACTGATAATCTCAATGGGGAAAAAAAAAGATGAAATGGTTTAAACATCACTTTTACAGTTGTTTTTCCCCATGCGGTACATTGTGTGTACTATTTCAATTAAGTGAAAAAAAAAATTAAAAAAAAAAATGAATCAGAATGCTTCAAACATGTATGGTTGATGAGACACAGCATCCAATTCAAATGGTTCAAACTAAATGCAAGTGACAATGGATGCACAAAGGTGAGTTGTTCAACAAAACCATAAAGACTTTTTGAAGCTCCAGACACTTAAAACAAAAATCACCCTATACATAATAAGTAGAATGACTCACGTTGGAAACCTCCTAGGTGCAAAAAATTTATTGGCATTTGGCCCAACTTTGATTGGAGTCTTTGCTAGTGGACAGTGGAATTGGTTACCCGGATTAGTCGGTCCAATGGGCCGGATACCAAGTTATCAAAAAAAATTAAGTATGATAGCTATACAATTACAATGATATCAAACTATGGCCTCGTTTGGGAAGTGGCTATTTTAGTAAGCTTTTTGGCTATTTAGTTATTTTAGTAGGCTATTTTAGTTTTTATGTTTGGGAAGATGAATGAAAATATTTTCAAATGATTGTATTGGAGAGAGTGTTTGATATGTTGTTTTGTTATTAAATTACCAAATTGCCCCTACATAACCAATCTTCTCGCCGTTGAACTTAGCTCGGTAAATCCCTCACGTGGACATACGGACTGCACGTCAGGATTGTTGTTTTGTCAAAGTTGAATTGTAATTGAAATTGTAAAAGTTAATTGGAAAAAAAAATTAAACAAACCTGTACCCATTGTCATTTAATTGAAAAAAAAAGGATTGTTACTTTTAATTGAAAAAAAAAAAAAAAAACCTGGGTAACAAAAAAATAAAAAGAATTGTCATTTATTTTAATTGAAGTGTAATTTTTAACATGTACAGATAAAATAAATATATATGTAAAACTTATACACAATTAATTACATATATGAACAAACCTTCAGTCATTTATTAAACCTGACTCATTAATATAATTTATAATTTATTAAAAATGGCCAGTTTATAATGATTTTTTTTCGAAAAATACATATTTTCAACAATTATTTAGTTGTCAATTAATTTGCTTTTTTAAATAAAAATTCGGAATTTACTTTTTTTCCAAATTAATTTTGTGTAAATTACATTTGTTTGAATTTTTTTTTTCCAATAATTTTTTTCCAATTTCTGTTTTGAACTATTTTTCTTTTCCAACTATTTTGTTTTCAATATATATTTTTTTTCAAGTAACAACTTTTCCCCAAATAAAAATATTTTGGGGAAAAGTTACTATTTTGTTTGCATTTTTTTTTTCAAGTAATTTTGTTCCAACTCTAATGTGTATGGTCTCATTATCATAAATAATAAAAATTAAATTGAAATATATTTTGGCCTTGACCGCGAACTCTTTTCTTTATTTGATGTTTACAAAAAATTGAAAACATTTTGTCAAAATCTGTTAAGAATTAAATATGAATTTCTATGTTTTTCTGCAAAAAAAAAAAAAAAAAATCAGCTTATAAAATTATTGAATTTCTCAGAAATTGAATAAATTACCAAAAAAAATTATGAACTACATTTCAAAAAAAAAAAAAATGCAATTCTTGTCATGAAATTTGACTGGGAGGCAAATGTCAAAGGCATCCAATAGGTGCAAAATTGAATGAAACTAAAGGATGATCTAGTTAAATAAAATTTATAAGTACATTACAAACATAACTGATACTGCAGTTCGAATATTGTGCATTACAAATAGTTCCATAAGTCCAAAGGCTTGCTACGTGGGTCACATTCCAAAACAAATTTCCACATCGAAAAGAGCATATTCACAATAGTCCCAACCTACGTATATAAAACAAATGGTCGCGTATGCGAACACGAACTCTTGCCATATCCACATCTGTATCCCCAACCATGAGCCCATCATCGAGATTTTGGCTGCTGGCATGAACATCGGGCATGTCATCCGAGGCTGATGAAACAAAATAATGTCTGTTGTTGCCCAAGGAAGCTATCTTGTGTCTACGAATAAAATTGTGTAAGGCCATTGATGCACCGACCAACGGCACTTGTACCGTCGCAAAATCGCAGTCCGGCATGTTGTGCAGGAACTTCCACCGAGATTTCCACACTCCAAAAGTCCTTTCCACTACACTCCTCAGTGACGCGTGTGCTTCGTTAAACATTTCTCTCGGGTTATTAGGTTGTCCATGTTCCCGAAATTGTGCTTGATGTACCCCTTCTTGTTTGGATATCCCGCATCCACAAGGTAATATTTACCTATAGTTAAATAAAATAATAATTATATACACGTGACATGAACCCCAACTAGTAGTGAATCTGAAATTTGTTACCTTCTTGTGGGTGCGGAAATGGTGCATGCTAATTTTCAATTACTTCCTTAAAGATGTGACTATCATGCATGCTTCTATCCCAGCCGCAAGAAATAAAAATGAAACACATGTCGAAGTTTGGCACAGTTAGTATATTTTGGGTTGGATACCCTTTTTGGCCGTAATATGTGCCCGCATCACGGACAGGCAACACAGCTTCTACGTGAGTTCCATCCAACGCACCTATACAATTCTGCCATAATAGAACACATCACAACTATTTAATTGAACACCGCATTGTACACAAGTGTTCTTAACGACAATTACAGCATTCTTACCTTGAACGGTATGTATTTGCTTCTTGAACGCAATTTGGGATGCCTACTAGTTTGAGCTCTGGTGGGCTTGCAATGTTGTTCAGTGAACAACTTCATTGCATCCAACACTGCATGAAAATGTCGGGAAATCGTTTCTCCTGAGTGTTGAAACCGCTCTTGAATGCTTCGATTTTGGTAGCCAGCCAAGGTATGTATGAACATGGCAACACTTTCTTCAATGTGTAATCCATGAGGTCTTTTAGGTACCCGTAAACCAAAATCTCGTTGTAATGTATGACATAACGCTTTAAACACATACAGAGGCATATGCAAATTTTCTTCACCCCTACCCAAGTGTCCATCAAATAATTCTTGAATCCATGCATGACTGGTTAAAATTGAAGTTCGACATGGGATCTTGTCCATGTACTTTACGTAATATTCCATTGCATGTTGCGCTGCTTCAACGATTACATCATTCTGTTGGTCCTCTTGTTCTTCTGCTTGCTCGATTATGTAATCATCAGTATTTCGATACAGATTGCTACATTCACCGTTCCACATACCAAAAGTGTTGAACCCTACAATGCACACAACACAGGATTAATCATGTTGACCATGTAGTCTTATCATATTGCATAAACTACTGCACAAAATAAAAAAGAATGGCAACACCCATGCATACATCCACATTTTCCTACAAAGCATAAAGAGGAATGCAGTCAATGAAATTGAACAATTCTAGTTAGGAATGCTGGTATAGTCAACACAAACCACGCTTCAATGAAGCAATACTGCATAAAATGTTCGACATTAGGTCTGCATCCATTCACCCAAAACATTAATATTAACTAACAGTACTGATAAGTGAAGCTAGCAAAAAGCAAAAAAAAAAAAAAAAAAAAAAACAGCACAAGTCATGTCCACAAACACCCACAATTGTTTCCATTTTCCCCCAAAACAACAAACCACAGTTCTCACAGTCCTTTAGAGGCCTTCAATGCCGCAAGCCAACCGACCACATTACCATCATCAGGCATGCACATTAGTATCTCATGGTAATCTGCATTCTCCAAAGCAATGCAGGCAAAGTAGAAAATAGGCGTACTGAGAAAGTTGGGTATAGCCATAATCCTCTGCATGCATGCCTCAATGCCATACTTCTGAGACGCACCAGTTCCATGCCTGATCGTAAGGTGCTTCTGTGAACGAACAACCACGGAGAGATGGTTGAAACTGTCTGCAAGCACTGATGCGCCAATGGACGGCTTCTTCGACTTTCTACTTGTACTCGCCCCCTTTTTGCGCTTTGACCCTCGCTCCGCATTATCTACCCAGAAAATGGGGGAGGGTGGTGGTGAGTCCACAACCGGTTCATATGGTGCAGTAAATGGCTGCAACCCAGGTGAGTCAGCAAAATCGGATTCACCGTTAGCAATGTCCACAACTTGCTCGCCGGGGTTCCAATGATGTTTCCCAATCGCGGTTGCACCTGTGAAAACTTCCCACGTCAAATCTTCATGTTCCAATGGCTTGGTCTTGAATTTGTACGCTAGCTTGTTTGTCTGCAAATGAGAAAAATAACAATTAGAAACCCAAATTAAAGTTGTAAAGTAACAAAAAACCAAATTAATTACGAATATGAATTGAACAATACAGTACAAGTATATATATTCCATTACATACCGATTTCAAATTTTCCCACCATTCGTCTGACACGGTGAACAACCCGGTTGACCTGTCGAACCCAATCCCAGTTACACCCTTACTGGTGTCCATCAATTTATTCCAAGCCTACCACTCATTTTTCAAAGCAAGGTACTTGTTCTTGAACTGTTTCATGTCATGACGTCTGCCTGTGCACTGAGCAAATTGCACAGAAATTTCCTTATACTCGGCAACTGAGATAGTTGTACCTAGCCTACGTCTCGCTAAAATTTGCTCCCGCGCACACTTTAAGAAAATTTCGGTTGATACACTATCCCAAGTTGCTTTATGTGAAAGATCAATGTAATCAGGCAACCCTTCAGTAGGCAACTGTCCAACACCTTTATGTTTGGACGGTGTTCAAGGGGAGGAGCGTGTTGCCGCCATTGAACTAATTACGGTAGAAGGTAGTGTACACATTTTCCACAAATAAATTAGAAACGGAAAATAGTCAACATCTCACAGGCAAATATGATATGCAAAAGTAAACTGGAATGTAGGAGAAAAGTAGAACATAACTAAAAATAGGAAGTTGCATTTACAGTAGTCTAGTTTTGTTACTTCAGTTACTAGTTAGACAAGCATCCAACGTACATACGCGATGTTGTAACAACATTTTACATGCGCAGTAATAATATGATAACCGTTATGCACAACACAGAAATAATCGTTTTCATGACACGCAAGGTATTAAAAATTTGCACAATGTCAGCCCGTAACTGCATGACTTCAGTTAGGGATGAGTCATGGTCGGGGCTCGGTCTCCTTGATTCATCACACCAACCAATCCAATTTACACATTGTTGATGAGCAACAAACATAACTGTGGTTAGCTAACGAAGTTCAATTTTGCCAATAAATGGAGATTCAAATAACATATTTTACACAACTCACCACAGGCCGAGGACAAACATAATATGCACGACCAGGATTTTTGTGGGATCTGGAAATCTTAACAAAACAATGGCCGTAGCCGCAAACACACATTCGTCGTGGCCCTGTTGACGTGCTAGTGGACATAAACGAAGCCATCCGCTGTTTCTTACTAACAAATATTTAGTAAAAATAGTGATTTTTAAAATTTACAAATATACTTTACAGATAAAACAGGTTCATCTTTAGTATAAATAATACTGATCTGATGTGATTCTATCTCAACAAACATGCGTCATCTAAAGTTTGGCGTGGTCCGACATTATCATTTTAACTCTTAAATGAACAACTCAACCAATACAATTATTTGAATATGAAACAACAAACTCTTAAATGAACCACTCAACCAATAGATACCAACTGCCATATATGTATTTATAAATTATAATTTAGAAACTACAAATGTATTCCAAGAACATGAATTGGGCCATGGAAATGGGTGCATTACCAATTCTAATAACACATTTTTTCATGTCTTGGTTTTCGCTAAACAAAATAGTTTTATGTCTTGGCTTTACCAATTCTAATAACAATTTTTTTCCCCTATCCAAATGAATACCTAAAGCCTACAAGGCCAACACCAAAATAGAACACTCAAAACAAGACATAACGACCCAATTTCCACTGATTATTATTAGTATTTTGTTCTTGTTTTTAATAAATAAGGCAGCCAGTATATAAGAAAGTCCATGGAAAAACTGAGTTAGTATAACAACTTAATTCAATAGATGTAGTCCAATTCTCTAACCCTACCACTTGCAAAAGCAAATTTAGCAAAGGCGACCAAGTTCAGAGCATTGCAGTGTAGCAGTTTTGGGATTTAGACAGTCATGATAAAATAGGTAAAATAATGAACAGAAATGACGAAATGAGGAAATCAGATTAAAATAATGAACAGAGCATTGAAGATTCCCAACATGTTGTTGTACCCTTAATTCAGATTAATTGATAGGCTTGACAGAAATTTTTTTTGCTCCATCTCATAAACACAGATTGATAGAAAATTATTGAAAATTTTGGTCCATCTCATATATGATGCACAAACACAGATGGACAGAAAAAAATGGGAAAAACACAGTGGATTGTGAATGATAATAATGGAAATCAAGGGGGATTACATCATTCGGATGGGAAAAATAGAGGAAAAAATGGGAAAAACTGGATTGTGAATGATAATTATGGAAAAAATCATTTTGAAAAAAAATAAAAATTCCAAACCTAAGTAACGATTACATCACTCCAAGCGTGAATGGTAATTATGGAAATCATGGGGGAAAAAACCTGGGTAGCTCAACACAATATTCGCGGTTCTGTGGAAGGCATTTAACTGAGGCGAGAAAAAAAAATGTTTTATATTTGGAAAAAGACAGATCATCACCAGATCGGCGTAAATACCCACTGAATACCATCACTATGGGCCAAAACAGAGGAAGATCTTGTAGATCGGAATGGAAAAAGTTTCAAACCGAGTCGACAAAGGTAACAAACACATGTATAATCGGTTCAGGTGATTTACCTGTCGTAGTTCTTCGTCTGTCGTATTCTGTGGAAGGTAGGGGTCCGTCGGAGATAGGTCCGCCGGAGAGAGATCAGTCGCGCACTGGTGTTGCTATAGTCGGTGTGAGAGACGGAACGAAAGAGATGAGAATAGGGCACTTGTGTTTCAACTGTGTGTATAACCCATACCCTTTGAAATAGTCAAAGGGTAAAATGGTAATTCCACCCCCCGTTTCTAACCTAGCTGTACCACGCGTGCACTGTTCACATTTTTGGCTGAAATTTGAATTGAGGCTATAATAGCCTAAACCTCAGGTTCCCAAACAGCGCCTTACTTTTGAGCTCCAAAAGAATGATTAATTACAAGCAAATAAAAGATAAACATTGAACACTTAGGTTTACCTAAACAACTGGAATTAGTTTATCAAAAAAAGGATCCCTAAACATAAGAACAAAGTGATCACCAACAAAAAAACTATGATGATGAAGCTACAAGAAAATCCCAATCACATTAGCAAAGTCATAGAGCAAATAGAAGCAACTAAATAAAATGTTAATCATTAACAGATGGCATTGTGTTGCAATGAAATTATATTGCAAGAACAAAGTTACTTTTTGCAAGAAGAGAGTTAATTAAAATCTTTATCTCCATCAGACGATTTTCCTATTTCATGAACATTCATTCTACAGAGAAATCAACAGAATATAACAAAACTTGTAAAAATTTACTCCAATCACGTTCAATTCCCTATATTCCCAAGTTATGTTTCAATGAAACAATCATGCCATTCTCAGCCGCATTACACAGATTTTAACACACTCATAAATTAAGCTTATAAGGGTTTCAATTTCATCACTATGATTGCTTTATTGCAACTTAGATTTCGAGTTCACCATCTGTGGGGATATATTTTCTGAGTACCAACACGTGGCAAGGTGACGTCGACGTGTTAGCCGAGGTGCCACGTGTCTTGGTCATAATGCCGAGGTTATCTCGACAAGGCCGAGGTTATCTCCGAAGATATCGAAATCCGAGATAAGCAGATAAGGCACAAGAGTCCTAGAATGGGGGAAGACTTCAGTTGGGTAAGGATAAGACTTTTAGGGAGTTTATCTCAATCCGACTGGGAGTCCCAGATTAGCAGTAATCCTGAGTCCATTAGAGCTAGGCTTCTATGAGGACTAGGACTGAGTTAACTATAAAAGAAAGGCACTCCCGATGGATCTAAGGTACACAATTTGTATTCTGAACAGTGAGACTAGCACTATTGATTATCTTTGAGATATCTTGACTTGATCGTCGAGTGCCGGGTGACGAACCACCACGGAATCTTCTCTTTACATTGGAGTTAGCGGTGTCATCTATTCTCGCGATTTCTCCGGTGATTCTTGAGTTGGCGGTGGTCGAAAAATCACTCACACACCATCAATATCAACAAAATTGAGAAAAAGAAACCCTAGAAAAAGAGACAGAATGAGAGAGTGAATAATTTTATGCGATAGTGTGAATTCGAATAGTGCAGCACAGATATAACAAAGTCCAGAGGATGAGAAGGTTTTCATAACATTCTGCTAAAACGTTTGGTTTTAATTTTTTGAAAGTTGAATATTTTTGTTTTTTCCTTTTTTTTTTAAAAAAAATTTATTAAATATTTTTAAAATTTTAAATAATTTTTTTATTATTTTAGATAGACCTTAGATGTATCTAGAAAATAAAATATTTATAAAAAAATATTTTAAAAAATCAATGAATATACAAGAATATAAAAAAATGAAAATTTAAAACACTAAACATTTTAAATTAAAATTTAAGATAAAACTTAAAACTTAAAATAAAACGTAAAATAAAACAAACATAAATTAAAACTTACTAAAACATACATGAATTAAAACTTACAATTGTTTACTAGAATGAAGCAAACAGTTCTTTAAAATACATAACTTGAAAACGAATTTGAAAATATAAAGTTACAAAGATAGCTATTTTTCTTGAGAATGAGCACTCGAATTTTTCTAACTCTGCCTTATTCTCAACTGAAGAGGCTCTTTTATAGATGAAAAGAGTTATTGTGAGCCTTGTGAAGGAATCTAACTTTGAAAGAAGCACATGGGAGTTGTCTGCAACTTTCGGTGAGTGACTAAAGTTGATGGCTGCCTTTGAGTGTACTGAATTTGTCGGTGGATGAATTATGATGAATGATGAATGGTAATGTTGACTTTTTTCACTATTCATTGCTTTCTGACGGAGGCATGTGACTGAGGAAATTAATATAGATATATATATCAGCAGCTTTTCTCAAAAGAAGAGTATTGATTGAAGTGGATAATTATAGCTATATAGAATCCAATAACTATATCAAGCATATGGGTCTTGAGCATCTTGAAACTGGGGCCCATAAGGATCTTGATTGGTTGAACCTTTAGAAGAGTCTGAATCATTTGAACCTTCTTCTAAACTGTTGTGGCTTAGCTTGGGCCATGAGTAGGCGAGCTATTTGGAGACGCTCATCTTTGGATGACTTGGACTTGACTTTGGGCTTAGCCTGTGACGATGACTGTTTAACCTTGGTTTTTGGCTTTGCTTGATCAAATTTGGGCTTTGCTGACTTGGGCTTGGAAGAGCTGGAAGTTGGGCTTCCAAGATTGACTAGAGGAAGTTGGTTTCCTTATGTTAATGAAGCAGTTGGGTTCTGTTAAGCTTTAACTATGGCAGAAGTTGGAGCATGAATATTGACTGGAAATTCTACTTGGACTTGTTCAATGATGCGTGGAATTTTGAAATTATCCCACCATTTAATAGAGTGTTGATGAAAGATTATATCCACAGAAATAGCATATTGCCATTTAAATATCCACGGGACTTTGTATTTGGATATAAAAATGAGCAATGTAGGGAATTTCTTTTGTTGTGGACTGAATAAAAAAATAGTAGAAAAATAGTTGATTTGTTCAATCAAAATAGAGGGGAAGATATCTTCAATAGCCCCATACTGAGTCCACTATCGGAGAAACCAAGTGGTGAACTCTGACTTGAATTTATTATTAAATTGGAGGAACCAAGAGTGACTGTTTGACTCATTTTGATACAGGAGAACTTTGAACCAAGCATCAATATAATCATAATAACTATATTGAATTGTATAACCAGGTAAATCTCGGAGTTGAAAAGGAGGACCCCATTCATTCAAAGAGACTATATTGTGAATATAAAATGAATGGTATACAATTTTATTGGTGTAAGTCCGATCATAGATAGGTTTAATAACAATGGACTGATGGTTGAATAGGATGTCTTTGTAATAGGTGATTGATTTTTCTGGATGAAAAGGAGCAAAATGCTATCCAGGAGGAAAATAGGATTTGATTAGGTCAAGAACAGTTTGAGTATTCTTGTGACTGGGTTCTTTGAAAAAGAGATTAGTGGTATGAGATTTGACATAATCAGAACAAGCTGATTTAATAGGGTTAGGAGGGTAAGGAGTAACTGACTGGGAAGAAGAGGCAAATGAATCAGTAACCAATGCAGAGGTATAACTAGGTTTAGGAATATTACCAAAAACTTGGTAACGGTTGACTAATTCAGCAGGATGATATCGGGTGACAAATTCCAAAGGAGGAACTAGTTGAGTAGAAGGAACAAGAGCCTTACTAGAAGGTCTCAAAGGTCTTCGAGCAGACATTTGTAAAATAAGTGGTCAGGACAGAAATTAGCATCCACTGAGGATATCTAATTTACTCATATGATAATCAGCACAATTGATATAATGAGCAAGTAGATTACGGCGACTACGAATTGTGTGAAATTGAATAAATTGAGCACGTTTAGTGAATTTTTTGGCTAATTTGAGGCAAGCAATATGGTAAGCAGTTTGGTGAATGAGGGTTTTATAATAGGTCACTTGTAATTTATGGTAGGAAATAAAAGGAGTTGCCATCCTCTATCCCCCCTGTAAAAATTCTTTGGTAAGAAAATTAGGAATAGAATTTTGACAATTAGGTATATATTCAATATCAAAATAAAAAATACTTAAAATAGATTGCCATTGGGCAAAGATTTGCTTACTAGCAAGATTTTGAACATCTTTTTCTAAAACATATTTAGCAGATTTGCAATCAATACGAAGTAAAAACTTTTGATTTAAAATATCATCTTGAAACTTACTAATACATAAAACAGTAGATAAAATCTCTTGTTTAATAGTACTATAATTTTTTTGTACTTTATTCCAAACACCAGAATGGAAACGAACAATCTGTTCAGAGGACTGAGGAGTGATTTTTTGGAGAAGAATACCACCATAACCAATATCAGAAGCATCAGTTTGAATAATTTTAAATGAATTTTTAGTAGGAATACCAAGGCATGGGAGAGACTGGACATATTTTTTGACTTGTTTAATAATATCAGTATAAGTAGGAGACCAAGGAGGAGGATTATCCTTTAATCGATCAAAGAGTGGTTGACAGGTTTTCCGAAGGTCTTTCTAAAATTCAGCAATATAATTAAGTGATCCTAAGAATCTTTGTAACTGAGTTTTATCTGAGATTTTATCAGGAAATTTAGAAGCAAATTCAATAAATCGACTAATAGGTAAGATTGTATTATGGTGGATGTTATATCCTTAAAATCTGACTTTGGTTTGAAATAGTTTAATCTTAGGAGCAGAAATAACTAGACCATGAGTTTTTATGGTATAGAAGAAAGCAGTAAGATGTTTCCAATGTTCACTAAGGGATTTAGAAAAGATGAGAATATCATCTATATAAACGATGGAAAAATGACTAAAGGGATTGAAAATGTCATTCATTATGTTCTGAAATTCACTAGGAGCATTTTTTAATCCAGAGGGCATGACATTGAGCATTTTTTAATCCAGAGGGCATGACATTCCATTCATAATGCCCAAAAGGTGCAGTGAAAGCAGTTTTATAGCGATCCTTTAGGTGAATTTGTATTTGCTAAAATCCACTTTTTAAATCAAATTTGTTAAAAATGACAGCTTGGCTAAGTCTTTTAATTAAATCCTTTTTATTAGGAATTGGATAACGGATCCATTCTAACACTTTATTTAATGGCTTGTAATTAATTACTAATCTAGGGACTCCTCTTTCTAATTTAGCATTTTTATTAAAATAGAAGGTAGGACAAGACCAGGGTGACTTACTATGACTAATAATTTTGTTTTGTAGTAATTCATTAATTTCTTTTTTACACATTTCAACTAATTCATGATTCATTTGAAGAGGTCTAGATTTAGTAGGAATCTGTATTTCATTAAAATTCTTAATATATGATAGTGTAACTACATGTTTTTTTCGATTCCAAAAGGCAGTAGGTAAAGTAGAACAAACAGTTGATTCTAATTTTTGTTTGAATTGTTCAATTTAAGCAATAGTAATAGTATCAGTTAATTGTTGCTCAATTCATTTATAATTTACTTCTTCTTTAAGATATTTGATGTGACGAGTTAATCGATTAATTGTTTTAGAAATAGAACAGTCTTTTAACTGGTTTAATTCTTTAACTTCGGGTGGAGATAAAAATTTAAAAGTTATGGTTTGGCCAAAGGCTTGAGTAGTTATTCCTTGATTAGAAGTGGTGAATGGATAAAGTAAAAATATAAATCATGTTCCTAAAATAACTTTATCAGTCATATTTCGAACTAAAACAAATTATGTTTTAAAACAACATTATTTTGACAAATATGGACTTTTGGTAATTTATATTTAATATGCATTTTACTGCCATTAGCAGCAGTTAATTGTTCACCTGTTTTATGATAATATTTTGTAGGAAGTAAGCCTTCTTGAATGCAATTAAGATCAGCACTAGTATCTATTAATGCAATGACTTCTAACTCAAAATCATTGATAACTAATTTGATTTTTGATTGCCATTTTTGAATATTACTTTTATTGATAAGATTTAATCTTTTACTTTCACGATTATCAGAAGGATTGGATTGATTATCGAACAGAACATTATCTGGATTAGAATCTTCATTAGTACCCTCAGATTCATTTGGAGAGATAACATCATCCTGTTGAAAGTTGTCTAGACTTTTATTGATTTTTAATATGGATATTTCTTCTTTTAAAATTTTATCTTTACTTTGTAAATCTTTCATAAGATGTTTAATTTGGTTAATTTCGTGTTGTAGATCTTGAAGAGTGATTTCTTTTTGTTTATTTTTAAATCTTTCTAAATTTTTTGTTAAGCTAATGATTGGTTTATTATGTTGTGGTTTAGTTTCTTTGTTAATTAATAATGATTTTAATTTATTAGTATATTTTTGTTTTAATTCAGGATCATCTAATTTACTAATTAATTCAATAAGAGCGGTTTCTTTTTGATGTTGTTTAGTAAGGACGGTGATTTGTTTAATAGGTTTACAACAAGTATCATTACATCCTAATTCAATGTTATTATCAGAAGTATCACTAGGTGAATGGTAATCAGA
Source organism: Camellia lanceoleosa (assembly GCA_025200525.1). Taxonomy (NCBI): domain Eukaryota; kingdom Viridiplantae; phylum Streptophyta; class Magnoliopsida; order Ericales; family Theaceae; genus Camellia; species Camellia lanceoleosa. Next base: position 204,702,666 of record CM045760.1, read on the forward strand.
TGAGGTATTTGAGTTAAGTACGTCAGTGGAGGAGTTATTGGGGTATTGATCTAACTGGAAGATTTCAAATAATTAATTTTTAGGTTCATCATTTATTTGGAGCTGATTAACTTTATTCTTTAATTTTTATTTTTCTTTACATTTATTGGAATAATGACCTTTCTTGCCACAATTGAAACAGGTAATGTCTTTAGTAGATTTTGACTTTGGATTCTTGTAATACTTCTTTTTAGGTTTAGTATAAAATTTATCAGTTGATTTAGAGGGTGAATGCTTCTTCTTATATTTATTGGAATGTTTGTAAGAAGTTTTTTGTTTACTATGTTTATGTTTTCGCCTAGAGGGTGCAACTGGAGATAAACCATATTGTTCACAGAAATTTCCTAATTCATATTTAGCTTTATGTTTATCCTTAGCAGCTTTTTAACTACGTTTTAAGTCGATACACATTCTTAATCCTTCTTTTTGAATAATACTGATTATATCACCATAGGTTAAATTATCATATTCGATTACACCAGTAGGTTGACTAAGAACATCTCTAATTTTGTGAGTAAAAAGACTAGGTAAACCATTAATAAATTTTTCTTTCCAAAATGATTTAGAACAATCTTCGCATAGCATTACTCTGTATGTAAAAACATCTTTATACCATCGGAAATCACTTAATGTTGGATAAGTAAGGTTACTAAGTTGATCATGTATTCTAGAATATATATTAGTAGGTGTGCCAATAAAATGTCTAACTATGGTATAAATTAAGGTATTGATACCATCAGGTTTATAATAGCCAATTGTTTCGTCAAATATGGGTAAATCATTTTCATCTTTCTGACTTGCATGTAAAATAGACTCTCTTTGATCTTCAGTGAGATATTTTTCCCACCAAGATTTTAACATACCAGTAAAACCAGAGGTTATTAATGAAATAATTTTAGGTTGAGTATAATCTGGGTAGTTACTAAGATAACTATTGGCAACCATGGATAAATGGTTTAATTTTTGAAGGATTTGATCTTCACTAAGTCTATCTATATTCCATTGATATAATTTTTTAGTAGAAACAGAAAATTATTTATTAAGGTTAGTTTCTTCATATTGAAGATCAGGAAGAGTAGGTCGAGAATACCAATTTTTTGTAAGAGTTCTAGGATTGACCTTAAGATAAGTAATTCGATTAAGATTAGAAGATTGAAATTGCTGAGCTAAAAGATTAATTTCATTGTCAGATGTGTCGGTTTCTGAATGATGGGAAATAATATCTAGATTAGGTTGTTGGTTTAATACAGTAAGACCTTTTTCAGTTGAAGAAGAAGCGGCTTTTTCATTTGAAGGAGAGTCTAACTTAGTGAATAATTGTTCTATGATTTTAACAGTAGAACTATCTTGAGTGACCAGACTATCTCTCTTGGAACGTTGACTAGGTAAATTAATTAAGGTTTGTCTAAAGATTGTTTGGAGGAATGACTAGGCGTATATTTATCTAAATTAGTCTCTATTTTATCTAATTGTTTACCAATTGTTTTTAAACATTGATTAGTATAATTGTTTTGTTCAATGACTTTCTTTAATTCATTGTCATTACCAGGTAATTTAAATGGAGAAGCTTGAATAACAGAACCTTGGTGTTCTATAATTATGGTGGATAGAGGAGGATGACTGGAGCTAACAGTAGTATTAGAAGAAGTTTTCCATTTAGTCTCTGTGATTGTATTAACTTTTTTGCAATTTTCTAAATATTCAAAGAAAGGAATTTCTATACTATGTTCAGTCATAAACTTATACCATTTGTGAGTAATTTTGGATTGTTGGTTAGAGTCATATTTTAGTTTGTAAGCTTGGCATTTGACTTTATTATTTTTAGATTTAAATTCAATATGTAATTTATCTAAGTCAAGAGCAAAGGTTTTACTAATTGTTAATAATTGGGGGTTTATTGGAGGTATAACTTCAAAATCAGTTTGTGTAGGTGAATCTTGGGAGACAGTGTCCTCTTCAGGAAAATGAGTATAACTTGAATAGATAGGTTTACTAATCTGGGAAGTTGCAGAATCATCGACACTTTTCATTTTACTATGTGAAGTCTGACCAATATGGATTTGACTGTTTTTCCTAAATAAAGGGGTACTAAATATTTCATCTTCTGTTTCAGTGTCAGTAGGTATTGTCATGACCAGAACCCACCCCCATGGGTCAAGGACATAACCGACTAGTAATCCTGAGATTACCTATGGCCTCAAACCAAATCAGACGTAACTCATCAGAGTAAAGGGGCCAAACGGAAGAAAAATTTAAAACTTTGTCCATAGAGCTGTACTTACATGGCACATCATAACAAACCATATATATGCATATTAATAACTCACATCAAGAAATACAGTAGCATAAAGTTCTGTACAAGCAGGATCATTCAAGTCTAAGTCAACCCACGAAAACTATATACAGACGTATTCAAAGTCCTCGCCAACATGACAAAATAAAACAGGATAACAAAAGGGCGAAGACGAGTCTCGTGCGTGAGATGCAAAGGCTGACTCTTCAAAACCTGGTTGTTCCTCCCAAACTTCACTGAGGTTGGGTTTGGACCTCTCTTGGCTCACTTACAAACACATGAATGAGCGTGAGCGAAAGCCCAGTGAATAATATCAAATAAAGAAGTTACACAAACGGTATTTAGAACAACGTGCTTCAAACGGCCTTGGGCTCAATTCATATTTCTATCTAGCATATACATATAAATATAAGTCGAGTAACTGCAGTTCCAAAAACATCATACGGCCTCGGGCCCAACTCATTCGTGTCAAACTGGCCTTTGGCCCATCCATACTTTTAATCATGTTGAACTGGCCTTTGGCCCATTCATACTGTCATTCATGTCAAACTGGCCTTTGGCCCATTCATTTATAGCAAACGGCCTTAGGCCTAACCATATGGCATAGCAAACATTTGTCCATAATTCGAAACGACAAACTTATAAAACTTATAGAGAGATAAGTAATTGGACAAATGACATATTTCAAAATATCTTTATTAAGATATTACTCACAGTGATCGGTTGGTTGCTTTGCCTCGGAGCTTGACCCTACACATCACATAACACATACGGGTCACAAACGATTCAATCCGTTCTTAATTCACATATTCCTCTTTAGGCTTCTTTCTTACCCCTTTTAATTCATTCATAATGCTCAATGCATGCCTAAGAGTAATTAGAAGTGAAAGAGAACGGAAAACGAAACACAGGACATCATGACAGAATTTCAGAAATAGGGGTCCCCGCTCGAGCGTGGGCTTCCCCGCTCAAGCGGACCTATGAGGCCTGCAAAAGTACTGGTTATGTCATATTTACGCTCGAGCGTGAAGTCGGGCGCTCGAGCTGAAGGCCTCACTACATGGCTCCCCGCTTGAGCGGACATCATGTCTACAGAAAATATTTGGAGCCCGAATTTTATGCTCGAGCGGCGGTTCTCCGGCTTGAGCGGAAATCAAATTTTCTGGATTTTCCAGAACTTGTTCTTGAGCTTCAACTTGATATTCAAAGGCTCCAAATACATGATTTTGCTCAAACTTCACATATATATGTACTAACATGGTACAAATACCAAATTACAACATTAAGAAGCTCAATTCCTATGGATTAAATACATGCATGCACCAAGTTATTCTAAACTCATCACCAACATACCAAATTCAAACATTCAAGGCTCACACCTCCATGATTTGCACTTGCATGTGGGATATACTCATTATTCTCAACTTAATTGGTGAAGAGATGCTCAAATACATGGGCTTTAATCAAAATTTAACATAGATTACGCACTTTTTGCTCAAACATGGAAATTCAAAGCAATTTCTCACATGCATGCACATATAAGCTTTAAATTCAACAAAACCAACTCAATTTCATCATAATCAATTTAATTCATGTTCTTGATCCTTGTTCAACTTTGAATTCACAAAATTACAACATTAAACCGATGAATTCATAATCAATCACTCACCTAGAAGCTCAATCTTCCAATTATGGTCAAATCTTGAATTGGTCTTCAATTAATTCAAGCTTCAAGATCAAAATCTCAATTTGAGCTCTTCCTCTCTCTCCAAACTGGCCTCTCCCTCTCTCCTTAGAGTGATTTCAGCCAAAATGAAATAAAGAGAGAAGTTGAGTGCATAGTGCCCTTTTATGTAAGTCCCACTAATCAAAATTATCAATATTAAATAATTGGGCACTTAATTAATCGTTCTGAATCTAATTATTCTGATCTGAATCAATTTTCAATTAAATTTCACCATAAGCTCTAAAAATTATGCCAATCACAATGGCGCAATTAATTTCGGTTTTTGTGGCCGATAAGGCCTTTAATTTAATTTCCAAAGTAGACAATCAAATAGATATTCTTACGGTGAACAGATAGAAATTCAAAACCACTTATCTTCACATAATGGCACACAGAATCATATCAAACACATAATCATATCCATAATAAGGACCAATTAGCATACTACGGAATAGGGATATCACAGTCTTTTCCCCATTTAGGAAGTTTGGTCCTCCAAACTTATTTTACCTTCGTCGGGAAACAAACGTAGATAGCGTAATTGCATTTCCTCCTCTTTTTCCCACATGGCATCTGTCCCATAGTGTTCTTTTCACTCCACTTTCACCATTGGGATGGACTTGCTTCTCAGTTGTTTCACTTGTCGGTCAACGATTCGTTCTAGCCATTCGGCGTACTCCATATTTTCATCAATAGCTACCCGGTAATAATCAATCACATGAAACAGGTCTTGGAGGTAACCCCTCAACATCGACACATGAAACACATTATGGATTTGTTCAAATCCCGGTGGTAAAGCAACTCTATAGGCAATTGGGCCAAGCCTTTCCAGAATCTGAAACTGCCCAATGTACCGGGGCGACAGCTTGCCCTTCTTTCCAAACCTGACTTAGCCTTTCATCGGAGACACACGGATGAACACATGGTCACCAACCTCATACTCAAAAGGTCTTCTCCGAACATCTGCATAATTCTTTTGTCGGTTCTAAAGCTATTTTGAGCCTTTGCTGAATAGTTTTGATCTTCTCAGAAGTGTCTTGTACAATTTCAGGCCCAAGTAAAGCTCTATCCCCGACCTCTGTCCAACAAATCGGTGATCTACACCTTCTACCATACAAGGCCTCGTATGGTGCGGTACCGATGCTGGAGTGGAAGCTGTTATTGTATGTAAATTCTGCAAGTGGCAAATAATCTTCCCAACTCCCTTGAAAATCTAAAGCACACATCCGAAGCATATCTTCCAAAGTCTATATTGTTCGTTCTGATTACCCATCTGTCTGTGGGTGGAATGCAGTACTGAACCTTAATTTCGTCCCCATAGCTTCCTGTAAACTCTTCCACAACCTAGATACAAATTTCGGATCTTTATCCGACACAATAGATACTGGAACTCCGTGTAAACGGACAATCTCATCAACATATATGGTAGCCAGTCTATAAGCATTAAATGTAGTTCTAACTAGTAGAAAATGTGCAAATTTAGTCAATCTATTAACTACAACCCAAATAGAATCCATACCTCGAGGAGTCGAGGTAGACCAACAACAAAATCCATAGTTACATGCTCCCACTTCCATTCAGGAATATGGAGAGGTTGAAGTAGACCGCTCGGTTTCTGATGTTTAGCTTTAACTTGCTGACATTGAAGACGTTTGGACACATATTCTACAATCTCTTTCTTCATTTTAGGCCACCAGTAGTTTTGTTTCAAATCCCGATACATTTTATTGTTACCTGGATGCATAGCAAATTCTGATTTATGGGCTTCATCTAAAACCCTTTTCTTTAGTTCTGGAATATCTGGGATACACATTCGGTTTCAAAATCTCAACACTTCATTTTCAATGCTAAACTCTACTTTAGGACTCGTCTCAAATTCATCAATCACTTTCTTGAGGAATTCATCCTCTTTCTGTTTTTGTTTGATTTCATCAATGATTGCTGGTTCGGCTGAAATAGCGGTTATCAATTTGCCCTGTTCACATAATACCACTTCAATTTCAGACCTCTTGAAATCTTGCAAGATCTCTTTCTGTTCGGTAAGCAAACAAGCCATACTCCCTGTTGATTTTGTACTCAAGGCATCAGCAACTGTATTAGCTTTCCCAGGGTGGTATTGAATCTCAAGATCATAGTCTTTTATTAGTTCAAGCCATCTCCTCCGTCGCATGTTCAACTCCTTCTACGTAAAGAAGTATTTCAGACCTTTGTGATCTGTGTAGACTTTACACTTTGCCCCATACAAACAATGCTGCCAGATTTTCAAAGCAAAAATAATTGCGGCCAATTCTAAATCATGTGTTGGGTAGTTCTTCTCGTGTGGTCTCAACTGTCGGGAGGCATAAGAAATAACCTTTCCGTTCTGCATTAGCACACAACCCAAACCTTTATAAGATGCATCACTGTAAATTACAAAGTTTTTCGTACCTGTGGGCAACGTCAATACTCGTGCAGTGGTCAGCCTCGTTTTCAGTTCATGAAAGGTAGATTCTCTTTCGTCATTCCATTCAAATGATTGCCCTTTGCGTGTCAATTGGGTAAGAGGTACAACTATTTTTGAGAAATCCTTCACAAATCTCCTGTAGTACCCAGCTAAGCCCATGAAACTGCGGACTTCTGTCACATTAGTCGGTGTAGGCCAATTCACAATTGCCTCTATTTTTTGTGGGTCCACTGAAATCCCCTCTTTGTTGATAACATGCCCTAAGAAAACAACTTCATCCAACCAGAATTCACATTTCTTTAGTTTAGCAAATAATTTCTTTTCCCTAAGTATTTGCAGGACAGTTCTCAAATGATGTTCATGTTCAAGTCTATTCTTCGAGTATATCAAAATGTTATCAATAAAAACCACAACAAATTCGTCAAGGTAGATTTTAAAAATTTGGTTCATTAAGTCCATAAATGCTGCTGGAGCATTAGTCACTCCAAATGGCATAACAAGAAATTCAAAATGACCATACCTCATTCTAAACACTATTTTCTCAATGTCCTCTGCCCTTACTTTCAATTGGTGGTACTTGGATCACAAATCAATTTTGGAAAACACCTGTGATCCCTGCAACTGGTCAAATAAGTCATTAATACGGGGTAAAGGGTATTTATTCTTTATTGTCACCTTGTTCAGTTCTTGATAATCAATGCACAAACGCAAAGTTCCATCCTTTTTTTTCACAAACAACATCGGTGCACCCCAAGGTGAAGTGCTAGGTCGGATAAACCCCTTGTCAAGTAGGTCTTGCAACTGTTCTTTCAACTCTTTCATTTCAGCAGTAGCCATTCTGTAAGGAGTTTTGGAAATGGGCTGGGTGCCTAGCATAATCTTGATTGTAAACTCTATCTCCCTGTCTACCAATTCCCCTGGTAATTCATTTGGAAACACATCTGGAAACTCTCTAACAATAGGGATATCATTTAATTTAACATTTACAGATTGTTCAGACAACACATAACACAAATAACCCTAGCACCCTTTCTTGATCAGTTTGCATGCCTTCATTGCAGATATTAAATAAGGTGGAGATACTACCCCGTTACCACAAACACAATTTCCTCCTGTTCTGGTGGTCTAAACACAACCTGTTTTGTCACACAATCAATAGTGGCACAATATTTAGTTAACTAGTCCATGCCCAGAATTATATCAAAATGCCTAAAGTTCAGGGGTAACAAGTCCATATATAAAATGGCATTCCCAACACGCATGTCACAAAAACGATATATAGATTCACACAACACAGATTCCTCGGATGGAGCAGATACACATAGCAAATATGAAAATAATTCTAGAGGTCTACCCAGCCTAGATGCAAATACACATGTCACAAAAGAGTGTGTGGATACGGAGTCAATTAAAACAAAAGTATCTTGATTACATATACAATAGTATCTGAGACAACTACATTGGCATTCCGTATATCGCGTGGAACAAGCGCAAAAACTCTCCCTTGTCTCACAGTATCCCCGGTGGTAGTAGATCTCATAGTATTTCCCAGCTTTGGGATCGATGCAGTTGAGCTAACAGCTAGCTTCCTACTGTTCTGATTACAATCTCGGGCCATGTGCCCTTGTTTACTACATTTGAAATAGGCTCCTAACACACAGTAACAAACCCCACGGTGCCTTTTGCTACAAATATTGCACATGGGAGATGTGTCTCGAAAAGAATTCGAAGTATTTGAGGAGCCCGTGTTTTGCTTTTTCGAAAATTTCTTCTTTGAGAAGAAGCCTTGACTTTTGTTGCCTTTCCAGTCAGTTGTTGACTTAGTCTGTCTAGCTATGTTAGCTTCTGATATTATGGCCCGGTCTAGCACCCCAATATAGGTTTCTAGCTTCAAGACATTTACCCTTTCTAAAATGTCGCTTCGAAGCCCACCTTCAAAATGCCTCGCTTTCTTATAATCAGTATCAATCACATGTGACGCAAACCTGGCCAATTCAGTGAATTTAGCCTCATACTCAGCTACAGTCATACTGTATTGCTTTAGTTCCATGAACTCTGACACTTTCCTGTCCCGAACACATTGTGGGAAGTACTTGTCATAGAAAATTTCTAGAAATTTCACCCAGTCAACATCTTTATGATTTTCTCGCATTAACATCCACTATCTCCTTGCTTCATTCTCTAGCATAAAAGTGGCTAGAAGCACTTTTTGTGTCTTCGAATACGGAAACACTTCAAACAATTTTTCAATGCTAAGAACCCATGCTTCAGCTTTCAACGGATTTAATCCACCATGGAACTGTGGTGGTTTCATTTTCTTGAATTCTTTGGTGAGAGCTATTATCCGATCATCATTCTGATTATCTGGCACGGGTGGTGCCGGAGGTGGAGGATGTAGTTACTGCCCCTGCTGTTGCCACTCTTACTGTTGCCTTAATGTTTCTGCCATTTCCTGAATCAATCTTTCCATTCTATCCATTCTGGCAGTAGAAGACTCCTCTATCTCATCACCTCTTGTTCTCACCATTTGATTAAACTTGCATTATACTTTTTACAAAAGATTCACATGTATGCACATACTAAAGAGCATGCATATTTAAATAATTTACAATGCAAGCAAATCACAAACTTATAGCACATAATTGTTCATATCAAAACATTTAAGCATATTCTTGATGCTTCCAAATTCATAATCATCACATGAATGCATCCTAGATCTTTTCTAGACGCGTATTGCTTCTTTGGAGAAGTGTGTGAGTTATTAAATAGGGCTCTGATACCACTGTCATGACCCGAACCCGCCCCCATGGGTCAAGGACATAACCGGCCAGTAATCCTGAGATTACCTATGACCTCAAACCAAATCAGACGTAACTCATTAGAGTAAAGGGGCCAAACAGAAGCAAAATTTAAAATTTTGTCCATAGAGTTGTGCTTACATGGCACATCATAAAAAACCATACATATGTATATTAATAACTCACATTAGGAAATACAGTAGCATAAAGTTCTGTACAGGCAGGATCATTCAAGTCTAAGTCAACCCACGAAAACTATATATAGACGTATTCAAAGTCCTCGCCAACATGACAAAATAAAACAGGATAACAAAAGGGCGAGGACGAGTCTCGTACGTGAGATGCAAGGGCTGACTCTTCGAAACTTGGTTGTTCCTCCCAAACTTCACTGAGGCTGGGTTTGGACCTCTCTTGGCTCACCTACGAACACATGAATAAGCGTGAGCGAAAGCCCAATGAATAATATCAAATAGAGAAGTTACACAAACGGTATTTAGAATAACGTGCTTCAAACGGCCTTGGGCCCAATTCATATTTCTATCTAGCATATACATATAAATATAAGTCGAGTAACTGTAGTTCCAAACACATCATACGGCCTTGGGCCCAACTCATTCGTGTCAAACTGGCCTTTGGCCCATCCATACTTTCAATCGTGTCGAACTGGCCTTTGGCCCATTCATACTTTCATGTCAAATTGGCCTTTGACCCATTTATTCTTTCATGTCAAACTGGCCTTTGGCCCATTCATTTATAGCAAACGGCCTTAGGCCTAACCATATGGCATAGCAAACATTTGTCCATAATTCGAAGCGACAAACTTATAAAACTTATAAAGAGATAAGTAATTGGACAAATGACATATTTCAAAATATTTTTATTAAGATATTACTCACAGTGATCGGTTGGTTGCTTTGCCCCGGAGCTTGACCCTACATATCACATAACACATACGGGTCACAAACGATTCAATCCATTCTTAATTCACATATTCCTCTTTAGGCTTCTTTCTTACCCCTTTTAATTCATTCATAATGCTCAATGCATGCCTAAGAGTAATTAGAAGTGAAAGAGAACGGAAAACGAAACACAGGACGTCATGACAGAATTTCAGAAACAGGGGTCCCCGCTCGAGCGTGGGCTTCCCCGCTCAAGCGGACCCATGAGGCCTGCAAAAGTACTGGTTATGTCATATTTACGCTCGAGCATGAAGTCGGGCGCTTGAGCTGAAGGCCTCACTACATGGCTCCCCTCTAGAGCGTAAACTTCCCCGCTTAAGCGGACATCATGTCTGCAGAAAATATTTGGAGCCCGAATTTTATGCTCGAGCGGCGGTTCTCCGGCTTGAGCGGAAATCAAATTTTTTGGATTTTCCAGAACTTGTTCTTGAGCTTCAACTTAATATTCAAAGGCTCCAAATACATGATTTTGCTCAAACTTCACATATATATGTACTAACATGGTACAAATACCAAAGTACAACATTAAGAAGCTCAATTTCCATGGATTAAATACATGCATGCACCAAGTTATTCTAAACTCATCACCAACATACCAAATTCAAACATTCAAGGCTCACACCTCCATGATTTGCACTTGCATGTGGGATATACTCATTATTCTCAACTTAATTGGTGAAGAGATGCTCAAATACATGGGCTTCAATCAAAATTTAACATAGATTACACACTTTTTGCTCAAACATGGAAATTCAAAGCAATTTTTCACATGCATGCACATATAAGCTTTAAATTCAACAAAACCAACTCACTTTCATCATAATCAATTTAATTCATGTTCTTGATCCTTGTTCAACTTTGAATTCACAAAATTACAACATTAAACCGATGAATTCATAATCAATCACTCACTTAGAAGCTCAATCTTCCAAATTATGGTCAAATCTTGAATTGGTCTTCAATTAATTCAAGCTTCAAGATCAAAATCTCAATTTGAGCTCTTCCTCTCTCTCTAAGTCAGCCTCTCCCTCTCTCCTCAGAGTGATTTCAGCCAAAATGAATTAAAGAGAGAAGTTGAGTGCATAGTGCCCTTTTATGTAAGTCCCACTAATCAAAATTATCAATATTAAATAATTGGGCACTTAATTAATCGTTTTCAATCTAATTATTCTGATCCAAATCAATTTTCAATTAAATTTCACCGTAGGCTCTAAAAATTATGCCAATCACAATGGTGCAATCAATTTCGGTTTCTGTGGCCGATAGGGCCTTCAATTTAATTTCCAAAGTAGATAATCAAATAGATATTCTTACGGTGAACAGATAGAAATTCAAAACCACATATCTTCACAAAATGGCACACAGAATCATATCAAACACATAATCATATTCATAATAAGGACCAATCAGTATACTACGGAACATGGATATCACAGGTATACTAGAAATACTATGTCTAGAGGACTGAGTAGATCTATTAAGGCCTAGTTTGGGAAGACTAAATAAGTGTACTTTTTGACTTTTTATGAAATATGGGTTGGGTTTGGGTTGGGTTTGAAATGATGTGTTAGAGAGGTGATGTGACTTAAATAAGATGATGTGACTTAAATAGGATAGTGACTTTTTGACTTTTTATCTTTTTTCAATCTTCCCAAACTAGGCCTAAATTTAATTCTAACTGAGCTATCAGTAAATTGTTGAATGTCTTGGACATCTTGACTAGTGGACTATTTTTTATTATATTTGTAATTTTCATGGACTGTAACCTATTGATCTGGTAGAGTAATATCTTTCCATTCAATTATCTTTGGAATATTTATGTTAGTATCATTACCCCTACTTTGAATTAGTAAAGTTTTGTCTTTTGGACTCTTGTGTAAAGCTTGAACATTTAGATTAGTTTTAATACATTTGTAATAAACATGATAAATTAATGCAATATTATGAACTTTTTCTTTCATGTTTATAAAAGAACCATTTAACTGAATATTCAAAGTTAATGCATCTAATATATGTGGATCTCTAAGACTAAGAGTAAAATTAGGAGAGCAATTAAAATAGACGGGTCCTCTATGGATACCAGTTTCCATCATACCCATTAAACTATCATTATAATCTAGAAAACGAGTATCTCTTAGACATAATAAAACAGAAGTATTTTTTCCTTGTTGAGTCAATGGTTTGATTCCAACTTGAATTAATCCTAAGTGAATAAAATTATGACCAGTTTTTAATGACGTTTAATAGTATTAGTATCGAGTAATTGACATGTTTCTCTAGGTTTTTCCAAAGCATAAACTTGTTCTAAGGTTTTGACATGAAGATTTACATGAAATGTAAACTGCATAAAAGTAGTTTTATATATTTCTTTAATTGGTAATCGTGGTATATTTCAACTTACATCAATTTTATCATTTTGTATTTCTACATCTTCTTCATTAATGACTAGACCTTGATTAGGTATAGAGGGTAGTGTTATTGACCTAGAGCTGGCAGAAGAGTTACTTCTAAATAATCGACTCATTTTTTCCTTTTCTTGAAATGGCTTACAATGAGCTTAATATATTGTCTAAACTTATCATGTTTTCACATACGATGTGTTCACACATACCCATTCCGGAGAACCCCTATGTATCCAATACTGCCAAACCAAAGGACTTACCTAGGACCTGGGATGAAAGATGGGTGGCTAGTGACAAAGTGGAAAGACACAGATAAAGTTATTGACAGATTAAGAGGACTAGAAACAATTTATGAAAAGGAACAGAGTTTGATTAAATAGAAATAACACTACAAATATATAGCAACTTGGCTCTAATACCAAAAGGATTACAAATATATAGAACTACAAATATTTTTGGTATTTAGTAATTTTAAAAAAAAAATTACAATGATTATACTTTTAAGTATATTTATGTTAGGTATATCTAAAAATTTAAAAAATATATATTTAAAATATTAAAAAAATATATAGTAAAAACAAAAAGGGTAAATTACAAATATACCCCTTAAGATTTGATTAAAATACAAATCGCCTCCTGTAATTCTAGAAATTACATTCCACTTCTAATTTCATAACAAATCGGCCTTTTTATTAATAAATCATCAAATTAATTAACAGTTTTTAATGATGTTATAAATACGTTTTAATTAATAATTTAAGTAATTTTATTATTGTATAGGAGAGCAATTATGAATTTTTTTTTTCTAGTTAATTCTGTTAAATAAAATTTTTTAACAAATGGATATTTGTAATTTTTCAAACTACAAGAGACAATTTATATTTTAAATAAATCTCAAAAGTGTATTTGTAATTCATCCAAACAAAAAATATGAAAAAATATTTTAAATTTTTAAAAAGTGAATTCATAAAACTCAAACCAAACAAGCCAATATAAAAACTTAAACTTTATATAGAGCAGGCTTGGGGGCCCAAAGGTTTTTTTGAAAATATTTCTTTGGGGCAAAAAGTGGCGGTTTGACGCCGTTGGGCCGAACTCAGCCATGATATAAGTATGGGAAAATTTCAAGTCGGTGTGCGTTTTTAAAAAAAAAATGATACATAGAGTTTGTTTAGGAAGAAGATTTGGGTTAAAATAATTATATAAGATAAAATATATTATTTTAGTTAAATAAGATAAAATATTTCATCTAATTCATAATTATTTCATTTTTTCTCTCATAAAAGTAAAAAAAGTCAAAAAGCCTATCTCAGACGAGACGTTTTAGCTCAAGACTAAAATAGCCAAAAGCCAACCCACATTCCAAACGAACTCATAAGTGATAAATTTATACATATTAATAATTAAATATATAAAGTTTTACATATTTCAAAAAATGATTGGTCTGTCGAATTTGGATTAACTCAAATTGTCCAAATTATATAAGCCGAATGATCAGCCGGACAACCAACATCACCCTTATCAACCGCAACTGTTACCCTTGCCAACCGGTGTGTCAACGGTATCTATCGGATGACCAGCCAGACAACCAACATGTACAAATTTTGACAATTCGATGAACAAAAATTTAGTAGATGTAGTATTGCTGTATATTTTTTATGGTACCACTAATTTCCCCTATAAATATTTTTATTAGGTATGCATTCAGTCGACTCATTAAAATCAAATGACCTAGATTAATTTGTCACAAAATAGATGATTTCAATAATTTGAGTTAATGGATGCGAATATATATTTTTTTCAATCTATTTAAGTTCGGATAGATGACGGATGGGAGGCATCCAATCCAACCCAACTCAATATACCAATACCCCTAAAAAAATGTTGATATGCTTTTATATTTTATATATTAAAAAAAATTATTTAGTAATTATATTTGTTATTTATGAAATATGAAAATTTGATATTTATTTTTATTATAAATTTAGAACCCAAAATAGTAAAGAATTAGTACAAAATTGTTTGAAAAATGTCAAAAATAGTAAAATTCAAACCGTCAAATCGATCAATATCTATCCATCAACTCATTTAATTTGCATCTACTAATAGATTGACTTTTTTTAATTTGTCTAAATTCAGATGGATGAGAGATATATGGGAGGACTCCTAAATACACTCACTTTAAGAGTTGTGTGATCAAACCGACTTGAAAAGCAATATATATATATACTAGTTTACAATGGCCCGTGCACGTCATGAGCTATTATTACAGTATGTTTAAGTTTTATATTTTGATACTTTTTTTAAAATTAGAATATTATTTTATGAAATTAAATAGAATAAATCATTAGATATATGATAGAATTATGAGGTATGATATGTATCATTTTTTAATTTGTTATACACCTAATGATGTAGGTTCCAATTCTATTACCATATAATTTTAGATGAATTTATGAGACTTTAATATTTCTTCCGAATTTATAAAAAAAAAAAAAATTATGGTGTGTAACTTTTTTCAATAGATAAATATAAAATAAATACTAAAACAATTCTCTCATCTAAAAAAAACTACTAATATAATTTACTGAACTAATAAAGAAGTAGAAGAAAATACATATATATACAAATGACTAATTTTATTAATGCATAAATCAAATTTGCATAGCAAATAATCAATTTTATTAATAAGTAAATCATTAAGTAAATTAACAATTTTTAATGATAAAAAATAATTTTCAGTTAACCATTTTGTTAATAAATAAATCATTAAGTCAATAATTTTTAATGATACAAGAAATATTTTTCTATAAACAATTTTGATAATTTATTATTGTATAGGAGAACTTTTATTTTTTTCCTGAGTAGTGTGTTTAATTAATATTTATAACAAACGATAATTGTAATTTTTAGTATTAATAAAAGATTTCTATTTCAGAATTGACTAAGAATGTCTGCGTAATTATAAAAAAACCAATTTCATAATTGACCAAAAATGTTTACGTATTTACGAAAAAACCTATTTGATAATCGACAAAAATATTTGCGTAATTACGAAAAAAACCTCCACTCCATGTATAGGCCATCATTAGTAAATTATTCAAAATAAAAGGAAAAAATCAAAAAGAAAAGATGAACCTCAAGCAGCTAAGCGATTCTTATATATATAGTTTAAAAAGGCTCGTGCAGGCATGAGCTATTATTACATGAGAGGGAGATTAATGATCTGGTACTAAGGTCGATGATGGTCGATGAGTTTTGCTGCATGATTTGGGCCGGGCAAGTGTTGGGCCAAGGACGTGTGGCCCAGTTTGGAAAGGATCTGCTTGGTTAAAGCACGCTCGGTTGGACCAAGCTACATGTTTTGACGGTGGCAAAGCCAGTCGTGTTAAGTGACCGGCGCCTGGAAAGGCGTGGTCAGCCGAGGTACTTGCTTGCTCGGCAGGAAGGCCGACCACAGGTGAGCACGAGCCGTTCCGGGCTCGGCTTTGCCGAGATGCAGCCTAGCCCGGTCCTCATTGAGTTTAGCTAGTGGTGTGCTTGGACATGAAGACGCAACCGCTGTCACCGAGATGATGTTGCCGCCAAGCTCCCAAAGAGAGTGGGTCGATCGGGTTAGGTGATGTTCAGCAAGGTTTACGCTGACAGATGGGATAGCAGAGCCATGTGTCAGGAGATGACTGGGAGTAGATATGGGGCGCAGAGGGTATATAAGCATGTCTGCGCCCCCCACACGCGACAGATGAACACTTTCTAAGACTTTCTTACACTCAAACACTCTCCTCCCTCTCTCTCTATCCCAAGGTGTGTGCTAACTTGATCATCGGAGGGGTTTTCCGGCCACATACCGCCGGGTAGCTCATCACCGTTGCCAGTGATCGGTGTAAACGGAGCTTGGAAGAAAGGAGTACGGGCTCGCCGGAATATTTGCTCCCCGTACAATTGGCGCCGTTTGTGGGAACTTTGCAGACAAAACCTTGTCTTCCACGCTCGTTTGATCGCCGACCATGGCGAACAACGATGAGTTTCCGTTGTCCGCCATCGATGGAGTTACTCCGGAGTTAGGCAGACAGAGAGAGGGGCATCCCGACATCCTTCCGATGGTAAACTAGGAGACATTCCCAGGAGGGCAGTCGGGAGACGTGCGAGATAAGCGCGGTAGAAGTCATGGTCACTCGCGGAGTCCAGACGGTCATTGGCGAGGGAGAGAATTGCACGCCAGACGTTTGGAACACAAGCTAAGGGACCAGGATGCCCTCATCCGGCGAATGGCGGCGGAGATGAAGGAGCTGAAGCGGCATGTCAAAGGGAAGGGTGTAGCTGGAGTGGGCGACCATAGTGAGCGCACCCAACCCCGCTGTTCAGGCAGTCAGAGTCAGCGACACACTCCGTCCATTTCTATTACCAGAAGTTACAAGGTTGGAGATTCTGACGTGCATGCAGAGAAGTCTAGTGCACAAGATAGCACTTACCAGCCCTCACGTCCGGTGACGACGTCGAGGTACTCTTATTCCGCCCATTCAGAGGATTTGCGGGCAGTCTTAAAGGAGCGGGCTCGTCGACGGGAGGCTCAGAGGATATCGGCGTTCCAGCGGTTATCCTATGGGGTTTACGCCAGCGAGGAGGTCGGAATGCCTCCACCCCGCCAAACAGCGCCACTTCTGGTGGATTCCGACTTGGCAAGGTTGAGCGCCACCTCTTTCTCCCTGGAAATAGAAACAACACCTCTGCCGTCCGGCTTCCACTAGCCAAAGTTCACATTGTACGATGGGAAGATCGATCCTTACATGCATGTAAGTCATTTCCGACAGGTCATGGCCGGACATAGACGGAATGATGCTCTTATGTGCCTCATCTTTCCGTCAAGTTTGGGCGAACTGGGCTTGAAGTGGTTTGAGAGGTCACGAGGGGAGTATAGGAGGCATCGCTGGTCAAGCCTTTGTGACGCGCTTCAAAACCAACACCAAGACACCAAAGGAAGTGGATTACCTACTGAGTGTCAAGATGGAACCGTGCGACACATTGAAGGCGTACAACTCCAGATATTGAGAGACCTTCAACGAGATCTTGGATTGCCCGGTCAACCTTGCTATCACTCAGTACAAGCGTGGTCTCCCGGTCGGACATAGACTGCGGGACTCGCTCACCATGCATCAACCGACGTCCATGGGCCAGCTTATGCAGTGCATCAATGAGCACATCCGAGTTGATTATGATGCATCAACTTCTACTGTGAAGGCAACCCCAGTAGCAACAGACAAGAAGACAGCAGGCAAAGTGCACGCAGTTGGGCAAGAGTCCAGCCGCTCAAGTGACCGAGCAGAGGAATCAGACCGTGGCTCGAATCGTAAGAACCGGGGTAGAGGACGTCGGAATGACCGGGATGACTACCCCCAAGATGATGTAGCGGATGCAAATAGAAGGTTGAAGGCAAGGACTGGCATAACCACAGTCTTCAAGATTCCAATCTATCGCATACTTAGTGAAATCCGAGACGAAGAGTATGTCCGGTTTCCTACTAAGTTGGGCGATGGACAGAAGGGCTACAATCCGCGGTATCGTTGCACATTCCACCGGGAGAGAGGCCACCGGACTGAGGATTGTTTGCCTTTGAGGCAACACTTGGAAGAGTTGGTCGCGATCGGGCACCTAGACCTTTACATTGCTGGAGGCGTAAAGGCGAATCAGGCTCCAATTGATCCCAGGGGACAGGATGACCGAGATGCGCCACCACAAGGAGTTATCAATGTCATCCACGGCATAGTAGAGCCGGAGCGAGTTTGCGAACTCTGGGGTATGATCAAGAAGGCAGAACATATGAGGGAGGTTTTGTCGGTACAGCCTGCCATCAAGAGGGGGAAGACCGAAGAGAAAGATGTGATTAGTTTCACCTCAAGGGATCTAGAACGTATCCAGACGCCGCACAACGATGCCCTAGTAGTGACACTCTGCGTCGAAGAATTTGATGTCAAACGGATCTTGATCGATCAGGGAAGCTCGGTCGAGATCATGTATTATGACGCGTTCAAGCAGCTCAAACTCCGGGAGACAGACTTGGCTCCGGCGACTTCGCCACTGGTTGGTTTCAACTCACAACCGGAGTGGCCTTTGGGAAAGATTATCCTGCCGGTCAAAGCAGGATCCGTGGTCAAGCAAGTGGAGTTCTGGGTGCTACAAGTTCCTTCTACTTACAACCTAATCCTTGGAAGGGGATGACTTCACGCTATGCAAGCAGTAGCGTCGACCTACCATCAGGTGATGAGATTCTCCTCGGCTATGGGGGCAATCGAGGAAATCTGGGGAGATCAAGTCATGTCAAAGCAATGCTTCGTGGCAGTGAATGGGAGCCGGGCTACTAAAGGCTTCGATCAAATGATAGAAGGACCGGAAGACCGGGGAATTCTTGATGATGTGGGCACCAAGGCAGAAGACAAAGCTGTGGAGGACTTGGTGGAGGTGCGAATTGATATGGAGCGGCCGGATAAGTTTTTCCTGCTCGGTTTCGGCCTTATTGCCCAAGAAAGGACCGAAATGGTTGAGTTTTTGATGGACAACATTGAAATCTTCACATGGTCGCCTTATGACATGCCCGGTCTCGATCCAAGTTTCATCTGCCATCACCTAAATGTCTTCCCTGGAGCAAAGCCAGTCATTCAGCGAACAAGGAGATCGGCGCTGCATCACGCCGAGGTAGTTGCCGAGGAAGTGAAAAACTTGCTTGAGGCGCGAGCAATTGAGGAAGTGCACTACCCTCGGTGGATCTCCAACACGGTCGTGGTGCCGAAGAAGAACGGGAAGTGGCGAGTTTGTGTCGATTACAAGACTGTGAACCGAGCTTGTCCGAAGGATAGCTTCCCCTTGCCGCGAATTAACCAAATTTTGTGGACTTGATACCGGACATAACAGCTCGCTCGACGCGCCTATCGCGGCTACCATCAGATTGCCATGTATGGGCCTGACCGAGAGATTACCTCCTTCACGACTCCAAGGAGACTCTTCTGTTACCGCGTCATGCCTTTTGGTTTGAAGAACGCCGGGGCAACCTTTCAGAGGATGGTGACTAAGATGTTTGCTTCTTTGCTTGGCCGGACAATGGAGGCTTACATTGATGATATGGTGGTTAAAAGCCGGCATCAAGCAGACCACTTGTCCGACTTGTCCGAGATGTTCGCCATACTCAAAAAGCACAAGCTACGCCTGAATGCGTCCAAATGTGCCTTTGGTGTGGGGTTCGAAAAATTTTTGGGGTTTCTAGTCACAAACCGAGGCATCGAAGAAGACCCCACTCAGATAAGAGCCGTGCAAGAGTTGAAGCAAAATATTAAGGACGACAAAGATCTCGCCGGATGGCCGCCGCGCTTAATCGATTTATAAGCCGGTCATCAGATCGCTGCCACCCTTTCTTCCAGGCAATGAAGTCAAAGTTCTCGTGGGACGAAGAGTGTGACCGAGCTTTGGCCGAGCTCAAGGAATATCTATCTTCTCCGCCATTATTGGTTACACCTAAGCCGAGTGAGGAACTCTACCTTTACCTCGCCGTCTCACAGCATGTAGTAAGTGTGGTGCTAGTCCGAGCTGAAGGAATCAAGCACCTCCCAATCTTCTATGTCAGTAAAACCTTGCTACCGGCAGAGTCGAGGTATTTGCCTTTGGAAAAGCTTGCGTTGGCATTGATGATGGCTTCAAGGAAGTTGGCGCATTATTTCCACGCCCATACCATCATCGTACTGACCGAGTTTCCCCTTAAGGCCTTGTTTGAACGGGCAGACTTTTCTGGCCGAATTCTCAAGTGGGCGGTTGAATTGGGACAGTTTGATGTGAAGTTCTAGCCGCGCACAGCCATAAACGCCCAAACTTTGGCTGATTTCGTCGCCGAATTCTCACCTGGAACTTATCCGGTGTGCCCGGTCGACATTGCCGCGGCAGATGAGGAGGTGAATGCAAGTCTAACCGAGATACAATCTGGTGGAGTTTGCGACGCGGAATTAGCACGCCCCACCGACGTGCCCTCAATTTGTACAATTCCACTGACCGGTGACGCGATGACAGAGTCGGGTATTGTTGCCCAACCCACCCTGTCCGCAGATCAGACGCCAATGGGGAAGTAATGGAACTATCAAAGACGGAGCCTCACCAAGATAATATCAAGAACTTGGTGATTCGCCTACGGACTTGTGCATCGCAAATCAACTTGCTGAGTCCGATGCCGAATCACCAAGGGGGGCTGCGGTGGAACCAATCAGTACTGAACTTGAAACCGGACAGCCGAGCAGCCGTGATCCCATCACCTTTTGAAGTTCTCAGGACCCTTTAGACTGTTGAAAACTCTTTGTGGGGGAGATGTGGAAACTTTTCGTTGATGGAGCGTCGAATCGTCACGGTGCCGGGCTAGGTATCGTTCTTATCTCACCGGATGGCCTTACCATTGAACATTCTATCATGCTCAGCTTCCCAGCATCTAACAACGAGGCTGAGTATGAGTCACTTTTGGTCGGACTCAGGAGCGCTCTTCAGATGAAGGCTTCCGAGCTAATGGTGTACAGTGATTCCCAGCTTGTGGTTAACTAGGTCTCTGGGATTTATGAAGCAAAGCATGACAGAATGGCTAAGTACCAAGCTCTGGTTAGGGAACACATCAAGCGCCAGTAATCGAGTCGAACAGATTGGCTGAAGAAAACAAATGAAAGCAGATGAGCCGCCTTTTGCTTCGATGGTAGATAGTACGTCTCCTAACCCCCTGTTGCTTGAATTTCTTCCACGGCCAAGCATTGAAGAAGCCGGGCAGACGGATGTACTTTGCGCCGCACTAGGTCCTTCTTGGATGGACCCCATAATCTTGTTTCTCAGAGACTGGACTCTGCCAACTGACCAGAAAGAAGCGCACAAAGTCCGGGTGAAGTCAGAGCGGTTTTGGCTCTCTCCATCTGGCGCGTTGTATAAAAAGTCCTTCACCGGTCCTTATCTAAAGTGCGTGCACCTGAGTAGTGTGGAGGCCTTCTTGTACGAAATTCACGAAGGCATCTATGGCAGCCATATAGGGGGCAGATTGTTGGCCTACCGAGCTATTTTGCAGGGATACTGGTGGCCGTGCATGCAGGCCGACGCACAAAAATATGTTCGCAAGTGCGAAAAATGCCAGAAATTCACCCATCAGATCCATCAGCCCGCCAGGGAACTTCTTCCCCTCACTAGTCCTTGGCCCTTTGCCATGTGGGGGCTAGATATAGTGGGGCCACTCCCAACAGCACCGGGCAACCGGAAATTCTTCATTGCGGCCACAGATTACTTCACGAAATGGGTTGAAGCTGAGCCCTTGGCAACAATCAAAGAGAAAGACGTGAAGCGGTTTGTCTGGCAGAATGTGGTCACATGGTTTGGCGTCCCCAAGATTTTGATCTCTGATAATGGCACCCAGTTTGACGGTCGCCTATTCAGAGGATTTTGTGAAGATCTGAAGATTGAATTCTACAACTCCACTCCGGCTTACCCACAGTCCAATGGTCAAGCCGAGGCATCAAACAAGACTATTCTGGATGGGTTGAAGAAACAGCTAGAGAAGGCAAAGGGAAAATGGGCTGAGGAATTACCCAATGTCGTTTGGGCATATCGAACAACCCCGCGGCGATCTACTGGGGAGACTCCATTTGCTTTGGCTTATGGCATGGAGGCGGTCATACCTTTGGAAGTTGGCATGCCCACCCTAAGAAGTGAGGGTTTTGAGCCCGAGCTGAACGCCGAGGCCATCACCCTGGAACTGGACCTAGTGGAAGAGCGTCGGGAGAAGGCCCTCATCCACGTGGCCGCCTACCAACAAGAGCTCTCAAAGAAGTACAACAAAACGGTGCACCCCAGATTGTTCAAAGTTGGTGATTGGGTTTTGAGGAAAGTTATGGGCAACACCCTGGTGCCAGGTGAAGGCAAACTAGGAGCAAATTGGGAAGGACCCTACAAGATCACCGGTCTGGCGGGCAAAGGGGCATTTCACTTGGAGGATCTGGAGGGAAAAGCAATACCCCGGCCGTGGAATGCGGCCAACCTCAAACTGTATTATTTCTAGCTTTAGCTTTCTTTTTTGTGCAAAGGAATTTTTTGGCTTGCACTTCAGAATGTAATTCTTTTTGTCAATATATAGAAGTGACTTTGCTTTCGCATTCAGATTGTTGTACAAACCGAGATGATTTACTCCGGTTAAAAGAGTTGGTGTTTTGTCCAACTTAGGCAATCTCAACCGAGATGATTTACTTCGGTTGAAAGAGTTGGTGTTTTGTCCAACTTAGGCAATCTCAACCGAGATGATTTATTCTAGTTAAAAGAGTTGGTGTTTTGTCCAACTTAGGCAATCTCAACCGAGATAGTTTACTCCGGTTGAAAGAGTTGGTGTTTGTCCAACTTAGGCAATCTCAACCAAGATGATTTACTCCGGTTGAAAGAGTCGGTGTTTTGTCCAACATAGGATTCCCAACCAAGGTGATATACTCCGGTTGGAAGAGTTGATGTTTTGTTCAACATAGTTATTCCCAACCGAGATGGTATACTCCGGTTGGAAGAGTTGATGTTTTGATCAACTTAGTTATTTCCAGCCGAGATGATTTATTCCGGTTGAAGGCGTTGATGTTTTGTTCCACGTAGTTATCCCCAACCGAGATGGGTATTCCGGTTGAAGAAGTGGTGAGTTGTTCAACTTTGCTGTCTCGACCGAGGTAGGTATTCCGGTCAAAGCCTGTTGGTGAAATGTTTCATTTTGTGATTTATACCGAGATATTTTGTTGAAAAATTGATGACAACCGTGAAAACACTTGTTGAAATTAGAACTTTTCATTGGAAAAAAGTGTACAAAAGGTGGGGAACTTAGCCCGGTTACATCAGAAAAGCAAAAAGAAAAAAAAAAAAAAAAAAACTAAACCAAGGGGAAAAGGTTGGTGAACTCGTCCTCGGTGGCCTCTATGTTGATGGTTGGACTTTTGTCTTGGGTACCGGGCTCATCACGGCCGGGCTGCTCCTGTACTTCGTTGTCGTCTCCCTCGGTATCTGTCTCGGCCTCTCCTTCTTCAAGCCCTTCCTCAGCCTTAGCCTGTAACGCGCTGAAGACGTCGTTGGCGTATGGCACAAAGTAGGTCGGTAGGAAAGCAAGAGGCGGAGTGGCAAATACGTCGGTCTCAGAGCCTTGACTGAGATGCTCACAGGCAGATTTCCAGCCCGCTTTGAAGTATATGTCTTGAGTTGCAAAGACCTGCTTTTTGTAGTTTTCCTCGGCCTCAAAGAAGCCGGCGTTGTTGGTAGCTTGGCAGTCCTTCTTCCTCGACTTCTTCAAAGCATCAAGCTCGGTCTGGAGGTCATCCCGTTTTTTCTCGGCCGCTTCGAGCTGACCGAGCAGTCTGTTGTTGTCGGCATTGGCCATCTCAAGTGAACACTTTGCCCGGCCGAGCTCGGCTTGGAGGCTCTAGACTTGGCTGGCTGTGTCATTTGCCTTTTGCCTAAGTCTATGGATGCGCTCCATTACCAGGTGCTGCTTCTGAATGGCCTGCAAGAAGCGAATTTGATTAGTGAAGGAACCGGACAAACACTTGTGAAAATTTCAGAGGCAGATTGAGACTTACCCTGGCCATGGACTTAACTGATGACTTCACCAACCGAGTGTCAGGAACGTGGTTGCTGCCGACCACGTCGCTCGGTAGTAAAAGTGTCTTGGAAAGATCATAGCCGAGCAAGTGCTCTTTATCGCCCTTGATCGAAGCCGTAGCCGGGATGTCTTATCCCCGGTGTTTCAGCTGTGGTCGCTAGATTGGTACTGGGTCAACCGTGGCAGTTGGCTGCTCCGTGGTAAGCTCAGCCACCAGCTCGGCAGATGGATCAACGCGAGCTCTTTTACCAGCCCGACGTGGAGTGGGTTCCTTGCTAGACTGCCCGTCAGCTTGAGAAGCTAGAGCGACCACGGCGCTGCTTGATTGACTGGCGGCTGGTGAGCGGGTGACTACGCTCGGTATCTCGGCTGAAGTAGCGGTGAGCAGGTTTTTGATTCGGCTTCGTTTGGCCATCTCTTGTTCTTCTGTCAGTCGGATTAGTGGGACGTCTGGCAAAGTTGGATCTAGAGGTGATGGAGCGGAGAAAGTCTCAGAATTTTACTCCGCAGAGAGCCGAGTATCAGTATGTTGGAGTGTAGCCAGAAACGGTTGCAATCTCGCCGCGTAACGGAGCGCTTGATCGATGGCTTCTACGTTGGGATATTGGTAGTTGGCTTGCAAGACTTGAATTGCTGCAAAAGAGGCAAGAAAAATGGTTAAGTACAGAATAATAAAGAAAGTGGGCAAACTGAGCAAATAAGCACGGGTTACATGTGGAACCGAAGTTCTTGCTTATGATCGGCCCGTCTGCGTTTCATAATTTCCAGACACCCAGAAGAAATCGTCATCGTGCAAGTCCTTGTCTGGTGTGCTGGTCACAATTTTTTCTCTGCCCGGCCTAATTTTAAGATAGTAGGCGAGGCCATCGCCGGTGTGTCCTAAGGTGTATTGGCGCAGAATTTCGGCTAACCCTAGGCTTATGTCTAGCCGGTTGTTTAATTCATGCACACCATTTATTATCCGGTAGGTGTTGGTGGACACTTGAGTGGGCGCAAGTTTTGTCCGGCACAGGAACTCGGTCATCAGAGGGTTGACCGGGAAGCGAAGGCATCCCTCTAAGATTGACAGCACGGTGAAGGGGCACTGGTCTAGTCTGCCCCAAGGTGTTGTCTTTTCTTCTGCCAGTTCAAGATGGACGTCGGCCGGGATGCCGTACTCCTCCCTGAACGCAGCCAGCGCAGCCGGACTATCCACTAGGAAGCGGAATTTCCCCATTTATGGCCGGTCTAACTTAGCTCGGTTGAGGGGTTTGGCATTGTGGTAATTGGTGGTTGCTCGGTCTTGGAGAGCCTTAGAAGTGGTCAATGGTCCCCTTGGACTCTGCAGGAAAAGGATGTCAAGTGTAAGTGTGAGCGCGGTCGCGCAAAGTGAGCTTAACTTTAGCTCGGTCATTAAAGTGCCAAACCACCACGGTCGTCTAAGCTAACCAAGGAGCTCGGTCGCCCAAGCGGACCAGATGTTAGCCCGGTTGAGCGATGAATTCCTTTTGGTATCTCGATTTTTGCTGGGGTTGAGACAAACATGTTATTTGCTCGGTTAGATTGGTTTTTTGGATCAAATGAAGACCAGGAGCCCGGTCCGCCCCAGTTCTTTAGTGTTCTTCAAGAAAAATGAAGAATACCATGAACAGTTGAAGGTCTAGGATGTTTTTGACGCCTAATGTCCTATAAACTATGTTTTATTGCCTTAATGTGTGAAGTATCGAAGAAGATAGCAACTAAAGAGGAGTTGAAGGACGTACCTGTGAAGGGCAGAGGGGGCAGGGTCTTCTTCTTTTTCCTCTTCGAGCATGAGGTCAACAATGGCAAGAGAGAGAAGGCACCAGAGCTCTGGATCGCTTGGAATGAAGGGGAGACAGTAGGAATGAATCGAAGAAGGGGGGCATGTATATAGGGAAAGAAAAAATCGCCCAAATTCAAATTCGTGCGACGGCTGGTTGATTGCTCGAGAACCAATGGGAGGACGCCACGTGTCCCCATTGATGGCAACGTCAGAAATGAAGAGACAGTAAGGTCAGGTGAGGCGACGACCGGGCAAGCCGAAGAGACAGGAATGTCAGACCGAGGAAGTTTGAATTCATGTGTCATTGGCCCGGTTGCCGATTAGAAAGCATGGGACCGAGAAGGTGCTACCGCGGTTGAAGTAGGTAATCCCAGTCACGCTTCAGCGGATAGAATTAAGGGGCAATTGAGAGGGAGATTAATGATCTGGTACTGGGCCGGACAGATTTGGGCCGGATAGAGTTTTGCCGGACAGATTTGGGCCGGGCAAGTGTTGGGCCAAGGACGTGTGGCCCAGTTTGGAAAGGATCTGCTCGGTTAAGGCACGCTCGGTTGGACCAAGCTACATGTTTTAACGGTGGCGAAGCCAGTCGTGTTAAGTGACCGGCGCCCGGAAAGGCGTGGTCAGGCGAGGTACTTGCTTGCTCGGCAAGAAGGCTGACCACAGGTGAGCACGAGCCGTTCCGGGCTCGGCTTTGCCGAGATGCAGCCTAGCCCGGTCCTCATTGAGCTTAGCTAGTGGAGTGCTTGGACATGAAGCACAGCACGACCGTTGTCAGCCGAGATGATGTTGCTCGGCTGCGAGCTCCCAGTAGAGTGGGCTGGCAGTCGGGTTAGGTGATGTTCAGCAAGGTTTACGCTGACAGATGGGATAGCGGAGCCACGTGTCAGGAGATGACTGGGAGTAGATATGGGGCGCAGAGGGTATATAAGCATGTCTGCGCCCTCCACACGCGACAAATGAACACTTTGTAAGACTTTCTTACACTCAAACACTCTCCTCCCTCTCTCTCTATCTCAAGGTGTGTGCTAACTTGATCGTCGGAGGGGTTTTCCGACCACACACCGCCCGGTAGCTCATCGCCGTTGTGCTTTTAAGTGATCGGACAGAAACGGAGCTTGGAAGAAAGGAGTACGGGCTCGCCGGAATATTTGCTCCCCATACATTACAATATGTTTAAGTTTTGTATTTTGATAATTTTTTTAAAATTAAAATATTATTCTATGAAATTGAATAGAATAAATTATTAGATATATGATACAATTATGTGGTATGATATATAATTTTTTGATTTGTTATACATCTAATGATGTAGACTCTAATTCTATTACCATATCATTTTGGGTTAATTTATGACTCTTTAACTGTAACATCTCTATTTTGAATGCTTTAAGCTAAATTAATATAAAACAGTTAAATTAATACTTGGAAAATAATATTTAATTTATAATTGTATGTGTTAAAATGTAATTTAATTTAAATTAGGGATTATTGTGTTTAACCAAAAGATGATAATGTAATTATTAACTTAGTAGGGCTACGGTGAAATTTAGGTGAAAGGTGGCAATTTTGCTGGAGACTCCATATTGAGCCACCTCCACCTGTGCAAGATTATGATTACAAACACAAGATAAGAGTGTCAGTCATTGCTTGACTCAAGTATATAAGGAAGTTTTGTTTCCCCTCAAAAAAAAAAGAAAAAAAAAAAAAGAAGTATATTTGGAAGTTAGAGTAGCAAGCAAATGTAATCAGGGTAAATTATTTGTAAGTCATATTTAGAAGATTTATACAAGATATGGTGTTACAAATTTTTTTTTAATCCAATAGGTTTTGTGGTCTTTTTGTGGACACATTTATCTCAATTTTAATTAATTAATAACCTGATTAATGATAACATCATAAATAAAAAATTCAATATTATCATAGATTGTGATC